>JALAZF010000062.1:13602500-14802500 GCA_022829125.1 Lathyrus tuberosus | reverse complement strand
AAGTGTGCCTTTAGCAGCGCTTTCTAAGGTGTCACATTTGTATGGCTTTTAACAGCGCTTTTAGGAAGCGCTATCTTAAGTAGGCCTTTAGGCAGCGCTTTTTTTTAGCGTGTTTTTTTAAAACATATAGCAGCGCTTTTGATCACAAGCGCTGTCTATGTTGTGCTGCGAAAAAGCAATTTTGGCGTAGTGACTCATATCATCCTGCCAGATATATCTAGGACGCAGAGGTAGTATTAGTTGGATTCATTCTTTTAATTTATGTTTATTTTAATTTACAAGTTTTTGAAATTTAATTATTTTTCTGCAGGAACGTGATCTAATGAAGATTTAATTATCACCTTGAGACACAACCATTTAATGAGATAGTGTTATACTTGGGATGGTTGGCCAATGGATCACGTCTCACTGCTCCTCAATCTGCCCGAGCGCGTCATGCGACAATTCAGCTACACTCAGACTTTCCCAGACACCATGTGGTATCTGCTCCTCCTACTTTGACCCTTAGACAGATGAATGAGATGTTTGATGATTATGAGAGTCATCTGGCACTAGAGGAGTCAAGGAGTACCATAGATGAGAGCGACTGGAGCTATATTGATGGTTACATCAGGTGGTTCTTCAAGCTGTCACATATGTATATGGTACATGCTGCTCTAGGAGATCCATCGAGGCTATCTCATTAGGAGATACTAGAGGAGGAGCAGACACAGTTAGATCATGCTAAGGATGTCTTGCCTAGATGTCGTCCCATAATGGAGATTGCGCAGGCAGTCATTGACAGAGGTATCTTCCCTAATGGGTCTGATGTGAGGTATGTCCTACATGCTATCATGACGGAGGCACGGGGGGGGGGGGGGGGGGGGAGGGACGTTGATGTACCGGAGACAACGCCAGAGGATGGGGGGATTGATGGCCGAGGAGGCATAAGAGATGTAGTCTGACATACATAGTAATGCATTAGTATATTGTAGTAGTACTATAGATTGTATTTTATTTTCACATCAAACTACTTTATTTTTGTTCTCGACTTGATTTTTGTACCATCTAGATTTATGTACGTCATTTTTTGCATTGCGATTGTATGGTTTAAATTTCATCACATAACATTGTACATAACGCTTATAAATTTTCATCTGAATACACGTAAACAAAACATAATATGAACTATTATATTCTGATAGGTTACGAAGATGTATCTCCGTAAAATAAATCGAGATGTGTAATTCCCCAACTTATTATTTAAGTTTTTGCGTAATTTGATGATCATGAGAATTGTGGTATTTTTGGAGGATAAGGATAATTGCTAAATTACTAATTATTGGGTTTGAATATTTGTAGAATAGATAAAGTTATATTGTTGAGATTATTACAAATGATTAGGCAATTTAATCATTTGTAATCAGAGAAATAATAGAAATATAGAAATCTTAGTTTAATTATTATTTGAATTAAATATTTATTTATTTTAAATATTTATTTAATTTAAATATTAATTTAAATAAATAATTAGGAGTTTGGGTCAGTTGAGTGATTAGAGAGGAGTATGAAGTAAGAATAGAAAAGTGGAAAGTGGGCAAAAAGTGCAATTTTGAGAACTAGAGGCCATATAAATACTAAAATGTTGGAAAAGTTAGGTTTAGAAATTACTTTTGAACGTGAAAAAGAGGCAGATCTAGGATTCAGAATTACAAGTGCTCTAGGAAATCGATCGTAGGAAGAGAAGGGAAAAAAGGTTAAAAAAAGCTCCAATTTTGAGGTATGAGAGGGAGGATTAGTTACTTTTAGGTAGTCTCTGTCTTGTAGGATAGTGAGGGTTCCTGACCTTTCTATTAGTGCCTTGTTGAGATTTTTTATGGATTTTCCCTAATTTTTCTTTATTGTGATTTATGAGCTACGATGTGTTCTTGTTTGCATTGTTATTGTTTTTATGTTGTGTTTCATTCTAAACCCAATTAAGGGATTTAGGATAAATCCCCTTAGGGTTCGATACCTTCAAGGTAGGTGGTATGGCCTTGTAATACTATGTAATAAACTGTTTTTGTGTTGGAATTCTCCCCGGAGTTTTGAACGACCTTTTTAGAGTCGTTTGATTCCCTAGTATCGTAATTTCTTGGAACTGAACTGTTTTCCCGTGGTTTTTTTCCAGAGTCGACCTTTTACTGGAATTTTACCAAAAATTAAAATAACTTAATTTTTCAACTATTTTGATCAGAAAACCACTTTTCGGCAAAATCATTAAACTGGAAAACCTTTATTTGTGAATAATCAGACTTTCGAGAGGTTGGCAAAAAAAGAACCTGATTTTTCAGGGGTGGGGGGGCACGTCGGAGCCCAATGGCCAGAAAGCGCCTCGAGGCAAAAACTGATTTAAAACAAAATATAAAATGGGATGCGCAGCGTTCGACCCGAAAAAATGTCGTCGGCGGCGACCGACTAAAGGTTGGGTGGCCGATTTTGATATAATTCTGTTTTCGGGTAATTTTGGTGTTGTTTCAACTTCTTGGATGATTTTTGGGTTTTTTTCGGGCATTTTTGATGTTTTTCGAGTTTTTGAGCATTCCCCGAGTCCTTTTGGAGCAATTTGTGACTTTTGAGTCTTTTTTGTGACCTTAGGGTCATTTTGAGTAAATTAAGAAACGTGTTTATCCTTACTTTAAGGGTCTAACACAATAATAATATAGAGTTTTTAGTAAATATTGAGTTTTTAGTAAATATTGAGAAAATATGAATTTTGAGGATTTGGGAAAAATTATGAGTTTGGAGTCATCTTGAGTTCAATGAATATTTTAATGAGTTGAAACTTAGGGTAATAACATAACTTCATTAGTTTGAGGAGAAATTATTAAAATTGTTTTGAAACATACTATTTTGTATAGTAATCCAAGAGATGGATTACAGTGATGACCTTGAATGGCGTTTGAGTTAGTAATTCAAAGAGAGATTACAGTAATTGCCATGAGTCGCACTTTAAGATAGTAATTCAGAGAGTGATTATAATGATGGCCATTATGATAAGTTATAGGTTAAAGAGTGGAACCTTTTATGAATGATGAGATTTATATTATGATATTACTTTGAGATGATGATATTGTTGTATTGTTGTGTTATTGTTGTTGTTGTGATCATGCATTCATGTATTTCTGAGATAGGTAGGACTTAGACCCAATGATGGTCTGGTTCAAAGAGGGACTATAGTGGTCTTACGTCCAGAGAGGGACACGATTCAGAGAGGAACCAGAGCCATGGGGATGTCAGTAACATACCTCTGACCCTAGTTATTTGGGTACCACGTGCATATGAGATGGAGATGGTGGCATTGCATTGCATTTTCATTATGATTCGTTTAATTGTGTGTTGAGTGTGATTTGAGAATATTTTTATGTTCGTTATTACTATCTTGTATTGCTGTTATTAATCGTTAATAAGTATTAGATGTATTATCACCCCCTATTTGTTGTTGTGGTGTATGTACTCCTCGGAGTACAAATAACCAGGTATAGGAGTAGCTGCTGAGTAAGGGATGCCTTCTATGTCCCCTTTAGCTTTTATCATTGGGCCTTAAAACAGTCGTTCTGATATGTAACACTGGGGTTGAGATGTCATTCGACATTGCGTAATGCTTTATTTTGTTTTGTTGGAGTTGTTGATGAGACTTAATTTGGAACCTTGTTGAATTTCCGTTGCATATTTGCATGATGATTTTTGAAGTTTATGTTTTGGTGACACCCTAATACTTGGTTTTATTCAAACTATTTTATTTAAAATATTAAGTCGGGGAATTGGGGTGTTACATAGTGGTATCAGAGCAGGTCGGTCTGTCGGGTCATGTTTTTGTGATTTTATTTTGTTCCTGGTGTACGACATGTTCGTTAATGTTGTCAATACAATGTTTATTCGAATAGTTGCTTATTGTTGTAACAGAGAAATGGCTGAAAGAAATGATCGTGCTATTGCTGATGCGTTGAACACCTTGGCTCAAGTGCTGCAAGCTCACCAGAATCCACAAGTTGAAGATGTCGAATCCCGTGGATTGGACAGGTTTTTGAGGAATAAGCCACCAAACTTCAATGGAAGGAATGACTCAGAAGGCACACAGGTTTGGTTGCAAGAGATCGAGAAAATATTTCAAGTGATGGCATGTGCAGATGCTCAGGAGATTTGTTATGGTGCTTATATGTTGTCTGAAGAAGCAGAGTATTGGTGGGATAATGTTGGACAGAGGCTTGAGGCTAATGGTATCGTGATTACTTGGGTTGTTATCAAGGGAGGATTCTTGGAAAAATATTTCCCGATTGATGTGTGTAGCAAGAAAAAGGTATAATTCCTTGAAATTAAGCAAGGGAATATGACTGTTGCAGATTATGCTGCCAAGTTTGAGGAATTTTCTAGGTTCTTCCCTCACTATAATGGGACAGAGGCTGAAATGTCTAAATGTGTCAAGTTTGAAAACGGTCTGTGCCAAGAGATTAAGCAATTTATTGTGTATCAGAAAATTCGTCAGTTCTCCGTGTTAGTTAACAAATGTCATATCTATGATGAAGACAGTCGTGCTAGATCCTCTCATTACAAGAGTGTCAGTGACAAAAGTAATGGTAATTACAATCTTAGGAAGCCTTATGTTGTTCTTGATGGTAAAGGTAAACAGAAGTTCCAGTAGAAGAATAATGGTGGGAAGAGTCAAAGTGGGGGAGGTGCTACTGCTCCTCTCAAGTGTTTCAAATGTAGGGTTCTTTGTCATCGTGTTGCATAGTGTTCTGTATTGATTTGTTTCAAGTGTGGAAAGTCAGGGCACATAGCTAATGAATGCAAGAATGTTGTGGTAACTTGTTTCAACTGTGAAAAAGCTGGTCATATTAGGACACAATGTCACAAGCCTAAGAAGAATCAAGATGTTAAGTATGGTGGAAAAGTGTTTGCTCTCAGTGGTGTAGAGGCCTCCAAATATGATAATCTTATTTGAGGTCCTTAGTTCATTAATAGCATTCCTTTAATTATTATCATTGATATTGGTGCAACACATTCCCTTATATCTACTGATTGTGTGAATAGATTGGGTCTAGTGGTGTCTGCTACGAATGGCAGCATGGTTATCGAAACTCCAACAAATGAGTCGGTGACTACTTCTCTATTTTGTTTGAAGTGTACATTGATAATATATGGTAGGAACTTTGGCGTTGACTTAGCTTTCTTAGCTCGAAGTCAACTTGATGTTATCTTGGGTATGCATTGGTTTGAGTTCAGACGCATGTATATTAACTGCTATAATAAGACAATGCTATTTCCTGAGTTTGTAGAAAAGAAGAGTCTGTAGTTTATTTCTATGAGACAGGTTGAAGAATTTATGAAAGATGAAGCTCATGTTTTTGCGATGTTTGCCTCCTTGCAAATTGATGGTCAAACGACATTGAAGGTTGTGCCTATAAATCAGAATTCCCATATGTTTTCCCTGATGATATTATTGATCTTCCGCCAGAGAAAGAAGTGGGGTTTTCCCTAGATTTAGTACCCGGTACTAGACCTATGTCGATGACACCTTATACAATCTCCCCAACTGAGTTGAGTGAGCTGAAGAGTTAGTTTGAAGATTTACTTGACAAGAAATTTTCCAGACCAAATGTATCACCTTGGGGAGCTCCGGTGTTGTTAGTGAAAATGAAAGACGACAGTATGAGATTATGTTTTGATTATCGTCAGCAGAATAAGGTCACCATCAAAATTAAATATCTTCTTCCAAGGTCACCAGTAAAATTGACTTGAGGTCAGGCAAACATCAAATTCGAGTGACGAATGAAGATATTCCGAAGACTGCATTTAGGAAGCAATACGGTCACTATGAATACTCAGTGATTTCGTTCGATGTGTCTAATGCTCCTTGTGTGTTTATGGAGTACATGAATAAGATCTTCCATCCCTATTTGGATCAGTTCATTGTGGTAATTATGGATGACATTCTTGTTTATTCTAAATAAGATGAAGATCATGTTGGACATATTCGTATTGTACTTTAGGTGTTGAAAGAGAATACATTGTATGCCAAGTTATCAAAATGTGAGTTCTGGTTGAGAAGTGAGTTTTCTAGGCCATGTGATTTCTAATGGCGGTATAGTTGTGGGCCATGCTAAGGTAGATGCAATGCTCAAGTGGGAGACCCCAAAGTCGGTTACAGAGATCAGAAGCTTCTTAGGGTTGGCTGTTTATTATAGAAGGTTCATAGTGGATTTTTTTTCAAGTTAGTCTTACCTTTGACTCAGTTGACTCGAAAGGGTCAAGCTTTTGTGAGGGACATGATGTGTGAGGAGAATTTTCGAGAATTGAAGAAGAAGTTGAAAACGGCACAAGTGTTGATATTACCATAACTGAAGGAACCTTTTGTTGTATACTGTGATGCATCCAATATAGGATTGGGTGGTGTTCTTATGCAAAATAGGCAGGTTGTAGCTTATGCTTCGCGATAGCTGAAGGTTCATGAGAGGAACTACCCTACTCACAATTTAGAGTTGGCAACTGTAGTTTTTATGCTGAAGTTGGGGAGACATTACTTGTATGGTTATCGATTTGAGGTATTTAGCGACCAAAAGAGTTTGAAATATTTATTTGATCAAAAGGAGTTGAATATGAGTCAGAGAAGGTGGTTAGAATTCTTGAAAGATTACGACTTTGGTTTGAACTACCTCCCGATAAAGCCAATGTTGTAGTAGATACTTTGATTTGGAAATCCTCGCACATGGCAACCTTGATGGTTAAAGAATTGGATTTGATTAAGCAATTAAGAGATTTGAGTTTGGTATGTGTTAATTGCCATTCATGACTAATGGTGTGTATTAAAACTTGGCAATTTTCGACTTTATTTTGCACTTTCGATTTTTGAATTCTATAATTTTGCATAAAATGTCATGAAATTTGCGTGTGCCTTTGGTATCCTTTATGTGTGTGTTAGTATGCAAAATTTTTGGCAAGAAACTAAAGAAAAAGAGCATAAAACCAAGAAAATGGAGCAAAGCCAAAGAAGTGGAAAATCAGTATGTTCGCACAGCGTAACTTGGCGAGGAAGAAGCGAGCCCGCCCAGCGAGCTCTGGCAAGGTCGGGGCAAGACAAATCAGAATCATTCTAGTAGAAAAATTTGCCATGGTCGCCCGACGAGGGTTTGTGAACTTGAGTTTGCCGAGCGAGGCCTTGTTCGCCGGACGAGATCAGATATTTTGTTGAGGGTTATTTGATGCAATTTCTGACAGAGGGATGGCCCAAAAAGTGACTTTGGCCAGGAGAAGTCCTACTCGTTGGGCGAGACAGGACATTTCCAAATGTCTATAAAAGGACTTCACATCAAATTTTTGTAATCTCGCATGTAATTTTGTAACCAAAAAACCCTAGAAACTGATTTTAGAAGCAAAAGAACTCATATTTATTTAATCGGAGCTAGATTCACATCCATTGTCGATTATTCAACTTGGATGCTCATTCATGTCTCTTTATTTCTTATGAAGCAAGCTACAATGATGTGTAGCTAAACACCTTGTATCAAGATTAGATGTAATTAATCTAAATTAGAATGTATTTCTTTTGATCTTTTGTATGTGAACAAATTAATGATCAATGAGATGATGATATTTGCTTTTTATGTGTATTTGTAATTTGAATCATTGTTGAGAAACATCTTTTAAGTCTTGAAATAAGTTTATCATCTATCAAAGACCAAATTCTAAACATAGATTTGCAGTTTGATATTCACTTTGTATTAAATCTTAATGTTATTTGTATTGTTTAATAGATTGATATATCATCGATTAAACAATACGGTAAAATCACAATACCGGTTAGACATGAGCGGTATTCATGAGTGTATATGGTTATGATGATTATAAATGAAGTTCACATGCTAGATTAATTGAATACATGTGAAATAGGTTGATGAAATCTAGTCTTGATATTCCCTGTTAACGATAATCTTTCGAATCTTTTACTATTGTCACATAATTTTCAAAAACCATTTGATACCCTTACTTAAGACAACGTTAAACTGTAGAACGACGATAATATCGCACTAATCCTTATAGAGACGATAAATACTTACTCACCAAAAATACTTTCAACAGTATGTGAGGTGACTGCAGATAGTTTGAAACAAGGAATGTTGAAGCTGACTAGTGGGTTTTTTGATGAAATTAGAGAGAGGCAAAAGTTGGATGTGACCCTAGTTGATCGTTTGTCATCGAATAAAAAGGGATGTTGCATAGTTTGTATATTTGTGTTAGACTTGTCAGAAGTCAAAGATCAATCACCAAAAGTCGCCTGGTCTAATGCAACCATTGGATATTCCTGAATGGAAGTGGAATAGTATATTGAGGGATTTTGTGACTGGATTATCGAATACTTCACGTGGGTTTGATTCGATTTGAGTGATTGTAGATAGGTTGACTAAATCGGCATACTTTATTCTAATTAAGATCAATTTTCCTTTGTAGAGGCTGATAGAGATTTATATTGCAGTGACTGTGAAGCTTCATGGTATTCCATCCAACACTGAGTCGGCTAGAGATCCGAGGTTTACTTCCAGATTTTAGGAGAGTTTACAGTCAGCTCTTGGTACTAAGTTAAAGTTGAGTTATTCGTATCATCCATAGACCGATGGTCAGACTGAGAGGTCTATGTAGTCTTTGGAGGATCTCTTGAGGGCTTGTGTCTTAGAAAAAGGAGGTGTTTAGGACAGTTTCTTGCCACTTATTGAGTTTACTTATAATAACAGTTATCATTCGAGTATTGGAATGACACCGTTCGAAGCATTGTATGAGAGGATGTGTAGGACTCTTCTTTGTTGGTATGAATCGAGGGAGAGTGTTGTGCTTGGACAAAAGATTGTTCAGCAGACTATAGGGAAAGTGAAGACGATCCAAGAAAAGATGAAGGCATCTCAGAGTAGACAGAAAAGCTGTCATGATAAGCAGATAAAGGCCCTCGAATTTCAAGAGGGACATCATGTGTTTATAAGATTCACCCAATTGATTGATGTTGGGAGACCTTTATGTTGTAATTCTCCCCAAGTTTTGAACAACCTTTTTAGAGTCGTTTGATTCCCCAGTATTGTAACTTCTTGGATATGAACTGTTTTCCCATGGTTTTTTCCTGAGTCGCCCATTTTTTAGAATTTTTCCAAAAACTAAAATAACTTAATTTTTCAGCTATTTTATTCAAAAAAAACCACTTCTTGGCGAAAACATTAAACTAGAAAACCTTTATTTGTGAAAAATTGGACTTTCAAGAAGTTTGCGAAAAAAATCGATTTTTTCGGGGAGGGAATGCCGCGCCGCGAGGCGGAGGATGTTATAAAACAAATATATGATAAAATCGTGCTGCTCGACTGAGCCATGGCAGCGGGTGGCAGAGACGTCGGAGTCGGGCCACGCGGCGCCCGACCCAAAAAAAACGCGACAGACGGTGACTGATTTTGACTTGATTCTATTTTCGGGCGATTTTGGTGTTATTTGACTTTTTTTTGCCATTTTTTGGACTTTTCTGGCTTTTGGGAATTTTTTTTATGTTTTTCGAGTTGTTGAACATTTCCTAGAATTTTTGGAGTTCGAGAGCCTTCGGAGACATTACAGAGAGCATTTGGTGATTTTAGAGTCCTTTTTGTGACCTTAGGGTCTTTATTTAGTAAATTAAGGGTAAGTTTTTATTCGCATCCCTTGTTTGTTGTTGTGGCGTTTGTGCTCCTCGAAGTATAGATAACTAGGTACATGAGTAGTTGTTGAGTAGAGGATGGTGTCTATGCCCCCCTTTAGCTTTTATAATTGGCTCTTAGAGGATTCGTTTTGATATGTAACACTGAGGATGGGAAGTCATTCGTCATTGTGTGATGTTTTTATTTTGTTTTGTTGGAGTTGTTGATGAGACATTATTTGGAATCTTGTTGAATTGCCGTTGCATATCTGCATGATTTTTTTTTAAGTTTATGTTTTGGTGACACCCTATTACTTTGTTTTATTCAAACTATTTTATTTAGAATATTGAATCGGGAAATTATGGTGTTACAAGATACATCTCCTGTACAATAAACTTTTAAAATGACTTCTGAGTGTGATGCATGATATGCATTTTAAATTGTTACCGAGATGTATCTCCAGAATATTTTAACTTTTAATTAGAATTTGGGGCGCCCAGAGATAAATCTCCAGAATCTGGGGAGCATTTTAGTATTTTCGCATGATGTGTAATAACATATAAGATGCATTAAGAAATTCTCTCTGAGTAAATCAACTCACAAATGTTAATGTGTTGTATTTTAAACAATATTGTATTTTTCTTCTCTTTACTCTTTCTATTCATTCGACACTTCTATTTTAACTTATTTATATTTGTAATCTTATTTAAATATAAAAAATCAAAATCAAAATTAATTTTTTTTTATTTAATTTATATTAATTAATAGTGAATTCTCATCTATCCGACGCAAAAAAAGGGTAGAACTACCCTTAGAATAAATTGTTTTGAAAATAACAAAAAATATCTTATTTAATAAATAAGTAAATAGGATAAAATTAAATACGTCAATTTGATTGGTGAAAAGTACACTATCAAATTTTTCGTGATTGATAAAGAAGTTGTCCCCTTAATTAATATGCAATTAATTTACACCAAATAAAAAATTATTAGAGTTGTCATTTTCAAAAAATGTAAGGGTTAAATATACAACACCCCATGCAATGTATGCGAGTTTCGATTTACCCCCTTGTAGTTTTATTTTTTTGGATTCCCCCATGTAATATTTTTTTTGTTCTACCCATCCAAGCGTGCAATTTGAACACTAAATCTGGGGGGTAAACCAAAAAAAAATTACAGGGGGGTAACTTTGATGCTTTGGGGGGCAAAAGACATAGAATTTTAACATTTCAAAGGGGGATTCAAATTTTTTTCACAGGGGTAAACAGAAACTCGCCTACATTGCAGTGGGTGTTGTATATTTAACCCAAAATTTAATTATGACGTCCTCCTTATTAGACAACTATAGTGCTTGATATTTAGACCTTTAGAGAACCCTCCCACAACCTTCATAAATGTTTCTTCCTCCCGATCTTTTTCTCTATACAATAACACATTTTTATCTCTCTTCAACAACTCATTCGAAGATTGAAAAATTCTCAATTTCTAAAGTATAATTAAATCTCTTTCACAAACAACAATCTAAATATATGTTCAAACATTCTACCCACAGTGATTCAAAATGGATCTTTTTGGTTCAAATAAAGGAAATGAATTGTAATCTTATGGCGAACTTCGTTAAAGGTTTTGGGTCCCTCAACTTTGGTTTAACGATTGGGGTAAAGGGTGTACTTAGAATACGCAGACGCCTAAGTTACTGATAGTCGTAAGGGAGAGATTTTACGGTTAGAATAATGGGTACCTTAATATGAGGTCTTCATTACACTTTTATGGTATGGTTCTAGGGTTTTGGTCCCTAGAACCTTCTCTTGAAGACATATATCTCATAGGAAAATTTCTCCTAGTTTGCGAGTTCCTTGTGTGACGCCCCCATCTATACCCCCAATTAAATAAAGCAGTAAAAGAAAATTCAAAATTTCATCAGAGTGTATTTAAATTATCATAGCATAGACGGGGGGAATCACATTATATTGAAACAAATCATACAACACTTGCTCATCAAGATATGCAATAGTGGGGTAGCAATCAACAGAGGAACTCAGTTCCTTACACCCACATTTCAGATTTTAGAATAAAAGCGGAAAATCTAAAACTGAATATCATATATATATATATATATATATATATATATATATATATATATATATATATATATATATATCACTTGAAAAGTTTGTCATACATCAAGTTATACATGCACAAGCCAAAAGATATATATACATAATACACAATAATCACAAACGGTCTCCCTAACTACCCGATGTCACATATCAGAGCCGACCGACAAAAGAATGAAGTCCTAAGCTTCACAAAAAGACCTCCAGCAACTCTAATCTGTAATACCTCATAGAGCATTATAAAACAGCAGAAGGGTGAGAAAAACAATCATCATATAATTGCATACCATTATATATAACACAAAATACGCATATATACGGTTCTCACCACAACTCACACCCTACTTCAAACACAATACAACACAAGGTATAATTCATATTTCCATCACCAACACATATCCATATATCAATTTATCGATTCCATCCATAATTCCACACATAAACAAAACATTAATGCTTTATGCAATGCAAGAGACCGACACAACGACTCTATGCATATGCACATGCGGTATCGTCTTCCAATGTTTCTCATCACTAGTTCACTCAGGAACTCTACTGGAATCATCGCTCGTTACATCACTGTAACTCCCCGTCGGGCATACGATGTTCCCCGTCGCTCACACCCCACACGGGCACACGACGTTTATGGATCGTTCACACCCCACATGGGCACACGATCGTCTATAACCATCGCTCACACCCCACACGGGCACACGATGTTATAGCGGATTCCCTCTGGAACCAAACCGTCACTCAGGACGTCACAACAATGCATATCATGATGCTTGGCATACAAGGACTCATGACATTCAAAATGCACACAGATACACATCCATAATCCTGCATATAATTATCAATTACCACACATTGCACTTTCTTGTCCTAAGGCCACCAATCATCATCACAATGTGTATTTCATGCAATTTCATCCCACAACAGTACACAGGTCATACAATATCCACACCAACAGCATATTGCATATACACTTCAAGTTCACACAATTGAAACGACAAAAGTCGACAAAACAACATATTTTCTAATTCCTAACCTAACTTAATCGGCCAACAATCTCAAAACCATCATCATAAGCAAGAACATTTCATAAGCTTTCCAACGATATAAAGAACGTTCAAAACGGATAACCATATCAAAAGTTATGGAATTAAAAAGAAAATAAAAGTGTGAAAAAACCTAAGAACCGCCCGGCGAAACAATTAAACCGCCCGGCGAAACACCCTTCGCCGCTTCTTCGCCCGGCGAAGCAGAGGCATCACCATTTCTACCAAAATGACTCAATAGTCAGGAACTTGTAACCTCTGCGCCTCTCCAAAACCGCCCGGCGAAATCACGAATCGCCCGGCGAAACAAGAAAATCGCCCGGTGCTTCACACCAGATGCAGAAAATTCTGCTACGTGTGACACTGTTCCATAACCCCAAAAACCCCATTTTTCCCAGCCAAACCATTTCCAACAACCACACAAACCTCAGCAATTATTCATACATATCACATGATCATACTACAAGATTCGTATCAATTTTCGTCCGTGAAAACATCGATTTCTACTCGTTTCCGCGTTTTTGACCTATAACCGAAAAACTATGGAAAAAAAACAATACAACATGCAAACACATATACATAATCATACACAATGATAAGATAATCGAGTTTCACACCCTTACCCGATAAAATCGCGTGTAGAAAAGTCGGGAGATTGATTTCTTCTTTCTCAAGTTTTTCTCTCTTTTCTTCTTTCTCTCCTTTTCTTCTTTTCTCTTACTATTTTCTCTCTTTTTCTTTCTATTTATATAATAACTCAACCAAAATAAATTAAAATGCCCAAAATACCCCTACACTCAAATATCTCGCAAATGTTCCCAAAACGCGATAAAATATAATCACGATGAAAAATAACATATTTTCACATAAAAGTCAGAAATAAAATAAAATAATAATAAAATAATCGAAAACGAATCAATTAAATAAAAATACTAAAACTGACAAAACTGACCGGGCGTTACAACTCTCCCACACTTAGAAATTTTTGTCCTCGAAAATATACCTGAGACGAACAACTCTGGATACGACTCCCGCATCCGCCTCTCTAACTCCCAAGTCAAATTGCCCTCAGCAGCGCCTCCCCACGCCACTTTCACAAGTGCAATATCCTTACCTCTCAACCGCTTCACCTCGCGATCCAAAATCCTAACTGGTAAAGCCTCAACCGTAAGGTTCTCCCTTACCTCAACCTCATCCATCGGAATCACATGCGACGGATCCGGAACATACTTCCGAAGCTGTGAAACATGGAACACAACGTGAAAATTCGACAGATTTGGCGGCAACGCCACACGATAAGCCACAACACCAACTCTCGCGGATATCTGGTAAGGACCAATAAACCGAGAAGTAAGTTTCTTCGATTTCAATGCACGACCCACACCCGTTACCGGTGTAACTCTCAAAAATACATGATCGCCCTCTTGGAACTCAAGATCTTTCCGTCTCCGATCATGATAACTCTTTTGTCTACTCTGGGAAGCCTTCATCTTCTCACGAATAAGCTTCACCTTGTCTGTAGTCTGCTGCACCAACTCTGGTCCAACTACCGAACTCTCACCAGATTCGTGCCAACACAACGGTGTTCGACATCTTCGTCCATACAGTGCTTCAAAAGGTGCCATTCCAATACTAGAATGGAAACTATTATTATACGTAAATTCAATCAATGCAATATAACTATCCCACGCACCACCTTGTTCAAGAACACAAGCTCTCAACAAATCTTCCAACGACTGAATCGTCCTCTCCGTCTGACTATCCGTTTGCGGATGATAAGCCGAACACAATCTCAATTTAGAACCCAAAGCCTTCTGTAAACTTTCCCAAAATCTCGAGGTAAACCTGGGATCTCGATCTGAAACAATACTTAACGGAACCCCATGCAACTTCACAATCACACTGATGTAAATCTCCGCCAACCTCTCTAAAGAAAAACTGATGTCAATCGGAATGAAATGAGCCGATTTAGTCAGCCTATCAACAATCACCCAAATAGAATTATGCCCTCACTGAGTATTCGGTAACCCTGTCACAAAATCCATATAAATGTTGTCCCATTTCCATTCCGGAATATCTAACGGTTGCAACAAACCACTAGGCCTCAGATGTTCTACCTTCGATTTCTGACAAGTCAAACATGCATAAACAAACTGAGCCACATCTCTTTTCAATCCAGACCACCAGAACATCTTCTTCAAATCCTGATACATCTTATTCGCTCCCGGATGTATACTCAAATTACTCCGGTGTCCTTCCTCCAAAATCATCTGTTTCAACTCCGAATCATCAAGAATACAAATTCGGCCTCAGAATCTCAAAACACCATTAATATCCACTTTAAAATCACTATTCGCATCTTTTTCTCCCACCAACATCAAATCCACAAATTTCACATCCAACTTCTGTTTCTCACTAACAGTCATCAGAAAATCATTAGTAATCGTTAGCATTCCAAGCCTCACGCTATCCGACGTCACTTCACAAACCAAACTCAAGTCTCTAAACGATTCCAAAAGTTCCCACTCCTTAACCATCAAAGCGGACATATGCAAAGATTTCCGACTCAATGCATCAGCTACCACATTAGCTTTACCAGGATGGTAATTCAAGCCAAAGTCGTAGTCCTTCAAAAATTCCAACCATCTACGTTGCCTCATATTTAGCTCTTTCTGATCAAACAAATATTTCAAACTTTTATGATCACTAAAGACTTCAAACCTTGCACCGTAGAGATAATGCCTCCAAATCTTCAACACAAAAACCACAGCCGCTAATTCAAGATCATGAGTAGGATAATTTTTCTCATGCACTCTCAACTGCCTTGAAGCATAAGCCACAACCTTACCTTCTTGCATCAAAACACCACCTAGACCAATCAAAGAAGCATCACAATAAACCACAAATGGTTCATTAGGATCCGGCAAGATCAAAATCGGAGCTGTCGTCAATCTTCTCTTCAGCTCATTAAAAATTTCCTCACACCAAATATCCCAAATGAACGCTTGCCCTGTACTAATCAAATGGGTCAAAGGAAGTGCTAGCTTAGAAAAACCTTCAATAAACCTTCGATAATATCCAGCCAAACCCAAAAAGCTTCGAATTTCAGTAACAGATCTCGGAGCCTCCCATTGTAGAACTGCTTCTACTTTAGATGGATCCACAGAAATACCATTACCTGAAATTACGTGTCCAAGAAAACTCACTTCCGACAACCAAAATTCACACTTAGACAATTTGGCAAAAAGCTTCTTTTCTTTCAAAACCTGCAACACAATACGCAAATGCTCCGCGTGCTCCTCCCGAGACTTAGAGTAAATCAAAATGTCATCAATAAACACAACGACAAATCGATCCAAATTCTCGTGGAAAATACGATTCATGTACTCCATAAACACACCTGGCGCATTAGAAACCCCGAACGACATCACAGAATATTCATAATGACCGTAACGTGTCCTAAAAGTCGTCTTCTGAATATCTTCCTCTTTCACCCTAATCTGATGATACCCTGACCTCAAGTCAATCTTACTAAACACACACGCACCAACCAACTGATCCATCAGATCATCAATCCTTGGAAGAGGATACTTATTCTTAATCGTCACCTTATTCAACTGGCGATAATCAATACACAACTGCATACTTCCATCTTTCTTTTTCACCAATAAAACTGGAGCACCCCAAGGTGACACACTTGGTCTCACAAACCTTTTCTCCAATAATTCATTCAATTACTTCTTTAACTCAACCAACTCAGATGCCGACATACGATAAGGTGCCATAGAAACAGGTCTAGTACCAGGAACTAGATCTATAGAAAACTCCACCTCTCTCTCTGGCGGCAAATCTGAAATATCCTCAGGAAACACTTCCGGAAATTCACACACAACAGGAAACACCTCAAGTGAAACTTGACTGTCCACAGTCAAAGATGCAAATAACCCAAACAACCGAGCTTCATCCGCCAAAAGTCTCTTCAACTCTTTGGTAGATAAGAAACTCGAGTCTTCGTCTTCTTCAAGAGAAGGAAACCTTACCAGCTTATGATAACAATCGATATGAACTCGATTGAATTGCAACCAATTCATCCCCAAAACCACGTCTAAACCCTCTAACGGTAAACACACCAAATCCATCTCAAAGTCTTTACCATAAATGGTCAAAGGACAACTTAGACAAACCAAAGAAGTAGTTACTGACCCCATTGATGGAGTATCAATAACCATCTCACCACCCATCAAAGACAACACAAGATTCAAACGCTTCGCGCACTCAGACGAAATAAAAGAATGAGTCGCTCCAGTATCAATAATAGCAACTAAAAGCGTACTATTAATAAAACAAGTACCTCTGATCAAACGGTCTGCACTTGAAGTCTGAGTCCCTGCCAATGCAAACACTTTCCCTCCAGATGGAGCCTGCTTCAGTTTCGGACACTTCGTACTAATATGACCAGGTTCACCACAATTGTAACACTTCATCACATTCTTCCTTGCACAATCAGCTGCAACATGTCCTAAACCTCCACAATTAGTACACTTCCTCATGTCTTTCCTGCACTCAAACTGACGATGCCCCAACTCACCACATTTATAACACCTCAGCGGACCAGACATTCCTCCTCCACTTGACCTTCGATCAAAAGTACCCCTTTGTTTACCCTTATCAGCTGGTGTTACATACGGGCCACCACGGAACTGTTGCTTCCCTTTCCTCTCGCTCACACTCTTATAGTGAGTAGAACGAGCTTTACTATCCTCCTCATAAATCCTACAATAATCCACCAAATCAGAAAACCTCCGAATCCTTTGATACCCAACTGCCTGCTTTATCTCAGGACGCAATCCGTTCTCAAACTTTACACACTTAGAAAATTCCGCAGTCGCTTCGGCATAATGAGGATAGAACTGCACCAGCTCCACAAACTTAGCAGTATAATCAACAACAGACATATTACCTTATTTAAGTTCCAAGAACTCGATTTCCTTCTTTCCTCTTACATCTTCAGGAAAATACCTCCTCAGAAACTCAACGCTAAACACAGGCCAAGTAATCTCCTCCTCTGCAGCTTCCAACACATGACGTGTACTGACCCACCAATCATCAGCTTCTTCTAGTATCATGTGAGTACCCAGTCTCACCTTCTGATCCTCAGCACAATCCATAACCCGAAAAATCCTTTCAATATCTTTCAGCCAAATCTGTGCACCATCAGGGTCATATCTTCCCTTGAAGACAGGCGGTTTGTTCTTCATGAACTCATCATTACCAGCAGCATTAGGTGCACCCTGCACAGCACGAGCCATAGCTTGCATAGCAGCAGCCAAAGCAACATCGTTCCTACCAGCCATATTCTGTTGCTTTCCAATAACAGAAACTATGGTTAAACAAACAGCTCACCCAACCACAACGACCAACAAGGACTGACACAACTGACACGGACTAGCACGGACTGACACAAACTGGCTCTGATACCACTTAATGTGACGCCCCCATCTATACCCCCAATTAAATAAAGCAGTAAAAGAAAATTCAAAATTTCATCAGAGTGTATTTAAATTATCATGGCATAGACGGGGGGAATCACATTATATTGAAACAAATCATACAACACCTGCTCATCAAGATATGCAACAGTGGGGGT
The DNA here is from genome assembly GCA_022829125.1 of Lathyrus tuberosus. Lineage (NCBI taxonomy): Eukaryota > Viridiplantae > Streptophyta > Magnoliopsida > Fabales > Fabaceae > Lathyrus > Lathyrus tuberosus. Next base: position 14,784,017 of record JALAZF010000062.1, on the reverse strand, counting down.
AGCAATCAACAGAGGAACTCAGTTCCTTACACCCACATTTCAGATTTTAGAATAAAAGCAGAAAATTTAAAACTGAATATCATATATATATATCACTTGAAAAGTTTGTCATACATCAAGTTATACATGCACAAGCCAAAAGATATATATACATAATACACAATAATCACAAACGGTCTCCCTAACTACCCGGTGTCACATATTAGAGCTGACCGACAAAAGAATGAAGTCCTAAGCTTCACAAAAAGACCTCCAGCAACTATAATCTGCAATGCCTCATAGAGCATTATAAAACAGCAGAAGGGTAAGAAAAACAATCATCATATAATTGCATACCATTATATATAACACAAAATACGCATATATACGGTTCTCACCACAACTCACACCCTAATTCAAACACAATACAACACAAGGTACAATTCATATTTCCATCACCAACACATATCCATATATCAATTTATCGATTCCATCCACAATTCCACACATAAACAAAACATTAATGATTTATGCAATGCAAGAGACCGACACAACGACTCTATGCATATGCACATGCGGTACCGTCTTCCAATGTTTCTCATCACTAGTTCACTCAGGAACTCTGTTGGAATCATCGCTCGTTACATCACTGTAACTCCCCGTCGGGTATACGATGTTCCCCGTCGCTCATACGCCACACGGGCACACGACGTTTATGGATCGCTCACACCCCACACGGGCACACGACCCGATCGCTCACACCCCACATGGGCACACGATCGTCTATAACCATCGCTCACACCCCACACGGGCACACGACGTTATAACGGATTCCCTCTGGAACCAAACCGTCACTCAGGACGTCACAACAATGCATATCATGATGCTTGGCATACAAGGACTCATGACATTCAAAATGCACACAGATACACATCCATAATCCTGCATATAATTATCAATTACCACACATTGCACTTTCTTGTCCTAAGGCCACCAATCATCATCACAATATGTATTTCATGCAATTTCATCCCACAACAGTACACAGGTCATACAATATCCACACCAACACATATTGCATATACACTTCAAGTTCACACAGTTGAAACGACAAAAGTTGACAAAATAACATATTTTCTAATTCTCGACCTAACTTAATCGGCCAACAATCTCAAAACCATCATCATAAGCAAGAACATTTCATAAGCTTTCCAACGATATAAAGAACGTTCAAAACGGATAACCATATCAAAAGTTATGGAATTAAAAAGAAAATAAAAGTGTGAAACACCTAAGAACCGCCCGGCGAAACACCCTTCGCCGCTACTTCGCCCGGCGAAGCAGAGGCGTCACCATTTCTACCAAAATAACTCAATAGTCAGGAACTTGTAACCTCTGCACCTCTCCAAAACCGCCCGGCGAAATCACGAATCGCCCGGCGAAACAAAAAAATTGCCCGGCGCTTCACACCAGATGCAGAAAATTCTGCTACGTGTGACACTGTTCCATAACCCCAAAAACCCCATTTTTCCCAACCAAACCATTTCCAACAGCCACACAAACCTCAGCAATTATTCATACATATCACATGATCATACTACAAGATTCATATCAATTTTCGTCCGTGAAAACATCGATTTCTACTCGTTTCCGCGTTTTCGACCTATAACCGAAAAACTATGGAAAAAAAGCAATACAACATGCAAACACACATACATAATCATACACAATGATAAGATAATCGAGTTTCGCACCCTTACCTGATAAAATCGCGTGTAGAAAAGTCGGGAGATTGATTTCTTCTTTCTCAAGTTTTTCTCTCTTTTCTTCTTTCTCTCCTTTTCTTCTTTTCTCTTACTATTTTCTCTCTTTTTCTTTCTATTTATATACTAACTCAACCAAAATAAATCAAAATGCCCAAAATACCCCTACACTCAAATATCTCGCAAATGTTCCCAAAACGCGATAAAATATAATCAGATGAAAAATAACATATTTTCACATAAAAGTCAGAAATAAAATAAAATAATAATAAAATAATCGAAAACGACTCAATTAAATAAAAATACTAAAACTGACAAAACTGACCGGGTCGTTACACCTTGGATTCGACAATCCAGTTTGTATGATGAGGTGATTGGGGCATTTATTCCTTCAGGTCCTCCGTCTATTGGGCCTTGGCGGATTGTCCGTTGAACCAGACCACAATAGTAGCCCGCCAAGTCTAGTTCATTGAAGTTACGACAAGGCTTGCAAGCACAGTTTATTTTTCGATATGCGCTTTGGACTTCACACATTAAAAATAAATTTATGTGTGAAGAATCCTCTTTTGAATTCGTCTTGGCATTTTAAAATCCGAGACATTTAAGTATTTTGTTTCTTGAATCGAAATCACCTTTGGTCTCTATTTCTTTGGCAGAAACTTACCAATTTTCTTAAAGCGATTTAAAATGAAAGTGGAGGGACAAAATTTTCGGATTTTAAAATAGGTGGACCAAAACTAAAAAAACTAAAAATAGAGAGACAAAAATTTCAGATTTTAAAATAGGGGGATCAAAACTAAAAAAAAAAATGAAAATATGAGGAACAAAATTGCAATTAAGCCAAATAAAAAAATATCTCTTCATCAAATGGGCATAACAATGATCAATGAGAAAAATGTTTCTAAACACTTGTAGACATTAGTTGTAAATACAACTTGTTATTGTCATACCCCAAATTTTGACCACTAAGATTCCCATCATTGTGCAAATCATCATCACAATATGGATGGGCCATCATACCTCATTAGTCTCCCCAAAGATGGGTGAGCATCCACTACAATCAAACTTAGGGTTTCAAGCCCTCTCAGAGCCTTTAGACAAAAGATCGATCAAAGAATGACATGATCTTCAACTTGTCTAAACCTCTCAAACATCCACAATGGATCAAGAGGACTCCCACATCAAGAATCAAGCACAAGGTTGCAGTATTCTAAGTGGATCAAGCCTCAAGATTGCCAATGTCACCAAATTAGGGTTTTGGTCGACCAGGGTCTCCAGATGGAATTTTTCCTCTGGGCATAAGCCAATGCTTCAAAGCACAACCTAAGATGCTCCAAGGGACATCATGAACCCAATCATCAAGTCAATTTAGCCTCAGGGGATGCATTCATCAAAAATCAGGAATTAGGGTTTCTTGACCTAATTCACCCCTAACTTGACTTTTGGGACAAAACATGAGCCAAGACCTCAAGATATGATTTAAGGGTCTCTAATAAACTACATTGATCCATTAGCAACAATGTATTGATCCAAGAAGCCTGATCAACAAGTTTCAAATTCATCAGAACCACAGTTAGGGTTTCGCGGAAAAAGTCAATTGTGCCTTTGACTTTTGACCCAGGCATGCTCCCAAACCTTGGGACATGATTCAATATACCCTATAACACCCATTAAAAAACTTAGAAATTTCTAAGTTATGGAACAAAGTGGCTAAGGTACCAACTTTGGAGGATCATATCTCCTAAACCACAAGGCCATTTTTTCCCATTCAAAGCTGGATTTGTAGCTCTCCTGGCCCTCTACAAAAGCTTCAACTACACCTCATTCCAATTCATCATAGATTTTGAGTTATGGAATGATCAAAATAGCTGAAAACATGAAATGTCACTTTTTCCAACACTTAGTGAAATTTTCACTAAGTCAGAATCTGTTTCACTTTTTCCAAAATCTAGGGGCATTTTCACTTGGATCTAAAAAGTATCAAGACAAACTATGATCACACATATGTTGTATCATATGAGAGCTTTCCAAAATGGCCAAGAACTCCATGAAACTCCACTTAAATCATGAGATATGACCATGCCAATATGCCTTGCTGCAAACTGTCATAACAAGGCAGATTTGGGAGTTTTGCTCGATTTGCTCAAATTTTGCAAAGGGCAAGCAAATCTATCCATCTGAACACCTCAAGGTGGGACTAAAGAGGGACAAACACTGATCCATCAGCCTCCCAAGTCTTTGGAACCAAAAGTAGCATGCCAAACCTAGAAATCCCTAAAAGAGGGACAAAACTCCAATTTTGGTTTAGAGCATTTAATGGATGCACCAAGGTGGCATGGACTGAGCCATTTCCAACAGAATTCATTCAAAACATATCCAAGACCAAGGGAACCAACAACCTGTTCCCTAACCTCTAGTCAATGGCTAGAGGAGACTTGGATTCTCATTGATCAACATCGGCCAAACCTCTGCAGCAGTTGCCATTCACTATTGCTTGCAAAACAAACTTGCTCCACTATAAATAAAGCTCATTTGTGCTAAGTTTGAGTACACCAAAGCCATCAAACAGATGCTTTCCTCAAAATCACTTTCTCTAGGCAAAGATACCTTCTTTAACAAGGTAACTCTGAGTTTTTGAGTTAGAGAGCAATTCCACCACAGCTCATGATCCAAACACATCCAATATGTCATATCTAAGCTGTCCAAACCTTCACAAGTGACCTGTAACACCAAAATCACAAAGTCACCTCTCAAAACCTCAAAATAGGACTTTTGTGCATTTTTCAAGCCATGTCTTGATTCAGTCACTTTCCAAGAAAGAGCTCAAACTTGTTCCTGAGGTTTCCAGCTGATTCCAACCATCCTAAAAGCTTCTAAGAGATCACTTGAGGGTGTCCAAAGCATCAAATCATTTCTGGAACAAAGCACTTGGCAGATTGCACAAAAGCTCCAAAAAGAGGTAAGCCTCACAATTACTTGAATTCTTTGAATCATGCTTTTCTTTGATGTCCACTGATCATGCACATCTTATACATGTTATATGTGTTGTGTTTGCACCAATTTATCATGTAATTCACGCCAGTAACAAGAGATAGCACAGAAAATGCAAATCATGGCCTATTTCAAAACCACTATCGGGTTTTTCAATAGGAGCATGATCTGAAAAAAAACACCACCACCATTGGATTCCTTGTGAAATTCTAGGCAGGATAGATCTAAATTTTGTCCCAATCCATGGAGAAATGAGAAAGTTATAGCCTTCACGTTTCTAACCAAAATCTTGCCTTGCCTTGCCATGGTCCAGGCCAAAAACAAGGCAAGCCTTGTATATTTGTGGTTGTGTTTCAATCAACGGATGTATCACCACCTCAGTAGTAAGGCGCGCAGGCTGTACACAAGAGGTCTGGGGTTCGAATCCCCCTCACCCCAGACCCTCGTTTTTTGCTATTTTTTTTCACTTTTCTACTATTTTTCATATTATTTTTAATAGTTTGAAAAATTAATAACTTCCACAATTTTAATTATTTTTTATTGGTTTTTTTTTGCAAAAAATCACAAAAATATTGAAATATTTTATTCCACAAAAAAAATCAAAGTTATATTATTTATTTAATATAGTTAGTATTTTTATGAATAAATTCATCTTAATTATTTTTAAACATTTTTAAAGTGAATATTCATCTTGGAAATCAAAACCAAATGAGTTTTAATTCATCTTGTTATTAATCCCTCATTTTCTAAACCTTAACCATAAATCATAAGTTGTTTATTAGAACTAATTTAGTATTTTTATCATTTTATTAATTTTCCTTGAATAAATTACTTTAAAATGATGAAATTAGGGTTTTATGGGTTTATTACCCTAAAACAAATCCTTTTAAAACACTTTGGGCCTCTAATACAGTGTAAGACCCAACCCCTTTTTGAAAACCATTTTTGGGCCTCAGTGTATTGTATAAGTTTCGATACCATCAAAAAGTTTGGCGCGATCGTCGCCTATTTAACAAAAACCTTTGGGCCTCTCCTTGAGCTGTAAGCCTCATCTCTTGTACAAAAATGAACCCTTTGGGCCTCTAATAGAGTGTAAGACCCAACCTCTTTTTGAAACCAAAATTATTTGGGCCTCATTTGTTGTATAAGACCCACTGCATTTTCAAAAATCTCGGCGCGATCGCCAGTTCAAAAATAAATCATCTGGGCCTACCCTCGTGTTATAAGCCCCATTTCTTTTCCTTAAACTCTTCGGGCCTCTTGAGAGAGTGTAAGACTCATCCCTTTGTACAGAAAACCTTTTGGGCCTCACATATTGTATAAGTTCCACTGTACGAATTTAAACAACAGTGCAATCACTGATAAAACCTTGGGCCTCTCCTTGAGCTGTAAGCCCCTAAAATCTTTTCAAAATACTTTCTCCTTTGATTTTGAATATGTTGTTATCAAAACTCTCTCTGTTGAACAACTAACAAAACAGCATGGAAACTCTACAACCGAGTAAGTGTTTACTCGCTTTCTTTATTCGCTTTCATCTATATATAACTGTATTGTGGGGCTGTTTCACGGTAAGTCATCTTTCACAAACTTTTATATACTTGACAAATATCTACTGTGTAATACTAGTATAGTTACTTAGATTTTTCCCCAGCAACTACGTCTAGCACTAGGTAAAGCCCTATTGGTCACTCTTAAATACAAATTAAACTAGATCCCCATAGGATTTCCAGATACAGTCTTCCCCCTTCTTGGGGTTAAATAAGATGGAGACGTGAAAGGTAGCATTCTCGATGAACCCTTTCTCAGACTGTCACCCTTAGACATTGTCAAAGAAACTCTAACTCCCCAAAGATGATCTTTTCTCTGTGAATGGCATCTCTTGAGTTTCTTCCAAATTCTCGGACTTTCCTGGCTTGAGCTATTCTCGGTGAATATCATGTCTTAAAATTCTCGGGGTTTGGGGACCCACAGGCTTCCTAAAAGCATCCCCGCCTCCTCTTGGGCGTTGTACAAGGACCCTTCGGCTTCTTAGAAGTTCTCATGCCTTCTCTTGGGCTTCATACAAGGACCCTGACGACCTCTTAAAGGTATAAGACAAAACTTAGTCATCCTTTGCTAGAGCAGTCTTTCCAGCGTCAAAAAACTCCGGCCGTTGTAGGGTTGATACTCATCCCTTAATGCTCGTGCCTCCTCTTGGGCGTTGTACAAAAGATAAAACTCTAGACTTGGACCGTCTAAGACCCTTGAGTCTCAAAGACATTCTCAAGTTCCCTTTCAAACATAGGCAGAAACCTGGTCTCTCTCATGAGAGTTCCCTATACTTGGACCCGCTTCAGGATCTCCAAAATCCACAGCGGTAAGTCAGCCTCCTCTTGGGCTTTGTACAATGATTCTCCCTAGCGGAGCTAACCTTTTCAGACTCTCTTGTTGAGTCACCCACTCTTAGCCTCCATGCCGGGCTTCGTACAAGATAGAAAATCACTCTCTTTTTGAGTATAAAAGACTCTCTTGTCGAGTCAATCACTTTTAGCCTCCATCTTGGGCTTCATTCAAGACACATATAAAAACACTCTCTTGTTGAGTATAAAAGACTCTCTTATTGAGTCACTTTCCTTTTAGCCTCCGTCTTGGGCTTCATACAAGACACATACAAAAACACTCTCTTGTTGAGTATAAAAGACTCTCTTGTTGGGTCAATTAACTTTCAGACTCTCTTGTTGAGCCAATTTCCTTTTAGCCTCTATCTCGGGCTTCGTACGAGACAACAAAACACTCTCTTGTTGAGCATAAAAGACACTCTTGTTAGGTCAATAAACTCTCAGACTCTCTCGTTGAGTCAATCACATTTTTAGACTCTCTCGTTGAGTCCATCTTCCCTTTTCGCCTCCGTCTCGGGCTTCATACGAGACACCAAATTACTCTTTTGTTGAATCAAACCCTTTTAGCCTCAATCTTGGGCTTTTTACAAGACAGAAAGAACATTTTCCCCGAAAAAGTCAACTTCTAGCCTCCTCTTAGGCTTTGTATAAAGAAAACCCTGGTTGAGTCAATCAACCTTTTAGCATCAAAGTTGTGCCTTGCTCACAGCATACAAACATCAATAACTCCTCTTTAGAGATGACAAATTCTCTCTCAGCATAAACCCCTTCAGCTTCACATCTTGGGCTCTAAAAAAGATACAAATAGACCCTTCAGCTTCACATCTTGGGCTTTGAACAAGATACAAATCACCCCTTTAGCTTCATGTCTTGGGCTTTGAACAAGACACCAAAACACCTCTTTCCTCCCTTAGAATAGGAGGAACTACGATCGCTCTGATTTCCCTGTTTCGGGAATACGTAGGCATAAGAATGCAAAAGTCTTAGCGAGCATACTAATCAAAAACCCAAAATCCAGTATCCCCATATATCAACCCAAAAGCACCAAGTCCTAACATCCTACCAAAACCTCGCAAATGATCCAGACATTATAATTTTAAACAAAATAAACCGAAGAGGGACCCACATCTTAATTGCATCTGTAACCTAACAGACCGCTGTTTAAACTCAGTATGCAAGCAGGGTTAATTGGAGACATCTATTTCCCTTCCTTAATCAGCTCAACAGGATAAAAAATGAATAGAACTGTAGTGCCTAAGCGATAGTGACTCAGGACCACAAAAATCGCGCTACAGAAAAATGGCGCCCACCGTGGGGCCCAAAAAAGAGACTTTCTTACAATCTTCGGTGGAAACCATTAAGAATTCAACAAGATGTCACAGAAATGGCGACTCTGCTGGGGAGTCATTGTCTGTATAGGATCATAAGACTAGAGGTATAGGATGGTTAAGACAAATATATATACTGATTTTCCTAATTATATGTGTTTATTTTTCTGCTAATGGGAATGCGTGTGATGCCGCATGTGGAAAGATTGAGTATACACCTAAGATAGGTGATGGAAATGCGGGTAATCTTGCGGGGAGTGAATCCTAGTTAAGAGTCCCCGATCGACCATCAAACTCAGTGGAGACTCCCTTTGCAGATACATTGCCTATACGACTTCGGTTGTTGAAAGTAGTGTGGTCGACTGGGTTATTTGAGAAGCTGAGGTTTTTAGTAGACTTAAACCATTTTGTAGTGCGGAAGCTATCGGAAATAGTTGTCACGTGATACTACCCTCATTTGAGATCGCTCTAGGATACATCAGCTCGTTGGCGATCCGCTTGCTGTTGTTATCCCAAGGGGGGTCAATGATTTTGCGGGCAAGTACAAAAAATCACCAGTATAAACCTTTGGGGGGGGGGGGGGTAGAGCCTTGACTTCATGACACCGACCCTTTGACCCCATGTTTTTTATATGTTTTTGTGTGCTGCATTCATGCATTCATCTAAAAAAACATTAAAACAAAGAAAAATTTCTCTTCTAGCCTCTCTTTTTCAAATTAAACTAAGACTATGATTGCAAATGTCAGAGAAAGGAGATTGCTAATGGATTTTGGTAGAAGGAAAACTCACAAGTATACCTTCAAGGTTCCAAAACTAGAGGATTAGCTAGGATGATAACCAACCACGAGGCTTTCAGAGCCAAGTACGAAGGGCTGTTGTCCTTGTTAAGGGTCAATGTAATTGAAGGAATCCTGTCCACACTAATCCAGTTCTACGATCCGATCTATCACGGTTTCACATTCCCAGATTATCAGCTTGCACCAACACTGGAGGAATACTCTCACCTGATTGATCTGCACATTACTGATCAAGCTCCATTTTCTGGACTGGAAGAGATTCCAAAGGATCAAACCATTGCGAGAGCAATCTATTTGGACGAGTCAGAATTCAGGACTCACATGACCACTAAGGGTGGAATCTAGGGTTTGCCAGCCCAGTTTTTGACAAAGAAGGCTCTATACTTTGCTAGTATAGGGAATATGGCCGCTTTCAAGACCATCTTTGTTTTGCTCACCTATGGGTTATTTTTGTTTCCCAACATCGATAACTTTGTAGATATCAACGCCATTAAGATTTTCCTGATTGGAAACCCTGTACCGACTTTGCTCACAGATGCTTATCATTCGGTACACTTCAGGAATTTGTATAGTGGAGGAATGATCACGTGTTGTGTACCCCTACTGTACAAATGGTTCATTTCTCACTTGCCCAAGTCTGCTGCATTTTGGGATCAAAAGAATACTTTACGTTGGTCGTAGAGAATCATGTCTCTTACCAACTCTGACATCGATTGGTACAATCGAATCTATGACGGGATCAGAATCATTGACCGTTGTGGAAATTTCCCAAATTTACCCCTTATAGGAACTAAGGGAGGAATCAATTATTATCCAGTCTTAGTTCGTCGTCAATTTGGATACCCGATAAGGCATATCCCGCGTAATGCTCATCTGAAAGGTCTTTTCTTCAAGGAAGGAGAAAATGACAGGGCACTAAAGACAGAAATAGTGCATGCCTGGAAACACGTTCATAGGAAAGGACGAGAGTCTCTAGGAAAACCAGACTGTGTCTCGGTGGAGCCTTATCTCCACTGGGTACAAACTAGAGCTCTCAAGCTGAGGATGTCTTACCCTCGCCAGGAAGTTCTTCCATTAAGGGACTCTGCCCTTTATTTTATGTCTGAGACGGAAAAACTTCAGGTTACTCTCAACAAAGTTCAGCAGGAGAAGAGGTCTTGGAGGAACAAGCACCGTATTCTCAATATGGAGTGCAAGAAAATACATCAACTGTTAAAAGAAAAGGATGCTCTGATTGAGATTTTAGAGCAACATGCTGTAGAGAATCAAGAAGACCAAAGGAATTTGCTAGCTCCTTTCACTTGGTAAAGGAATAACAACCCGACAATGGCTCAAGAGCCCCGGTCAAAGAAAAGGAAAGTACCAGAACCAGCACCTGAGCTCTCCTCAAAGAGGACTCAGGACCCATTAGCTTAGATTTCCTTTCGCAGCACTATGTAAATTAATGTATTTCCATTTCTCTAATCCTTTGAATTCAATAAAACGGGGTTTCCCCACTGTTTGATATTTGCAATCCAATTGTCGAAGTTTATTTTGATTAAACGAAAAATATACAATTAATATAATCATTGCATATCATTCATCATTCTCACTTAACGCATTCTTCTTACCTACGAATCTCACGTTTGCGTCTCGATTCTAGAGTCAAACTGTCTCATTCGTACAATAATCGGGCCAATCGTCAGAGAAAGATGGATGATCTCGAGGAAGAGAATAGAGAGTTGAGAAAAGAGATCGACACTCTAAAAGAGGATCTGAGAAAGCTTTATAACGACATGCAAGCTCTAGCAGAAGCTCAGATGCAACAACAAAGGATTGTGATCTCAGAGATCACATCAACGCCCATAGTGGAGAAGTATGATCCTAGGTACAAAATGCCGAAAGATCGTTCCTGGGGCATGTCTATCAACTATATCCCGAAACTATATGTTCCGCCGATCAATGAGGATCAAGGAACCGCAGCAGGAGCCGCTGGGCCTGAAGGTTACAAAATTCAGGAAAGCAAAGATGCCAGGGGTATGACAGTAACTCCTGAAGGTTACAAACTTCGGGAGACACCGAGAGTCTCGACAATGATGACTATACCACCACCCGTGGTACACACTGTCCCGGAAGGACATATTCCACAGATACCCTATGGGGAAAACGAAAGTATGTTCGACAGAATGAATGAGTTCCAGGAACAATTCCTGGAGATGCAGAAAGAACTACAAGCCCTTCGCGGTCAGGATTTATTTGGAAAGGACGCCGCAGACCTTTGTTTGGTCCCCAATTTGAAAGTCCCACACAAATTCCAGGTGCCTGATTTTGAAAAATACAAGGGTAACTCTTGCCCTCAAAGCCATTTGGTGATGTACGCTCGGCGAATGTCAGCTCAGACAAAGAACCAGGAGCTACTGATCCACGATTTCCAGGATAGTTTAACCAGTGCGACATTAAAATGGTACATGGGTTTAAACCGCACTAAAATCGCCACTCTCAGAGATCTTGGCGCCGCTTTCGTTCAACAATATAAATACAATTTGGACATGGCACCGGACAGAGATCAACTCAGATTGATGTCCCAAAAGGATAAGGAAACCTTTAAGGAGTACGCTTAGAGATGGAGTGAAATTGCCGCCCAGATTTGTCCACCTCTTGAGGAAAAAGAGATGACAAAGATCTTCTTAAAAACCTTGAGCTCATTCTACTACGACAGAATGGTTGCCAGTGCACCCAGTGACTTTACTGAGATGGTTGGCATGGGAGTTCGTCTTGAGGAAGCGGTCTGGGAAGGACGTTTAGTTAAAGACGCTGGACCATCAAGCAGTACAAAATGATACGGTAGTGCTCTCCCTAAGAAAAAAGAGCAGGATATTGGGAATATCTCTCTCAGAAAGCAAAGGCGACGATATTAACCAGTAGCAGCTGTAACTCTTGCTATCAACTCTGCGCCTGTTCCTACATATCAACCTCAGGTTACTCAGAGCCAACCTAATCAACAACAACTTCAGCAAAGGACACAACAGTCTCTTTAGCAGACTCGTCCTCCGTACAACAACAACCGTGCAACGCAACCTCCAGGGTTTGATCTTATACCTGTGTTGTACGCGAAACTATTTCCATTACTACTGGTCAAGGGGCATGTCCAAACCAGGTCTCCTCTTACTATACCGGAGAATCCGCCTTTTTGGTTCAAGACGGATCAGACGTGCCCTTACCATCAAAGAGGACCAGGGCACAACATAGAAAACTGTATCAGTTTCAAATCCGACATGCAAAAGCTTGTTAGGAGCGGGGTCTTATCTTTCAAAGATACGAATCCTAATGTTCTCACGAACCCGCTGCTTCAACATGAGAAAGCTGCAGTAAATTGGATAGAGGGAGAATCCAATAATAGCTATCAAATTCACGATGTACTCTTATTAAGGGCCAATTTGGTCAAGATGCATTGTAGACAGAGCGGGTATGGCCATGTGCCACCTCATAATTATCACCAGTGTGATATCTACTCTAAAAACAATCAAGGATGTTCTGTGGTGCAAGCAGCTCTACAGGAACAGTTGGATCTCGGATGGATCCATGAGCACCGAGTTCGTGGGGTTAACATGACTTATACGAATTCCAACATCATTCAGAACCACGACATCCGTGCAATGAATGTCAACTTGGTGGCGATGCACTCAAGGCAAAGCCAGTGTCATAATCTACCGCGACACGATCACAATTCCTGTCTGACTTGCTCGGTAAACAAACAGGGATGCTCTTTTGTACAAGAGGCCCTCCAGCGTCAGATGGATCTTGGATGGATCCAGGACTACCATGATAGAAATCCCAATCAGATCAACATGATTCAAATCTTCGATATTCACTTGATGAATACCAGCTTGGTGGAGTTACACGCCAAGCAAGTCCAACTCGGTTTTCTCACTTCACAAGATTTTCTCGTTCAAAGAACTTTGTAACACTTGTTAAACCACTGGTGGCTTCCAATCTATATGGATGAAGACACGCAACAAATCAGTGTGGTTGACAGGAACCCTACTCGGCATCAAAGTCAGGATGTCCAATCTACAGAAACAGATCTAGTGAGGTTACACTGCATTCAAAGCCGGCGTGGCCAGGTGCCACCACACAATTACGAGCGCTGTAGAGTCTGCTCGGAAAATAATCAAGGATGTTACCTCGTGCGAGCAGCCCTTCAGAGTCAGTTGGACCATAAAGAAATCCAACAATATTCAATTTCGGGGTCTATCAACTGGACGCCAGACTATTTCACTAATCAGATTAAGGATGTTGTTATAATCTCTGATCATGAAAGGACCAAGGATGTTTGCGCCATCATCCCTCTATTGGACGAATCAAAGGTTCCTAGCCAGGAATTGATTGAAGTTACTTACGACAACCAGAGAAGTCAGAAGGCTCCTGTAGTTATCTATCTACCAGGACCGTTACCGTATGAATCAGCTAAGGCTATCCCTTACAAATACGGTGCAACAATAATTGAGAATGGAAAGGAAACTCCATTACCCTCCGTCGTGAATATTGTAGACATCAGTTGAGTAACACGGAGCGGCCGAATCTTCAACCGAGGAGTTGGAGAACCTAGCAAAGAAAAGGAACCTCAAACAGAAGTTCCCAATCAACCAGTCGGTCAATCCGATGATCCCGGCCTTTCAAAGAACAATGATGAGATGCTGAAGCTCAACCAAAAGAGTGAATACAACATTGTGGATCAACTGTTGCAAACTCCTTCAAAAATCTCCGTGTTATCTCTTTTACTCAGTTCTGAGGCTCACAGGGAAGCTCTGCAGAAAGTCTTAGAGCAAGCCTTTGTGGAACAAGATGTAACAATAAGGCAATTCGATAACATCGTTTCTAACATCACTTCCTGCAACAACTTGGGATTTAGTGATGGAGAACTGCCAGAGGAAGGAAAAAGCCATAACTTGGCTCTCAATATTACCGTCAATTGCCAGCACGATGCTTTAGCCAGCGTACTGGTAGACACCGGATCGGCTCTGAATGTTATACCGAAGTCCACTATAATACGACTATCATTAAAAGGATCCCCAATGAGGGGCAGTGAGGTCATCATCAAAGCATTTGACGGGTCTCGGAAAGCAGTTATTGGCGAAGTCGACCTTCCCATAACTATCGGTCCTCACACTTTCCTAATCACTTTCTAGGTCATGGACGTCCGGGCAGCGTACAACTGTTTATTAGGAAGACCTTGGATACACCAGGATAGGGCAGTCACTTCGACACTGCACCAGAAACTAAAGTTTATCAAGAACGATCAACTCGTCATGGTCTGTGGAGAGCAAGCCTTGCTCGTGAGTAACTTATCATCGTCTACATGTGTAGAACCCGAGGAGGTTGTTGGAACCCAGTTCCAAGCACTGTCGGTGAGCAATGAGAATCAATCAGAAAAAGGAACCTCTATTTCCTCATACAGAGATGCTCTCAAAGTGATCAAAAGTAACGACGCAAAAGGGATTTCTTCCACAGTGGAGGTTTCCTTCACCCAATATCTCAAGAAGTCCATACCATCAACGAGGGAGACTCCTCCGGTACGGATGAATAGTGGAAGTCCTATCTTAACGAGGACGGCTATATTTCTCAGGAAGAGGTGCCTACGCCATTTTGCTATCCCGCACAGAGTCTGAGATTTATACCCAGGTCAGATGTCAGAATGATATATGGAGATTGTGATCCAGAAGGATGATGTGCTCCACTAAACTCATTAGAGGAGGACACTCTAATGAAAGACAACTTTGACCACGACTATTATGGCCCAATGGATGGCCTGCCTATCTGGTAGCCGTATCTAGGAATCTTGGGGCAAGAGAATCAGCCGAACGATGCTTGTCAATTGAGCATCATTGAAAAGAATACCTGCGTCCCCACCATGTCATGGGATCATTACTCGGGGCATTCTGAAAGTATCCAGCACGACAATGATTTCACAAAGTTTGCAGGACTAGAATTCATTAACTATGTTTTTCCCGAGGTCAACGTCATCGAGAGAGATGACTCCCCCAGCCCCAAAGAAGTGTGGGACACCTTGGGACAACCAAGTGGAAAATACGACTATATGGTCAAGTACACCGCTCTCGAAAGCTCTCGCATCAGGCTCGAAGACATTCAGCCAACTAGGTGGGGAGATCCACCTGAGAGCACAAATACTATGTAAAATACAACTGAGGATTCCTCCTATGACAACTCTGCCTAGGAGACAGACTCCAATGATCCTGCTCCACCAGAAATCAGCGTTATTTCTGAAGACAAATCAAGGAAGGTACCAGACTTTGTGATTCACCGAGGAGTTCGCCGCCAATGGGTTGCTGTCGAAGTTCTGAAGATTGTTCATAAGTCAAAGTAATTGCCGTCTTTAACCTTTCACCCTGCCCAGGTGAAACAGGTGTTTTGATAGGGCTCACTTTCTTTAAATGTATCTCTTTGCTTTGCCCAGCGACAGAGTTTTGTTTTATAGGGCTGTAGTTTTAAGAATCGACTAAATCATAAATAAATAAACGTCGTTCTGTAATTTCCGCATTTATTATTGTTTTCTCTTTTCGCTTTTTCAGAGAATGGTAATCCTAAAAAACAATTCAAAAAATAAAAACAAGCAGTTTTCCAAAAAAAAAATAATACACCGCACACACTCTTGCATTTTCTCTATTTCTTCTAAACACAAATCATCACGTCATGCAGATTGCTTGTTTTAAACCCCATTGAAACATACGATCCAATGCCTTCTCCCAACTTTTAGTTCCCGGTATTTGGGGCTGAAGAAGAAGTTGACGACGAAATTCCAAAGGAGATTTCACAACTACTCAGACAATAGGAAAGGTCCATTAAACCTCACAAAGAGCCGTTGGAAACGATCAACTTGGGTTCAGAGGAAGAGAGAAAAGAGGTCAAGATTGGGGCCCTACTCAGTCCAGCTGTCAAAGAAAGTTTGATAAAACTTCTCAAAGAGTTTCCCGATGTATTCGCTTGGTCATATCAGGATATGCCAGGGTTGGATACCAACATCGTGGAACATCATCTACCGTTGAGATCAGAGTGTCCGCCAGTAAAACAGAGGTTGAAACGAACTCATCTAGACATGGCCATCAAAATCAAAGAGGAAGTACAGAAATAGATTGACGTGGGTTTCCTCGCCACATCAGAATATCCTCAATGGTTAGCAAACATTGTACCAGTTCCAAAAAAGGACAGAAAGGTCAGAATGTGTGTAGACTATAGGGATCAGAACAAAGCCAGTCCAAAGGACGACTTTCCTTTACCACACATTGACATGCTGGTTGACAGTACAACAAAGTTCAAAGTTTTCTCCTTCATGGATGGATTCTCGGGCTATAATCAGATAAAAATGGCGCCGAAAGACATGGAGAAAACTTCCTTCATCACCCCATGGGGTACTTTTTGTTACAAGGTAATGTCGTTCGGTCTGAAGAACGCCGAGGCAACCTATCAACGGGCCATGACTACTCTTTTTCATGACATGATACACAAGGAAATCATAGTGTATGTCGATGATATGATTGCCAAATCTAAGACAGAAGAGGGGCATGTGACCCACCTGTCAAAACTATTCGAGCGGTTGAGAAAGTACAAACTCCAATTGAATCCCAAGAAATGCACATTCGGTGTCCGTTCAGGGTAACTCTTAGGGTTCATCGTCAGCCAGAAAGGAATTGAGGTTGATCCTGACAAGGTCAAGCCATTTAGGAAATGCCTTCTCCGAAAACTGAAAAACAAGTCAGAGGATTCTTGGGACGTTTGAACTACATTTCCAGATTCATATTCCTCATAACCGCCACATGTGCGCCGATTTTCAAATTACTCAAAAAGAACCAGGATTGCGTTTGGACAGAAGATTGCCAAACCGCCTTTGACAGTATTAAGGAATATCTGTTGAATCCGCCGATTCTATCACCTCCAGTGGAAGGAAGACCACTGATCATCTACCTCACAGTCTTGGAAGACTCCATGGGTTGTGTACTTGGCCAACAAGAAGAAACAAAAAGGAAAGAGTCTGTCATTTACTATTTGAGCAAGAAATTCACCGACTGCGAGACTCGGTACACTATGCTCGAGAAAAATTGCTGCACTCTGGCTTGGGCCGCCAAACGTCTTCGCCAGTACATGATTAGTCACACTACTTGGTTAATCTCAGAAATGGATCCAATCAAGTACGTCTTTGAAAAACCTGCTCTTACGGGAAGGATTGCCCATTGGCAGATGTTGTTATCAGAATATGACATAGAGTACCATGCTCAGAAAGCCGTTAAGGGAAGTGTTTTAGCCGATCATTTGGCTCATCAACCGATTGAAGATCAAGAATCATTCGGATTTGATTTCCCAGACGAAGATGTCATGTATCTAAAAATGAAAGATTGCGATGAACCGCTACCCAGTGAAGGGCCAGAACCAGGTTCCCAATGGGGACTAATCTTTGACGGAGCTGTCAATTATTATAGAAATGGAATTAGGGCAATTATCATAACACCTCGGGGTACCCACATTCCTTTCACCGCTCGACTTACGTTCAAGTGCACAAACAACGAGGCAGAATACGAAGCTTGTATCATGGGTCTCGAAGAAGCGATCGACTTAAGGATCAAGAACTTGGATGTATATGGCGACTCAGCCCTGGTTATCAATCAGATCAAAGGAGATTGGAACACATACCAATCAGGATTGATTCCTTACAAAGACTATGCAAGAAGGTTGCTACCATTCTTCAACAGAATCGAGTTTCATCACATCCCTCGTGAAGAGAATCACATGGCTGATGCATTAGCCACTCTCTCTTCCATGATTAGTGAAGGTCAATGGAATGACTTACCTTAGATCGACATAATACACCTTGAACGACCCGCTTACATCTTCGCGATTAAAGCAGTCATAGACGATAAACCTTGGTATCACGATATCAAATGCTTCCTTCAGAAACAAGAGTACCCACCTGGGGCACTAAGAAAGGACAGTAAAACCCTCAGAAGGCTGGCTGGAAAATTCTTTTTGAGTGGTGATACACTCTATAAGAGAAACTTCGACATGGTCTTGCTCCGATGCGTAGACAGACCAGAAGCAAACATGCTGGTAAAAGAAATTCATGAAGGATCCTTTGGCACTCATGCCAACGGACACACAATGGCGAGAAAAATTCTAAGAGCGGGGTATTATTGGTTGACCATGGAATCCGACTACTACAATTACATGAGGAGGTGTCATAAGTATCAGATATACTCAGACAAAATCCATGTGCCGCCAACACATCTCAAAGTTCTCTCTTCCCCATGGCCTTTTTCCATACGGGGAATCGACATGATTGGCATGATTTAGCCCAAGGCTTCAAACGGACATCGGTTCATCCTGGTAGTTATTGGCTACTTCACCAAGTGGGGCGAAGCATCGTCATACGCTAATGTAACCCAACAAGTGGTGGTCCGATTTATCAAAAACATATCATCTGTCATTATGGTATTTCGAGCCAGATCATTACTGATAATGGATCTAACTTGACCATTAAGATGATGAAAGAGTTGTGCGCTGAGTTCAAAATTGAACACCATAACTCATCTCCCTACCGACCCAATATGAACGGGGCGGTAGAAGCGGCTAACAAGAACATCAAGAAGATTGTTCAGAAGATGGTTGTAACCTACAAAGACTGGCACAAGATGTTACCCTTTGCTCTTCACGGTTATCGTACATCTGTCTGCACTTCAACTGGGGCAACCCCTTTCTCTCTAGTGTATGGCATGGAAGTAGTGATCCCCATCGAAGTAGAGATCCCATCAATCCGGATATTGATGGAAGCTAAGCTTACATAAGCTGAATGGTGTCAAAGTCGGCACGACGAACTGAATCTGATCGAAGAGAAATGAATAAAGACACTATGCCACGGTCAGTTGTATCAACAAAGAATGAGGAGGGCGTTCAACAAAAAGGTCCGACCTCGCATCTTCAGGAAAGGAGACCTTGTGCTAAAAAAGATACAATCATTTCTCACTGTTTATCGTGGAAAATGGACTCCGAATTATGACGGCCCCTACGTGGTCAAGAAAGCCTTCTCAGGCGGCACCTTGAGACTTGCAACCATGGATGGAGAAGAATTTTCCTACCCCACGAATGTTGATGTAGTCAAGAAATACTTCGCCTAAATAAAAAAAAATGTCTCGGTGGATTGAAAACCCGAAAGGGCGGTCTAGGCAAAAATTAGAGACATAATAAAAAATCATCCCGATGGATTGGAAATCTCAAAGTACAATCCAGGCAAAAATTTGGGATAATGGCAAGTAACTACGTCTAACAAAGGGGCAAATCCCACAGTGGCAGTTACACCATCCGTCAGGAAAACCCCAGTCAAGGTCATCTTCGACGGAAGCTCAGGATATCTCGAATTCAAAGTTGGCAGCAGGATAACGGTCGTTATGTTTCGATGTAGCCCTTTTCCCTTAAATTACCATTTTCTAACTTTGTAAATACTCCATGGAATCACGCGTTTGGCTGATTTCCATCCTATCAATAAAATTTGAGCCCTTGTGCTTTTGTTTGCAATTCTTATTTGTTTTAGCTTTATAGAACGACATTTTAACATGATCAGCGATTCTTGAAATAAAACAAAAATGAATTTACTTGTCAAACTTTTTTCTGCTTTTAAAATAAAAATGGCAATTTCTTTTGACTGTTGAACATCGAAAGAACATCGATTGCTTCTCCAGAAGTAATCGAACCTCAAAGTGCAGAATCGAAGTGCTCATTCTAAACCAGTACGTCTGAACGAAGGATCAACTGTGTTAAAGACCTTATTTCGTCTGACATCCCCGGCAGAGTTCTTACCTCCTAAGCCCTACCAACGGTTGTTCCCCGCAAGGAATATCTCTCCTAAGCAAGGCAGAATTGCTATCTGGAACCAGTGATACTTTTCATCTCCCACTGTGGCCGAGTATCCATTCGTGTTCATCTACTAGTCTGTATGTCACGTCAATTTTGTCAGCATAAACATATATATGTCATGCATTATTGATTTACATTCATACTCATATTGCATCACTATCACTCTAGTCGGTCTTGTTTCCTAGTGATAAAAGTCCTCTCAGTCGAGTTGTCAGTTTTTTCCCTGTCAAGAAATGTCGAGTCTGAGCAACCTCGTCTCCAGTTTATTTCTGGATTGAAGCCGGCCCTTGACCACTTTGATAACTTGAACCTCTGAAAGGCAAGAAGACATTCGACAAACATCACTCTTCACCATTGAAGATGATATTTTCGCTTTCCCAGATTAAGGAGAATCCCCAGAGAAAGCCTCTCAATCAAAGACTCTCAACAATACATTGGTTTTTCTCCCAAGAAAGTCAATGTTAATGAAGTCATCGGCACCTCAAAATTGGATTACATCACATGGCATTTCTCCGAGAAGATCTCGAAGAAAAGTATGATGTAGTATCCCCAAGCAAAAAGCAGTCTTTCAAGAGACTCGTTTTTCCCCAGTAGAGTCAATAAATGGCATCTCTAACAGAGAAGTGTGTACACCTCTATAGCTCAGACGGATGGGTTCCCTAGCAAGTCTGACATCAAATCTTTTTCCATCAAATGGCATCTCCCCAGGAAAATTCGGCGAGAAGTTTGAGGAAAACCGCTACGCATAGCGTCCCTTATCAAGAAAGTTTATTGACAAAAGAAACTTAGACCAGTTCCTTAGTAGGAAACTAGGATCGAGGGGAAGTTTATATCAGAAACTAAGACCAGTTCCTTGGTAGGAAACCAGGATCTAGGGGAAGTTTATATCAGAAACTGAGACCAGTTCATTGGCTAAAGACCAGGATCGAGGGGAAGTTCATTTTAGAAACTAAGACCAGTTCCTTGGCTGAAGACCAGGATCGAGGGGAAGTTTACCTTTTCTAAGCATCATTGCTTAGCAAAAGAAGAAGGATGCGTGAACTTCCATTCTTAACCACCATCAAAATTTCGGGTATTCCGATTTTTAATCCTCTTGCACCCCGAATGCCCGAATACCTTCGCCATTCACACCTTCGAGTCCAAGAAGATTAAATAGGGGCATCTGTCATACCCCAAATTTTGACCGCTAAGATTCCCATCATTGTACAAATCATCATCACAATATGGATGGGCCATCATACCTCATTAGTCTCCCCAAAGATGGGTGAGCATCCACTACAATCAAACTTAGGGTTTCAAGCCCTCTTAGAGCCTTTAGACAAAAGATCAATCAAGGAATGACATGATCTTCAACTTGTCTAAACCTCTCAAACATCCACAATGGATCAAGAGTACTCCCACATCAAGAATCAAGCACAAGGTTGCAGCATTCTAAGTGGATCTAGCCTCAAGATTGCCAGTGTCACCAAATTAGGGTTTTGGTCGACCAGGGCCTCCAGATGGAACTTTTCCTCTAGGCATGAGCCAATGCTTCAAAGAACAACCTAAGATGCTCCAAGGGACATCATGAACCTAATCATCAAGTCAATTTAGCCTTAGGGGATGCATTCATCAAAAATCAGGAATTAGGGTTTCTTGACCTAATTCACCCCTCAGTCAACTTTTGGGACAAACCATGAGCCAAGACCTCAAGACATGATTTATGGGTCTCTAATAAACTACATTGACCCATTTGCAACAATGGATTGATCCAAGAAGCCTGATCAACAAGTTTCAAATTCATCAGAACCACAGTTAGGGTTTCGCGGAAAAAGTCAACCATGCCTTTGACTTTTAACCTAGGCATGCTCCCAAACCTTGAGACATGATTCAATATACCCTATAACACCCATGGAACAGGTCCATTAAGTTTGATTTAGGTCAAGGAGTTGATTTCATAAATGATCGCACAGTTTGGAATTCATCTGACAAAAAGTCAACTGTGCACAAAAGTCAACTTTAACTTTTTGAGATTTTCCACAATTATAGTTCTTTGACCCTAAAATGATGTTAATGTGTGATTGGAATCATCATTCATCAAGAAAAATCAAGAAAAGTGGGATAACTTGTAAAAGGGGTAACCATATAAAACTTAGAAATTTTCTAAGTTTTGGAACAAAGTGGCTAGGGTACCAACTTTGGAGGATCATATCTCCTAAACCACAAGGCCATTTTCCCCCATTCAAAGCTGGATTTGTAGCTCTCCTGGCCCTCTACAAAAGCTTCAATTACACCTCATTCCAATTCATCATGGATTTTGAGTTATGGAATGATCAAAATGGCTGAAAACATGAAATGTCACTTTTTCCAACACTTAGTGAAATTTTCACTAAGTCAGAATCTGTTTCACTTTTTCCAAAATTTAGGGGCATTTTTCACTTGGATCCAAAAAGTATCAAGACAAACTATAATCACACATATGTTGTATCATATGAGAGCTTTCCAAAATGGCCAAGAACTCCATGAAACTCCACTTAAATCATGAGATATGACCATGCCAATATGCCTTGCTGCAAATTGTCATAACAAGGCAGATTTGGGAGTTTTGCTCGATTTACTCAAATTTTGCAAAGGGCAAGCAAATCTATTCATCTGAACACCTCAAGGAGGACCAAGGAGGGACAAACACTTATCCATCAGCCTCCCAAGTCTTTGGAACCAAAAGTAGAATGTTAAACCTAGAAATCCCTAAAAGAGGGACAAGACTCCAATTTTGGTTTTGAGCATTTAATGGATGCACCAAGGTGGCATGGACTGAGCGATTTCCAACTGAATTCAGTCAAGACATATCCAAGACCAAGGGAACCAGTAGCCTGTGCCCTAACCTCTAGTCAATGGCTAGAGGAGACTTGGATTCCCATTGATCAACATTGGCCAAACCTCTGCAGCAGTTGCCATTCACTATTGCTTGCAAAACAAACTTTCTCCACTATAAATAGAGCTCATTTGTGCTTAGTTTGAGTACACCAAAGCCATCAAACAGATGCTTTCCTCAAAATCACTTTCTCTAGGTAAAAATACCTTCTTTAGCATGGTAACTCTGAGTTTTTGAGTTAGAGAGAAATTCCACCACAACTCATGATCCAAACACATACAATATGTCATATCTAAGCTGTCCAAACCTTCACAAGTGACTTGTAACACCAAAATCACAAAGTCACATCTCAAAACCTCAAAATAGGACTTTTGTGCATTTTTCAAGCCATGTCTTGATTCAGTCACTTTCCAAATCAGATAAAACCTCAAACACACTCCAAATATCATCCTTGAACTGTCCCAAATGGTTCCTCACATCTGGAACACCATTTGAGAGAGTTGCTATTTTGGCTACTTTTGCCCCTTTTGCAAGAAAGAGCTCAAACTTGTTCCTGAGGTTTCCAGCTTATTCCAACCATCCTAAAAGCTTCTAAGATATCATTTGAGGGTGTCCAAAGCATCAAATCATTTCTAAAACAAAGCACTTGGCAGATTGCACAAAAGCTCCAAAAAGAGGTAAGCCTCACAACTTGAATTCTTTGAATCATGTTTTCCTTTGATGTCCACTGATCATGCACATCTTATACATATTATATGTGTTAATTTTACACCAATATATCATGTAATTTACGCATGTAACAAGAGATAGCACAGAAAATGCAAATCATGGCCTATTGAAAAACCACTATCGGGTTTTTCAATAGGAGCATGATCTGAAGAAAAAACACCACCCCCATTGGATTCCATGTGAAATTTTAGGCATGATAGACCTAAATTTTGTCCCAATCCATGGAGAAATGATAAAGTTATGGCCTTCACGTTTCTAACTAAAATCTTGCCTTGCCTTGCCTTGGGCTAGGCCAAAAACAAGGCAAACCTTGTATATTTGTGGTTGTGTTTTAATCAACGGATGTATCACCACCCCAGTGGTAAGGCGCCCAGGCTATACACAAGAGCTCTGGGGTTCGAATCCCCCTCGCCCCAGACCCTCTTTTTGCTATTTTTTTTTCACTTTTCTACTATTTTTCATATTATTTTTAATAGTTTGAAAAATTAATAACTTCCACAATTTTAATTATTTTTGATTGGTTCTTTTTGCAAAAAATCACAAAAATATTGAAATATTTTATTCCACAAAAAAATCAAAGTTATATTATTTATTTAATATAGTTAGTATTTTTATGAATAAATTCATCTTAATTGTTTTTAAACATTTTTAAAGTGAATATTCATCTTGGAAATCAAAACTAAATGAGTTTTAATTCATCTTGTGATTAATCCCTCATTTTCCAAACCTTAACCATAAATCATAAGTTGTTTATTAGCACTTATTTGGTATTTTTATCATTTTATTAATTTTCCTTGAATAAATTACTTTAAAATGATGAAATTAGGGTTTTATAGGTTTATTACCGTAAATCAAATCTTTTTATAACACTTTGGGCCTCTAATAGACTGTATAAGTGTATTGTATAAGTTCCGATACCATCAAAAAGTTCGGCGCGATCGTCGCCTTTTTAACAAAAACCTTTGGGCCTCTCCTTGAGCTGTAAGCCCCATCTCTTGTACAAAAATCAACTCTTTGGACCTCTAGTAGAGTGTAAGACCCAACCTCTTTTTGAAGCCAAAATTATTTGGGCCTCATTCGTTGTTTAAGACCCACTGCGTTTTCAAAAATCTCGATGCGATCGCCAGTTCAAAAATAAATCATCTGGGCCTACCCTTGTGTTATAGGCCCCATTTCTTTTCCTTAAACTCTTCGGGCCTCTTGCGAGAGTGTAAGACTCATCCCTTTGTACAGAAAACCTTTTGGGCCTCACATATTATATAAATCCCACTGTACGAATTCAAACAACTGTGCAATCACTGACAAAACCTTGGGCCTCTCCTTGAGCTGTAAGCCCCAAAAATCTTTTCAAAATACTTTCTCCTTTGATTTTGAATATGTTGTTATCAAAACTTTCTTTGTTGAACAACTAACAAAACAGCATGGAAGCTCTACAACTGAGTAAGTGTTTACCCGCTTTCTTTATCCGCTTTCATCTATATATAACAGTATTGTGGGGCTGTTTCACTGTAAGTCTTCTTTCACAAACTTTTATATACTTGTCAAATATCCAATGTGTAATACTAGTATAGTTATTTAGAGTTTTCCCGGCAACTACGTCTAGCACTAGGTAAAGCCCTGTTGGTCACTCTTAAATACAAACAAAACTAGATCCCCATAGGATTTCCAGATACAGTTTTCCCTCCTCTTGGGGTTAAACAATATAGAGACGTGAAAGGCAGCATTCTCGGTGAACCCTTTCTCAGACTGTCACCCTTAGATATTGTCAAAGAAACTCTAACTCCCCAGAGATGATCTTTTCTCCGTGAATGGCATCTCTTGAGTTTCTTCCAAATTCTCGGACTTTCCTGGCTTGATCTATTCTCGGTGAATAGCATGTCTTAAACTTCTCGGGGTTTGGGGACCCACAGGCTTCCTAAAAGTATCCCCGCCTCCTCTTGGGCGTTGTACAAGGACCCTTCGGCTTCTTAGAAGTTCTCATGTCTTCTCTTGGGCTTCATACAAGGACCCCGACAACCTCTTAAAGGTATAAGAAAAAACTTAGTCGTCCTTTGCTAGAGCAGTCTTTCCAGCGTCAAAAAACTCCGGCCGTTGTAGGGTTGATACTCATCCCTTAATACTCGTGCCTCCTCTTGGGCATTGTACAAAAGATAAAACTCTAGACTTGGACCGTATAAGACCCTTGAGTCTCAAAGACATTATCAAGTTCCCTTTTAAACATAGGCTGAAACCCGGTCTCTCTCATGAGAGTTCCCTATACTTGGACCCGCTTCAGGATTTCTAGAATCCACAACGGTAAGTCAGCCTCCTCTTGGGCTTTGTACAATGATTCTCCCCAACAGAGCTAACCTTTTCAGACTCTCTTGTTGAGTCACCCACTCTTAGCCTTCATCTCGGGCTTCGTACAAGATAGAAAATCACTCTCTTGTGGAGTATAAAAGACTCTCTTGTTGAGTCAATCACTTTTAGCCTCTGTCTTGGGCTTCATACAAGACACATATAAAAACACTCTCTTGTTGAGTATAAAAGACTCTCTTGTTGAGTGACTTTCCTTTTAGCCTCCGTCTTGGGCTTCATACAAGACACATACAAAAACACTCTCTTGTTGAGTATAAAAGACTCTCTTGTTGGGTCAATTAACTTTCAGACTCTCTTGTTGAGCAAATTTCCTTTTAGCCTCTATCTCGGGCTTCGTACGAGACATCAAAACACTTTCTTGTTGAGTATAAAAGACTCTCTTGTTGGGTCAATAAACTCTCAGACTCTCTCGTTGAGTCAATCACCTTTTCAGACTCTCTTGTTGAGTCCATCTTCCCTTTTCGCCTTCGTCTCGGGCTTCATACGAGACACCAAATTACTCTCTTGTTGAGTATGACAGACTCTCTTGTTGAGTCAAACCCTTTTAGCCTCAATCTTGGGCTTTGTACAAGACAGAAAGAACATTTTCCCCGAAAAAGTCAACTTCTAGCCTCCTCTTAGGCTTTGTATAAAGAAAACCCTGGTTGAGTCAATCAACCTTTTAGCATCAAAGTTGTGCCTTGCTCACAGCATACAAACATCAACAACTCCTCTTTAGAGATGACAGATTCTCTCTCAGCATAAACCCCTTCAGGTTCACATCTTGGGCTTTAAACAAGATACAAATAGACCCTTCAGCTTCACATCTTGGGCTTTGAACAAGATACAAATCACCCCTTTAGCTTTATGTCTTGGGCTTTGAACAAGACACCAAAACACCTCTTTCCTCTCTTAGAATAGAAGGAACTACGATCGCTCTGATTTTCCTGTTTCGAGAATACGTAGGCATAAGATTGTAAAAATTTTAGCGAGCATACTAATAAAAAACCCAAAATCCAATACCCCCATATATCAACCCAAAAGCACCAAGTCCTAACATCCTACCAAAAACCTCGCAAATGATCCAGACATTGTAATTTTAAACAAAATAAACCGAACAGGGACCCACATCTTAATCGCATCTGTAACCTAACAGACCGCTGTTTAAACTCAGTATGTAAGCAAGGTTAATTGGAGACATCTATTTCCCTTCCTTAATCAGCTAAACAGGATAAAAAATGAATCGAACTGTAGTGCCTAAGCGATAGTGACTTAGGACCACAAAAATCGCGCCACAGTTATATTAAAAAATATGATCTATATATGACCTATATTTAATAAGACTTCTAATGAATTATGGAATGTTAGAAAATCATAGATTTCATATTTTCATAAACTTGTTTGTGCTTGATATATCTTAAATGGAAGAAAAAAAATACCTTAACATGTTTATTTTAAAAGCACAAAAGTGTACCTATACTTTAAAATCTCTAAAGCTTTCAGGGTATATACAAAATATACCTAGATTATTAAAGAATAAGGTTTAATAATAAAGAGATTAATTGTAATATGTCAATGATAACTGATACACTTGCTGAAATCTAGATACAAGAGAAGCTAATCACAACACTCTGAAAAAACTGTGTCTAGAACTAATGTTTCTTGTGATGAAGACTTTAGACAAAAAGCATTTGGTGAACTTGATGATTTCAATGGCCCTGGTGCTAGTAATTAATGGAATTATAAGTTTTCAAACCTATAAGGGCGTATCTTTGGAAGATAGGAAGATATGTAAAAATCAAATCATCAAAAATAAATTATTGCTCATGTGTCACTACGCCAAAAATGATTTTTGGCAGCACTACAAAGACAGCGCTTTTTGGCAGAAGCGCTGCTATACGTGTCGTTAAAAACAAAAATAAAAAAACGAAGGAAAAAAACGCTGCTATATGGGGGTCCTACGAAAGCGCTTTTAAAAAGCGCTGCTAAAGGGCTAAGGCAGGTGAACTTTAGAAAGCACTTTATGAAAAGCGCTGCTAAAAGGATACCATAAGCCAGCGCTTTTGAAAAGCGCTGCTAAAGGCCCAAGGTATACCATACTTTAGACAGCGCTTTCAAAAAGCGCTGCTAATGGCCCAATTCACTACACACCTTAAAAAGCGCTTTTCTCTGAAAGCGCTGCTAAAGTCCATCCTACAAAAGCGCTTTCTAAAAGCGCTGCTAAAGGTGCTTTAGTAAAAATTAAAACGCATAAATTAAACTAGTAATAATCATTTCTAATTTTTAACCCTATCATTGTTTTCACTCTCGCTCTCACTCTCACCCTCGCTATCACTATTCACTCATCTTCCTCCGTCGCTGTTCCGACCGTCACTGTTCCGGCTCGCCGTCGCTGCTCCTCCGGCCATCACTGTGCGTCACTATGTGCAAGGTATATTTTTTATTTCATTTCATTTCCATTTCCATTTCATTTTTTATTTCCATTTCCATTTCATTTTTTGTTTAGCATTAGTTCTATGTTGATGTTGAAACAAATCAAATAGAAACTTGTTGAGTTGTTGTATGTTGTTGTTAATAGAATCTTGTTTTGTTTTATAGAAAAATGAGTGTTGTTAGTTAGAATGTGTTAAGTTTTGTTCGTATATAGAAAAACGAGTGTTGCTCTGATTGTTGTTTTTTGTTTTGTTTTTAGTTTGAATGTGTTAGTTTGAATGAGTGTTATTATAGTATAGGAAATTATATCCATTAGAAAAATGAGTGTTGTTAGAAAAATCAGTGTTGTTAGAAATGTGATTAATTTGTAGAAGTTAGTTTAATTATTAATTACTAGAAGTTAGTATAGTGATTATTGTGTAAAATGCGATTAATTTGTAGAAGTCAGTTTAATAATTAATTAGTAGAAGTTAGTATAGTGATTATTGTGTAAAATGTGATTAATTTGTAGAAGTTAGATTAATGATTAATTTGTAGAATAGTAAAAGTTAGTTTAATGTGTAAAATTTGTAGAATAGTGATTAATTAGAAAATCAAGGTAGTTAAGAGTGTTGTAGAAGTTAGATTGTTGAGGTTTAAAAGGCGATTTGTAAAGTTAAAATGAATATTTATCGGAAAATTTTAGTGATGTAAGAATTTGGTTGTTATTGAAAATGATAATGAAATTAGTAGTTAAGTGAACTAGTGAATGAATTTATTTTGAGAGATGATTGAAGTTAATTATAAAATTAATTGTTATTTTGAGAGTTGATTGAAAATGATAAATAGTGATTGAATTGTTAATTGAATTTGAATTGATGATAGAACTTTGAAGTTACTTGAACTTAAGCGTTGAAGTTGTTTTTTTTTACAATGTTGAGTTGAAACATTAAGTGTTTGTCATTTCATATTTGATTATGGATTATATTATGTTCAACTGATTATGGATTATGGATTATATTACGTACTGGTCATTTCATATTTGAGACTGGATTATGGAATATGGATTATGGATTTATATGTGTTTTTCTTTATTATAGGTAAAATGGCTACTAATGAGGAGAACTCGCACGATACTTCCAAGAATGATGCAAAAGAATCAGTTCAAGATGCGGAAGGAGATATTTCAAGAGGAATAACAATCATGAAAGGAGTTATTCGTGCTAGAGACAAGGGAATAAAATACGACATTCATTGGAATGAAACAGGTCAACTAATTGAGCCTTATGGCGCAATGTTGACTAGTTACATTGGTGCACTTGTCCGTTCACTAGTTCCTATTACTTGTGACAATTGGCAAAATCCACAGTTGAAACCCGCCAAAGATAAAATATGGAGTGAGATACAGGTACTATATGTGATGTTATTTGTTATTTTTGACGATTATAACTTTTAAATGAATTACACTAACACACTTTATTTGTTATTGTAGAGATCTTTTAACATTGGTGACCAGAAGCAAAAATATTGTCTTCAATTAGCTGGAAGAAGACTTAGAGGGTTCCGAGCATTTTTATCCAACAAGTTTCTGAAGGATGCCCAAGGAAAGTTTGTTGAAGCGGAATGCCCGAAGAAGTATGCGGACTTGATTGCACCCGAAGAATGGGACACTTTTGTCGCCAAACGAAGAACTGAAGAATTCCACGTAATCTTAATTTAATTTATCATGAACATTGTATTATATTCATGTAGTTATTACATGTGTTCTGATATGACATATAATTGTTTATGCAGGTTGTGAGTGACGTAAATCGTCAAAGAGCCTCGAAACCCGCGTATCCATACAAGAAAGGACGTTTGGGATATGCACGCTTGGAACAAAAAATCGTAAGTATATATAATTGTTATGGTCTTTTTGTATTATTATTCATCCTAATTCTTGACTTAATTTTTAGCTTGCAGGGGAGAAAATTGAAGAAACATCTCTTCCGGAGCATGTTTTGTGGAAGGTTGCCCGTGTGGGAAAGGATGGAGTTGTTACTGAAGGTGTTCAACAAGTTTTTGAACAATGTGTAAGTATAACGTTATTTGTTTAATTAGATAGAAAGTTCTTGTTTATCTAATATAGTTATGCGTTGCTCTAATATTGAATTTCAGGAGACTCTATCTCAGTCCTTAACTCTCACGGAAGACCAGGATTGCAAGAGCATACTTAGTCGAGTATTAAATGTTCCTGAGTATTCTGGTCGTGTGAGGGGTAAGGGATTTGGAGTCACTCCATCTGCCTTGTATAAGCGTTCAAAGAGAAAAAAATCCTAACAATAGAGAGGTGATGGAAACGTTGGAAGAATTGAGAGCTCAAGTTCGTGAACTGCAACAAGATAAAGAAAGATATATGTCGGAAAGGCGCGGTTCAGAATTTAAAGATATTAGTGACAAGGCCAGTATCAATTGTCAACAAAAAATTCCAGAGGTAATTATATTTATTAAATTAGTACAGTTTTTTATATTGACATCATTGCACAATAACAATTTCGTATTATTTTTGTTTTGTTTAGGGCATTTCACCTTGTCAGCTATATTTATCGGCATCGACATATCGCATGGTTGGCAAGAGAAAAGTCCATAACACTCCGGGAGACGTCCTTTACACTAGACCGCTCCCTGCTGGATTTTTGAAGGTTTCGATTGATATTGCTTTAGAGCGGGATGTGTTACTACCTATACCTGACGATGTTTCAGATGCAACATTGGTGGGGGACGCAATAGGGTCGTATGTTGCATGGTCGTCAAACCTCATCGTCATAGATGACTCGGTATGTTGAAAACCATTATTAACCTTTTAGTTTTCAAATGTTTTACTTGCATATAAGTTATGTTATGCTTACTTTTACCTACATTTTATTTACATGACATTGTTAGACTCCTACAAAATCCAAATCAAAAGATAAAGGGATTGTGTGGCAAGCCGAGTCAGTTGCATCACAAAAAGAGGTAC
This sequence comes from Lathyrus tuberosus, assembly GCA_022829125.1. NCBI lineage: Eukaryota > Viridiplantae > Streptophyta > Magnoliopsida > Fabales > Fabaceae > Lathyrus > Lathyrus tuberosus. Next base: position 14,752,555 of record JALAZF010000062.1, on the reverse strand, counting down.
ATTGATATATATGCATCGAAATGTTAATTCTATGATTCGAATTCAAAAGCTTCATGATTACTAAGTTTATTCCTTATATGATTTCCAGATTCCTACACAAGAGGTGCAACAAGAGAGGAAGAACAAGAAGCCAGTGGTAGCGAAGGCAAAAAAAGCATCTATTTCTCGATTTCGGTTGTGCCTTGAAACAATTGTAGGCACAACGGATTTGATGGAAGGTGGTATCCGTGAAATACCTATGGAAGCAGGTATTTCTGGGTTTGCCTATTCAGAAACAATTGTTAAAGAAGACTTTGATCAGATTTTTACGCATTCTGAATTAGGCGTCGGTGTTATGAATTCATACATCAATTAATCCATCGATTTTATTTATTTAATTGATCAATTTTTTTACTCATTTCAATGAATATTAGAATGTTAATTATAATAACATATTTATTATAATCCGTTTTTATTTCAGGTTCTTGTATGTAAAATTGATGCTCCCGCGTCAATTGACTGAAAAATACTCCTTCTTGGCTGCCAACTGTGTTAATGCAAATTTACTCAATCGAACTACAGATGCGGTCAAAAATACTTAGTAGGTGCATTTATGACCAACATTGATACAAAGAAGTTGTATCTTTTACCATATAATACTGGCCATGAGTAAGATTTTCATCCTAACTTTCTTTATTATAATCTTTCTCTTTTTTACGTTGTGTATAACATTTCCATCTATACTTTTGTTTTATTTTACAGTGGACACTGGTTGTTGCTTGCGATTAATCCGATAAAAGAAATAGTCTATTATCTGGATTCGCTAGAGCGTGATCAAACAAAATACCCAGAGATGAAGAAGATGATTGATACGTAAGTGATGCGATTGTTCTAAATATTCGCGTGTGTATTTATTTATTTATGTGAGATTGTTCTAAATATTCGTTTATAATATGATAGATCCATAAAAATATTTCGATCACAACGACAAGCTCGGGTACCAAAGAGCAAAGCAAACAACATTACATGGATAAGAGTGGAGGTATGATTTGTTATTATAATAGTAATGCTACTTGATAACACACGTCATCTATGATACTTATTAATACTTTTTTTCTATGTGTAGTGTCCTCAGCAGCGTAATGGTATCGATTGTGGTTATTTTGTCTCGAGATTCATGAAAGAAATTATTCATTTGGAACAAATAGAGATTCCAAACATGGTATGGATTTATATATAAGTTATGATTTATTTTAAGATTTATTATCGGATATTTCATCTAATTAATTACTTTTAACTAAATCATGCATATTATGCTAAATGTAGTATTTTGATGAATTCAAGTATGTCACCTACACGAAAGACAAATTCGAAGAAATAAAGGAGGATTGGTGTCAATACATGATTGAAATGAGAATTTGTTAGTTTTAGAAATTTTGTTAGGTTTATGGAAGGTGTTGTATATATAGGTGATGGATATGGTGTATAAGGTTTCGAATTGGTGTATGAAATTGGTGTTGTATAGTTTGTATTGAGTTATATATATGTAATGGTTATTTTGGTGTTGTATATATAATGGTTTTTACGGTTTATGTGTTGAATTTTAATCGTATAAATGCCTATTGTTGAATTATAATGCTATAATGCCTATGTGTTGAAATATAATGGTATCAAAGGCCATGTGTTGAATGATTATGAATTCTATTCAATTATACAGGTTGAAATATAATGGCATCAAAGGCCATGTGTTAAAAAGCTTTTAAAAAGCACTTTTATAAAAGACATCGCTTTCTAAAAAAAGCGCTGCCTAAAGGGGGGTCATGTCGTATACATAAGACAACGCTTTTAAAAGCACTGCTAAATGAGGCATACGAAAGCTTTTTTCTTTGAAAAAGCGCTGCCTAAAGGGGGACCTTTAGCAGCGCTTTTAAAAGCGCTGCTAAAGGGGGTCCTACGAAAGCGTTTTTCTTTGGAAAATCGCTGCTGTATGGGGGTCATACGAAAGCGCTTTTAAAAGCGTTGCTAAAGGGGATCCTAAGGGGGACCTAAGAAAACGCTTTTCAAAGGAAAAAAAGCGACGTCTTTACCTTTAGCAGCGCTTTTAAGCGCTGCTAAAGACAAAAAAAAAAGCGCTGCTAAAGGTCTTCTTTGGCGTAGTGTGTGGGACTTATATCTTTTATAGAACCATCTCCCAAAGATGAGGCTCTAAGTGATTATGTATGGGATCTATTTCCTACAAATTAAAGAAATAATATCATTGAAATAAAGTAGGTGCTTAGAAACAAGCTTAATGAAAAAGAGAAGTGGTAGAAAAATAAAACCAGACTACTAACTCAAGGGTATAGTTAATATAAAGGTATTAATTATATTGAAACTTTTTTATTATGTAGCTATATTAGAATTTATTAGATTACCTTTATCTTATGTCTTTAGTCAAGATATCACTCTTTTTTAAATAGATACCAGGAGTAATTTATTAAATGGCGGGATTAGTGAAGAAATGTATGTTAGACAGACTCTAGGATTTAAGGAATTTAGGAAAGCATGACATGTTTTCGAATTAAAAAAATTACTTTATGGTCTAAAACAAGTTCACAAAGCATCGTATGATTGTCTAAATAATTACCTTCTTGAAAAAGGGTTTTGAAATAGGTCATTTTGAAAATACACTCTCTAGGAAAATGGATAAGATTGAAAATTTGATAGTTCAAATATAAGTGGATGATATTATTTGTTGTTCTCCTATAATGTGCTTTATCAATAGTTTCTGATCGTGAGTACTGGATCAGATCCTGTAGAATCAGGCCGCCAAGTGCGTCGGGGATGCTGGTCGTATGGAGAGGAGGGTGTGTACCTGCAAGGCACTCCGACGCTCAAGTGAGAAAGGGTCAGAGAAAAGGAGCAAGCATAAAGTATGAATTCTTAGGGTGAATATTGGATACCTGACCCTCTTGAGAGGGTTTATATAGAGCCCCCAGCGCGTGGCCAACGGTCCTATTTTCTAGGCGAAATAACCGTTTCCCCCAAAGAATAGGTAACTACCCAAACTAGTCGTTACGTCGGGCAGGGTGTCCGAAACTAACCGTTGTGTCGGGTACGAACATGGTTTCGGGCACCTGCCCTTGACTATTCGGGGAGCGAGGAAGCCGTGCGTGACGGGCAGTAATTCCTGGGAGGAACGTTGTATTCCTTGCCCGGTTGGAGGGGCAGAAAGATAACTTTTGCCCCTTTGTGGATTGGATTTAGGCAACTTGGGCCGCTCTGGAGCAGAGGCGGATTGGGCCAATTCTAGCCATTGGTCTAGTCCAGAACAGGAGTCCCCCAAGTCGTTGCTCCCGAGCATGGGAGTGATGACTTAAGGACTGCTCGTTGCTCTGGGGAGCCATTATGGAGTCGTCGTTTAAAGACGAAGACGATTGTCTCAAAGTGCTCGTGACCCTTGATGTTCGTGAGATTCGTGGTCGTGACATTATTGCCTGGTATTCGGGGAGACTAATGGTCGGACAGAATTGGAAACGTTGGTTTGCCAAGTGTGCCTCGAGCTCCGTGTAGGAGTTAATAGGCAATGATGCCTAGTGGGTAGTCATTATGGCCTACGAGCGCGTGTTTGCACGTGCCTCTTTGTATAAAAGGGGGAAAATCGTCCCATTTGGAACTTTTCAGTCTGATTTCTCTTCGCTTCCTTCAATCTTTTGCCCGACACCGTTTTCTGTTTCTCCGACCACCGTTATAAGCTTCCGAGCAACACTTTCTTCTACTCAAAACAAGTAAGTGTTCCGATCCTTCGCTTGTTCTACTTCTGTTAGTTGTTAATGGTAGATTGCATGCGGCTAGGGTTGGCTTTAGAGGATAAAACGAGCGAGTCTCCGGTGATTATTGGTGGTGGACGGTGGCTGTGCCATTTTCTACCTCTAACATGTCATCGGAGTTGGTAGTATGTTCTGGTTAGGAGCGCGGTTGACGGCGTCGTCGCGATGGCGACACTTGTGTAACCGTCGTGACTTTTTGTTTTCTGGGTGGATGATAAATTTTCCGGTAGAACGCTCCCAGATTCCGGTGAAGCTTTGCGATTTCCGGCGAAGCTTCAAACGGAAGCTGGGTATGATTGCGGGGAAGCTCCTCATTGGGGGATGATTTGTTTCGAGCGTCTCCTCGCGGGGAGGTTTCAACTCCATATTTGATGTTAGGGCTTAGGCCGGGGACCTTGTCCTCAGCCCTTTGCGCGCCCTTTCACTTGACTTGGCAGTGGAAGGGTGGATTTGATTTGTTGTCAAATTCACTTTCTTCTCTGCTTTTCAGGTGATCGACATGGCGACGGGGCCAGAAAGAGAAGTTATTTTAGACACCTCTGAGGAAGAAACAGGATCCTCGGACAACAGTAGCTCGACGGCTTCGAGCACTCCAAGTGATGTCGGGGGAGAAGAGGTTTGGGACGATATGGACGAGGATGTTGCTGATGATTCCATGGAGGAATAGGAGGTGGTCGAGCCTGCTGAGCACGTGTCCAAGCTTGTGGGGGACGTTTTTACGGAAGTCGGGTCAGAGGGAGATTGGAAGGTGCACTTCCCTTCCGAGGACGAGCGGGTCTGCACAAACTTCGGGGACCGCTTTACGATGTACGAATATGCCTTCAAGGAGCTGGGCTTGAGGCTGGCGTTCACCGATTTCCAGCAGTCAATGTTCGAGCATTTGAGGTTGGCCCCCACACAACTGCATCCGAACTCTCTGGCCTTTATCCAGGCGTTTGAGTTGATGTGTGAGCATCTTGCTATAGGGACTACTCTCCCTCTGTTCTTCACTGTCTTCCATCTTCAGCGGCAGCTGTCAGGGAGGAAATACGGCTGGGTTTCGCAGAAGCAGCCCCGCAAGCTGTTCAAGCCTTTTTCGAAGTCAATAAGGACGTACAAGGAATGTTATTATGTCGTTGAACCCTTGTCCGAAGTTGCTCAGGACAGCACATACGTCTGGGAGATAGAGGTTGACGAGGACGGGAACGAGCTACACGACGAGGAAGGGAGGTATATTGGACAGAGACTTTACAAGTTCCCCATCCACTGGTCACCCGACCACTTCACCAAGGAGCCCAGTGATTATGTCTTCCAGCCGAGCGAGCTGATCGGGCAGGACGCTGCGGCGTATGAGGCACTGGTGAACTGGGTCAACTCCTTCCGGCTTGCTGAGTGCTGGACGAGCAAGGGCAGTCCGATCTTCAAGGAGGACGGGAGCCAGAGAGTTGAGCGTTGATTCATCAATGTTAAGGCACTGCTGGAGTGCAAGACTCCTGCGGACGCTGAAGAGCTGCTCGGTAGCCTTAGTTATTTAGATTTTGTTCATGTCATTTCTCTTTCTCGTATCTAAAGCGTTCTGTTTTGTTTGTGCAGGTGAGATGCCTCAGGCTCATGATCGGGTTGTGAGGAATGCTCTGGCGAGGAAAAAGTTGGAACGGCTCCTCCGAAATCTCGGTTTGCTGGTGCCCGGGTTCCTCCTCCGGCGCAATCTGCTGCGGGGACCTCCACTTCTCCCACTCCTGCTTCCCGGGGATCTCCCCTGCCTTTAGCTGAGCGTCCCAAGCGGCCAAGGATAACTGATGTCGTGGACCTTACTCGGGTAGCGGAGAAAGGGAAGTTCGAGCTTCCTCCATGCATCCTCGATAGGAGGTTTTTCAAAGGCAACTCTTTAGTCGTTCCCTGGGCGGAATCTCTTTGCTTGGAAGGTATGGATCGCCCGAGCAAGAGGGCGCTGGTGGCCCAAGACGCTTCTGCCTTGGTCAGGATGCTCGAGATGGCGGCTATTTATGCTGAAGGGGAATCTGCAACTGACTCCGAACTCAACGCTGCCCGTGCTTCCGTGGCATCCCTCAAGGAAGAGGTTAAGGGTGCTGGCGAGGCTCGGAAGAAGGCTGAAGAGGAGGCGGCCAGGCTGAAGGAGGAGAACTCTACGTTGGCGGCGGAGAAAAAAGCTGCCGAGGAGCTGATCAGGGAGCTGAGGCAGTCAATGCCCCGGGTGCCGACGGGCCAGACGATGTGAGAAATTTGAAGACTAGATCCGAGCTGGTTGCTCGTATACTGCTGGCCGAAGATGATGGCATCTCCATTGTGGAGGAGTCCTTCGGAAACGTCGTGGCTCAACTGCGGATGGTGAACCCAGGGCTTGAAATTTCTACCGAGGGTACTCACTACCTGGCTCATGTTGAGGATGACCATATTGTAGTGCCCGATGGTGTCCTTGGAAGTACCCCCGAGGATTAGCCTGCAGAGGATCAGGGAACCGAGCCAGAGCCTGCCGAGCATACTGATGAGTGAGGAGTTTGTTATTTTGATGTTGTTGTATTTTGTCCGGCCTGCGTGCCGTGGAATCATTGAAATTTATTTTCTTTTCGGGGGGGGGGGGGGGGGGTGGGGGGGGGGGGGGGCTTGGCCCCCGTTTGATGTAATTAAGCACAATTGTGGCCCTCGTGGTCACCCATTATGTTAACTTATCATATTCCTGGCTTTATCCTCTGCATGATTTTACTTGCGTTTATTTTTGCTAAGTGTTGTATGCATGCTCGCTGTGAATGTATGTCCGCCCGTGGTAGGGGGTTTTTGACCAGTGCGAATATTTTTGGGAGGATTGCTCGTAATAGATGTGTTCGGCAGTGTGGGGAACTGGTCGAACGGCCGGGGAATAACCTAACCGGGGGGCGGAGCTCAGGTCGCGTTTGAGGCCTGAGTTTGCGGCGTGAACGTCCCATCGCGAGCTGGGGTTCTGCCAATCATGGTACTTTGACGACGGTGATGCTCGATCGAGGACCGCTGTCGAACAGTTGCCCGGCTCGTTATTGAGCGGGGTTATGCTTTAATCGTATGTGACGCTTGTACCTAGACGCGCATAGTGGTCGGTAGCTGACGTTCGTCGTTGCGACGGGTCGAACCGAGGATTTAGCTGTAATATTGTTTTAGCTTTTCAGCGTTCCATGGTCGAGCAAGTTCTTCCCCAGTGAGATGTTCTAGGTAATAGGCCCCATTTTTCGTCTTTGCCCGGACGCGATAGGGTCCTTTCCAATTGGCTGCTAGTTTGCCTTCGCGAGAGTCTTTGTGGTTTCTTCTTAGAACGAGGCTTCCCACGCCGAACTCTCGCCGTATCACCTTGGCGTTGTGCCTGATGCTAATTTTTTGTTTTAGTGAGGCTTCGCAGAGGGCTGCCCCGGTTCGTATTTCCCTGACGAGGTCGAGGTCTTCTCTTAAATATTCGTCGTTTATCTCCTCGTCTAGGGGCGACTCTATCTGCCTAGAGGGCACGTGAACTTCGACGGGAATTACAGCCTCGGTTCCGTATGCTAGGCGGAAAGGTGTTTCCCCGGTCGTTGAGTGTGGAGTTGTACGGTATGCCCGGAGTACGCTGTGTAGTTCCTCGACCCATGCCTTCTTTGTTTCATCTAGCCTTCGCTTGAGGCCTCGAAGGATGACTCGGTTAGCTGCCTCAGCCTGCCCGTTTATTTGGGGGTGCTCGACGGATGCAAAGTGTTGCTTCGTGCCCAGTTGGCCGACGAAGTCCTGAAACTTCCTATCTGTGAATTGCGTCCCGTTGTCCGTTACTATCGCTTGGGGAATACCAAAACGTGCAAGGATGTTTCGTTTGTAGAAATGCAGGATGTTGAGGATAGTTATTTTGGCTAGAGCTTCTGCTTCTATCCATTTTGTGAAATAGTCCACGCCCACTATGAGATATTTGTTCTGACTTGATCCTACCACGAAGGGTCCTAGGATGTCTAGGCCCCACCAGGCGAATGGCCATGGGGAGGCATAGCCTTAAGCTCGTTAGGCGGAGCCAGGTGCATGTCCCCGTGCCGTTGGCATTTGTCGCATTTCTTCACGTGTTCTTTCGCGTCGTTTTGCATGGTCGACCAGTAGTATCCTGCACGGAGAGCCTTTCGAGCAAGGGACCTTCCGCCAAGATGTTGGGCGTTGATTCCTTCGTGGATTTTGCGCAGGATGTGTGTGACCGTTTCCTCCTCGACACATTTGAGCAGCGGAATGGAGAATCCCTGTCTGTAGAGTTTATTTTCGACCAAGACATAAGAGCAGGCTCTTCGCCTGACTATGCTGGCCTCCTTTGGGTCATGATAAGTGCAAAATGTACCTATTTTTGTATATAAGTTTTGTTGCACTTATCATTACTTTGTGTTAAAATTGGTTAAATAAACCCCGCTTTGTTCGTAAATACGTTTACTTTACGTTTTCGGTGTATAGTGCGTTACCGTGTAAATATCATTGAGAGTAATTGATTTTCATTTATTTTTACAGGTGTTCCAGCAATGGGATTTTTCCATATTCATAAAGAGCATTGAATAAGCTTTCCAACGCTTCAAACCGTGCGTCAATCGGAGTTACGGTTCATGAGTTATGGTCAAAACAATTTCTGGTGTGCTGTCATGTTCGCACTGCGAACGCCCGTGGCGAGCACTCGCTGGCGCACTCGCACTGCGAACCCGGGGGCGAATGAATAGTGCCTGAATGCTTAAAAAACACAATTTTTGACGTTGGAAAGGCGGCGTATGTTCGCAGTGCGAATGGATGTTCGCAGTGCGAACCTGGGCAGCAACAAACACCTATAAAGTTCATTTTTCAGCATTTTTTAGGTTATGGTTTTGGGGGTTTTTGCTCCAACTCCATCAAACTTCATTTCTTCATAGGATTAGCTTAGAAAACAACTGTGGAGCATGCATACGGATGATCCATAGTGGATTGATCGTCGACCGGCGCCGACAAACCGCGAGATGTTTGGTTCATTTCTCTTCTTCTTTGTGTTTTTCTTTATGGTTGGGTTGTGTATATGTATTTGCTGCAAACTTGTGTATATTTGTCGCCCATGGCATTGTATAAAACTTGTTTTACAAATCTTAATTGGTAATTGTCTCTGATTTTTTCTTTATGCGCGGGGTTTGGGTTGCGTTAGACATAACCGTCGCAAACTTCGATTAGGGACGATTGTCAGTTAGTTTCTGGACTCTAGAGATAGATTTAGAGCTAATAATCCATTTGGGTGTCGGAACTTCATGTTTCCGTGTTTCGAGGCTTCGCTCGCGAGAGTGACTAAGAGAGTGACACGGTTGCTTGCTCAACTTTGCGTTAGACATAACCTGTGTTGTGAGCGATGCTGGGTGATTTTGAGGAGTTCTGTAGGTGGAGTATAACTGGTCGGTAAGTTTAAGTTTGTGAGGAGTCGATTATATGCATTGCCGGACGAGTTTTTCTTGTTGAAGAATGAAGTTCTTTTTGTTTTAATGTTTAATTTTCTGTTTTCATGTTTTAAACCATTTTAAACCAAACTCATAAACGCGAGAGACTGTCGAACGACATTCTTTCCCTCGAACCGATCTCTGTGGACACGACATAAATCCCGGAGGGAATTCTTCCGAAAATAAATATTTTTGCTGCTTGCCCTATTCTGCACTCAACAGGTCAGACGGGAGTTCGTCTTTGGCGAGATAGTTGTAGACTGGGGTCATCCAACAGTTGTTGTCGCCGATCACCTGCACGTCGAGTGTCGCGGAGGCCTTCTCGATGCTAGGTCTAGGAAGTACTTCTTGTATGACGGATTTGTTTCCGCCTTTCTTCTTCGTGTTGGCTAGTATGATACCCGCACCGCTTCCTGCCGAGCTTGAGGCACCGTCGATGAAGATGGTCCATTTACGTGCTTCGCTCGCGGGGGAGTCTGCGAACGTCATCTCGGCGACGAAGTTGGCCAGAGCTTGGGCCTTGAGGGCTTTTCTGCCTTCGTATTGGATGTCAAATTTGGACAGCTCCAGCGACCATTTGAACATTCAGCCGGCCATATCTGGTCGTCCGAGCAGCTGCTTTATGGGCTGATATGTTCGAACCACAATCGTGTGAGCCATGAAGTAATGTCTTAACCTTCTGGCTGCATTGATGAGGGCCAGTGCCACCTTCTCTATCTGTTGGTATCTTAACTCTGGTCCTTGCAGCGCTTTGCTCGTGAAATAGATGGGATTCTGCCCGTCGGACGTCTCGCGGATGAGAGCGGCACTTACTGCTTCGGTCGCAACGGCCAGGTATAGGTATAGCGTTTCGTCGTTGTCCAGTCGAGAGAGGACCGGTGGCTCTGAGAGTGCCCATTTCAGATGGAGAAGGGCCTTGTCGCACTCCTCGGTCCATTCGAATGTTGCCTCTTTGCGGAGGAGTTTGAAGAACGGCAGGGCGTGCTGGGCGACTTGGCCACGAAACGAGATAGGGACGCGAGCATCCCGTTGAGGGATTGGATGGATTTTTTGGACTTGGGCGTAGGAAACTCGGAGAATGCCCGACATTTGTCGGGGTTGGCTTCGATTCCTCGTTCTGTCAAGTAGAAGCCGAGGAATTTGCCTGCCCGGACACCGAACGTGCACTTCTCCGGATTAAAACGCATTTTGTATTTCCTGGCCTGCTCGAAGACCTTTCGTAAATGGGCAGTATGATCGGTTTCCTCGTGGGACTTTACGATCATGTCGTCCATGTAGACTTCGAGCATGTCGCCTATTTCTCCCCGAAACACTTTGTTCATCATTCGTTGGTACGTTGCTCCGGCGTTCTTCAGGCCGAAGGGCATTACGTTGTAGTAATAGTTGCCCGATTCGGTCATGAAGGTCGTGTATTTTTTGTCGGACATTGCCATTGGGATTTGATTGTAGCCCGAGTAGGCGTCCATGAACGATAAAAGTTTAAAACCAGCAGAATTATCAACAAGTTTATCAATATTGGGGAGGGGTAGGCATCCTTCGGGCATGCCTTATTGAGATTGGTATAATCAATGCACATGCGCCATTTTCCATTAGATTTTTTAACTAATACAATGTTGGACATCCAAGTTGTGTACTTGGCTTCCGAAATAAATTTGGCCTCGAGGAGGTCCTTTACAGCTTTTTCAGCAGCCTCTGTTTTCTCCGGAGACTGCTTCCTCCTACGTTGTGCTACGACCTTGACGGTCGGGTCGATGGTTAGCTGGTGACAAGCGACTGATGGATCTAAGCCGGGCATTTCCGCGGCGCTCCATGCGAAGAGGTCGGCATTCTCTCGGAGGCATGCTTTGAGCTGCTTCCTCGCCATGTCAGGCAGGTCTGCTCCGATCTTCACTCCCCGTTGGGGGTCTTCGCCAAACAGGACTATCTCGAAATTGCCATCCGGGATTAGGTGCATCGGATGGGAGCTGCTGCTGGACGACGTGGACAGGCCTGCTGAAGCTGCTCGTTCCTCCTGTTGGTCCTCAGGGAAGCGACTGTCGAGGTCGATAGAGTCGACCTGGGGCAGGGGCTTAGCCTCCTCGGAGCTGCTTGGCAGTGCTGGCTTGCTCGACGCTTTTGGCCTGGGCGCAATGGTGTTGAGCCCCTTTGTAGCTACTTCGAAACACCGTCGGGCAGCTTCTATATCGCCGTGGAGGGTGGCGACCATCCCTTTCGAAGTGTAGTACTTCATCTTCAGGTGGACGGTTGAGGGCACTGCTACCAACTCGGCTAGAGTTGGCCTTCCGAAAATGCATTGGTAGAGTGACGGGCAGTCGACTACCAGAAATTGCACCTTAATGGATCTGGCCGTTTCAGCTGAGCCGAAGGTCACGATCAGCTCGACGTATCCCCACGGCTTGGTTACAGATCCGTTGAATCCCTGTAAATCGGACCCTAAGTAGTGGGTAAGGTGCGATTCGTCCAGCTGAAGTGTTGAAAATAGCTGGGAGTACATAATGTCGACTGAGCTGCCCTGGTCGACGAGTATCCTGCGAACGTCAAAGTTCGCCATCCGGGCTCTAACAAGCAATGGTATGCTTAAGTTCGGGGAGCCACCGAGGAGTTCTTCCCTGTAGAAGGAGATGGGGACGGAGCCCTTCTGTGCGCGATCAAGCGTGGTCACTTTGTTGGAGCTTGTGTTGATCAGGTGGTAGAACTTCCATTTCACGGAGCCCACAGTGACTTTGTTGAATCCCCCGCCAGAAATGACCATGGCGGAGGGAAACGTCTCCCACGGGCTGTGGGCCGCGAAATATGCAGGGGCGCAGAGCCCGTCAGGGACGTTGAAGTCCTCGGGTCGCGATATGGACATAGCGACCTGCATGTTGGCGTCTTCCGAGGAGGGTACCTCCTCCTCGACCTTCTTGGACTCCTGGGCGTCCTGCCGAGGAGTGTCCTTCTTCTTCGCGAACTGCTTCAGGTGGCCGTCCCTGATCAGTATTTCAATGGCATCCTTCAAATGGATGCAGTCCTCCGTGGTATGGCCGTGACTTTTGTGGAAACGGCAGTATTTTTATTTGTCCATGTTTGGTCTGTTCGGAAGTTGTTTGGGGAAGCGGACCCCAGCCTGTTTGAACTCCGAATTGGCATATTCGGACAAGATCTTTTCCCAAGAAACGGTTAGGGGAGTGTAGTCGTGGAACTGCCCGGAGGGGCCTTTGCTGTCACGGGAATCACGAGGGCGGTCCTCGCGCCTCCGGTCACCTCGACGAGATGTCGAAGCTTCTTCTCCTTTGGATGCCCGAGCGTTCTCCTGATGGCGCGATGCTCGAACGTGGCTGGCCGCAACCTTCTCTTCATACTGAATGTGTGATTGGGCTTTGAGGAGGAGGGCGTCTAAGTTCCTCGGTGGGGCGAGACCAATGGCTTTAGAAAACTCGGAGCCTGGGCGGAGCCCCTGCTCGAGCAAAAACTTCTTCATTTCGTCCGCCGTCGGTACCTGCACTGCTTCTTTGTTGAACCTCTCGATATATGCGCGGAGAGGTTCGTCTTTACCCTGGATTATGGCTCCCAAAGAGGCCTCAGTTTTGGGGTGGCGGCGAGACACTGTAAAGTTCTGCGAGAACATCCTGCCCAACTGTCTCCATGAGGTAATGGACTCCTCGGGCAGTTGTTTATACCATGTCATTGCTCCCTTCCGAAGCATGGTCGAGAACAGTTTGCATTTGATGGCGCCCCGCACACCGCGGTAGTCTAACAGCACATCGATGTTCTCGATGCGCTCGTCGGGGTCGGTGGTCCCGTCGTATGTGCCAAGTGACGGGGGTTTCTCCATACCTTTCGGGAGACGGGTAGCCAAGATCTCCTGGGACAATGGGCCGCGAGGCTCGTCGTCGTCACTAGAACTAGTGTATGATGGGGACCGGACGGGATGCTCGCGTCGGCGGTTCCTTCGCGGGGAAGGTGAGCGGTTTCTTCAAGGAGAAGGTGAGTGGTTCCTTCGAGGAGAAGGTGAACGGTTCCTTCGAGGAGAAGGTAAACGGGCCCGTCCTTTGGACTTGATCGGGGGAGATAGCTCATTCCTCTGAGTCCTCTTGTGGTCGTGAGCGTGCTGGTCACGCGGGGAGATCTGGTCGCGCTTTCGGGCATCGTGAGGGTCAGGCTATTGGCGCAGCCTTCGGTCGATTTCTCTTCGGGGCTGCGGACTTCTTGATCGTCCCTGGTTCCTCCGCGTAGGAGGGGATCTTGGACGATGAGACTCTTCCGGTGCCCCGATCCTTTCGTTTTGCTGCAGGATCAGGGAGTTAGTTTTGTTGATCGCCTCCAGGAGGGCTGCTACGGCCGGGTCGACATTGGGCGCAACAGGAACGGGCTGGACGTCAAGTGATGGTTGATCGTTGTTGCGATCAGCAGGGGTAGGGGAAGGAGAAACAATGGCTCCATCCCTGAGGAAACGGGCATCTCGGAGGAGAGATGACTGGTCGTCAACGTCAGATTTGTTGACGGGGAGGATGGTGGTTTGGAGAGCATCCTTGGAGCGATCTTGGGAGGCCATGATCGTGATGATGTTTGAGAATTGTTTTGATCTTGGATTACTGAGGAAAGAAAGATGGGGAGAACAAAGTTTCCCACAGACGGCGCCACTGATCGTGAGTGCTGGATCAGATCCTGTAGAATCAGGCCGCCAAGTGCGTCAGGGATGCTGGTCGTATGGAGAGGAGGGGGGTGTACCTGCAAGGCACTCCGACGCTCAAGTGAGAAAGGGTCAGAGAAAAGGAGCAAGCACAAAGTATGAATTCTTAGGGTGAATATTGGATACCTGACCCTCTCAAGCGAGAGGGTTTATATAGAGCCCCGAACGCGTGGCCAACGGTCCTATTTTCGGGGCGAAATAACTGTTTCCCCTAAAGAATAGGTAACTACCCAAACTAGCCGTTACGTCGGGCAGGGGTGTCCGAAACTAGCCGTTGTGTCGGGCACGGACATGGTTTCGAGCACCTACCCTTGACAGTTCGGGGAGCGAGGAAGTCGTGCGTGACGGGCAGTAATTCTGGGGAGGAACGTTGTATTCCTTGCCCAGCTGGAGGGGCAGAAAGGTAACTTTTGCCCCTCTATGGATTGGATTTAGGCAACTTGGGGCGTTCTGGAGCAGAGGCGGATTGAGCCAATTCTAGCCATTGGTCCAGTCCAGAACAGTTTCCTAAGATAATGCACTAGGAATGTGAAATGAGCATAATGGGAGAACTAAAATTATTTCTTGGCATGCATACTAATCAATATCATAATGGAGTTTTTACACATCAAACTAAGTATACAAAATGACTCTTAAAGATAATTTACCTCGAAGATTGCAAGTAGGGGTGGAAATAGGTCAGACCGATAACAGGGGTTTATAGGCTAGCCTACACAGGCTCAGGTCAGGCCAAGCTATTTTTTTAATAGAAAATGCCTAGGCTTTTTTATAAGCCTATTTAGTTAAAAATGCTAGGCCTCAGGGCATAAAAAAAACCTTTTAAGCCTAACAGGCCGACCTATTTAAATAAATATGAATAATTTTTTTTATTATTGGTATGTTATGTTTTGTACTTTGAGTTAAAATACATAAATAAATATTGGTTATTTTGGGGAACTTATGAAAATAAGATGAAAACACCTTATGAACAATGTTATAAGTTGTTTTCATAAGTTATCTTAAACAAATAGTCTCACAAAACATATGCTATTAGGTAAGTTAAAATAAGTCAATCTAAACAAGCTTTTAGCCTCATTGATTTTTTAGTTTATTAATCTATTTAAACATTATTTTAATTGCTTATTTACATATGTAAAAAATAATAGGCTTTTATGTAGGTTAACAGACTAACAAAGCTTTAGAAAAGGTCAGACTCAGACCTAAAAATAAGCCTATGACAGGCTACAGGCCAAACTTAGGCTTCACTTATTTTGGTTGGTTAGGCTTAGGCTTGGAAAAGCCTAACTCGACCCAGACTATTTCCAAGCCTAATTGCAAGTCAATGCTAACACCAACGCATCCTACCTATAATCTTGTAAAATATGAGATAAGTTCAAAGATAGATCAAAAGATATACATAAGAATGATATAATCTCTTCTTATCGCACTGCGCCAAAACTAGATAAATTATTCAGTGTGTGCTTTTGTGCTTGATTTCAATCACTTCTTAGATAATATCACTTAACATATGTTAAGAATCTTTAAGTATCTGAAATAACTACTAACTATATTTTTTTTATAAGAAATAAATTTTTTTACTAATTAATATTATTTTGGGATGGTTAATATATATGTTTAAATAAAAATGTTAACCATTAGATTAGATTCAATTTAAAGGGTGTAATTTAAAGTAAGATAAAAAAATTTATTCTTAAAATAAGTTGAATCTCATTTATATATATATATATATATATATATATATATATATATATATATATATATATATATATATATATATATATATGTGTGTGTGTGTGTGTGTGTGTGTGTGTTTTTTATTTTTTTTCTGACCATGACATTTTCATGTGGACCAAGACAGGACAACGTGCTTAGACAAACACAATCTTTCACTTGATTTCCCTTAGAATGTAATCCAAGCATCAAGTACTAATACATCCTAAGTTTGCAAACTACCATAACATCAATCTTACTTTCCAATAAATGCATCTAAAGAGGTTAATAAATACAAGTTATATAGCACATAGAAAGGGAATCAAAAGGACAAGCATGACAATAACACTTCCATTCCATTCCATGGATAAAAACTAGTCGTCTAACTCTGAATCTCTGAGGCCTCTGGCTTTATGTTTGTAATGAGTTGAATTGGTGAAAGTAGAATAGAGAATATTCTTAGTAAATAAACACCTTTGGATTTTGTTGTACTTGAAAGTGTGACTTCAATAATGCATGGTCTAGCTCTTTTGTTTTGGAATTGTAGTATAACTAGCTAGTTCCAAATGAACTTTTACTATGGGAGTATTAATGTATTATATAAGATTAAAATCAAATGTTTTTTACTCAGGACCAAAATAAGTCATTTTTTTTTACTAGTATGATCTTTATAAAATTATTTTTGATAAACAATGTAATAAAACCGTTTTACAATATTCTAGTGTTAGATTCAATTTAATAATATCGATTTTGTTAAAGATTTACAAATATTTTAATAATGTTTTTTGATATGCGAGTTTCTACCATTTTATTTAGGGATATAAAAAAAAGTATGAATAAAATTACTAATAGAAAATGACACATAGAATTGTCATTGTCATTTCCATTTTTTATAAAAATTCCAAATACATGATTCATATATAGCTGGTGGTTGTATGAATTCATATATATAGATATATATTAGCTCCATATAATAACTATATTCCACTATTAATGGCTAAGTAGTAGGTTTTTTGGTTTGTAGTGATTTTTTCATTACTTAAATATGTGGAACAAATTTAAGGTTTGTAGTGATTTATTTTTCCCTTTTCCAAAACCAGCAAAACTTACCACTGTCCAGCAGGATACAGCAAGTTGAATAGTGATGCAAATCTGAAACTACAAACATATGGCAATAACATGGACCGCCGCAAAAAATGCTTAAAAAAGAATAGGAAAGGAAAGGAAGATGTCGACAATAATTAAGGTCTAGGTTGGCTATGAAATTTTATGGGTAATATACATTAAAAATAAAAATTAATTATATACGAAAATTTGCAAGTGGTACTCAAAAATTAATTTTTATTTCACTAGTAAATTTATTTATGCAGGTATTTTTTTTTTAAGTATTACTTTATCAATAACTTATTTATACTAATACATAAATATATATAAATATAACTGTTGAAACTAAATTGTATACCAACAGTTTACATTAATTATATACTTAATTCATTTTTTATTGGATGTTAAGTAAATTACATAGTCGAACAATCTTTGTTAAGTGTATTTCGTACTTGAATCAAGCTTCAATGTTTCATTTATGAAAGTAGACATTCGTTACATAGAATAGATTCAATTTCTCCATCATTCCTGCTCAGGCTCACGTTCAAATACCGAACTGTCTTCATTGTTTTTGGCTTAAACTCCTAGCCTTAGGGCTAGGGGCCTTGGCAGCTGGTGATAGTTTGTGTTTTTTGCAACATGAGACCTTGGAAGAACTTGAATGGTTGGACGATGGTTGACCGAAGGAAAACGCAGAATCGGTTTCCAAAATGGGACATTTTTCCTTACGGAGGTGGGTTGCACGAACTGGATAAGAAGGAGCTTTGTTCTTTCTTCTTCTCTGAATTCCCAAACAGGATTTGTGCAAGGGATATTTTTGTTCTTTTTGGCTGCATCAGAAATGTGGTGGAGATTGTTATTTCACCGAGGCGAAATAAACAAGGTAAACGCTTCGGTTTTGCTCGATTCAGTGAAGTTGATGATATTAGACTCTTGGGGGTTAAACTGGACAATGTTATTATAGACGGTAAGAAAATTCATGCCAATCCTCCTCGTTTTGAGAGAGGGTCTGTCAGGTACAGAGATGAGATTTATCATAATAACTCGTCTTTTGGAAACAAAGAAGCAGCAAGGGAGGTTTTGAAGGAACAGGTGAGGGAGAGGAGATCTTTTGGTCATTATAAGGGGAAGAAATTGTTTGCTGAAGTGGTAGGAATGGAAAATGGCGAAGAGTTTCCTTCTGTTAGTGTGAGTTATGAGGCTAAGGAGAGTGATAAAGCAAGAATGCGGAAGGCTTTAGTAGGAAAAACTTTATGTGATGGGATGGCATATAACATACAACGTATCTTTGATTCAGAAGGGTTTTTTTCATTAAAGTCACTCCTATGGGATCTAAATTGTGCTTGTTGGAAGAAATCGAAGTATGGGCGCTTGCTGAACTGTTTTCTGAGGATTCAACTTGGTGGAGGCAATGGTTTGGGGAGGTGAAAGAATGGTCGGAGGACTGTATAGACGAAGAAAGAGTTATGTGGGTTCGCGCTTATGGAGTTCCAACTCACGGCTGGAATATTGAGTTTTTTGAGAAGCTGGCGAACTCTATGGGGGAATACATCTGTTCTGATGAAAATACATTGAACGACACCTTCATGGACATTGCCAGATTTATGGTAAGAGTGTCTTCGAATTTCAAACTACCGGATATGGTGAAAGCAGATATAGATGAGAAAACCTTCAACATTTGTCTCCGTGAAGACTCGTATGGCCCGGTGAGAATTGTGCTTAACTCTTCCAAACCAGACGTTAATACTTCTTCTTCATCAGACTCGGAAGATCTCGGAAATTATGAGGAGGGAGAAGACATTGTTGAAGATGAAGGGTCACATCACTCTGAGCAGCAGAAAGTGGTTGGGACAGGCTTGAAGTGGTCTTCTTTTGCAGAAAAAGCTGCGGTAAATTCAGATTGCAGTCTTAGGCCCACCAGCTTTAATAAAGTAGGGGCTGATGAGACGTCACTCAACGGTTTGTTCGATAAAACCTTGGGAAGTTTTAAAAGCAATCCTGCTTTGATGCTGAATCACGTTTCTGTTTCCAATGCGTGTGAAGGGGATTCAAAGAACGTTGTCCATTCCGAAACTAGGGTGTCGTGCACCTTAGTTTGTAGTAGTAACAACTTTCATGGGACCCACGAAAAAAAAGCAACGTAGAATAAAGAAAATGAAGTTCAAAAAGTTAAGTGGGGCAGGGGGGCTGTGTTGTAATTCTGAAAAGGGAAAGAATAAAGGCAGGACAAAAAGGAGGTGCTACAAGGATATTGGAGAATGTAATAAACAATGTTTAAAGGTTGATAACTATGGGATGGGCCCGGCGGGTGTGAGTGTACACTCAATTCACTCTAAGGATACTCTTTTGTGTTCTGGAGATGCGACTGCTAACAATACGGTATTCTACGGTGAGAATTCAATGGAGTATGATATTTTAACGAGTAATTATCGATTATGGGATAATTTAGACTCTAAAGTTGGAGGAAAATTATGGGATGCAATGTCTAAATTGGGAATAGTGGATGTCAATTCAAAGAAGGACTTTATAGAAATAATGGAGGAGATGGAAAAAAGAGACAGAGAAAAAAGGTTGGGAGGGAAGGCAATCTTAACATTGCGGAAATGATAATAGGATCATTAAATAATAGAGGGGGAGGTAGCTTGGTAAAGAGAAAAAGGATTGGCCAAGTCATCAAGAAGGTTAAGGCAGATTTCTTTTGTCTTCAAGAAACTAAACTGACTTCCATTACCGATAGCATGGTGCGTAGTTTTTGGCCCAAAGAGGATACTGGTTGGTCGTATTCTATCTCCTCAGGAGCATCTGGAGGGATCATTATTTTATGGAGGTTAGATAGCGTGGATGTTCTTTGCAATTTCAAAGGAGAGGGTTTTCTGGGTGTTAAAGTTCGTTGGAAGGATCGTTTCTATTACATTGTTAGTGTATACTCCCCTTGTGAGTTGAGGCTTAAAAGAATTTTATGGAGGAATCTTTTGGACTTCAAATCCCGTAGTTCGGATGGGGATTGGTGCTTTTGTGGTGATTTCAATGCTATCACAAATTCTAGAGAGAGAAAGGGTATTGGGGGAAGGCAGCCAAGGGAGATGAAGGAGTTCTCGGATTTTATTTCGGATTGGGAGTTGGTTGATGTTCCTTGTAAAGGGAAGAAATTCTCTTGGTATAGCGGGGATGGATTTTCAATGAGTAGGTTGGATCGATTTTTGTTATCCGAAGATACTATAACTAATTGGAGAGTTGTGGGTCAATATATTGGCACGAGAGATTTGTCGGACCATTGTCCGGTTTGGTTGGTGGTGGATTCATCGGATTGGGGCGCGAAACCTTTTAAAGTTAATAACGATTGGTTCGATAACATGTCTTTATTGCCTTTTGTTGAAAAGGAATGGAGAGACATTATAGTGGAAGGTAGAGGAGATTTTGTTCTATAAGAGAAGTTAAGGATCCTTAAAGGTAGCCTTCGGAGGTGGAATGATGAGATTTTCAGGAGGTTTGATTTGGAGGTTGAGAATAGTGTGAGAGAGATGAATGAGGGGGATGTAAAAGTGGATATGGCCAATGGCATCATTTCGAATGAGCTCTTAGTTAAACGAAAATCCGTATCTAGTCGATTTTGGCTTAATTTAAGAATCAAAGAAAACATGCTCATCCAAAAAGCAAGGGTTAAGTGGCTTAACGATGGAGATAATAATAGTCGGTTTTTTCATTGTGTTATGAAAAGAAAGGAGGAGACGTAATTACATTGGTGCGATTAACTCGAATAGAGGTGTGTTGGATACGGTCAAAGATGTGAAGGAAGAGGTTCGCGACCATTTTGCTCGTAAGTTTATTGAATCTGATCATAATAGACCCATTTTAGATGGAATCCCTTTCAGTGTGCTTAGTTTGGAGGAAAGACTCTCGATTGAGAAACCTTTCACGGAGGAGGAAATTAAAGAGGCGGTGTGGGTTGTGAGGGTTCGAAAAGTCCGGGTCCGGATGGCTACTCTTTTATGTTTATCAAGAAATGTTGTTTTTTTCTTAAAGATGACTTTTTCCGTTTCTTTAAAGACTTTCATGAAGGAGCTTTTTTGTCTAAGGCTATTACTTCTTCTTTTTTGACATTAATCCCGAAGCGTGATAATCCTTTGGATCTCGATGACTTTAGACCTATTTGTCTTGTGGGTTGTTTGTATAAAGCTTTATCTAAATTATTGGCGGCTAGATTGAAGTTGATTTTGCACTCCATTATTTCCAATTGCCAAAGTGCTTTTGTCCCGGGTAGACAATTGCTCGATGGTGTTTTGGTGGCTAATGAAATCGTCGACTTTGTGGATAAGGAGAAAAAGGAAGTCACTTTTTTCAAGGTGGATTTTGAGAAGGTGTACGATAAAGAGTTTATTTTTCTCGGAATACCAATCGGTTCTAATCCTAGGAGGATCTCCTCTTGGAACCCGTTGATTAAGAAGATGGAGAAAAGGTTAATTGGTTGGCATAGTAGATTCTTGAGTTTTGGAGGTAGAATCACTCTTCTCAAGTCGATTCTTAGTAGTGTATCAATTTTTCAACTCTCTTTTTATTTTTCCCCGATTAAAATTCAAAAATTAATCACCAAGATACAAAGCGGTTTTCTTTGGGGGAGTTCGGAATCTAAGAGAAAGACACATTGGATTAGTTGGGACCATCTTTGTTTACCGATTGAGAAAGGAGGGCTTAATTTGAAGTGGATCGAGGATTTTAATGTTGCCCTTCTTAACAAGTGGCGGTGGAAAATCTTAGAAGGTTCGGAGGATTTATGGTACAAAGTGTTATGTGTGCGGTACGAGGATATTAATCTTCACTTATCGGGGAGTAACTTAGAAGGTGTTAGATGGAGTTCTCATTCTGCTTGGTGGATGGATTTAATTTCGATTACGAAGAAATACTCGGAAGACATATTTCTAAACAATTGTCAGTTTAAAGTTAACAATGGTTTTACTACTGATTTTTGGAATGGTAATTGGACAGGTACCGGGAGTTTAAAGTCCAATTTTCCAAGAATTTATGATCTATCCATGCTGAAAAACGTCTCTGTGGCAGGTATGGGAGGCAGGAGGAATGGCTTTTGGCACTGGGGTGATTTGGGAATCTCTTCTCTTGGAAATGCAGTCGGGATGCTTCATGCTAATTACTCTGTTAACAATACTATCTCGGGTGCAGACGACGTGGGTGAGGATACTGCTTCGGTTTAGCATGAAAGGTCTGTTTCTTCGACTGCATATTTGGTCCTTGGTCTGAATATCGTATCTCAGCAGCAGCAGCAGGATTTTGCTTCGCCTGCTGTGTCGGACTCGGCTTTGGTTCTGAGACCATGTGCTGATATCATTCTGGACTATAGTGAAGCTGCCAGTTCGAGGCAGCCATCTCTTGACAGCAGTCTGCTTGCTGCTGGAACTGCTAGGTCGGAGCTGGCAGCATTGGCGGGTACACTCTATTCCACGACCTTGGATTATAGGAAGAGGGATAAAGCTAAGTGGATGGTGAATGGTGACTCGAAATATACGGTTAGTTCTTTTTATAAGTTGGCTTCCTATTATCGCATTCCGTTGGGTCCTCCAAACAATTTCGATTATGCTTTTGGATTGATTTGGAAGGTGGTGGCTCCTTTAAAGATCAAAGCCTTCGGTTGGAAGTGTTTTTTGAACAAGGTGCCAACTAAGGATATCTTGGTTCATAGACGGATTATCTCTTCGGCCAATGATTCAAGTTGCGTTTTTTGTAATAATCAACCCGAATCTTTGTGGCACTTGATGCAAGGTTGCCCGTGGCTATTTTGGTTTGGAAAGATGTCGCGGATTGGGTTGGATTGCCCTTGGTAGAGGGGAATAGTATAATGGAAAATTTTTTGGATTGGTATTATTTTTGCAAGTCTAAGCACGTCAAGCCCGGTAGAGAGGGTAGCTTATGGTTGGCGGTGTGTTGGAACTTGTGGTCTCTTAGGAACGGTATCATTTTTCGGAATTCGGGTTGGAACGTAGTGGATACGGTGTGGATGGTTAAATACACGGTTTGGAGATGGTGTTTCATTGGTGATATTGCTCATTCCAATTGTAACTTATACGAATTTAACAAAAATCCATTGTTCTATTTGTCTTAGGTTTCAATTGGTAGGTAATTTCCTCTTTTTGACGAGTTTTGCCTCGTTCCTTTTGTAATCAGGTTCGAGTACCCTTTGTACTCGCTTTATTCAAATACTTGCTTACAAAAAAAAATTAAACTAGAAAAAAAAACCATTAGTAGTCATCAATAGGTCTTAGAAAAATATATAAGAAATACTAGCAACATGCTTTTTAACACATTTTTTAAGCTGCTCTTTTTTATTATGTTTTTTTAGAACTTACATGTATTCACATAATTATGTGAATTGCAAGTAAATTTTGTAAGATCCATTTAATTTTTAACAATAGAAAGAATGTTGAAAAATGTATTAAAGAATTTATTATTATTATTATTATTATTATTATTATTATTATTATTATTATTATTATTATTATTATTATTATGATTATGAGTATTATTACTATTATTATTATTATTTTTTATTATTTTTTTTTTAATGGGGACACTTGTCTACATTCATTCATGAATAGGTCATTTCCTTGGCATGGGCTTGTGGCTTAAATCCGGACTACACAACTTATTACTTAAGCATGAGCATGCAAGCATTTCGACTCCTAATGTGGTCGTCCTAACACAAGATGAATGAGATCAGTCACTATCTCCGAACTTCTACTCATCACCTAATAAGTCCTTACCAATTATCTCCTTTGTATATCATCCACATTAGAGTCCCAAAATGGATCGAAACAGGTATCGTCACACCCTTTAAATAGGAAGCATAACACAAACCCTGAGCATCCAATCATATCACAATGTTGATGAAAATCTCCTACCACACTTGTCTACATTCATTCATGAATAGGTCCATTCCTTGGCATGGGCTTGTGGCTTAAATCCGGACAACATAACTTATTACTTAAGCATGAGCATGCAAGCATTTCTACCCCTAATGTGGTTGTCCTAACACAAGATGAATGAGATCAGTCACTGTCTCTGAACTTCTACTCATCACCTAATAAGTCCTTACCAATTATCTCCTTTGTATATCATCCACATTAGAGTCCCTAAATGGATCGGAGCAGGTATCATCAACCCTTTTAAATAGGAAGCTTAACACAAACCCAAAGCATCCAATCATATCACAATGTTGACGAAAATATCCTACCACACTTGTCTACATTCATTCATGAATAGGTCCATTCCTTGGCATGGGCTTGTGACTTAAATCCAGACTACACAACTTATTACTTAAGCATGAGCATGCAAGTATTTCTACCCCTAATGTGGTCGTCCTAACACAAGATGAATGAGATCAGTCACTGTCTCCGAACATCTACTCATCACCTAATAAGTCCTTACCAATTATCTCCTTTGTATATCATCCACATTAGAGTCCCTAAATGGATCGGAGCGGGTATCGTCACCCCCTTTAAATTGGAAGCTTAACACAAACCCTAAGCACCCAATCATATCACAATGTTGACGAAAATCTCCTACCACCTGCCTATACACTATATAGTACTTTCTCCATTTCAAAATGATTGTCGTTTTAGGAAGAAAAATTTGTTTCAAAATAAATCTCATTTTAACTTTTCAATGTAGTAATAATTACTGTTAGTTTCTTGGATTGGCTGGAATTTCGGTAAAACAAAGGTTGTTCAATGTTGATGTCAAGGTGGTGATGTTGCAACATTGAGTCTTAACACTGGGTTGTGTTAAGTAGTGAAGTTGTTCAATGTTTGATGTCATATGGGTGATGTCACAACATTGAGTCTTAACACTGGGCTGTGTTAAGTGTTTAAGTTGGATGTCTGATGTCACATGCGATGTTGTGACATCAGGTCTGCAGAATTAATAACATCAGGTTTAGTGATGTTGTTAGGGTTTGCGTTTTAGTTGGAATTGTGGAGAGCAGGTAGTCTCATTGGATGCGAATATCTTGGGTTAGATATTCTCTGTTGCATAGAGATTTGATGCAGGTTTGTAGGAGATTTAAAAGGTGAAGATTTAAAAAGATTTTGGGGGACAAAATCTGTTTTGAAGATTCAGTTTTAAATAACAAATCAGATCAAATATTGCAAGGAGTCCAAGCCCAATTCAGGTGGTTATATAAAGCGCATAGATCAAAGGAAGAAGACACAGAAATACAGAGAGAAGATCAAGAGCATAGGCTGAGTGTCTTGAGTATTTTGTACGAGGTTTGTATACACCATTCTAGGTTGAATTGGTGAGTTGTTTTCTGTCCTCTCTTAGAAGCTGTGAAGCGATAGAGAGTAGTGTAACTTGATCAAAGCTTTGAAGCAGGATCAAGGATTCTCAAAGAGGTTGTTCTTTGAGTGTTTTAGGGATTGAGTAGTGTTCTCATATCTAAGTGGTTTCTTAGGTAGGAAGTCACTAGTAGGAATTAAGTTTAGGAGATTGTCAACTGGGTTGTTGAGTCTGTAAATTAATTCTGCAAGTAGTGAATTTCATCCCTGGCTTGGTAGCCCCCAGACGTAGGTAGTTAGACCGAACAGGGTGAACAATTCATTGTGTTATTGCTTGTTATTGTATTGTCCATTGCAGAGTGTGTTGTGGTGACATCGTACGTAACATCACACATCTGGTACCAGAATTTCAATTGGTATCAGAGCAGGCATCCTGTCTGTCTCTGGGTGAGATCTAGGGAAGTTACTTTCTGGTGTAAAAATGGACAAAGAAGTTGGAGGATTTGTCAACAAACCCCCTATTTTGGATGGCTCAAATTATGATTATTGGAAGCCAAGGATGATCACCTTTTTGAAATCCTTGGACAACAGGGCTTGGAAGGCTATCATTTAAGAATGGAAAGCACTTGTTGTGTTTGAAAAAGATGATGCTGGAAAAGATAAAGAGGGCACCTCAAAGCTGAAACCTGAAGAAGAATGGACCAAGGAAGAAGATGAGCTTGCCCTTGGTAATTCCAAAGCTCTGAATGCAATCTTCAATGGAGTGGATAAAAACATATTCAGGCCGATCAATACCTGTGAAGTTGCTAAGGAAGCTTGGGATATTTTGAAGGCTACACATGAAGGAACATCTAGAGTTAAGATGTCAAGACTTCAGCTTCTAACATCGAAGTTTGAAAGTCTGAAGATGAAGGAAGATGAGACTATTCATGACTTCCACATGAGTGTTCTTGAGCTGGCTAATGCATCCAGTGATCTTGGTGAAAAGATGTCAGCTGAAAAGCTTGTAAGGAAGATCCTTAGGTCCCTTCCTAAGAAGTACAAGATGAAGGTAACTACCATTGAAGAATCACATGACATCTTTCAAATGAGGGTAGATGAGCTCATTGGATCTCTTCAAACTTTTGAGCTTGGTTTGAATGAGGAAGAACCAGAAAAGAAGCCCAAGAGTATAGCTTTGGTCTCCACTCCTGCAGAAGCTAAGAAAGTCAAAGATGATGATTATCAGGAAGATCTGTCTCAAGCGATTGTTATGTTGGGAAGGCAGTTCAACAAAGTGGTCAAGTGGATGAACAATAACTACAAGCCTAATGTCAAGAACATCCCTTCTGACATCAGCAAGTCAAAAGAGAAAGATGAAGAGAAGACTGCCCAGGATAAAGGTGTTCAGTGCTTTGAATGTGAAGGGTATGGACATGTCAAGAAAGAATGTCCCACATTTTTGAAGAAGCAGAAGAAAGGCATGTTAGTTTCCTGGTCTGACTCTGATAGTGAAAGTGAAGGTGAGTCAGCAATGCATGTTAGAGCTTTGACAGGAACTGTTGTTTCTGATGATGATAGTGATGGAGAAATAACTTATGAGGAGTTAGCATCCACCTATCAAGAGCTTTGTCTAAAGAGTGTGGAAATTTGTCAAGAAAGGGAAAAACAGAAGAAACAGATTGTTCAGCTTGAGACTGCTAAAGCTGATCTGGAAAATGAGGTTTTGTTGATTAAATCTCAACTTGATCAGATGACAAAATCTGTTAGGATGATGAACAGTGGTACAGCTACTCTTGATAAAATTCTTCAGTCAGAGAAAGCTGTTGGAGATAAATCAGGTATAGGATATGTGGTTGAGGAAAAGGGATCTACAGAAGCTAGCACTTTAGGAACAAAGAAGGAGATGTCCCAACCAATGTCTCAGCATCAAACAAAGAGACATGATTCTACACCTAAGAAGGTTACTCATCCACAACCTCAGAATTTTGAGAAGAAGAATGCTCATCATCAGAAGAAGGTGCAGTCTCAGGGAGCTAGTCAGTATATGCCACCTCAATATCACAAGAGCATGAAGGCTGCTAGGTTCAATCAGAACATGGTTCATCAACATTAGGGGAACATGTATGAATATGGATACAACAATGTTGTGCCTCATTACTATGGAAGAAGGAAGCCTCATCACCATAGGAGACAGTTCAAAAGACAGTATCCTTACCATAGAAGACAGTCAAACTATGGTAGTTGAAGACAACAGCCTTATCATAGAAGAAGAAATCAACACTATGGATGGCAGCACCAGCAACATCATCATCATGGTGGCAGAAGGTTTAACCACTTTAGAGATGACAGAGTTAGATGCTTCTACTATGGCAGATTTGGACATATGCAGTTCTCTTACTTCAAGCTTCATGGTTATCCAAATTCTGCTCCTCAACCTAGACAGAAGGAGGTCAGGCCCAAAGTAGTAAAACAATGGGTTCCTAAAGCTCAGGTCACATGTCTATTGGCTCACACATCAGATGGACATTTTTCTATGGATGCATGGTACTTTGACAGTGGATGTTCAAAGCACATGACTGGATCGAAGAAGCATTTGGTAGAGTTCAATCCTTGCCATGCAAATGATGTTATTTTTGGCAATGGTGAAAAAGGAGTAGTAGAAGGAGTTGGAAGAGTGAAGAATCATGATGGTCTTACTCTTGATAATGTGCTCCTTATTCAAGGATTGAGTGCTAATTTAATTAGCATAAGTCAACTTTGTGATGAAGGTTACAAGGTAAGCTACACCAAAGATGAATGTGTGGTAGCTGATGAGCAGAATAAGGTAGTGATGAAGGGAGTAAGATCCAAAGATAATTGCTATCAGTGGATACCTCAAGTGGACAGCTTATCTAGTGATGTTAAGGTTGATGTTGTAACATCAGATGGTGACATCAAGTGTGAAAGTATGGTGAAAAGTCAATCTGGGTTAATGACTTATGGTGCTGTTACTCCTAAGTTGGATGATGTGTTAAAAGCCAACTTGAGTAGTCAGTTATATGAGCAAGATGAAGGAGTCAACAATGCTGATGGAAGGATCAAAAGCTGTGACCTTAAGAAGTGTTGGGAGCTGAATACTTGCAAGGCCAAGAAAGATGACAACCTGACTAATGACTCCTATAGTTCAGAAGAAAAATTTCACAAGTTGACAATCCTTAGGTTGGAAGATGCAGATGCTAGAGCTGATGTTAAAACATCTCAAGTCAAGAAAGGTACTTCTAGCCTTAAAATAAAGAAGAGTGATGATGAACTAATTGCAAAAGTGGTTCCTGGGGTTGCTAAACGACTGAAATCAAGGAAGAGGAAAGCTATTGAGTCACCTCCAAATATGAGAACTGATAAGCAAAAGATCTATGTGGATGGTACTACAAAATCCAGGAGTAAAGTGTTCATCTCTTCCAGAAATAGGAAGATCAGAGATAAGTTTGATGATAATGTCCAGGATATCTCTCAAATGAAGGAAGCCGTTGTTGTTATAACTTCTGAGAAAATTCAAAAGGCCATACTAGATAACATTCCTGTGCTTTTCATAAAATGGTGGAAGTATGTTCTGGAAAAAGAATTTGGTATAGATACTCTGGATATGGTTGAGTTTGCTAGGATATGGTTCAGAGAGGGTATGGGAACTTATGGTATTCAGGTGTGCATGAATAAGTTGCTCTGACTGTGTTTTATTGGGTGCTTCTTGAAGGACTTCTTTGTGCAATGAGTCCTTTGAATGGTGATGAGAAGCTGATGTCCCAAAAGATGTTATAACATCATGTTTGCTGGTGGTTATATCTGGAAGATGATTAAGATTGGACATGTGGAGTTGGATGCTCTAGCATTTTTGGTCAGAAGAGGTGGAGATTATGGTCATGTGTTTAGTAGTTTGTTCTGGCAAAGCATGACTACTGTCTTTGAAGACTTCACCAGTTTCAACAACTACTGGTGGATGTAAGGATAGAGGAATTGTGATCTCTTGAAGAGACTGGATCTCAGTAAAGCTTATAAGTAAGCTGAGAATTTGTGGAGTTTGCGACACAGTGTTGAGTTTGGATTATTTTGCTGATAGTAAATCTAGTAGTGGAGCATATCTAATTCCCTGGTGTCAAGAGTGTCAAGAGTATCCTTGGTGAAGGATGTCTTTGTTCTGGATCTGAAGCTTAGTGCTTACATTATATCTAAGGAGCATCTACATAGTCATATGGGAGAATGATGAAGTAGAAGGTTTGCCTTGGATGGTGAAGATGAATTGTATGATAGCCTTTGGAGAAAGGGACAGTGGTACCAAAATGCATGTACTCAGAAAATATGCTCAAATGTTCATCTCCATCTAGAGCATTTGTTAATCATGACAGGGGGAGTACTTGTCTATGGATTTTGCAGCAAAGGTGCATTTATTGTGAATATTGCATACTGATCAAGCTTGTGGAGATTGGTTGCCTCTTATGAGGATATAATGTCAGATAGCATGTTATGATATTAGGCTGTTGATTGGTGTTTTGGTATGGCCTTGAATAGTTTTAGTCATATGAAGCAAATTGTTTGAATCTTGTGTGCACATGCTTCTGAGGAGATGTCTGAAGACAAGATTGAGTCATGGCCTTGAATAGATTGTACACTTGTCTTGGTGTGTGTTATTCTTAGAGTTCAGTGGAAGGCATTGTGTGTGTGCTTCAGATCTTGTGGATGATTGTGTGAAGCCTTCTTGACTGGATGGATGAAGACTATGACTAATGGTAGAGGAGCTGACAGAAGATGTACATGTTGAGGTATGCCCAATTGTGGCTAAAAAGGGGGAGAGGTAGCCAAGAGTTAGTCAAGCTGCAATGTCAGTTTTGAAGGAGTGCTGCTAGTGTGGTGCTGAAGTGCAGATATTGAGGGGGAGAAGTTGTTGAACAGGGGGGAAAAGTTGTTAAACAGCTGTATGCTGGTTCTTGCCTTGAGGGGGAGATTTACCCTATGCTGCTGGGTTGTGTTGAACAGCTGTTTGAAGAAGGTGTTGAAGCCAGTGTTGCTGATGGAGTGTTTGTGCAACATGCTGATGTCCTTGTGAGGTGAAGCTATTGTGAAGAATTGATGCTGCTGCAAAGTGTTGGAAATTTATTCAAGTTTTCCGCTGCTGAAGTCTCTGAAGGTGCAGAGATTGTTTTAGCCAAAATTAGCCAAAGGGGGAGATTGTTAGTTTCTTGGATTGGCTGAAATTTGGGTAAAATAAAGGTTGTTCAATGTTGATGTCAAAGTGGTGATGTTGCAACATTGAGTCTTAACACTGGGCTGTGTTAAGTAGTGAAGATGTTCAATGTTTGATGTCATATGGGTGATGTCACAACATTGAGTCTTAACACTGGGCTGTGTTAAGTGTTTAAGTTGGATGTCTGATGTCACATGCGATGTTGTGACATCAGGTCTGCAGAATTAATAACATCAGGTTTAGTGATGTTGTTAGGGTTTGCGTTTTAGTTGGAATTGTGGAGAGCAGGTAGTCTCATTGGATGCGAATATCTTGGGTTAGATATTCTCTGTTGTATAGAGATTTGATGCAGGTTTGTAGGAGATTTAAAAGGTGAAGATTTAAAAAGATTTTGGGGGATAAAATATGTTTTGAAGATTCAGTTTTAAATAACAAATCAGATCAAATATTGCAAGGAGTCAAAGCCCAATTCAGGTGGCTTTATAAAGCGCATAGATCAAAGGAAGAAGACACAGAAATACAGAGAGAAGATCAAGAGCATAGGCTGAGTGTCTTGAGTATTTTGTACGAGGTTTGTATACACCATTCTAGGTTGAATTGGTGAGTTGTTTTCTGTCCTCTCTTAGAAGCTGTGAAGCGATAGAGAGTGGTGTAACTTGATCAAAGCTGTGAAGCAGGATCCAGGTTTCTCAAAGAGGTTGTTCTTTGAGTGTTTTAGGGATTGAGTAGTGTTTTCATATATAAGTGGTTTCTTAGGTAGGAAGTCACTAGTAGGAATTAAGTTTAGGAGATTGTCAAGTGGGTTGTTGAGTCTGTAAATTAATTCTACAAGTAGTGAATTTCATCCCTGGCTTGGTAACCCCCAGACGTAGGTAGTTAGACCGAACTGGGTGAACAATTTATTGTGTTATTGCTTGTTATTGTATTGTCCATTGCAGAGTGTGTTGTTGTGACATCGCACGTAACATCACACATCTGGTACCAGAATTTCAATTGCTATTTTTCTAATTGTATCATTTAATTATTACTTTCTACAATATTTTCAACACATTAATAAGACTAATTTAATAAAAGTACAATATCTTATGACTATAATATTACATTCCTTATTCCGTGTGCAAAAACCTTAAATGACAATCATTTTAAAATCAAAGGAGTAGTGTTTATAGCATACTATTAGCAAGGTTCATCCCACAGTTTATCAAAAACAATTGACGCCCATAAAAATTGAAAAATATGGCTCAAACTAAATCTTAAACTAATGGGAACAAGATCTGGGCAAAAACTTTGGCCATTATGGATGATATATACACTACTACGGAAAACCCCTTTCACAACTGTTTGAAAAAGAGTACCATCACGCCTGACATACCGTTGTTAAGTAGAGTGTCGTTGTAAGTTCACTGTTTCTACAACGATCTAGAAACCGTTATTGAAAGGCAGGACGCGCACCATATATCACAACCGTTATGATAATAAACCGTTGTGATACATACAGTTAGGTACTGGGTTCGAAACCCATCAACAGCAAATTATGTAAAACATAATTTATCTATGATCTCGGTTACAATAGATAATCGTTGTTGAAAGTTCCCAGAGTTTATTTTATTATCTTTGATCTTGGTTACAATAAATAACCGTTGTTGTAAGTACCCTGAGTTTATTATATTAAATGTAGATTGCTTATTTTCCAAACACCTCACTAAAGAAATATACATGGATTCAATTTGATGAAGAAGTCTATAATATGAAAATTAAACTATTCTTGAAAATCAACTTAAATAACCCAATGTTTTCTGATTCCATTCGTCTCATCGTGCATTTCACGTTGTTTTACATATATATTGTGGTTTATTGATCTGACTCCTTCGATATATCGCTGTCTTCGATTATAGTTAAATTTCCATAAGAACCAGACATTGGATAATCTGCCTCATCATCATCACTTATCATCATAATTTTTATAATCGGAAGTTTTACGATTATAAGTGTTGATGGAGAGGCAGATTTACTAATAATTTGTTGTTAATGAAATTTAACTATAATGGAAGATAGCGATTCATCTAAGGAGCCAGATCATTATACCATAATATATATATATCAAACGACGTGAGATGAATGATGAGAGGGATGCAATTCGAAAACATTGATTCATATAAGTTGGTTTTCAAATGCAACTTAATTTACAGATTATAAGTATCTATGTTAAATTAAATGAATGTATTTTAAGTGAGGGTTAGTGAAACAAACAATATACATAGAATATAATAAACTCAAACAACATCCTATACCAGAACCAAATATTATAAACTCATATAATACGCTTGCTACCACTAGCATCATCACCATGTATCATCCCCTTAACCTGTAAGGAAACACAAGCCCTAAAACCATAATCCAGTGAAGAGTAAAGAGAGATCGAAAGAGATATATTATAAATTTCCAGGACGCATCTTTTAATGAAACTAATCGAGAAATAGGAATCAATTATGATGTTCATCTAGTTTGGGAAGCAATGAAAAAGAAATACAAGGAGGAAAAAGCTTACACAAAAGCTTCATACTTCTTATATTTCTTTTCATTGTTTCTAAAACTAGATGAAGTTTGCTGACACTGTTGTTTCTTCATTTACTAACATCTTATTTGTGAATCTATTAAAAAACAGTTTAAGGTGGATGATGTTTCCATCATAGCTTCATGCTTCTTGTACTTTTTTCCATAGCTACACAAACATTATGAATTTTCCAAAGTATGATCTTTGTTAAGGTAGTGAAAACGAATCTGAAAAAATGAGAACAATCAACAAAAATAACATGCAAGAAACGAGATAATGGGAAATATCTAACAATAGATGGAAGAAGAAGAATACCTTTATGTATGAAGCACAAGATTCACGGCTAATGGTGAAAACGGAGAGAAAACATGGGTTCTAGAGTTTCAATGTGAAGGCAACGACGCTACTGTCAATAAGAGAAAGTTAATTCACTTATATATGGGTAAACTATTTCACAACGGTTAACAATACCAACCATATAGATAAGTATTTATTTATTATAAATATATCACTATGGTTAACCAGAAGAACCGTAGTGATAACCCTTTTATTTGTGAATTTTAAAATAAATAAAAAAGAAAAGGTGTTCCTTAACGTTAAAGGAATAAAATATTTTATGGCGCTGAGGTTCGAACCGACAAAAGTTTGATTGTATCACAACGGTTGGTTCTGTAACCGCTGTTATATACAAATAATTTTTAATGAAAAAACAAAATAAATATGGTAGCGCCTTAATTAAGATATGTCACCACGGTGTAGGGAAAACCGTGGTGACCATGGTGTTATTGAATGCGTGTTTTGTAGTAGTGATAGCGCCAAAATGAGACATTGCATATTCCAAATCATGAGATCCAACAAAACATAGTCATAGAGAATGACCCCAACAGTGAGTAGAAGGACCCCTAACCTATGTACGAACAGATCTTAGATGCGTCTATTTTAAAATACTTTAAATACCCTTATTTGAAGAGTTTCAATGGAAAGAGAGGCCCTCAATTACACTTGTCCTTAATCAACATGCAAATGGCCATTATTGAAGCAACATAATTGCTAAAGTGTATGCTCATATCAAGATTTTAGAAGGACGATGCTCTTTGGTAGTATATAAACCTACCTCAGTACTCCATGAATGTGTACTCTGAATTCTCTCGATTGTTGGTTCACTATTGTTTGTGGGGGGGAAAAGGCCAAAAAGTAACCATAATGAGTCTTTTCATCATTATTCAAGTTTACTCTTAGAATCTTTAATACTACCAATGCTATTTCGATTAATATACTATAAGTATTATCAACCCAGACTTAGAAATGTTTTAAGGAGCATTCTAGAACGAGATAAAGGCAAGACATTTCAATAATTCGCTAGCGCATAAACTGGCCACTAGCATGCTTCATGTTGTTGAGAGTGCTAAATGTTATACAAAGGAAGAAGAAAGTAATGTTAAGAAGAGAAACTGTGTTACGAAGAGAGTGTTCCTAATTGGAACAACTCACAAAAATGAAAGGATAATCAAAAGAGAAAGAAACTAAACTACCAGCCTGATCATACAACGCCATACAACATCCCTACAACTCGACTAAACGTCCGAAAGAGCAAATTGCATAAGCAGATTATGTACATAATACTTGATGACATTTCATCATTGCATCTAATTAGTTGAAATATCGGGGGAAAACAAGCAAAAGATGAGTCAAAATGATGAAGAAAGACCCAAGAATGAGTGAAAACTAGCCAAGTACGGAAAAATGAGACTTAGTAAAAAAAAATTGGTGCAAAAGGGGTGATTTTCACGCAGCTACTAGAATAATCACATGCATCATTGCGCGCCATCACGTGCGCGATAAAAGCGAAGAAGTTGCATCGCGCGCGATGCTTATTTAATGCGTGCGATGGGTGCTTTTCTAGAATTTTTCTGAAGCGTTCTGACCCGTTCTGACTGCTTTAAAAAGGGATTTTCTGTTGTTTGATAAGGGTTACAAAAATTGGAGAAGAAAACACGAGTTTGGGATCACAAAAGGAGATTTTTAGAGCATTTGAAGCCATTGGAGGATATCTCTTCAAGGGATTTCTTATGTTATTTTAATCTATCGATTGTGGTATTATTTTCTAAATAATGTGTAGCTAAATTCTCTTAGGTTAGGTTGTGGTCTGATGAACCTATTTTTCTATTGTTAGATTATATGTTGATTTGACATTTGAATGAACCTTTGATCTATAATTTTATTCAGTTGTTGCTTAATCTTAATGCTTTTTATTTGAGATATTTTGTTAATCTAATTTTTGACACATAGGGAATACTGACCATTAGCCTATATGTTGGACCTAGGGAAACTTTTCTACTTACGCTGGTTGAATATAGATAGGAGACTCCGAGTAGTGGCATAGAAAATTAACAATTTATAGATCGTGTAACCCTGCTTACGTCGGCGGACTATGGAGAGAAAGCTTCGAGTAGTGGTTAGTGAGTTAATTCGTGAGGGGTCAACTTTAACAATTTTGTTAATTTGTCGTGGGGTTATAGTGATTAGATCATTCATACAGGGTATGAAACATCAACAAAAGATGAATAAGGGATTCTACAACACAACCTGACCGCTTTCGTGACATTGTTTTCTCGTTTAATTACTTTTCGCACAGAAACTTACAAACCCCCCCCTTCTTTACTCTTATATTTTAAATTGTACAAATCATTGTCTTGTTCGAACTCAGTCCTTGCGGGTTCAATCTTTTTATTACTGCGGAATTATCGGTACATTTGCTGAGGTGTAGCGGTAAAATTCATTGTTTTGTTCGAACACAGTTTTTGGTGTCATTGTCGGGTGTAGCGGTAAAAATTGTGAGTATAAACTATTGATTAACTTAACTCATAAAGCAAGAGTCGCCACTGGGCTTTTATTATTTCCAAAGGAAAGGGAAAAAAAGAACGAACAAAATCCTAAGAAGTTTAAAAAAAAAAACAAAACTAATAAAACAAATATAGAGAGGGTAAGGGGGTTGGTTACGCAAAGGGAAGGTGTTTGCACCCAAAACGTCTATAGTACTCTATAGGAACCTCTTTGAAATATCTAAGCTTTTTGGATTGAAACTTGTAAAAGATTTGGGAGGTGAGAAAAGAAGTATTTTTTTTATAATTTTGCGTTTGACAAGACTTCCTGAGCCTCATGCCTACGTACCCACAAAGTGCAATGGAGGATCAAAACCTCATAGTTCATGGTAAAAGTAATAAAGTGGTTTGTTTGGTTCATTTTAAATGAAAAGACAAGTTGTCATTTTAAGGAGAATACTATAACTAATCACCCACAAGTAATGAGAACTTTGCATCGCAAGGAGAAGAGCTCTAACTTGGATAAAAATCAACAAGTATGTCACTAACTCTCACAAGTGGAAAAGAATTATCATTAATACTATGGGGATAGGAGATTTACATCTCAACTATGGAAATGACTCATGTCTAGATATTATGAAAAAGTTTTAAAAAAAGTGCACAAAAAGACACAAAATAGATTGAATGAGTTTTGTATTTTTTTAAAGTCTTTTGAAATGGTTTGAATATGCTTAAGATGTCTTAACATTTATTAAAGAAAAGATTTTGAAAATGCACTTGACAAAGTCAAGGTTTATTAAGAAAGTGGTTCAAGTTTAAAAACAAGAAGGTTTTGAAATAGGGAGAAGATTTTGAAAATTAAAGAAGGGGGAAGAGATGAAGAGACTATCCTATTGCATAAAGTAAAAGCTAGGGACAAAGAAAGATCTAACCAGGAAAGCAAACCCCATGACGTAAGTCAATCAAGAATTCCCTCCTTTAGATTAAGCCTCTAGCAAGGCAAATAGGTAAATAGTAATCCAAGAATCAGATGAAATCATAATAACCAAGGTGAGTCTTCAAAAGAATCTTTAAGCTAAGGGTACCAGATGAATTCAAATAGGTCTCAAGATATATTTCCAAGCCAAGGTCAAGGTCCTAATTCTAAGTCCAAACTTCACATCCATGCATAGGATAGTAACTCAAGTCCATGAAAGTAACCAAGTTTTTTAATGATTTGATATTTATTAATGTTTTAAGAGAAAAGTCCAAACGTACAAAATAAAAGAAAGCATAAACACAAGTCCAAGTGGATAAAGAGAAAGCAATATGATAAAGATGAACAATATGATATGGGATACTAAAGTAAAAGCATAAAATAAATTGTAATAAGTAAAGAGCATAATATAAATGACAATTAAAGTAAAAGCAATAAAACAAAAAAGTTAGAATGTTAATGGTTAAAGTGAGAGGTCAGTTTGTCATTTTTTGGAGAATATTCAACTAAACATCCATAAGCATGAAAACATGGTCTTATACATTACCAAGAGAAAGACTCCAACTTGGATAAAAATCGACAAGTATGCCACTAGCTCTCTTAGGAAACAAAAGATCCAATCTATTCCACACAATACCATGGAGAATAGGAGGCTGGCAATCTCACTTACAAAAATGAATTGGTTTTCGGTTCGGGATAATTTTAGCGTTATGTTAAGCAATCGTAATTGAACTTATGTAGAAGTCACAATTATCTGAGGCCAGTCAATAACAATTTTTGTGTTAATACATGCTAGAGAAATGATATGTAGATCACTCACCTAAAGCATGCCACACAAAAAGAAAAGAGGAGTGGTCTCATCTTAATCAAGAACTTTCATCAATGATCAAAGGCAACCTATCACTACTCCAAAGTGAAGTGAGTGATCCAAATGATCACTTCAACGACATGTTTGAAATAATGAAGGTTCAAACATCTTTGATCATAAACAACCATGATGTTAAAGATTTTCATCAACCAAAAGAAAAAAAGAAGAAGAGGCAACAAGGAAACAAAAAAACAAATTGAATTCAAGGATTGATCAAGCTATCATCAAGATCAATCATCCATTTTGGTGGATTAGGGTTTTCACTCTATCAACACCCAAGATCTATTAAGCTTGATGAAACTTGACCAAATTAACCAAGATCCAAGTTAAACAGAAGTCACCAACCACAAAATGTGATTAAAGAAAATAAAAAACAATAAAATGATTTTTAAATGATTTCGTAAAATGAAAATAAAGAAGAAAAAGCAAATGATGCTTCAAATTAAAGAACAAATGATCAAGATAAATCACACAAGTCAAAAACAAGTCAAGGATGATATATAAATTTTTTGAGAATTTTTTAACGCATAAAAATATTTTTAAACTAGTTAAAACATATGAAAAAAGAATAAAATCATGAAAAATATTTTATGATGAAAAAAATGTGAAAAAATATAATCAGAAAGAGGAGAAAATAAGAAAATTTTAGAATTTGGTTTGGTATTTTTTGGATAAAAAATGAATTAGTTATGAATATTTGAAAACAATGTAATGAAAAGAAAATCAAAGAAAATAAAAAAGAAAACATAAAATATCTGATGCGTTGGATGGAGTCAGATTAATCAAAGTAATCAGATCCAAGGGTTAGGAGAGAGAGCGCACCATAGGATTTAATGAAACAAAAGTACCAGATCCAATAAATCACCCGCCATCAAATTTAAATGAAAAGACCAATGTATGCGCATCCAAGGGATTAGATGGATGAAGCATCATGGTCCTCAAATAAAATAACACATAGAATCCATTTTAAATCAAAAACTCGTGTCAAGCCTCTGGTCGTATTCTCCGGTGAGCTCTCACCAGAGCTTTGACAAACAGTTACCTCAGGTCATGAGACCTATTCCATTCTGACCGTCTCATTGGGGCGAACTCAACCATATGCTCCACTCTCATTTATTAAAAGTGAGCATGATGAATTTTTCAAAATACACAGAAACAAGTAACTCACGAAATTTAAAATTAAAGGATGAACACTAAGAATCAATGCAAGATAATTGAGGGAAAAGGATTAGAGAGTGATGAACTACATCGTGGTAACTTGTTTGAAGCAAATGGAAGCTTCTAACAACCTTGTTGAGATGGTGGTCGGAGGTTGAAGAAGCTTGATATGTTCAGAGCACTTCAGAGGGTCTGGGAGCTTGAGACTTGATGCAAAAGCTTCAGAGGAGGCCGATGAAGGTATTAGAACAAAGAAATTGGATTAAGAATGGCTAGAATTAAAAACCGATAGTGAAAATTCTAGAGAAAATATGAAGTTCAAGTAAGGGTTCAATGGCTCTTAAAGCTTGGAAAATGAATGGAGGGAGACTCTCTATTTATAGATGAAGATAATGGAATACTGAGAGGGGTGGAATGATCAAAGAGTTGGGGAATTCGTGCACACCCTCATCATGCCAAAGGTGTGACTCTCAAGTCATCAAAACTCAACCAAAACTTGGGTTTTAAGTGCTAAACAACTTCTGGACACTTGCTAAACTTGATTTGGCACGAAATTGAACTTTAAATTGGCCTCTAATTGGAAATAGAATGAATCAAAAATCTGATCGTGGAGTTTTCTTCAGTTTCAAGTTACCATGTTCACCTTGAAGGAATTGTAGTCCTTAGAACTTTGACTTGAAAATGTTGACTTTTTGGTCAAACCTTTTTGAACCAACTTTTAAACTTGAGGTTTTCTTGCATTCTAAGCTACATGGATGATCATATGAATCCAAAATAAGGGTTCCTTGAATGTTTTTTGATTTAATTGCTCAAAGATTGGGTTGACTTGTTGATGAAGGCATGAAAATAAACACATGAACCTTTGACTTTCTTGAAAAGCACGCAACAATACCTTGAGGTATTCTTGATCCCAATGATATTGAGATATGCTTGATGGCCAATAATCCTTGAGATTGAAAGTCATGTTTTGAAGGATAAGCCCTTGAGAGTCAATGGATGTTCTCACTTTGACTTGAGAAACAAAACCCTAGTTGAGGGACCAAACTTGAGGCTCTTGATGGAAATCCCTACCTTACACAATAATCTTAGAGACAAGACATATTTTTGGAATTTTAATTAGTGGTTAGATAAGCAATAAGCATAAGGATAAACATAAAGACAAACACACACAAAAATGGTGCTTGGTGATCTCAAAAGTGAAGAAAAAAAACCAAAAGGGGAGAAGGAGATGACCAATATGTGTGATCTTGTTTGTGTGTAAAAATGCAAATGATATATGGGATCTTAGGGTTAAAAATTATGGTATGATACCGGGGACTGTTGATATTTCAACAAGACAACGTTTGTGCAATGTTTAATTTTGTTTTTGTTAGGTTATATTTTTTATTTTCAATTTTAAATATATTTTGTAATTAGTTATTTTTGTTCCTTCTTAAATTTTCTTTCCTATTCTTTCTCTTTTTAGTTTAGTTTTTGTTTATTTTTTTATCTAGTGCAGTGCTACTAAGGTATGTTGGTGTAAGCCCTAGAGGCCAATACTTTTGGTACTTGTATCAAATTATTTATTAATAATAAAAGAAATTTCTTTATTATGTTTGTTTTTCCAAAATAGTAAAGTCCCGAGAATAGTTAGCCTGTTTAATGAAATAGTAAGTGTGACTTAATCATGAGATTCCATTAAACATAAGGACAATATTCTTAAAGTATCAGTTGTAACACCCCTCTACCCCAAAAACAATCACGACAAATATAAGAAAATATATCTGAGTACGTCACCCAAGGGTGCCACATTTCGTCATATAACATCAAAATAACAAAACCTGCTCCGTAACACGGGTTGATATCATCATAAATTCGATCAATGTTATGCAGTGGACAAATTCAAAACTCAATACAAATTATAATTTAAAATGTCTTAAATCCAGAAACTCATAACATCACAATGTCAACAAGAAAAGAATATAATCGTTCGACTAAAATGTCCCGACCCGATGTTACATATCAGAGCAAGTCCCTCTAATCGACGAAAACCAAAATACTTCACAACTAAATCTTCGAGCACCAAGAGCTAATCCTGATCACCTGCACGTTACCCACGTGGAGGCAACATTCAAACAGGCAGGGCGAGTAATCACAGTTCATTATATAAGATATAAAGCAAAGATATAGTAGTCACACATATCATCATTAACTCATTCGCAACGTCATCATACTATCAAATCACAAGCAACACAAAACACCAATCAATTCACAACATCATTAACACATAAAATACTCAATAATCGTGCAATGTCACCTAATATGGAATGCAACAACATAGACTCATGCATGTGGTACCAATTCATCATATTGATGGACATTGGGTCATCACCCTCCAAAGATCCCCACCAATAGGATCGATTCTACACAAGAATCAGAGCACGTCACAAAACACTTCAATCCACACAATGGGATTGAAGCCACCACTGTACCGGAGTCCCAAATATGCCATGAATGCATGATGCAAACGTGTTAATAAACATCGTCATAGAATTGTCAAAATTGCATCATCATTCATGAGTACTCCACAAGCAATCATAATATATCATTCATCACATTCGTCATTAATTCATCACAATACGTCACAATTCGTTATGTTTTAATCTTCACAGCGCAAATCCCTTATTTTATCCCGTTAGTGTCGTTACTAGTTTCCCCCTAGGCCTGATTACACCATCATAGTCTTATAGTTCGAGAGAAACTGCATCGCACGCAAAATCGGGACAGAAATCGTGAAAACGGAGAATTTTGGCAACAACTATGCCCATATGCATATGGCCATGCCCCATACGCGTATGGCCCTCTTCCCTCGCCCTCTGGCCTGCGTATCATACGCGTAGGGCCATCTGCCCAGGCCTTCCATACCCGTATCACCATGAGAGTTACGCGTATGACCAGAGAGTTTTCCTCTCAAAACGCCCTTCAAACTTCCCATACGCGTAATGGCTCTTCATACGCATATGCCCCTTTCCTCTAAATTCTCATACGCGTAATAGCCATCCATACACGTATTACCACTTTCCCATTACGCGTACCCTACGCGTACGAGTAGAGGGTCGTGCTAGCTCTGAGGACGGGTGCGTACCGTACGCGTAATACCCTGGGAAGTCCCCCTCATACGCGTAAGACCCCCTCCCTTACGGATATGGCTTGACGCACCTCCAAAACTCAGATTTTTGCATCAGAACAAAAATTCCCCCATTACGACACCTTCAAACTTCTAAATTAGATCCCAAAGCTACTTCGATTCATTACAGATTCAAGTTCTAATCCTACTTTATTATTTTCATCAATTTCTATCATTAGAACCTAAATTCATTAACCCTAAACCCACAAATCTTAGATCTAGTTTATGTTCATCACAACAACCACAAAATTCATACGAATTCAACATCAATGACAGTATTCAACATGAAATTTATAGCAGACATCATATACACACAGATTCACAAAAATTCATCATACAATTCGTCATAGTTTCATCAATTACACACAGCACACAGAACCTACGTCTACCTTAAATCCGCATTGAATATAATAACCCGAATTAACCCCCATACCTTGATTCCTTAGCAATTTGGTTCTTTCTCTGCGTTCTCCGGGTGGTTTTTCCTCTTTCTCTGTGCCCTAGCTCTCCTTCTTCAGTTCTCTCCACTTTCACGATCGTACAGAATAACTTCCCTAATTCCATATTTTTCTTTTTTTTTGTCATTCTTACCCCTTGGACCCCAATTATGGTCTTCCTATCTTACCCTCACTTATTCCATCTAACTTTACCATCTTACCCTCAGTGTTCCTCTCAATTTATTTTAAATAATAATAGTTATAATTTTAAATAATATCATTAAATTATTCTATTATTATTACTACTAAAATAATTCTAATTAATGACTTAATTTCTAAAATGCCCTCATTATTCCCTTAACTCGAAAATACCCCACAACACGGCACAATTCGCTATGCGTCACAATATTTCGTCAAAATTCACCAAAATCACAGAATAATCATAATAAGTCAATAAAATAAATATTATAATTATTTTGGGGTGTTACAGTTGTAGTCGAGCTTTATAGTGAAGTGGGATAACCTTAAAACATTAAGACTATTATGTAGATAGAGTGATGATCACATCTCATTGATCATGGATAAGGAGTTATCAAGTTTTAACATAGGTTTGAATATTATGAGTAATATTTATACTGGATTGACCCACTATGAGAGTACCACATAGAATTTTATACAAAGTGTCATAAGTTACTCTCATGGTTATAGTGGTGTATATCCCCCTTCGACCTGAAACCACTATTGACCCTAGATGTAAAGTCGAGTACTTTATTGTTGATCAAGCATATCTATAATTGGATGACCATAAAGACAGT
This sequence comes from Lathyrus tuberosus, assembly GCA_022829125.1. NCBI lineage: Eukaryota > Viridiplantae > Streptophyta > Magnoliopsida > Fabales > Fabaceae > Lathyrus > Lathyrus tuberosus. The sequence goes on along the minus strand of JALAZF010000062.1, from coordinate 14,709,595 downwards.
TGATAGGTACTCCACAAAGCATGTTGAGGCACATGAGTGACCTAGATGGAATTTGCCCATCCTGTGTAACAGGATAAATGTCTAAGGGCCCAATATTGAACTGTACAAGGATTACACGGTATATGCCTTGTGTTCAATATAGACATAAGGGCAAAAGGGTAATTCTACACAATAATATTATCACAAAAAGGTTTTGTCAGATCACATGAAATTTTTGTGACTTGGGTAGTAGTGATGTGTTGCTACATACCGCCCACTGTTTATTATATTAAATATATGATTTAATATAATTGTCAACGCCACGAGAACCTACAGGGTCACACACATAAGGATAGATTGAAGAGAGATACAATATATAATGAACATTGTAAGGTATGGTGTACTTGAGAGAATTATGGAACGCCGTAACGTATGGTGTACTTAAGCGAAATATGGAACACCGTATAATATAATAATAAGAGTTAATATTATTATTATTATAATAGTTATTAAATATAATAATAATAATAATAATAATAATAATAATAATAATAAAATATGTTTATTATAATAATGGTTATTATAATAGTAATAATAATAATAATAATAATAATAATAATAATATTATTATTATTATTATTATTACTACTATTATAATAACCATTAATATAATAAACATATTTTATTATTATTATTATTATTATTATTATTATTATTATTATTATTATTATTATTATTATTATTATTATTATTATTATTATATGATGCACTTAAGTTAGGCTTTTTAGCATGCAGCCCACACAAGTGGTTCTATAAATACAACCTTTGTGTAGAAACTTTTTGAACTTGATGAAATTCAGTTGGTGAAACCCTGGTCGTATTTCTCTCTTTCTCTCGCTCACGAAAAGTCTTCATTCGTAGCAGCCACCACTGAGATTGAAGGCACTCTGTAACACCCCATTTTGTCTTATTTATTTAATCGAGTCGATTTAATTATTTTTGTTTTTATATTATTTTATTCTTGGTTTTTATTTGGTAAATGTGTTATGTTTATCGTTATTATGTTTTATCGCGTTTTGGGAACATTTGCAAGAAAATTGAGTGTAGGGGTATTTTGGTCTTTTTGGTTTGGTTAGATATTATGTTTTTCATAAAATAGTAACATAGAGAGAAAAATAGAAAGAAGAGAAGAGAAGAGAAATAGAGAAGGAGAGTGAGAAGAAGAAAAATAGGAAAACTTGGAGTGTAAGAAATCGATTCAACCGACACTTCGAAGCGCGATTAATCGGGTAAGGGTGCGAAACTCGATTATGCTAGGCTTGTGTATGATTACGTATGCATGTGTTGGAATATTTGTTGGTTTTTCCTAGCTTTTCAATTCTAGGTCGAATGAGAGAAAACGATAAAAATCGATGTTTTCACAGTTGAAATGCGGTATAAATGTTGTTGAATACTTGTTACTATGATTGGGATATGTTCTGGTTGTTATGTTATGGTTTGGATGTGTTTTGGTGGATGAAATGTTAGGTTGGAGTGAACAACATCGCTTCTGGGATTTCTGAGTTCGCAGGTTCGCACTGCGACTAGGGCAGCGAAGGTTCGCGGAAGGTTCGCATTGCGAACTTTCTGCTGTTTTTTCTCTGCCACGGTTCGCAGGGAATTTGCATTGCGAAGGGGAAAGCGAAGGTTCGCTGGGTGTTCGCATTGCGAACTTTATGCTGATTTTTCTCTGCCATGGTTCGCTGGGGGTTCGCATTGCGAATAGGAAAGCGAACAGGGCAGATTTTCCATTTTGTTTTTGTCATAACTTTTGGGTCGTAAGTCGGATTGAGGCGCGGTTGGATGCGTTGGAAAGCTAATGAAATGTTATTTCTTATAAAAATGGTTTTGAGACTAGTGGATGATTTAATTGTGTCGGGAATTGGAATAGTGTCATTTTGTCGACTTTTATCGTCGTAATTGTGTGCGATTGATGTGTTAACATGCAATACGCTTTTGATATATATCGTATGACTTGTGTGCTGTTATAGGATATGAATGCATGTGATGAAATGTTGTGATGATGGTTTGTGGCCTAAGGGAAAGTAAATGCGTTGTGTTGTGTTTGATTGTATATGCATGATTATGGATGTTGGAATGGTTCACATGGTTATATATGTGTATGCATTTGATTGTCATGAGTCATTGTATTCCAAGCATCATGATATGAATTCTTGTGATGTCGTGTGCCCTAGTGGGTGTGGGTGACAAAACGATTCCCGAGGAAATCCTGCTATAACGGTCTTGAGCCTTATACAAAGAGGACCGATAGCGACGTTATAGACGATCGTGAGCCTTATACAAAGAGGACCTAAAGCGACCGGATCGTGAGCCTTATACAAAGAGGACCTAAAGCGATCCATAAACGTCGTGAGCCTTATACTAAGAGGACCTAAAGCGACGGGGAACGTAGTTTGCCCGACGGGGAGTTACACTAAGTAACAAGCGATGATTCCAATAATTCCTGAGTGAATTAATGATGAGAATGATGGATAGAACGACACCGCATTGCATTTGTGTGCGAATGTTGTTGTGTGCGTATTTCCTGTTATTACATAATTTTATGCAACTATATTGTAATTGTGTTTCTCACCCTTCTGCTGTGGTTTGTTGCTCTATGAGGCAATTTCAGATTAGTAGTCTTGGAGGCTTTTGTGAAGATTAGTTCTCCATCCGTTTTTCAGTCTGTCTGCTCTGATACGTAACACGGGAGTCGGGGAACGCTTTTGTCATATATGTATACATTTGTTGAATCTATTTTGTATTATCTTTGTATGAATATTTTGATGCTATAAAATAATTTATTTTGTAAAACAAGTCTGTTATGGATCTTTCCGCTTTATTCCATAATTGAACTTTCCTTTTGTTGGAAAAAGCTTCCTGAATTATATTTATTCCCTTTTGTGTTATGTATCAAATTTATGAGCAGGGATTGTGTTTGCTTTCTTTAAATGTGGCATCCTTGTTTCTGTCTAAGGATAAATTTTTATTTACTCTGATTTATTTATGTATTATTTATTCACGATGGGAATTGGGGTGTTACATTAGTGGTATCAGAGCAGGTCGGTCCGTCCGGCCAAGTTGTTGAGTCATTTGGTGTGACAGTTGAATACTGTCGATGTTGTTTGTTCCTTAGTATGTGATATGTGTGTGAAACACTGTCAGTACTTTCTGGTTTTCTAATCCTTTGTCTTCAGGTGTGAGAATGAGATAAGTGGGGGAGAAGCTGGTGCTTCTCCAAGTTGCTTCGGTTGTGTGCCGTAGGTTGCAAGATTGTAAGTGTTGTTTGGACAGTGTTGTTCCCGGTTCCGAAGGGAATGCGGAGGTAAGGTTTATGTCAACTAAGGATTTGTGCCTTAGGTGGTTTTGTGCACAAGATGCAAGAAATGCTATTATGGTTTGGTAAAGACGGTTTATGCCCCATCATGATTGTCGGCTGTCTATTGACAAATTGAGGAACTGATCACCCTTAATCTCTTGTTTATAGTAGACGGAATTATGTTGGATGGAATAGACGTGTCTTTTCGGCTTTGATAGTGTGTGTAATGAATTGTTTGGAATTGAGAAAATGATTACGGATTGTTTTGTTTAGTCGATGAAGATTCTAATATCGGAAGATGATACGGATTAGAGGTTTTGGTATGTTGGTTCAGTTGGGAAGTCGTTGAGAGAGAACGATTGGGTATCGTTAATGGTTGTTCTCAGAGAGTAGAGTGTGAACTCAAATTTGAAGAAAGTGAGGATTTGAGGTTTGGATCTGCTAAGTAAATGGAAGAACTTTTAGGAAGTGAAACTCAGATGTTTGTCATGTTTGTGATGATAGTGTTCTGGAAATTGGCAGGAAGCCACAGTGATGGGCCGTCAGTTGTGCATGGTTTTCAGATGTGTTTTTGGATGGAGCATTAATGTGTTGACTTGAAGAGGTCCAACATGGTTGGTAAGGAAAAGGATGATAGCATGAGGTTGCGTGTTAATCAGTAAGTAGTATGGAAACTTGTGGTTATGTTCTGGATAGCTTGAGTTTTGAATTGTGATGAATTGCGAACGATTTGAAGTTCCTTGATGGTATTACTTTTGTTATGGGTTGAGATTTCGTGTCAGCAGAAACCTTGAGTAAGTTGGAACCCTGTAAGAAGAATTTATATGGAATGTGGTAACCAGAGATTGTTAAGCTATTTTGGATAAATTGTTTCGAGCTCAGAATGAATTTTGAAGGTTGTTTAGGTTATGGTTGTGGAGTATATGAATCGTATCTTCCATACTTGGTTGGATAAGTTTATAGTGAAGTTTATTGGATGATATTCTAAGTTATTTTAAATCAAAGGATGAGTATGTAGTGTATTTGAGGATTGAGTTACAAGGGCAGGAAGAGAGGGAGCTTTCTACTAAATTATCGAAGTGAGAATTTTGGTTGAAAAAGGTTAGTTTTCTTGGATATGTTATTTCAGATGAGAGTATGGTTATGGATCCATCGGAAGTAGATGCAGTTCTACATTGAGAGATTCCAAAGTCGGTTAAAGAGATTAGAAACTTTTGGGCTTAGTTGGTTATTACTGCAGGTTATGGAAGACTTTGCTAAGTTAGTGCATCTGTTATCTCAGTTGACTTGCAAAGGGTAAGTCGTTTGTTTTGGGATGTTCGTCGTAAGGAAAGTTTCAGAGAGCTAAAGTAGAAGTTGTCTATGGCTCCAGTTTTGATTCTGTGTGATCCTAATAAACCGTTTGTGAGGTATTGGGATGCGTCTTTGATGAGTTTAGTCAGTGTGTTAATGCAAGAGGGTAAAGTCGTAGCTTATGCTTTACGACAATTGAGGATTCATAAGAGGATCTATACTATTCAGGATTAGGAATTGGTTGCGGTTACTTTTGTGTTGGGAATCTGGAGGTATTATTTTTATGGTTTTGAGTTCGAAGTGTTTAGTAATCACTAGAATATTGAGTACCTGTTTGGTCGAAAGGAATATAGTACAAGACAACGAGGATGGTTGGAATTTGTGATGAGTTATGACTTTAGCTGGAATTATCCTATTGGTGAGGTTAGTGTCATGCCTGATGAGTTCAGTTGAAAGTTGTTACATATGTCTGCTTTGATGGTTAAAGAGTGGGAACTTTTGGAAGAATTTAGGGATTCGATTTTGGTGTGTGAATTGACATCTGATAGCGTGAGGCTTAGTATGTTAAGGGTCACTAATGATTTTTTGTTGACCGTTAGCGGGAAACAGAGGCTGGAAGTGAAATTTGTTGAATTAATGACGGTTGTAGATAAAGGTGTGAATGGTGACTTTAAAGTGGATGATCAGGGTGTTTTGAGATTCCACGATAGAATTTGTATTCCTGATGGTTCGGAATTGAAAAATGATGATTTTAGAGGAAGGACACCGGAGTAGTTTGAGTATACATCCGGGAGTTAATAAAATGTATCGAGATTTGAAGGAGATCTTTTGATGGTCAGAGGATTAGAATTATTCGAGCAGTCAGAGACTTGTGTCTGGTGTGTGAGATAACTCAGTGGAGTGTAAGGTTGGGTCTTTTAGAAATGAACTATGCTTTTTCTGGCAAATATGAGAAAGAGTTAGACTTTGGACGTGGGGTTGATATTTTTGATGGTTACGAGTAATCAAAGTGCGCATCGAAAGCGTGATGTGGCACATTTCGTATATGCGTGTGGGACTTGTAAGAGTTCATAGGTTGAACATTGAAAACATGTAGGAATGATGAGACCATTGGACGTTCAGAATGTAAGTGTTAGGTGAAAGGTTAAAATATTATTCATGGGCTACTATGTAGATGGATGTTTTGGTTGTATGTTCGATTGAGGAATCGTAGCATTGTTGTCCTGATGTTGTGTGGCAAGGTTGTTGGTATTGTGGTTATGTAGAGGTTGTTGGAACGATGTTGTGTCGTGGAACTCTATGTTCTTGTTTGTGTTGTTGCCTCATTTCCATCGTGATGGTTTGAGTGGGAGTGGCTAATTCCTGTGTGGGGAATTAGGGGAGTGTTACTTGTGGTGAGGGTAACGATCTTGTTGTGTTTTGGTTCAAGAGTGAACCTGTGTGTGTTCGTAACTTGGGTATTCTTGAGTCGTGAGTTGGTCATCAAGTGCAGTGTATGGGCTTTGCATCTTGTCTATGTAGTTGTCGTCGTTGTCGTGTCGTTGTGGTAACTGCTGTTAGCAAGGTGGGTTGTCAGTTTGTGTTATTCGTGGTGTGCCTTTTGTTGGCATGATAGTTTGTTAGTCGGATGCGAGAGTCGTATCCGAAGTTGTTCGTATCAGTTATATTTTCGAGGAAGAAAATTTCTAAGTGGGGGGAATTGTAACGCCCCATTTTGTCTTATTTTTTTAATCGAGTCGATTTAATTATTTTCATTTTTATATTATTTTATTCTTGGTTTTTATTTGGTAAATGTGTTATGTTTATCGTTATTATGTTTTATTGCGTTTTGGGAACGTTTGCGAGAAAATTGAGTGTAGGGGTATTTTGGTCTTTTTGGCTTGGTTAGATATTATGTTTTTCATAAAATTGAAACATAGAGAGAAAAATAGAAAGAAAAGAAGAGAAGAGAAATAGAGAAAGAGAGTGAGAAGAAGAAAAAGAGGAAAACTTGGAGTGTAAGAAATCGATTCAACCGACACTTCGAAGCGCGATTAATCGGGTAAGGGTGCTAAACTCGGTTATGATATGCTTGTGTGTGATTATGTATGTGTGTGTTGGAATGTTTGCTGGTTTTTCCTAGCTTTCAATTCTAGGTCGAATGAGAGAAAACGATAGAAATCGATGTTTTCGCGGTTGAAATGTGGTATAAATGTTGTAGAATACTTGTTACTATGATTGGGATATGTTCTGGTTGTTATGTTATGGTTTGGATGTGTTTTGGTGGATGAAATGTTAGGTTGGAGTGAACAACAGCGCTGCTGGCATTTCTGAGTTCGCAGGTTCGCACTGCGAATAGGGCAGCGAAGGGAAAGTGAAGGTTCGCGGGAGGTTCGCATTGCGAACTTTCTGCTGTTTTTTCTCTGCCACGGTTCGCAGGGAATTCGCATTGTGAAGAGGAAAGCGAAGGTTCGCTGGGTGTTCGTATTGCGAACTTTATGCTGTTTTTTCTCTGCCATGGTTCGCTGGGGGTTCGCATTGCGAATAGGAAAGCGAACAGGGCAGATTTTCCATTTTGTTTTTGTCATAACTTTTGGGTCATAAGTCGGATTGAGGTGCGGTTAGATGCGTTGGAAAGCTAATGAAATGTTCTTTCTTATAAAAATGGGTTTGAGACTAGTGGCCGATTTAATTGTGTCAGGAATTGGAATAGTGTCGTTTTGTCGACTTTTACCGTCGTAATTGTGTGCGATTGATGTGTTAACATGCGATACGCTTTTGATATGTATCATATGACTTGTGTACTGTTATAGGATGTGAATGCATGTGATGAAATGTTGTGATGATGGTTTGTGGCCTAAGGGCAAGTAAATGCGTTGTGTTGTGTTTGATTGTATATGCATGATTATGGATGTTGGAATGGTTCACATTGTTGTATATGTGTATGCATTTGATTGTCATGAGTCATTGTATGCCAAGCATTATGATATGTATTCTTGTGATGTCGTGTGCCCTAGTCAGTGTGAGCGACAAAACGATTCCCGAGGGAATCCTGCTATAACGGTCGTGAGCCTTATACAAAGAGGACAGAAAGCGACGTTATAGACGATTGCGAGCCTTATTCAAAGATGACCTAAAGCGATCGGATCGTGAGCCTTATACAGAGAGGACCTAAAGCGGTCTATAAATGTTGTGAGCCTTATACCAAGAGGACCTAAAGCGACGGGGAACATAGTTTGCCCTACGGGGAGTTACACTAAGTAACAAGCGATGATTTCAATAATTCCTGAGTGAATTAATGATCAAATATGATGGAAGGAACGGTACCGCATTGCTTTTGCATAGAGTCGTTGTGTCGGCCTCTTTACATTTGTATAAATTATGAATGGATTGATTATGTGTGAAAAATCATGAATGGATTGATTATGTGTGGAAAATTGTGAATTGGTTGATTTTGTGTTGAGCTTGTGATAGCATTGGTGAATTGATATGCATTTGTGATAAATGTATTGGTTATGGATGATATGTTTTATGTATAGACATATGCCATGTTTTGTGGGGATGTTACACATCACAATGATTGTATTACTTATCTATGATATGCTATATATGAATTATGAATTGTGTTGTTTTGTGTTTGAATTATGGTATATGTTGTGGTGAGAATATTGTTGTGTGCGTATTTCCTGTTATTACATAATTGTATACAACTATATTATAATTGTGTTTCTCACCCTTCTGCTGTGGTTTGTTGCTCTATGAGGAAATTGCAGATTAGTAGTCTTGGAGGCTTTTGTGAAGATTAGTTCTCCATCCGTTTGTCAGTCTGTCTGCTCTGATACGTAACACGGGAGTCGGGGAACGCTTTTGTCATATATGTATACATTTGTTGGATCTATTTTGTATTATCTTTGTATGAATATTTTGATGCTATAAAATAATTTATTTTGTAAAACAAGTCGGTTCTGGATCTTTGCGCTTTATTCCATAATTGAACTTTCCTTTTGTTGGAAAAAGCTTCCTGAATTATATTTATTCCCTTTTTGTGTTATGTATCAAATTTATGAGCAGGGATTGTGTTTGCTTTCTTTAAATGTGGCATCCTTGTTTCTGTCTAAGGATAAATTTTTATTTACTCTGATTTATTTATGTATTATTTATTCACGATTGGAATTGGGGTATCAGAGCCACTTACGAAACCATGAATATGGTAGATGTTTATTTTATGTACTTTCTGATTTAATTCGATAAAAACACATAATAAATTAAATAATATAGAAAATTAATTTTTTGGCATCATTTTGTGTATGATTTGGATGATTCAATGTTAACTATGCTTCAAAATCTGACTTTTGTATGGTGAAGCAACGATACATTGATCATCCATAAGTTACACAAAAGTGATTGGTCAATTTCATATAAGATATGAATAATTCGGATGCAACGACAGTATATTTGATATGCCTTTTACTTCATCGATTCAATTTGTGTGATGATTGTAATTCATGTGATTAGTCAATGTTCTTTTTCTTCGAAATCCGACGTTTGTATAGTGAAGCAATGACATTTTGATCAATCGATTTGAATAATCGATAGTTACGATTTTGATAATATTAATGAGTTGCATTAGAGTTTTTTACGGCACGAGAGTTGTGTTGTCAAGAGTTATTTTAAGGTTTGCAAACTTTTATAATATAATAATAATTGTTATTATTATTATAAGTATTTTAATTTTGTTTTATAATTTAATAACAAGTGTTATTATTGTTATTATAAAATACATACACATGTTGCGGTAACATTAACGAGATGTTGTCTATATCATACAATAATTATAATAAAAGTTATTATTACAATATTTGTATGTAATATGCATTATGTATTATTGTGTATACAAAATGTCGGTTTCTTGTACCAAAATGCTTATTCACGGTTACCTCACGGTTACTATGTCTATGTAGAATAAAAAAATTTCAAAAGAACATGATAAAGTATCATGTTATTATTTAATTAAATAATAATAAATTATTGTTACTATTTATTTTAAAATAATTTGGTATACGTTAATAACCGGACAATAGAAACCCCAATTAACTCATGATCAATCGCCAAAGTTTAATTTAATTTATTTAATTAACATAATTTAAATTCATAATAATAATAATAATAATAATAATAATAATAATAATAATAATAAAATGTGTTTATTATTATTTTATTGTGGTGAACGGTTATGGCCTTAGTCTTCTTTTATTTTGTTTTCGTATTTTTAAATACAGTATGCGTGTCGTGCCTTTCTCTATGAACTATTTATGTAACTTCTTTTCTCATCTCACTCTCTCATATGTAAAACGAGTATTCTTTAATGTAATGTAATGAAGAAAAGAAGAAGACAAGATCAAAGGAGGACAACCATGGAAATCTAGCTTGGAGGAGCTTAGATTGTTATAGGTTTAGCTCAGGTTCTCGCATTGGCTTGAGAGAACAACTGCGATAGGGGCCATAGTCGTATCATTTTTGTTTTATATGTATGATGATGCATGTGATTGTATGTTGGTGCATGTAAGAGACGATTTATATGATAAATAAGCCGGCGAGATCAAACAAATTTCAAATTCCCTAAAAAAGAAATACTTAGCTTATGCTTTCCATGTTTTGGCACTCATCAAGACTAGTATTGAATGATATAAGTTTCGCCTAATGCGAGGTGCATGTTCTATATTAGTAAGGTGCGATGGGATAAATGTAATATCCAATTGCTAAAACATTGGGTCAAACTTAACTAAATAATTTATAATAAATTATATATGTTTAGAAGCAAGAGTTAGGAACAATCCATATGGTGGATTTGAATAAGGAGTTATTCACCCAATTGATAATATTCGAGAATTATATTAGATACCATTGGAAGGAATTCCTACCTAAATAACTGTTACATGTCAAACATGCTATATATTTGTATATGATCCTTGGCATTTTTCAACACTTTTCTATGGTTAATTGTGGATTTTAGGCGTGAATTGTTGTTGTTCTTCATGCATTGTATTTATACCTTTTGTGCTTGTAATGTGTGTGTTATTGTGCATAAAAGTGCATTAATTGATCAAAGAATTGAGACACAAAGTGATGATACAAGCTGCCAACAAAAGAGGAAAACAACAGAGTGTTCGCTTTGCAAACTCTGGCGAAGGTTCCAGCGAAGGTTCGCTTTGTGAACAGCAGCGAGTCTCTCAGCGAATAGCTCTAGAATGTGGCAGAGGGAAAAGAACCTAAAGTTCGCTTTGCGAACTCCCCGCGAATGTTCGCTGGTTAGCTCGCTTTGCGAAGTACCTGGCGAATTGAGGCAGTGGAAAAAGGACCCAGAATTTGCTTTGTAAATGTACTGGCGAATGGTTCACTTTACGAATGAATGGTTTGCAGTGCGAACCCGCGAAGAGAGCCTAGGGCGGTTTAACTCTCAGAGGCACTTAAGGTGCCATTTCCTTTCATTCGCTAGGCGAATGATTCATTCGCGGTGCGAATGTAGCAGATTCCAAATGTATTATAAATAGATTTTTACTTTTTCTTGGGATAATAACTTGATATTTTCACACCAAAGCATATTTTTCTGAACTTTGATCATCCAATAGTGAATTTTCACATAGAGAAGCTGAAGTCACATCCATTCTCGATTATTCGATTTGGATGTTCTTTCATCTCCTCTTGAAACTTGTCATCCAAGCTACCATGAAGATGTGTAGCTAAGCTCTCTTGTGTCAAGATTAGTGGTAGGCGGTCCATTATTTTGTGTGTATTAGTTTTTATCTTAAGCTTGTGAACCTTGTTGATGATATATATAGAAGAAAAACTTTGTTTACATGGTTTATATGTTGTTTAATTCATGTTCGAGAGAAATGTTTTAAATTTGACCTAAGTTCTATTCCATTAATAATCATAAGGCTAGAGATAGTTTTGAATGCTGATGTTCATAAATATTGAACTTAAAAGTTATCATTTTGATAGTTTGTGTGAGAGATTAACAAAGGATTAAAATGGTAAATCCCACAACAAGTGTTCGAGAGAAACTTGTTGAGAGGATATGTGGTTATATGTATTGTTAACGAGTTCACACGCTTGATCGAGTTGATACGTACGAAACGGATTACCGAAACCTAATCTTGACATGTGTTTACAAACCTTAAAACCAATTTTTTTACAGTTGCTTTCTAAAATTCGAATGCAAACGATCCGATTGAAAATTACCAAAACCTTTGTTACGATTAAAGTTTGAAACCCTTTTAACTATCGAACGGCGGCAATATACACAATCTCTGTGGATATGATAAAACACCCCCCTAAAACTGTTTCAACAAATTGGCGCCGTTGTCGGGGATTGTTTTTATATTGCGAGCATTGCAATAGTTATTGAGTTTTAAACTTGTTAACTTTTTCTTGTGCTTGTTGATTTGTTTGGTTTAGTGTGCAAACTTCGTTTTATGCGAGGGAAGTTACCTGCGGACCAACTTCTGTTCGATCCTGAGATTGAAAGAACCGCTCGTAAAATCAATAGCAGAACAAGGCAAAGGAGGCAACTTGCCAAAGAAAGATGAGAGCGAGATGGAAGTTCAACTTCGATGCAAATACCAAAGTTACCACCCATCATGACTGAACCACCACCACCACCATCTGCTTCTAGACCTTGTACTAATAGTCCGAGACATACAGCACAATTTGTACGCAATGCTCAGAATGGTCGACATTCAGAAATGAAAACTGGTATCCTCTCGCTTCTATATCAGAACCCTTTCACTGGTATGGATCATGAGGATCCTTTTACACACCTGACTAAGTTCTATGAGATTGCGGGAGTAACTGGTGCACCCGAAGCTGAAGAAGAATCAATGTTTAAGAGACTATTCCCACATTCCCTCATTGGGAAGGCCAAGGAATGGTATCTTGATCAATCAACGGCAATCATGACAGACTGAAATGCACTTGAGGAAAAGTTTTTGGAAATATTTTTTCCACACAATCGTTTCATGGAGGCTAAGACAGCAATCGCAGTTTTCACTCAAGGTGGAAATGAATCTCTCAACGAAGCTTGGGAGAGATTCAAATCCATGTTGAGAAAGTGTAAAGGGCATGGTTTCGACGAGCTTTATCAAATTCGTATTTTTTGAAATGGTCTTCAATTAGTGCATAAAACCTTGTTGGACACCACCGCGGGTGGATCCTTAATGAGCAAAACTACCGAAGAAGCCATTGCCATAATTGACAAGATGGCTTTAAATGACCATCAGAGGAACCATAACTGTGGTCCTTCTCAAAGGACTCCGGGAGTTTTGGAGTTGGGAACCAATGATGCTATACTTGCTCAAAACAAGTTATTATCCCAACAAGTTGAGTTATTAATGAAACAAATGTCCAAACTTCCTCAACAACTCAAAGAGATTCATGACTCTCCGAGCAAGAGTGTACAAGTAGCTTATTGTGAATTGTGTAGAGGAGATCATCTTACCGGATATTGTCCTCCGGTTGTGGAAGAGGTAAATTATGCTGGAAACCAAAATCAAGAATTCCAACCTCAACCTCCTTACCAACAAGGCAACCAAGGTTACCAACCTAGAGGTAATCAGGGCTATCAACAACCGTGGAGACCGCAAGAAGTCGGACCTTCAAATCGTCACCAATACCAAAATTACACTCAACCTCCACAAGTTCCGATTGGGAATACAAAACTGGAGGACACTCTCACGCAATTTATGCAAATGTCAATGTCAAATCAGAAGAATACCGATGTGGCCATAAAGAATCTTGAAATGCAAGTCGGACAATTATCAAAACAATTGGCCGAGCAACAAAAAAAAACTTTTACGGCAAATACTCTACCAAATCCAAAAGAGCATTGTAAGGCTATTCTAACAAGAAGTGGAAGAGAGATTGACATGGGCATAGGTGAAGTTGTAGTGGAGGAGGATTTAGTTGAAAAATAAAAAGATAGTGATGAGATTGAAGTAGAAAAAAATGTTGAGGGTGATTTAGTTGAAAATGAAATGAAAAAAAGTGAGGAAGAAAAAAGAAAGAGAGAAGAAAAATTGAAAAAAACTAGGAAGGGGAAGGAACCGTTGAATACTATTCTGATCCAACATTTACCATATCCTCATGCTCCTTCAAAGAAAGATAGTGCGAGGCACTATGCTCGGTTTATGGATATTTTCAAACAATTGCAAATAAACATTCCATTTTCCGAGTCTTTGGAGCAAATGCCAAAATATGCGAAATTTATGAAGCATATTCTCACAAAAAAGAAGAGGTATACAGATCAAGAGACTATCATGGTGGATGCGAGTTGTAGCGCTATCATTCAACGTACTCTCCAGAGGAAAGAAAGTGATCCGGGACGAGTCACCTTGCCGGTTACAATAGGAAATATCGATGTGGGAAACGGGTTGATCGATTGGGGCTCTAGTATCAATTTGATACCTTTGTCTATTGTGAAACGGTTGGGACAGATGGAATTAAGATCCACTCAAATGACATTGCAACTTGCCGATAAATCCACTACTCGTCCTCACGGTGTAGCGGAAGATGTATTGGTTAAAGTGAACAAATTCTTATTTCCCATCGACTTTGTGGTAATTAAAATGGAGGAAGATGAAGACGTGCCATTGATTCTTGGAAGATCTTTTATGAAAACTGCTAGAATGGCAATTGATATGGACGACGGTCTTATGAAGGTTAGAGTCCAAGATGAAGAAGTTTGTTTCAATCTATTTAAGGCCATGAAACACAAGAATGACAAAGGCGATTGTTTTAGAATAGACGCAACAGAAGAATCAATAATGGATGTCACAAAGCAAGTTCATGTAGTGTCTCCTTTGCAAAGAGCTCCTGATGATTCCTTTGAGGTATTTTCCGATGAAGAAGAAAGGGTACTTGAAGAGTGTTTGAAGGAACTTGAATCTTTGGAGGAGTTACAACCTTGTGAATGTGAAGAGGAAGTGTTAAAGAAAGATGTGAGTGAGGAGAAGTCTAAACTTGAATTGAAGGTTTTACCTTCCAATTTGAAATATGCTTTCCTTGATGACGGTTGTAACAAACCGGTTATCATTAGCAACATTTTATCTGACAATGAGGAAAACCGGTTAATTCAAGTTTTGAAGAAAAATCAAGAAGCAATGGGATAGAATCTTTCCGATCTAAAAGGAATAAGTCCCTCTTATTGTATGCATCGCAAATTCATGGAAGAGGATTTCAAACCGGTCACTCAACCGCAACGATGTTTGAATCCAACGATGAATGAAGTAGTGAGAAAAGAGGTTGTCAAGCTCTTGGATGCCTGTATGATTTACTCGATTTTTGATAGTCCTTGGGTAAGTTCGGTCCAAGTTGTGCCTAAGAAGGGAAGAATGACCGTAATCCAAAATGAAAAAAATGAGTTGATCCCGACAAGAACGGTGACGGGTTGGAGGATGTGTATATATTATAGGAGGCTAAACACCGCTACAAGAAAAGACCATTTTCCACTTCCGTTTATGGACCAAATGTTAGAAAGATTGTCGGGCCAACAATTCTATTGCTTTTTGGATGGTTACTCCGGTTATAACCAAATTTCGGTTGACCCGGATGACCATGAGAAGACGGCATTCACTTGTCCTTTTGGGATTTTTTCCTACCGAAAGATGCCGTTTCAACGTTGTGTTCAAGCAATTTTCTCCGATTTTATTGAAAACATGATGGAGGTATTCATGGACGACTTCTCCGTGTTCAGAGCGTCTTTTGATCTTTGTTTGAGAAATTTGGAGGTCGTTCTTGAACGGTGTGTTGAGACAAATTTGGTATTGAACTGGGAGAAGTGCAATTTTATGGTAACAGAGGGGATTGTGCTTGGCCACAAAGTCTCCTCTAAAGACCTTGAGGTTGATCAAGCAAAAATTGAAGTGATTGAAAAGTTGCCTCCTCCAACAAATGTCAAAGGCATCCGAAGTTTTCTTGGCCATGCTGGCTTTTATCGGCGGTTTATCAAAGATTTCTCCAAAGTTGCAAGGCCATTGAGTAATCTACTCAACAAAGATAAGTCCTTCTCCTTTGATGATGAATGTTTAAATGCCTTTAAAATTTTGAAAGAGAAACTCATCACCGCACCCATAATCGTTGCTCCAAATTGGACTTTGAATTTTGAATTAATGTGTGATGCTAGAGATTATGCCGTTGGTGCAGTGCTTGGGCAAAGAAAGGCCAAAATTTTTCATGCTATTCATTATGCGAGTAAAGTTCTTAATGAGGCATAATTTAGCTATGCCACCACTGAAAAAGAATTACTCGCTATGAGAAATTTCGGTCTTATCTGATTGGTTCTAAGGTGGTTGTCTACACTGACCACTCGGCAATTAAATATCTGCTTACCAAACCAGATTTGAAGCAAAGGCTCATCCCATGGGTCCTTTTGTTGCAAGAGTTTGATTTGGAAATCCGTGACAAGAAAGGATCGAAAAACTTGGTAGCAGATTATTTGTCTAGGTTGGTCAATGTAGAAGTAACTCACCGTGAGAATGAGGTCCGTGAAGAATTTCCGGATGAAAATTTTTTTCGAGTGCAAGTTAGGCCGTGGTTTGCAGATTTCGTTAACCACAAAGCCACCGGTTTTATACCGGAGGCCCTAACTTGGAATCAAAGACGGAAATTCCTCTCGGATGCTAATATCTATGTTTGGGATGAACCATACTTGTTTAAGTTAGGAGGTGACAATTTGTTAAAGAGGTGTGTCACTCTTGATGAAGCCAAAAGTATCCTTTGGCATTGTCACAACTCGTTGTACGGAGGGCATTACAATGGTCTAAGAACGTCAACTAAAGTCCTCCAGTCGGGCTTTTATTGGCCTACATTGTTCAAATATGCCAATCTCCATGCAAAAAGTTGTGATACATGCCAAAGAAGTGGCGGGATTAGAAAAAGAAATGAAATCCCTTTGCATGCTATTCTAGAAGTCGAAGTTTTCGATTGTTAGGGCATTGATATTGTCGGACCATTCCCACCATCTTTTTCAGACGAGTATATTTTAAGTGCGGTTGACTATGTTTCCCGGTGGGTGGAAGCAATTGCGTCACCGAGGGCCGATGGCAAGACGGTGATAAAATTTTAAATAAAAACATATTCTCCCGTTTTGGCACCCCTCGTGTGTTAATTAGTGACGGAGGTTCGAATTTTTGCAATGCACTGCTCGAAAAGGTCTTAGAGCATTATGGTGTAAGGCATAAAGTTACAACTCCATACCATGCGCAAAGAAATGGTCAGGCCGACGTGTCTAATAGAGAGGTGAAAATAATTTTAGAGAAAACCGTGTCAAATTCGAGGAAAGATTGGTCACAAAAGTTAGATGAAGCTTTGTGGGCGTATCCTACTGCTTACAAAGCGTTAATCGGTCTAACTCCGTTTCAAATGGTTTATGGAAAGTCATTCCATTTTCCCGTTGAATTGGAGCATAAGTCTCTTTGGGCGTTAAAAATGTTGAATTTTGATCCGAGTTTGGCCGATGAAAAGAGAAAAGTCCAATTGCACGAATTAGAAGAAATGCGAAATAATGCTTACCATTTAAGTAAGATATACAAAGAAAAAGTAAAAGGATATCACGACAAGAAAGTTTCTCAAAAGGAATTCCGGTTTGGTCAGATGGTACTTTTGTTCAATTCCCGCTTGAAATTGTTTCCGGGAAAATTAAAGTCCAAATGATCTGGACCGTTTCTTATCAAGGATGTTAAGCATTATGGAGCTGTCGTGATAGACGACTTGCAGAAAAAAGAAAGTTGGACCATGAACAACCAACGCTTGAAAATTTATCTTGGAGGCGATTTTGATCGCGAGATTGGTTATGTGTTTCTTGATGATCGTTGATCGTCTTGGACCGTCGAGCTTAGCCGACGTTAAACAAGCGCTTGTTGGGAGGCACCCCAACATTGTAAGTAGTTATCGCTTTAATTGTTGTTTTAATGATGTTTGATATTTGAATGATTGAGAATGTGGCAGAAATGCAGAAGAAAAAAAATTGCAAAACCTGTCATGTTCGCTGGCGTTCGCTTTGCGAACCTGGGACGAGCATTCGCCAGCCAGTTCGCTTTGCGAACCCAGTGAGACATGACATGTGTGTTTGCTGCCACCTCATAAAAAATGGGGGTTTGAATTGTTTGGGTGGGCCAACACTTGGGCCCAATACCCATTTCAATTGCTGAACACTTGAGGGGGGAAAACCTAATCCCACTCTTGCCTCTTTCATTCAAACAAACTCCCAAGAACTCAAATTTCCTCACGTGCCTTTTGCTGCTCAGATTTCACCTGTCTTTCCCCAATTTCCATTATCCAGTTCAGGTTTGCATCTCTTTTCCTTGCTACTTTCTGTTAGATATGGTTAGGGTTATGATTTAAATTAGAGACATTTGTAATCTTAGGGTTTAATTTCTGTTTTATGGTTTGAGTCACTGCATGTTAAATTTTCTGCAAGCCTTAGAATAGGAATGATAAATGACAAATGGAGCTCTGAAGATAGGAATAATGTTGTGGTTTTTCTAAATTATCGCGCATTCACTGGCCATTTCGCAGTGCGAACTTGGGTGAGCATTCGCCAGACCTTCGCAAAGCAAATCTGGGTCGAGTGTTCGCCAGTACTCGCTGTGCGAACACTGGAGCGAACATGGCAGATAATTTATTTTTTTTATTTTTTTGTAAAGTTTCAGTTCTGATTTTGTTTGGCTTCTAAATTCTAATGAGTTGTTTTGGTGCTTTGCGTTGTTTTGTTTGTTGATGTGTGCAGATGGGTCCAAAGACTAACCCCGCTAAAAAGAGAAAAGCAACCACATCGCGACAAGTGCCAATCTGGTTCGATGATACTCGATTTAAAGGTGCCAAACAAGCTGCGAGATATCTGACATTGGAAAAAAGAACAATTTTAGCGGAAAAGAGGTTTAATTTAAGTGACCAAGGGAGTTATCGAGCTGTTGCTGCTCTCTTGGAGGCAAAAAAATGGGATCGGCTGATAACTCCGGTTGATAGTTATAATGTGGAAATTGTCCGGGAGTTCTATGCGAACACCCTCCCTGATGATGGCGACCTGTTTAGTTGGAAGACTGTGGTTGGGGGGAAAACTGTGAGATTTGACCGTAGGACCATAAGTACTGTTCTTGGAAGTCCTCTGCCATTACGAGCCAGTGAGATTGATGATTACCATAGAGATCTTCACCTTCACAGAGATATCCCTCAAATGACCAGAGATCTTTTGCGTCCGGGAAAGAATGTTGAACTCAACCCATCTGGGGTTACTATTTGGTACCGGCGGGAGGACATGCAACCTTTGGCCCAACTCATATTACTTTTAGTTGTAACCAATATCAAACCAAAATCGCATTCCTCAACCATCACTATTCCATTAGCTCGCCTAGTCCATAGCATCTTAACGAACGTGCAGATTGATGTGGCATGTATAATTGTCGATGAGATAAGGGCAATTGTGGAGAGTAGTCTTGGGGGTAACGCTTCTCGGAAAAATGCCCCTCTCGCATTCACTTGTCTTATCATGTCATTATGTGCGGAAGCTGGGGTTGATATTCCTACACGCCGCCAGGTCACGATCCTGTCGGCTATTGATGATCGATGTGTCAACTAGTTTTGCAATCCAAAGGGGACTAGGAGTGAGTCATCGGGTGCTGGTGCTGAGGCCGGCACAAGTGGTAGAGATGCTTCTGGGTCACAAAATTTTTATCCTTATCAGCAAGAGATCTGCCAGTACAACTGGGACTGAATGGCAGCTTCTCAGCGTGCCATGTTAGACTTACATGATTCTATGCAGGTACTCCAGCTTCAGATTCGCGATCCCGCCGCTGAGCATTCTATGATGTCGAGGGAGTAGTTCCTTGCACACGCTGGTTGGCCTGAGGCCAGGCCAGTATTCGGAGGAGGAGAGGATGCGGCTGGTCCTGCTGATGATGATGCTGATGAGGAGGGAGATGGTGAAGATGTGGAGGTATCTGGCTCTGAGGAAGGAGAGGAGACTGAGGTGTATGCTACAGAGTTCGAAGAGGACTGATTTTTTTTTTGTGATGATAATTTTGTACTTCCTTTGAGCATCAAAGTGAAGTTTTTCTTGGATTCAGTTTTTATTTCAGTTTTTATTGATGTACTTTATCCACTTTGTGGATTATTTTGTTATTGATGTACTTGTACCGCTAAGGTACTTTTGACTGTGTAGGTGTTTTTACACCAGTACATTATTATTATTATTAGTAATGCATGTTCTTTTCCAGTAAATTTTTTTTTCTGTTTTTAATTTTACTAATATTTCAGTTTTAAATATAGTTATTAAGTGTTGAGTTCTTCAGTTTACGAATGCTCAACACTTAAATATGTTGGTATGCTTATGTGTTAAGTGTTATTAAGAGTTGAATTCTTCAGTTTACGAATGTTCAACTCTTAAGTTGTTGATGCGCTTTTTATTGCTTTATGTTGGTATGCTTGTGGAAATTTAATATTTCCAACTTTTGGATGTTCTGTGGAAGAAATTTAGGTTGGTGTTGAGTGATCATCAAAGAAGATTCTTCCAAGTTGGATGGCGATGATAGTACTTTAAGCATGATGTGTGGCAAGGTACATAGTTACCTAGTTCTTAAATTTAGAATGAATTGGAACTTTGTTGTCTTTGTACAAATGAAAATTGTGTTTCCTGTTACAACTCCATTTGATTGCTTGTGTCATTTAGGTCCAAAAATCACAAAAGTGAGAAACCTCCATGTATACTAAATGCTTTGGATTGATGATGAATGGTGTTTGATACTTATAATTCATGCTTTATCTTGCATGTTGTTTTGAATTTGTGGAAGCTTAGAAATGATCAAGGCAATGTTTTTGCACTGTGAGTATAACCAACATTCCAAAAACACTTAAGTTCACCTTGTGAGTGTGCGCGTATTTGAAACCTCTTTTAAACTAAAATTTTTGATTGAATCATGAACCCGATTTTAACCCGTTTTGAAGAGCATTTAGGCTAAGATTATGGCAATGTTGAAGTTGGGGAGAATGGTTTATTTTGAAAAGAGAAAAGGGATTTGGTGATACAATGCATTCTTAGACAAAGA
This sequence comes from Lathyrus tuberosus, assembly GCA_022829125.1. Classification (NCBI taxonomy): domain Eukaryota; kingdom Viridiplantae; phylum Streptophyta; class Magnoliopsida; order Fabales; family Fabaceae; genus Lathyrus; species Lathyrus tuberosus. The sequence goes on along the minus strand of JALAZF010000062.1, from coordinate 14,688,889 downwards.
AATTGAACAAACATGTGTATAAAAAAAGAGAAGAACAAAAAGAAAAGAAAAGCAAAATAAGAGAATGCATTGTGAAAAAAAGAAATAAAGATTGAACAAGTTAGAAAATTTTGAAAAAGAAATGCTCTTCATTGTCTTTACCCTTTCTTGTTTCAATGGCCGTGTACATATGTCCCTTGTTTTTTAACCCCGACCAAGTTACAACCGATGAAATCCCTTAGTGATCTGTTGCTTCCATGATTTCTTATGATTGATTAGATATTGTATGAATTGCTTAGTATCTGCTTCATTTGTCATTTGAGCGAAATTTCCCCGCGGTTGTAAACGCGTTAATTTCCTTCAATTCTTTTTCGAAGAGGAATGTTAGAGTGACATGAGCATGATGATTTAGTTGTCTCTTGAAACATTGTCTAAGATTTGTTGTAAGAATCAAGTTCTTTTACATTGTCAATTTAAGGATTGTGTAATTGTGCTTTGCTACAATTATTATTTTTTTGAGCCATTTATCCTTTCTTGGATTGAATCAAATGCTCGAGCAAATCCTCTTGTGTCAATGAGAGGCATACTTTGCTTGAGGACAAACAAAGAGTTACTTGGGTAGAGTTTGTTAGATGTCAAACATGCTATATATTTGTATATGATCCTTGGCATTTTTCAACACTTTTCTATGGTTAATTGTGGATTTTAGGAGTGAATTATTGTTGTTCTTCATGCATTGTATTTATACCTTTGGTGCTTGTAATGTGTGTGTTATTGTGCAGAAAAGTGCATTAATTGATCAAAGAATTGAGACACAAAGTGATGATACAAGCTGCCAACGAAAGAGGAAAACAACAGAGTGTTCGCTTTGCAAACTCTGGCGAAGGTGCCAGTGAAGGTTCGCTTTGCGAACAGCAGCGAGTCTCCCAGCGAATAGCTCCAGAATGTGGCAGAGGGAAAAGAACATAAAGTTTGCTTTGCGAACTCCCCGCGAATGTTCGCTGGTTAGCTCGCTTTGCGAAGTACCTGGCGAATGGAGCCAGTGGAAAAAGGACCCAGAATTCGCTTTGCGAATGTGTTGGCGAATGGTTCGCTTTGTGAATGAATGGTTCGCAGTACGAACCCACGAAGACAACCTAGGGCGGTTTAACTCTCAGAGGCACTTAAGGTGCCATTTTCTTTCATTCGCTAGGCGAATGATTCATTCGTAGTGCGAATGTAGCAGATTCCAAATGTATTATAGATAGATTTTTACTTTTTCTTGGGATAATAACTTGATATTTTCACACCAAAGCATATTTTTCTTAACTTTGATCATCCAAGAGTGAATTTTCACATAGAGAAGCTGAAGTCACATCCATTCTCGATTATTCGACTCAGATGTTCTTTCATCTCCTCTTGAAACTTGTCATCCAAGCTACCATAAAGATGTGTAGCTAAGCTCTCTTGTGTCAAGATTAGTGATAGGTGATCCATTATTTTGTGTGTATTAATTTTTATCTTAAGCTTGTGAACCTTGTTGATGATATATATAGAAGAAAAACTTTGTTTACATGGTTTATATGTTGTTTAATTCATGTTCGAGAGAAATGTTTTAAATTTGACCTAAGTTCTATTCCATCAATTTTCATAAGGCTAGAGATAGTTTTGAATGTTGATGTTCATAAATATTGAACTTAAAAGTTATCATTTTGATAGTTTGTGTGAGAGATCAACAAAGGATCAAAATGGTAAATCCCTTAACAAGTGTTCGAGAGAAACTTGTTGAGAGGATATGTGGTTATATGTATTGTTAACGAGTTCACACGCTTGATCGAGTTGATACGTACAAAACGGATTACCGAAACCTAATCTTGACATGTGTTTACAAACCCTAAAACCAATATTTTTACAGTTGCTTTCTAAAATTCGAATGCAAACGATCCGATTAAAAATTACCAAAACCTTTGTTATGATTAAAGTTTGCAACCCTTTTAACTATCGAACAATGGCAATATACACAATCTCTATGGATACGATAAAACACCCCCTAAAACTGTTTCAATAATAACCGAGTTTTGCGTAATCAGCCTAACGCTGACTTAAAACCAAGTGAAATATGGATCTTGATCCACTAGAAAATCTTCCAACGGGATTTTCTGAGTCGAATGATGAGGGTCATTTGGTTTGAGTAAAATAGTGGGAGCATATTTAATTAAAGGCCTAAATGAATATGTTTTAATTATACTAATATCTTTACAATCTTTTATGTAGATTACCATGACAACAAGCACCTCTAATATCATTTTGCGATCAATCCCTGATAAAGAAAAATTGTCTGGGACAAATTTTATGGATTGACACCGAAACTTGAGGAATGTCCTCAAATATAATAAAAGGCCCACAAAGCAGGGTGGTAAAAGGAAAGGCAAGGAAGTTGTCATACCCAAACCTACTGCACATGCCTTGAAACCTAGCAGAGGTATAACAAAGGCGGACACTTACTTCCATTGTGGTAAAACTAGACACTGGAAGAGAAATTGCACAAAGTACCTAGAAGATAATAAGAATGGAGTGGAGACTTCAACTTCGGGTATTTTTGTTATAGAAATAAATTTATCTACTTCTGCATCATGGGTATTTGATACTGGATGTGGTTCTCACATTTGTACTAATGTGTAGAGGCTAAAAAGGAGTAGAGATTTGGCAAAAGGTGAAGTTGACTTATGAGTTGGCAATGGAGCAAAGGTTGCTGCTTTAGCAATAGGAACTTATGTATTGACTTTACCTAGTGGTTTAATAATTCAGTTAGAGAGATATTACTATGTATCTACAATTAGCAGGAATATTATTTCCGTTTCTTGTTTGGACAAGTTTGGTTTTTCATTCATAATGAAGAACAATTGTTGCTCCATTTATTTGAATGATATATTCTATGCTACTGCCAAAATGACCAATGGACTAAATGTATTTGATCTTGAAATGCCTATTTATAACATTAATACTAAAAGAATGAAACCTAATGAGTTAAATCAAACTTACCTTTGGCATTGTCGATTAGGCTACATAAATGAGAAACCTATTTCAAAACTCTATAAAGATGGGCTCTTAGACTCTTTTGATTATGAATCATATGAGACATGCAGATCTTGTTTAATTGGAAAGATGACAAAGTCCCCATTCACAGGAAAAGGTGAAAGGGCTGATGATCTTTTGGCCCTAATAAATACTGATGTATGTGGACCACTGAACATACTAGCCAGAGGAGGTTTTTAATAATTCATCACATTTACTGATGATTTCAGTAGATATGGTTATGTGTATTTAATGAAACACAAATATGAGTCCTTTGAAAAGTTAAAGGAAATCAAGAATTAAGTACAAAACCAACTAGATAAGAATAATAAAACTCTTCGATCAGATCGAGGCGGTGAATATTTAAGCCTAGAGTTTGATGACCATCTAAAAGAGTGTGGGATTCTATCCAAACTCACTCCTCTTGGAACACCACAATGGAATGGTGTATCTGAGAGAAGAAATCGAACCTTGTTAGACATGGTCCGATCCAAGATGAGTCACGTCGATCTTCGAAACTCCTTTTGGGGACATGAACTACTTACAACAGCTTACACACTTAATCGTGTTCCATCCAAAAAGGTTGAGAAGACACCATATGATATATAGAGTGGTAAGAAACCACATATGTCTTACATGAAGATTTGGGATTGTGAAGTATATGTGAAATGAAAATTTTCAACTAAGCTTGAGCCCAAATCTGACAAATGCTTATTTGTGAGGTATATGATAAGTTCTAAATTGGAGTGGTATTGAGTGTGAATAATTTGCACTTATTGGCTTAATTCAACCAATAAACCTCAACTTTTCTGCATATGTTGTATAGTTTACATTATAGTGTATATATTGTGTATCGTGTAAATATCATTGATTTTAATTGTTTTTCTCTCATTTTTGTAGGTATATAAGCAATTATATTTTTTCCTTGACTTATAGAGCATTGAATAATCTTTCCAAAGCTTCCGACCACGCGTAAAACAGACTTACAGTTCAAAAGTTATGGTCGAAACAAGTGTTGGTTTGCTGTCATGTTCGCTGTGCGAACTGGAGGCGAGCGAACTCGCCAAGAGTTTGCACTGCGAACTCAAGACAAATAAAAATTGCCCAGAATTGTGGAAAACACTATTTTGGCAGTAACTAAGGCGGCATATGTTCGCTGGGGGAACGAGAGTTCGCCGTGCAAACACGGGAACCCATTTTTGCCTATTTAAGTCATTTTCAGATTTTTTTTTAGGTTATCTTTTGGGAACTTTGGACACAATTGATCAGAACCACATTTTTTAGTAGTTTTAGCTTAGAAACAACACATGGATGATGCATCTAGATGATTCGGAGGCAAATCACAACTTCAATCGGAGGTGATATTACGTGAGAAGTTCTACCGGAAATGACAAACCGTGAGAAATTTGTTCTTCTTCCTTCTTCTCTATGTATTTTTCATTGTGTTGGGGTTGTTGTATGTATGTTTACTTAGATTGTATTTTCCTCTATGGATCTTTGTTTAAAATCCCTTTTTCAAATCTTAATCGATGTTATCTTTGATTTAATATCTATCTTAATGGGTTTTGGATCGCTGTAGACATACACTTTTCAAACTTGGCCTAAGATAATGATATATTGGCTATGGGGAATGGTCTAAATATTTGCCTGTATGTGTCGGATCTTAATGCTCTGTGTTGTTTTGTCGCGTGAGACGTCACCTTCGAGAGAACACGATTGATCTCTCGGACTTTGCTTTAGACATAAACTCTGTTTGTGAGCGATACGTTTGATCGATAGGTTTTGCGTTAGTACGATGTGTGTAGAAGGAAATACAAGTCCTGATGAGTTTCTCCTTTCTAAAGAATGTGTTATTTATTTGCTTTTATGCTTTTAATTTCCGCATGTTACCTATGGAAACCATTCCAAACCCAAGCTAAGATATGTAGAGATTGTAGAACGACATTTTTTCCCTCGAACCAATCCTTGGGGAGACGACAAAAACCGGGTACTTAATTAATTTTTGCTTGCCGCTTTACCACACCAGGAAAATGGCGCCGTTGTCGGGGATTGGTTTTGATATTGAGTAGCATTGCAATAATTTCTATATTTATAAGCTTTGTACATAATTGTCTATATTGTATATATGCTTGTACAGATACTTATTTTGCTTTTCTCTTCCATTCTGTTTGTTCAAGTGTTGTATATATTTTGTTCCCGTAGCGTTTGTTCAAATGTTTGGTTTGGACACTTTCTTTAGGTTGACGCTTTGACAAAGCATCGGCATGTCTGAGAGGAAGTTACTAGCAAAGCATAATAAAGGCGTCGAGCTAAAGACGTGAAACAAGCGCTTGTTGGGAGGCAACCCAACAATTTTTTGAGTATGTATAGCTTTATGTTTATTTAGTTTGAATCAATTTTGTTAGGTTTTAGGAAATTTTTGTGTTTTGTCTCAAGCTTTATTTTTGATTAGCTTGAGGGTGCATTTTGTGATTGTTCAAGTTTGATTGTTTCAACAAGAAAATGTTATGGTGAAAGAGTGTTGTAATAAACCACAGGTAAAAAAACCATAATTTTTGAGTTTCTATCATGTTCGTCCTGAGTCCGCTGTGCGAACCTGGAGCGAATGAGTTCGCTAGGCGAATAATTGTTCGCACTGCAAACATGACAGATTTTGGAATGGTGAAAATTTTAAAGGAGTTACATGGCTAAGGTTTGTGTCTATTGCTTTTCTAGAACATAACATGTTTATGAACCTCAGGCTTTGTACAAATAACATGCCATTCATTCTCTTGCAATTTTTGTTCAATTTTGAATCACTTAGGTCCAAAAGCCACAAATTGTGAGAAACCTCCATTGTTAACTAAATGCTTAGGATGACTGATAACTTTGTTTAATTCATTTTATTCATGCTTAATCTTTTGATTATTGTGTTTTTGTTGAAGCATTAGAAATGATCAAGTCATTTGTTGATATTGAGCACAACCATAACCAAAAGTAACTTATCCATGAGTAGCGAGAATTTGCTAGCCCCTTTGAGCCTTAATAGATTAGATCCTAATTTAGTGATGAAATTTCTCTTCATCGTTGTATTTTGTGGGATTCTAAAAAAATTCTTGAACCTTTGAACAATGTTTTAAATTGATTTCCTTGCCATAAACAGCAAGGAGCATTCACTAGAGGTTTGGTTGAATTCAAGTTGGGGAGAGTGAAAAGAAAGTGATGAGTTGCTCAAAACATTTTGAAAAATTTCAAGCAAGCATTGAAAAGAAAATGTGAATATGAATGTGAAAAACAAGAGAAAAAGAATGCTTGTTTGAAAGAAGAAAAAAATAGAGAATGAATAATTGTGCAAAGGAAGTTTGGAAATGGTGAGCAATAGAGAAAAGAAATTGGTGAATGAAGTTGTGATGTGCAAATACCATGTATAGTGAATGTTTCTTTTGCGTGTCAACTTCGATTCAATAGCCTAAGAAACAACCCTTTGTTGTGAAACCTGACCAAGATGCAACCTTTCAAGCCCTAAGTGATCTTTTTGCTTCCATGATTTCATTTATGATTGTTAGATGAATGTATGAATTGACATGGATATTGCCAAAATCTGATCCCTGAGGATTATATCCTCTACTGGTTCCGAGGATGATGTTATTTTGGAACCATGTGGTCCAAAGGAAAGAGTGTATACACTTCGGCCAAAAGATGTTTCCGAAGAATTTTTCTACTTCTATCCTAGTATTTTAGAAGATTTCAACATTCGTATCCCTTTTTTTGACATCGAGGTTGACGTGTTGAAGACCGTCAATATACACCTTCCCAACTCCGTCCTAACAGTTAGGGATTTATAAAGTCTTTTGAGAGGCTTTGTGAGGTTTTGAACATTGTTTCGACCATAGGCTTGTTCTTCTCCTTCTTTGAGGTAAAAGGAGTTGATAACCGGAGTTGGGTTTAAATCAGTGGAATTCGTAGCCGAAGCTTCCTTCAGGCTTATACCTCAAATTATAATAATTATAAATATCGTTTCTTGAGGGTCCAATGTGGACTGAGATGTCCGCAGGTGTTATACGCCTTAGACGGTCATCTGCGTTTTCCTCACTACTGGACCAAAGACCCATTGTCGGTTACTGGTTTTAACTATGACAAGCTGAATGGCTTGGAACTCCAATCCTTGGCCATCAAGCTGAATGGAGTCTTGTCCCTCTATTAGGCATTTCTAGGTTTGGCATGCTATTTTTGGTTCCAAAGACTTGGAAGGCTTGGGATCAGAGTTGGTTCCTCCTTGGTCCCCCCTTGAGGTGTTCAGATGGATAGAGTCGCTTGCCCTTTGTAAAATTTGAGCAAATCGAGCAAAACTCCAAAATCTGCCTTGCCATGACAGTTTGCAGCAAGGCATATTGGCATTGTCATATCTCATGGCTCAAGTGGAATTTGATGGAGTTCTTGGCCATTTTGGAAAGCCCTCATATGATACAACAACTGTTTGATCATAATTGGTTTTGATACTTTTTGGATCCAAGTGAAAAACTCCCCTACATTTGGAAAAAAGTAAAGGCAGAGTCTGACTTAGTGAAAATTTCAATGTGTTGGAAAAAAGTGACATTTTCACTTTTTGTGATTTTGATCATTCCATAACTCAAAATCCATGAGGAATTTGAATGAGTTATGTTTGAAGCTTTTGTAGAGTGCCATGAGAGCTACAAATCCAGCTTTGGATGGGAAAAAATGGCCTTATGGTTTAGGAGTTATGATCCTCCAAAGTTGGTACCCTAGCCGCTTTGTTCCATAACTTATAAAAATTTCTAAGTTTTTATGGTTACCCCTTTTACAAGTTATCCCACTTTTCTTGATTTTTCTAGATGAATGATGATTCCAATCACACATTAACATCATTTTAGGTTTAAAGAACCATAATTGTGAAAAATCTCAAAAAGTCAAAGTTGACTTTTGTGCACAGTTGACTTTTTGTCAGATGAACTTCAAACTGCGTGGTCCTCTATGAAATCAAGTCATTGACCTAAATAAAACTTGATGGATTGATTTCATAGGTATTATAGGGTGTATTGAATCATGTCCCAAGGTTTGGGAGCATGCCTGGGTCAAAAGTCAAAGGCACAGTTGACTTTTCCCGCGAAACCCTAATTGTGGTTCTGATGAAATTGAAACTTGTTGCTTAAGCTTTTTGGACCAATCCATTGTTGAAAATTGATCAATGTGGTTTATTAGAGACCCTCAAATCCTCTCTTGAGGTTTTGGCTCATGATTTGTCCCAAAAGTCAACTTAGGGGTAAATTAGGTTAAGAAACCCTAATTCCTAATTTTTTATGAGTGCATCCCCTGAAGCAAAATTGACTTGATAATTGGGTTCATGATGTTCCATGGAGTATTTTAGGATATGTTTGAAGCATTGGCTCATGCCTAGAGGAAAATTTCCATCTGGAGGCCCTGGTCGACCAAACCCTAATTTTGGTGACACTGGCGATCTTGAGGCTTGATCCACTTAGAATGCTGCAACCTTGATTCTTGTTGTGGGAGTCCTCTTGATCCATTGTGGATGTTTGAGAGGTTAGACAAGTTGAAGATCATGTAATTCCTTGATTGATCCTTTGTCTAAGAACTCTGAGAGGGCCTGAAACCCTAAATTTGATTGTAGTGGATGCTCACCCATCTTTGGGGAGAATGATGAGGCATAATGATTCATCCATATTGTGATGAGGCTTTGCCCAATGATGGGAAATCTTAGTGGTCAAAATTTGGGGTATGACAGATGCCCCTATTTAATCTTCTTGGACCCGAAGGCGTGAATGGCGAAGGTATTCGGGCATTCGGGGTGCAAGATGATTAAATATCGGAATACCCAAAACTTTGATGGTGGTTATGAATGGCAGTTTGCGCATCCTTCTTCTTTTGCTAAGCAATGATGCTTAGAAAAGGTAAACTTCCCCTCGATCCTAGTCTTTGTATCAAGGAACTGGTCTCAGTTTCTAAACTAAACTTCCCCTCGATCCTGGTCTTTGTGCCAAGGAACTGGTCTAAGTTTCTGAAATAAACTTCCCCTCGATCCTGGTTTCCTACCAAGGAACTGGTCTTAGTTTCTGAAATGAACTTCCCCTCGATCCTGGTTTCCTACCAAGGAACTGGTCTAAGTTTATGAAATAAACTTCCCCTCGATCCTGGTTTCCTACCAAGGAACTTGTCTTAGTTTCTGAAATGAACTTCCCCTCGATCCTGGTTTCCTACCAAGGAACTGGTCTAAGTTTCTGAAATAAACTTCCCCTCGATCATGGTTTCCTACCAAGGAACTGGTCTTAGTTTCTTTTGTCAACAAACTTTATTGACAAGGGACACTATGTGTAGCGGTTTTCCTCAAACTTCTCGCCGAATTTTCCTGGGGAGATGCCATTTGATGGAAAGAAAATTTTGATGTCAGAGTTGCTGGGGAACCTAGTCGTATGAGTTGTAGAGGTGAGCAAACTTCTCTGTTGGAGACGCCATTTGTTGATTCTACTAGGGAAAATGAGTCTCTTGAGAGACTGCTTCCAGCTTGGGTATTTACATCATACTTTTCTCGGGATCTTCTCGGAGAAATGCCATATGATATGATCCAATTTTGAGGTGTCGATGACCTTTTCGTCAGCGGATTTTTTGGAAAAAAACTGTCGTATTGTCGAATCTTTGATTAAGAGGCTTTCTCTGGGGATTTTCCTTAATCCGGGAAAGCAAAGACATCATCTTCAATGGTGAAGAGTGATGTTTGTCTGAAGGTCCTCTGGCCTTTCAGAGGTTCAGGTTATCAAATTGGTCGAGGACCGTCTCTAATCCAGAGATAAACTAGAGAGAGATTGTTCAGACGCAACATTTCCTGACGTGGAAAGAACTGACAACTCGATTGTGAAGACTTCTATCACTAGGGGACAAGACCGATTAGAGTGATAGTGATACAATATGAATTTGGATGTAAATCAATAATGCATGATGTATATATGTTTATGCTGACACAACTGACACGACATACAAACTGACGGATGAACACGACTGGATACTCGGCCACTGCTGGGACAAAGAAGTACCGTTGGTTCAAGATAGCAATTCTGCCTTGCTTAGGAGAAAGTAGTTCCCGCGGGGAACAACCGTTGGTCGGGGTTAGGAGGTAAGAACTCTGCCGGAGATGTCAGATGGAACATTCGTGTCTGACACAGTTGATCCTTCATTCAGGCGCACTGGTTTAGAATGAGTACTTTGATCCTGCACTTTTGAAGCTTAACCGCCTTCGGAGTAGCGATTGATGTTCTTTCAATGTTCAACAGTCAAAAGAATTGCCATCTTTATTTTAAAAGCAGAAAAACTTTGACAAGTAAATTCATTTTTTTTTTATTTCAAGAATCGTTGATCATGTTAAAATGTCGTCCTGTAAAGCTAAAACAAATAAGAATTGCAAACAAAAGCACAAGGGCTCAAATTTTATTGATAGATAGAAATCAGCCAAACGCGTGATTCCATAGAGTATTTACAAAGTTTAGAAAATGGTAATTTAAGGGAAAATGGCTATATCAAAACATGACGACCGCTATCCTTCTACCAACTTTGAATTTGGGACATCCTGAGCTTCTGTCGAAGATGACCTTGACTGGAGTTTTCTGATGGATGGCAGGACTGCTACTAGGGTATTTGCCCTTGTTGGACGTAGTTACTTGCTATTATCCCTAACTTTTGCCTGGATTGTACTTTGAGATTTCCAACCCACCGGGATGATTTTTGATCGTGTCTCTAATTTTTTCCTGGACCGCCCTTTCGGGTTTTCAATCCACTGAGACGTTTTTTTAGTTTAGGCGAAGTATTTCTTGACTACATCAACGTTTGTGGGGTAGGAAAATTCCTCTCCGTCCATGGTTGCAAGTCTCAAGGCGCCGCCTGAGAAAGCTTTCTTGACTACATAGGGGCCGTCATAGTTCGGAGTCCATTTGCCCCGGGAATCAGTGAGAAATGATTGTATCTTTTTGAGCACAAGGTCTCCTTTCCTGAAGACGCGAGGTCGGACCTTTTTGTCAAAGTCCTTCTTCATTCTCTGCTGATACAACTGACCGTGGCATAGAGCCGTTATTCATTTTTCTTCGATCAAATTTAGTTCATCGTGTCGACTTTAACACCACTCAGCTTCTGTTAGCTTAGCTTCCATCAATACCCGGATTAATGGGATCTCTACTTCTATGGGGAGCACTGCTTCCATGCCATATACTAGAGAGAAAGGGGTTGCCCCTGTTGAAGTGCGGACAGATGTGCGATATCCGTGAAGAGCAAAGGGTAGCATTTCATGCCAGTCTTTATAGGTTACAACCATCTTCTGAACAATCCTCTTGATGTTCTTGTGTGTCACTTCTACCTCTCCGATCATCTTGGGTCGGTAGGGAGATGAGTTATGGTGTTCGATCTTGAACTCTGCACACAACTCTTTCATCATCTTATTGTTCAAGTTGGATCCATTATCGGTAATGATCTGGCTGGGAACACCATAACGGCAAATGATATTGTTTTTGATAAATCGGACCACTACTTTTCGGGTCACATTGGCGTACGACGCTGCTTCGACCCACTCGGTGAAGTAGTCAATGGCTACTAGAATGAACCGATGTTTGTTCGAAGCCTTGGGTTCAATCATGCCGATCATGTCGATTCCCCATATGGAAAAAGGCCACGGGGAGAAGAGAACTTTGAGATGTGTTGGCGGTACATAGATTTTGTCTGAGTATATCTGACACTTGTGACATCTTCTCATGTACTTGTAGCAGTCGGATTCCATTGTCAACCAATAGTACCCTGCCGTTAAAATTTTTCTCGCCATTGTGTGTCTGTTAGCATGAGTGCCAAAGGATCCTTCATGAATTTCTTTTATCAACATGTCTGCTTCTGGTCTGTCTACGCATCGGAGCAAGACCATGTCAAAGTTTCTCTTATAGAGTGTATCACCACTCAGGAAGAAACTGCCAGCCGGCCTTCTGAGGGTTTTTCTGTCTTTCCTTAGTGCCCCAAGTGGGTATTCTTATTTCTGAAGGAAGCATTTGATATCGGGATACCAAGGTTTGTCGTCTATGACTGCTTCAATCGTGAAGATGTAGGCAGGCCGTTCAAGGTGCATGATGTCGATCTTAGGTAAGTCGTTCCATTGACCTACGCTAATCATGGAAGAGACGGTGGCTAAGGCATCAGCCATGTGATTCTCTTCACGAGGGATATGATGAAACTCGATTCTGTTGAACAATGGTAACAACCTTCTCGCATAATCTTTGTAAAGAATCAGTCCTGATTGGTATGTGTTCCAATCTCCTTTGATCTGATTGATAACCAGGGCTGAGTCGCCATAAACATCCAAGTTTTTGATTCTCAAATCAATCGCTTCTTCGAGACCCATGATACAAGCTTCATATTCGGCCTCGTTGTTTGTGCACTTGAACGTAAGTCTGGCAGTGAAAGGAATGTGGATAACCTGAGGTGTTATGATTATTGCCCCAATTCCATTTCCGTAATGATTGACAGCTCCGTCAAAGATAAGTCCCCATTGGGAACCTGGTTCTGGCCCTTCACTGGGTAGCGGTTCATCATAGTCTTTCATTTTCAAATACATGACATCTTCGTCTGGGAAGTCAAACCCGATTGGTTCCTGATCGTCAATCGGTTGATGAGCCAAATGATCGGCTAAAATACTCCCCTTGACGGCTTTTTGAGCGTGGTATTCGATGTCATATTCTGATAACAACATCTGCCAACGGGCAATCCTTCCCGTGAGAGCAGATTTTTCAAAGATATACTTGATTCGATCCATTTCTAAGATCAACCAAGTAGTGTGATGAATCATGTACTGGCGAAGACATTTGGCTTCCCAAGCTAAAGCGCAGCAAGTTTTCTCAAGCATAGTGTACCAAGTCTCGCAGTCGGTGAATTTCTTGCTCAAATAGTAGATGGCAGACTCTTTCCATTTGGTTTCATCTTGTTGGCCAAGTACACAACCCATGGAGTCTTCCAGGACTGTGAGGTAGACGATTAGTGGTCTTCCATCCACTGGAGATGATAGAATCGGCGGATTCAACAGGTATTCCTTAATACTGTCGAAGGCGGTTTGGCAATCTTCTGTCCAAACGCAGTCTTGATTCTTTTTGAGTAATTTGAAAATCACCACACATGTCGCGGTCATGAGGAATTTGAATCTGGAGATGTAGTTCAAACGTCCCAGGAATCCTCTGACTTGGTTTTCAGTTTTCAGAGAAGGTATTTCTTGAATGGCCTTGACCTTGTCAGGATTAACTTCAATTCCTTTCTGGCTGACAATGAACCCTAAAAGTTTCCTTGAACGGACACCGAAGGTGCATTTATTGGGATTCAAGCGGAGCTTGTACTTTCTCAACCGCTCGAATAGTTTTGACAGGTGGGTCACATGCTCCTCTTCTGTCTTTGATTTGGCAATCATGTCATCGACATATACCTCGATTTCCTTATGTATCATGTCATGAAAGAGAGTTGTCATGGCCCTTTGATAGGTTTCCCCGGCATTCTTCAAACCGAACGACATTACCTTGTAACAAAAGGTACCCCATAGGGTAACGAACGAAGTTTTCTCCATGTCTTTCGGCACCATTTTTATCTGATTATAGCTCGAGAATCCATCCATGAAGGAGAAAACTTTGAACTTTGTTGTACTATCTACAAGCATGTCAATGTGTGGTAAAGGAAAGTCGTCCTTTGGAATAGCCTTGTTTAGATCTTTGTAGTCTACACACATTCTGACCTTTCCATCCTTTTTCAGAACGGGTACTATGTTGGCTAACCATTGAGGATATTCTGATGTGGCGAGGAAACCTCCGTCAATCTGTTTTTGTGCCTCCTCTTTGATTTTGATGGCCATGTCTGGGTGAGTCCGTCTCAACCTCTGTTTTACTAGCGGACATTCTGACCGTAACGGTAAATGATGTTCCATGATGCTGGTATCCAACCCTGGCATGTCCTGATAGGACCAAGCGAATACATCGGGAAACTCTTTGAGAAGCTTTGTTAAACTCTCTTTGGAAGTTGGACTGAGCAGTGCCCCAATCCTGATTTCTTTTCTCTCTTTTTCTGAACCCACGTTGATCATTTCCAACGGCTCTTTGTGAGGTTCAATGGACCTTTCCTCCAGTCTGAGTAATCGGGAGATCTCTTCTGGAATTTCGTTGTCAACTTCTTCTTCAACCCCAAATGTCGGGAACTCAAAGTTGGGAGAAGGCATCGGATCGTAAGTTTCAATGGGGTTTAAAACAAGCAATCTGCATGACGTGATGATTTATGTTTAGAAGAGATAGAGGTAATGCAAGAGTGTGTGCAGTGTATTTTCTTTGGAAAACTGCTTGTTTTTATTATTAAATTGTTTTTTTTAGGATTACCATTTTCTGAAAAGCGAAAAGAGAAAACATCAATTAATGCGGAAATTACAGAACGACGTTATTTTATTTATGATCAATTAATGCGGTCAGTCCAGTGAGCGAGCCCTATCAAAACATCTGTTTCACCTGGGCAGGGTGATAGGTTAAAGAAGACAATTACTTTGAACATCGACAGCAACCCATTGGTGGCGAACTCCTCGGTGAATCACAAAGTCTGGTACTTTCCTTGATTTGTCTTCAGAAATTACGCTGATTTCTGGTGGAGCAGGATCGTTGGAATCTGTCTCCCAGGAAGAGTTGTCGTAGGAGGATTCCTTAGTTGTATTTTTCATAGTATTTGTGCTCTCAGGTATATCTCCCCATCCAGTTGGCTGGATGTCTTCGAGCCTGATACGAGAGCTTTCGGGAGCGGTGTACTTGACCATGAAGTCAAATTTTCCACTTGGTTGTCCTAAGGTGTCCCACACTTCTTTGGAACTGGAGGAGTCATCTCTTTCGATGACGTTGACCTCGGGAAAAGCATAGTTGATGAATTCTAGTCTTACAAGCTTTTCCAATTCATCGTCGTACTGGATAGGTTCTGAATGACCTGAGTGTTGATCACATGACATGGTGGGGACGCAGGTATTCCGTTAAATGATGCTCAGCTGGTTTTCATTGTTCGGCTGATTTTCTTGCCCCAAGTTTCCTGGGTACGGCTACCAAATAGGCAGGCCATCCATTGGGCCATAATAGTCGTGGTCAAAGTTGTCTCTCATCAGAGTGTCTTCCTCTAATGAGTTTGGTGGAGCATGGCATCCTTCCGGATCATAATCTCCATATATCATTTCGACGTCTGACTTAGGTATAAATCTCGGACTATGTGCGGGATAGGAAAATGGCGTATGCACCTCTTCCTGAGACATATAACCATCCTCGTTGAGATAGGAGTTCCATTCCTCATCCGTATCGGAGGGATCCTCCTCGTTGATGGTATGGACTGCTTGAGGTACTGGGTGAAGGAAACCTCCATTGTGGAAGAAGTCTTGAATGGGATGAAGACTTTCATCGTTAGCAGCTGTCCGGGTGCAGGTTGCAGAAAAACCAAGACCCTTCTTTGTTTTATTATCAGTAGGAATGACAAGTTGTCCCCATCCTTTTGTATTGTTATTTTTTACCACTTCGAGAGCATCTTTGTATGAGGAAATCGATGTTCCTTTTTCTGATTGATTCTCATTGCTCACCAAATGTGCTTGGAACTGAGTCCCAATAACCTCCTCGGGTTCTACACAAGTAGATAATGACAGGTTACTTACGAGCAAGGATTGCTCCCCACTGACTGTGATAAGTTGATCGTTCTTGACAAACTTCAGTTTCTGGTGCAGTGTCGAAGTGACTGCCCTAGCTTGGTGTATCCAAGGTCTTCCTAATAAGCAACTGTACGTTGCTCGGATGCCTATGACCTGTAAAATGATTAGGAAAGTGTGAGGACCAATAGTTATGGGAAGGTCTACTTCGTCGATAACTGCTTTCCGAGACCCGTCAAATGCTTTGACGATGACCTCACCACCCCTCATCGGGGGTTCTTTGAATGATAATCGCATTAGTGGACTTCGGCATAACGTTGATGGCCGATCCTGTGTCTACCAGTACGCTGGCCAAAGCATCGTCCTGGCAGTTAACTGTGATATTGAGCACCATATTGTGGCTTTTGCCCCTCTCTGGCAAGTCCTCATCACTGAATCCTAAGTTGTTGCAGGAAGTGATGTTAGAGATGATGCTATCGAACTGTCGTATTGACACATCCTATTCCACAAAGGCCTTCTCTAAGACTTTCTGTAGAGCCTCTCTGTGGGCTTCGAAACTGAGTAACAGTGATAGCACTGATATCTTTGAAGGAATTTGTAACAGCTGATCAACAATGTTGTATTCTCTCCTTTGGATGAGCTTCAGCATCTCATCATCGTTCTTTGAAAGGTCAGGATCACTGGACTGACCGATTGGTAGATTGGGAACTTCTTTTTGAAGTTCCTTTTCTTTGTTAGGTTCTCCAACTCCTCGGTTGAAGATTCGACTGCTCCGTGTTACTCGACTGATGTCTGCAATATTCATGACGGAGGGTAATGGAACTTCCTTTCCATTATAAATTATCGTTGCACCGTACTTGTAAGGAATCGCCTTAGCTGATTCATACGGTAATGGTCCCGGTAGATAGATAACTACAGGAGCCTTCTGATTTTTCTGTCTGTCGTAAGTAACTTCAATCAGTTCCTTGCTAAGAACCTTTGATTCGTCCAGTAGAGGGATGATGGTACAAACATCCTTGTTCCTCTCACGGTCGGAGATTACAACCACGTCTCTGATTTGATCTGTGAAGTAGTCTGGCGTCCAGTCAATAGACCCCGAAGCTAGGTATGGGTGAATCTCCTTGCGATCTAACTGACCATGGAGAGCGACTTGTACGAGGTAACATCCTTGGTTATTTTCCGAGCAGACTCTACAGCGTTCATAGTTGTGTGGTGGCACCTGGCCACGCCCGCTTTGAATGCAGTGTAACCTCACTAGATCTGTTTCCGTAGATCGGACATCCTGAATTTGATGCCGAGTAGGATTTCCATCAACAACACTGATTTGTTGCGTGTCTTCATCCATATAGATTGGAAGCCACTAGTGGTTTAACAAGTGTTGTAAAGATTTTTGAACGAGAGCGCACCCTTGGTTACTCTCACAACATCCTTTACAGTTCTGATAATTATGCGAAGTGAGAAAACCAAGTTGGACTTGCCTGGCATGTAACTCCACCAAGCTGGTATTCATCAGACGAGTATCGAAGAGTTGAATCACGTTGATCTGATAGGGATTCCTATCATGGTAGTCCTGGATCCACCCAAGATCTATCTGACGCTGGAGGGCCTCTTGTACAAAAGAGCATCCTTGTTTGTTTACCGAGCAAGTCAGACAGGAATTGTAATCGTGTCGTGGTAGATTATGGTACTGGCTTTACCTTGAGTGCATCGCCACCAAGTTGACATTCATTGTACGGATGCCGTGGTTCTGGATGATGTTGGAATTCGTATATGTCATGCTGACTCCACGAACTCGATGCTCTTAGATCCATCTGAGATCCAATTGTTCCTGTAGAGCTGGTTGCACCACAGAACATCCCTGATTGTTCTTAGAGCAGATATCACACTGGTGATAGTTATGAGGTGGCACATGGCCATATCCACTCTGTCTACAATGCATCTTGACCAAGTTGGCCCTTAACAAGAGTACATCATGAATTTGATAGGTGTTGTTAGACTCTCCCTTGACTGCAGCTTTCTCGTGTTGAAGTAACGGGTTTATGAGAACATTAGGATTCGTATCCTTGAAAGATAAGACCCCGCTCCTAACAAGCTTTTGCACGTCGGATTTGAAACTGAGACAGTTTTCTATGTTATGCCCTGGTCCTCCTTGATGGTAAGGACAAGTCTGATCCGTTTTGAACCAAAAAGGCAGATTTTCTGGTACTGTAAGAGGAGCCCTGGTCTGGACATGCCCCTTGACCAGTAGTAATCGAAGCAGTTATGCGTACAACATGGGTATAGGGTCGAACCCTGGTGGTCGCGTTGTACGGTTGTTGTTGTATGGAGGACGAGTCTGCTGAAGAGACTGTTGTGTCCTTTGCTGAAATTGCTGTTGATTAGGTTGGCTCTGCGTAACCTGAAGTTGATACGTAGGAACAGGCGCAAGTTTGATAGCAGGAGTTACAGCTGCTACTGGTTGGTAACGTCTCCTTTTCTTTCCGAGAGAGATATTCCCAATATCCTGCTCTTTTTTCTTAGGGAGAGCACTACCGTATCGTTTCATACTACTTGATGATCCAGCGTCTTTTACTAAACGTCCTTCTCGGACGGCTTCCTCAAGACGAACTACCATTCCCACCATCTCGGTGAAGTCACTGGACGCACTGGCTACCATTCTGTCATAGTAAAATGAACTTAAGGTCTTTAAGAAGATCTTTGTCATCTCTTTTTCCTCAAGAGGTGGAAAAATCTGGGCGACAATTTCACGCCATATCTGAGCGTATTCTTTAAAGGTTTACTTGTCCTTTTGTGACATCGATCTGAGTTGATCTCTATCTGGTGCCATGTCCAAATTGTATTTATATTGTTGAACGAAGGCAGCACCAAGATCTCTGAATGTGTCGATCGTAGCGCGGTTTAAACCCATGTACCATTTAATGCGGTACCGGTTAAACTATCTTGAAAGTAGTGAATCAGTAGCTCCTGGTTCTTTGTCTGAGCTGACATTCGTCGAGCGTACATCACTAAATGACTCTGAGGGCAAGAGTTACCCTTGTATTTTTCAAAGTCGGGCACCGGGAATTTGTGCGGGACTTTCACATTGGGGACCAAGCAGAGATCCACGGCGTCCTTTCCAAATAGATCCTGATTGTGAAGGGCTTGCAGTTCTTTCTGCATTTCCAGGAACTGTTCCTAGAACTCATTCATTCTGTCGAACATACTTTCGTTTCCACCAGAAGGTATCTGGGGAATCTGTCCTTCCGGGACAGTGTGTACCACGGGTGGTGGTATAGTCATTATGGCCGAGACTCTCGGTGCCTCCCAAAGTTTGTAACCTTCAGGAGTTGATGTCATGCCCCTGGCATCTTCGCTTTCCCGAAGTTTGTAACCTTCAGGCCCAGCGGCTCCTGCTGCGGTTCCCTGATCTTCAGCGATCGGCAGAACATATCCTTCCGGGATATAGTTAATAGGCATTCCCCAGGGACTATCTTTCAGCATTTTATACCTAGGATCATACTTCTCCACTATGGGCGTTGATGTGATCTCTGAGATCACAATCCTTTGTTGTTGCATCTGAGCTTCTACTAGAGCTTGCATGTCGTTAAGAAGCATTCTCAGATCCTCTTTCAGAGTGTCGATCTCTTCTCTCAACTCTCTGTTCTCTTCCTCGAGATCATCCATCTTTTTCTGACGATTGGCCCGAGTATTGTACGAATGAGACAGTTTGACTCTAGAATCGAGACGCAAACGTGAGATTCGTAGGTAAGAAGAATGCATTTATGAGAATGATGAATGCAATGATTATTAATTATTTTTGTTTATTCAAAGTAAACTTCGACAATTGGATTGCAAATATCAAACAGTGGGGAAACCCCGTTTTATTGAATTCAAAGGATTGCGGAAATGGAAATACAGTAGATTACAAAGTGCTGAAAAAGGAAATCTAAACTAATGGATCCTGAGTCCTCTTTGAAGAGAGCTCAAGTGCTGGTTCAGGTGCTTTCCTTTTCTTTGACCGGGGCTTTTAGGCCGTTGTCGGGTTGTCATTCCTTTGCCAAGTGAAAGGAGTGAGCAAATTCCTTTGGTCATCCTGATTTTCTACAGCATGCTGCTCTAAAATCTCAATCAGGGCATATTTTTCTCTTAACAGTTGCTATATTTTCTTACATTCCACATTGAGAATACGATACTTGTTCCTCGAAGACCTCTTCTTCTGCTGAACTTTGCTGAGAGTAACTTGAAGTTTTTTCGTCTCAGACATAAAATAAAGGGCAGAGTCCCTTAATGGAAGAACGTCCTGACGAGGGTAAGGCATCCTTAGCTTGAGAGCTCTAGTTTGTACCCAATGGAGATAAGGCTTCATCGAGACACAGTCTGGTTTCCCTAGAGGCTCTCGTCCTTTCTTATGAACGTGTTTCTAGGCGTGCACTATTTCCGTCTTTAGTGCTCTGTCATTTTCTCCTTCCTTGAAGAAAAGACCTTCCAGATGAGCATTCCATGGGACGTGCCTCATCGGGTATCCGAATTGACGATGAACAAGAATTGGATGATAGTTGATTCCCCCCTTAGTTCTTATAAGGGGTACATTTGGGAAATTTCCACAACGGTCAATGATCCTGATCCCGTCGTAGATTCGATTGTACCAATCAATGTCAGAGTTGGTAAGGGACATGATTCTCTGCGACCAACGTAAAGTATTATTTTGATCCCAAAATGCAGCAAACTTGGGCAAATGGGAAGTGAACCATTTGTATAGCAGGGGTACACAACACGTGATCATTCCTCTGCTGTATAAATTCCTTAAATGTACCGAATGATACGCATCTGCAAGTAAGGTTGGTACGGGGTTTCCTGACTTCTGACTCGTCCTAATAAATTTCTCTTGCAATGGTCTGATCCTTTGGAGTTTCTTCCAGTCCAGAAAAGGGAGCCTGATCAGTAATATGTAAATCAGTCAGGTGAGAGTACTCCTCCAGCATTGGTGCTAGCTAAAAATTAGGGAATGTGAAACAGTGATAAACCGGATCGTAGAACTGGATTAGCGTGGACAGGATTCCTTCAATTACGTGAACCCTTAACAAGGACAGCAATCCTCCATACTTGGCTCTGAAAGCCTCGTGGTTGGTGATCATTCTCGCCAAACCTCTCAATTCGTCTAACTTTGGAACCTTGAAGGTGTACTTATAAGTTTTCCTTCTACCGAAATCCATTAGCGCAATTTCCTTCTCTGATATTTGCAATCATTGTCTTAGTTTAATTTGAAAAAGAGAGACTAGAAGAGAAGATTTTTTTTTTTGTTTTAATGTTTTTTAAATGAATGTATGAATGCAGCACACAAAAACATAGAAAAAACATGGGGTCAAAGGGTCGGTGTCATGAAGTCAAGGCTCTACCCCCCCCCCCCCCCCCAAAGGTTTATACTGGTGATTTTTTGTACTTGTCCGCAAAATCATTGACTCCTCTGGGATAACAATAGCAACCGGATTGCCAGCGAGCTGATGTATCCTGGAGTGATCTCAGATGAGGGTAGTATCGCATGACAACTATTTCTGATAGCTTCCGCACTACAAAATGGCTTAAGTCTACAAAAAACCTCAGCTTCTCAGATAACCCAGTCGACCACACTACTTTCAACAACCGAAGTCGTATAGGTAATGTATCTGCAAAGGGAGTCTCAACTGAGTTTGATGGTCGATCGGGGGCTCTTAACTAGAATTCACTCCTAGTAAAATTACCCGCATTGCCATCACCTATCTTAGGTGTATACTCAATCTTTCCACATGCGGCATCACACGCATTCCCATTAGCAGAAAAATAAACACAAATATCAATTAGGAAACGCATTATATATATTTGTCTTAATCATCCTAGACCTCTAGTCTTATGATCCTATACAGACAATGACTCCCCAGCAGAGCTGTCATTTCTGTGACATTTTGTGAACTCAAGGTTTCTACCTAAGAGATGGGAAGAGAACAAGATCTCTATCGAAACTCCCCAGCAGAGTCGCCATTTTTCTGTAGCGCGAGTTTTTGCGTGGTTGCGAAGCACTATCGCTTTGGGGGTACTACAGTTCGATTCATTTTTTATCCTATTGAAGCTGATGAATAAAGGGAAATAGATGTCTCCAATTAACCCTGCTTGTAAACCGAGTTTAAACAGATGACTGTTGGTTTACACATGCTATTAAGATTGTGGGTCTCTCTCAGGTTATTTTGTTAAGAACACAGTGTCTGGATTATTTATAAGATGTTAGGACCGATGTTTTTCGATTGATGTGTGAAGGTATGGGATTTTGGGTTTTTTGATTAGTGTGCTCGCTAAGATTTTTCAATCTTATGCCTACGTATTCCCGTTTAACGAAATAGGGAAATCAGAGTGATCGTAGTTCCTCCTTTTCTATGGGAGGAAAAAGGTCGTTTTGGTGTCTTGTTCAAAGCCCAAGACGTGAAGCTAAAGGTGGTTTGTATCTTGTTCAAAGCCCAAGATGTGAAGCTAAAGGGGTTTTGACTTTAGAGAGAATTTGTCATCTCTAAAAGGGGGTCTGTTTGTCACAACTGTTGGGTGACTGATTAAAAAGGAGAATTACTTTAACTGGGATATGTGAATCCAGCAATGCCATAATTTCCTTTATAGGGGATTTTTTAACCTGAAGGAGAAGACTTTAACTCAGTTTAGAGTGATGCCATCTTTCCTTAGGAATTTCTCATGCTAAAAGAGGGACAATGGTGTGGATGTAAATAATCCAAAGGCTTGCCGCTTACAACAATTTAGATGAAGGAAAAGGAGTTGTTGATGTTTGTATACTGTGAGCAAGGCACAGATTTTGATGCTAAAAGGTTGATTGACTCAACCGGGGTTTCCTTATACAAAGCCTAAGAGGAGGCTATTGACCCAACAAGAGGGTGTTTTTATGTGTCTCGTACGAAGCCCGAGAGAGAGGCTAAAAGGGGTTGACTCAACAAGAGAGTGCTTTTGTATGTATCTTGTACGAAGCCCAAGACGAAGGCTAAAAGGTATTTAACTCAACAAGAGAGTCTTTTATACTCAACAAGAGAGTGTTTTTGTATCTCGTACGAAGCCCGAGATGGAGGCTGCAAGGCTTTGACTCAATAAGAGAGCCTTTTATACTCAACAAGAGAGTGTTTTTGTATCTCGTACGAAGTCCGAGATGGAGGCTAAAAGGCTTTGACTTAACAAGAGAGTCCAAAAAGGTTAGCTCTACTAGGGAGAATCATTTGTACAAAGCCCAAGAGGAGGCTAGTGTGCTGGTGACTGTTTCAGTTGAGTGACAGGTCCAGTATATCGGATAAAGAGAAAATCAGTTCTTATGAAGAGAAAGATTATAGGTAAGGTTGTGCCTTGGGATTCATCAGAGGATCAGGGTTATTTCCTGTTCTTTAAGGAAATGGGAAATCCAAAGGGTATTGAGACTGTCCAAGTCTACGGGTGTTTTTGAGAAGTCGATTCTCGGATAATGAATGATCTTTGTATGATACCCAAGAGAAGGCTGGTATGTTAAGGGGTGAAGGTCAACCCATTAACAGGTCTGACACTTGACTCAGAAAGACAACTCTAGCAAATTGATGACTAGGTTATGTTCCTATACCTGTAGAGTTCTCTGGGTCCTTGTACTAAGCCCAAGAGGAGGCATGAGAGCTTTTAAGAAGTCGAAGGGTCCTTGTACAACGCCCAAGAGAAGGCAGGGATGCTTTTAAGAAGCCTGTGGGTCCCCAAACCCCAAGAAGTTCGAGACATACCATTCACCGAGAATAGATCAAGCTAGGAAAGTCCGAGAATTTGGAAGAAACTCAAGAGATGCCATTCATGGAGAAAAGATCATCTCTGGGGAGTAGAGTCTCTTTGACAATTTCTAAGGGTGACAGTCTGAGAAAGGGTTCACCGAGAATGCTGCCTTTCACGTCTCCATATTGTTTAACCCCAAGAGGAGGGAAGACTGTGTCTGGTAATCCTATGGGGATCTAGTTTTGTTTGTATTTAAGAGTGACCAACAGGGATTTACCTAGTGCTAGACGTAGTTTCCGTGGAAAACTCTAAATAACTATACTAGTATTACACAGCTGATATTTGACGAGTATATAAAAGTTTGTGAAAGAAGACTTATAGTGAGTAGCCCCACAATACAATTATATATATATATATATATATATATATATATATATATGAAAGCGAGTAAAGAAAGCGGGTAAACACTTACTCTGTTGTAGAGCTTCCATGCTGTTTGGTTAGTTGTTCAACAAAGAAAGCTTTGATAACAATATTATATTCAAAATCAAAGGAGAAAGTGCTTTGAAAAGATTGTTTGGGGCTTACAGCTTAAGGAGAGGCCCAAGGTTTTATCAGTGATTGCACTGTTGTTTGAATTTGTACAGGGACTTATACAGGTTACTGAGGCCCAAAAAGGTTTTCTGCACAAAGGGATGGGTCTTATACTCTCTCAAGAGGCCCAAAGGTTTATTTTTGTACAAGTGGTGGGGCTTACAGCTCAAGGAGAAGCCCAAAAGTTTTATTTAAAAAGGTGATGATCGCGTCAAACTTTTTGATGGTATCGGGATTTATACAATACACTGAGGCCCAAATTATTTTTTGTTTTCAAAAAGGGTTGGGTCTTACACTCTATTAGAGGCCCAATGATTTTTAAAGAATGAGGCTTATAACATGAGGGTAGGCCCAAGGGTTTAATTTTTTAACTGGCAATCGCGCCGAGGTTTTCTTTTAACGCAGAGGGACTTATACAATATCTGAGGCCCAAAATTGTTTTGGTTAAAAGGGGATTGGGTCTTACACTCTATTAGAGGCCCAAAGTGTTTGAAAAATGTTTGATGAGTGTTGAATTAATCAAAAACCCTAATTTGTTTCCAAAATGTACTTTAATTGAATAAAAATTCAATTAAAATTATCAAAATTGTTAAACATGTGGAAAACAAATTGTGATCTTGGATTAATGTTCCAAAAATCAGGTTTTGATCCACAAAATGATTAGAAATCACTAAAATTTGAAAAATCAAGAAGGAGAAAATATTTTAAATGTCAAAAACAATTAAAATATTAATTCTTTACAAAAATATCAAGTATATGAAATAAATAATATTTTTGGGATTTTTTGGGAAAATAAAATATTTTAACATTTTTGTGAATTATTAAAAAAAGAATCAACTCAAAATCATTAAAACTCAGAGAGAAATTAATTTTTGAATCAATTAAATAAAATCACAAAATTCAAATTTTCAAATTTTCAAAAAAGGCGCCAAGAACAAGGGCAAGAACACGCGCCACCCTGTGTTTCTGCAGATTTGCGTTTTCTATCCAATCTCACTGAATACTTGATTATATCATGCAATCTACATATCAAGCTACTCGTTTGAACCTCACGATCATGTCTATGGTCTTTAATTTCATTTATTTTAAACATGGAATAAGAAATCAAAGAGAAACCTCAAGAACCCTAAAATTTGCATGAAGGTTCAGAAATTCCATACACGATTCAAACAATGCAATTTATTGAGGGAAAACACTCCATGCATGATTATGAACATATGGCCAAATTATTGTGCAGCAAAAAATGCATGGATCATAGAGTTAGAAGAGCTCATGCTTACCTCTTGCAGCTGGTGATCGTGTTTTGTGTTAGAGGTGTTACAGCTTGGTTCCAAGGTTATGGACAGCTTCCCTAGGTGCTATGGAGTGTGTCTGGGTGCTTGGAGTGGATTGAATTGAGCTGGAACTTGATTTGGCACCTCAACTGCAAATCTGTCAAAGGCTTGAGCAGTTGGCTGGTGATTTTGTGATTTCGATGTTCCAGATGTTATGTGAGTGTTTGGATCACTTCTATATGATGTTTATGAGGTGTGTGTGTGATTGGTTTGGTTGGAATAGCTCTTAAACACAAAACCCGATAGTGACTTGCTTTGGAAGGCAAATTTGGAGTGAAGGAAGATATTTTGAGGAAAGCATCTGTTTGATGGCTTTGGTGTACTCAAACTGAACACAATTGAGCTCTATTTATAGTAGATCAAGTTTATTTTACAAGGAATAGTGAATGGCAACTGCTGCATAGGTTTGGCCAATTGACTATAGGTTAGGGCACAGGCTGCTGGTCCCCTTGGTCTTGGATAAGTCTTGAATGAATTCAGTTGGAAATGGCTCAGTCCATGCCACCTTGGTGCATCCATTAAATGCTCCAATCCAAAATTGGAGTCTTGTCCCTCTTTTAGGCATTTCTAGTTTGGCATGCTATTTTTGGTTCCAAAGACTTGAGAGGCTTGGGATCAGAGTTGGTTCCTCCTTGGTCCCCCCTTGAGGTGTTCAGATGGATAGAGTTGCTTGTCCTTTGCAAATTTTTGAGCAAATCGAGCAAAACTCCAAAATCTGCCTTGCCATGTCAGTTTGCAGCAAGGCATATTGGCATTGTCATATCTCATGGCTCAAGTGGAATTTGATGGAGTTCTTGGCAATTTTGGAAAGCCCTAATATGATACAACAACTGTTTGATCATAATTGGTTTTGATACTTTTTGGATCCAAGTGAAAAATGCCCCTACATTTGGAAAAAAGTGAATGCAGATTCTAACTTAGTGAAAATTTCACTAAGTGTTGGAAAAAAGTGACATTTTCACTTTTTGTGATTTTGATCATTCCATAACTCAAAATTCATGAGGAATTGGAATGAGTTATGTTTCAAGCTTTTGTAGAGTGCCATGAGAGCTACAAATCCAGCTTTGGATGGGAAAAAATGGCCTTATGGTTTAGGAGTTATGATCCTCCAAAGTTGGTACCCTAGCCACTTTGTTCCATAACTTAGAAAATTTTTAAAGTTTTTATGGTTATCCCTTTTACAAGTTATCCAACTTTTCTTGATTTTTCTTGATGAATGATGATTCCAATCACACATTAACATCATTTTAGGGTTAAAGAACCATAATTGTGAAAAATCTCAAAAAGTCAAAGTTGACTTTTATGCACAGTTGACTTTTTGTCAGATGAACTTCAAACTGTGTGATCCTCTATGAAGTCAAGTCCTTGACCTAAATCAAACTTGATGGATTGATTTTATAGGTATTATAGGGTGTATTGAATCATGTCCCAAGGTTTGGGAGCATGCCTGGGTCAAAAGTCAAAGGCACAGTTGACTTTTCCCGCGAAACCCTAATTGTGGTTCTGATGAAATTGAAACTTGTTGCTTAAGCTTGTTGGACCAATCCATTGTTGCAAATGGATCAATGTGGTTTATTAGAGACCCTCAAATCCTCTCTTGAGGTCTTGGCTCATGATTTGTCCCAAAAGTCAACTTAGGGGTAAATTAGGTCAAGAAACCCTAATTCCTGATTTTTTATGAGTGCATCCCCTAAAGCAAAATTGACTTGATAATTGGGTTCATGATGTTCCATGGAGTATTTTAGGATATGCTTTGAAGCATTGGCTCATGCCTAGAGGAAAATTTCCATCTGGAGGCCCTGGTCGACCAAACCCTAATTTTGGTGACACTGGCGATCTTGTGGCTTGATCCACTAAGAATGCTGCAACCTTGTGCTTGATTCTTGCTGTGGGAGTCCTCTTGATCCATTGTGGATGTTTGAGAGGTTAGACAAGTTGAAGATCATGTCATTCCTTGATTGATCCTTTGTCTAAGAACTCTGTGAGGACCTGAAACCCTAAATTTGATTGTAGTGGATGCTCATCCATCTTTGGGGAGACTGATGAGGCATAATGATTCATCCATATTGTGATGAGGATTTTCCCAATGATGGGAAATCTAAGTGGTCAAAATTTGGGGTATGACAATATGATATTCCTCCAATAAAATTTGCGAACCCTCTCGGCAGAGATCCGAGCAACAACCTCTGCTTCCACCCATTTTGTGAAATAGTCAACTGCAACGATTATGAGCTTGAGCTGTCCTAAACCAACTGGGAATGGTCCTAGGATGTCTGATTCCCACTGATGGAATGGCCATGGAGATGAAATCAAATGGAGCGACTCAACTGGTAGGTGTTTAATTGGAGTAAATACTTGACACTTTTAGCACTTGCTAACGTACTCGGTGCAATCTCGCATCATATGCGGACAGTAGTGCCCGGTCTTAGGATTTTTTTGAATAGTGCTCTCCCATCGATGTGGCTACCACAGGCTCCCTCGTGGACCTCTTTAATTACCAGTTCAATCTCAGGCTCTGACACGCATCTGAGCATAGGTGTTGATCTACCGATCTTGTACAGCGTGTCCGACATTATGACGTATCGGGAAGCTATTCTTTTAATCTTCCGGGCTTTATTGATATCTTTAGGTAATATTTCCTGGGTCAGATAGCTGATGATGGGCCACAATCTTATTCATTCCTGAATTCTTTGAGCTTGCTAATCGGGCTAGGAGGTTGGCCCGGGCATTGTTTTCTCTTGGGATATGGACGACTTCGAATTCTAAGAATTCTTTGGATATTCCTGAAGCTTTCTGAAGGTACTTTATCAGGGTGGAATCCTTCGTCTCGTACTCGTTCTTCATCTGTCCAACCACTAGCTGGGAGTCGGTCTTCACTAATAAATGTGTTATCCAACATCTCTCGCCAATTTCATTCCAGCAATCAAAGCTTCATACTCTGCTTGGTTGTTGCTAACCTGAAAATTGAGACCTAAAGAGTATTCTAACGTTAGATCTCCGGGTCCTTCCAGAATTATTCCGTCTCCGCTTCCCTTGAGATTTGAAGATCCATCTACATAGAGGATCCATCTGTTTGAGATCTCCTCTCCAGCTAGTGCACTTAATTCTACCACAAAATCGGCCAGTGTTTGTGACTTGATACTGGTTCTGGGCACAAAGTTGATGTCTTACTCGGAGAGCTCTACTGCCCACTTGATCATCCGTCCTGCTAAGTCGGGCTTTTTTAGTATTTGTTTGATTGGATAATTCATCTTGACTATGATGGGGTGACCTTGAAAATAATGTCTCAACTTCCAGGCTGTGTTAACTACTGCCAGCGCCAACTGTTCAATCTTCTGGTGGCTTAGCTCTACCCCTTTTAAAACTTTGCTGATAAAGTACACGGGTCGCTCTCTGTCTTCTCCATCTTGTACTAAAACTGAGCTAAGGGCTTTATCCGTGACCGACAAGTATAAGACCAAAGGTGTGTTTTCTTTGGGCCTTACTAGGATAGGAGGCGAGGACAGAAAACATTTTACTTCTTGAAAGACTTCTCCACATGCCTCTGTCCATTCAAACTCCTTAGATTTCCTTATAGCTGCAAAGAAGTGTATTGATTTGTCTCCTGCACATGATAAAAATCGTGACAATGCGGCTAGTATCCCGGTCAGCTGTTGGACCTCCTTTTTCATGGTTGGACTTCTCATATCTATTATAGCCAGGCATTTGTCTGGGTTCGCTTTGATTCCCCGGTTGGTGAGCATAAATCCGAGGAACTTCCCGGCTTGTACTCCAAAGGTACACTTGTCCGGGTTCAGTCTCATGTTGTAGCTTCTTATGGATACAAAGGTTTCTATTAAATCCTTTACATGTGACCAGTTTGCACTTGTCTTGATAACCATGTCATCTACATAGGCCTCCAGATTCCAACCTATCTGAGTAGCTAACACCTTATCCATCAGCCTCTAGTAAGTAGCCCCAACATTTTTGAGTCCAAAGGGCATGACCTCATAATAATAATTGCTCTGATGTGTCATGAAGGAAATTTTTGGTGCGTCTATTAGATTCATCCGGATCTGATTGTATCCGGAGTATGCATCCATAAAGCTGAGCAAACGGAACCCAGACGTATCATCTATCAGCCGGTCAATGTTTGGCAATGGATACGGATCTTTAGGACACACCTTGTTGAGGTCCGTGAAGTACACACATTTTCCATTTCTCGGATTTCTTCTTCACCATCACCACATTGGATAACCAGGTCGGATACTCGATCTCCTTGATGAACCCGGCCTGTAACAGCTTCTCGACTACCTCTGCAATTGTTTTCCTTTTTTCATCACCACCATTTCTTTTCCTTTGGGAAACTGGCTTGATATCCGGATCATTTGCTAAGTGATGGCACATGAAATTGGGATCTATCCTTGGCATGTCTTAAGGTTTCCAGGCGAAAAGATCCACATTGTCTTTTAGTATTTCAACGATCTCTTTCTCCTCTTCGTGGGACAAGTTGACTCCGATGTGTGTAACATGGGATGGTAGATACCTAAGCTGGACTTGCTTTGTTTCTTCTTTGGGCATTATGTTGTCTTCAACTGAATCATCACGTGGGTCTATGTCGACAAGGTGAACTTTGAGGGTATTCTTGGGATCTACTTCTCCTGTGGGTTCCTTTCTTTTCAACTTTAGGTTATCCTTATAACACTTTCTCGCCAGCCCCTGGTCACCTTTAACAATACCAACCCGGCCATCTCCGAGTGGGAATTTCATGGTCAAATACAAAGTTAAAAGCGAAGCTTCCAGGGCGTTGAATGATGGCCGACCTATAATGATGTTATAGGGTGAAGTAGCGTTGACTATCAGGTACCTCACTTAGACGGTCTTCGCATTAGTCGTGTTGCCAAAGGTGGTCTGCAACGCTAGGTGCCCGAGCACCTGCACATGTTCTCCCGAGAATCCTACTAAACTGCCTTTGAATGGTAATAAACCGGTCGTATCGAGCCCCATTCCTCTGACAGCATCCGAATACAGTACATCAGCTGAGCTTCCAGGGTCTATCAATACCCTTTTCACGCTCTAGTCTCTTATTTGTGCTTTAATAACCATGGGATCATTTTCATGAGCTAGGACTCCTATGGCGTCTTGTTTTGAGAATGTTACAGCATCAAAGTTGCCTTCCGGTTTCTCTGGAGATCTCTGGTCGATATGCATGACTGCCCTAGCATATCTCTTTCTGGCCGAACTTGTTTCTCCACCACCAGCAAACCCTCCAGCGATGGTGTTTAGCGTGAGCTGAGCTATCTTTGTCTCGTGACCCTCTTCAGCATTTGAACTCTTCTTTCAGGCTGACTTTTCTGGTCATGGGTCATCTCGGCGGGGACTTCTCTTGTTATTCAGTGGTCGAGAATCCTTCACATATGCCAAGAGATGACCTCTCTGGATTAGATCTTCAATTTCTTTTTTCAGCTGTTGACAGTCCTCTGTGTGATGTCCCTGTATACGGTGGTAATTACACCAAGCCTTAGGTTGCCTTCCCATGATAACATTGACTCTTTTAGGACAATGAGGCTCCGCTAACAGGTTCATATGGCCGACTTCTTTAAGGATATCTCCCCTGCTTGCATTCAATGGGGTGAGGTCTCTGTCCGACTCATATGACTGTCTGTATGGTCTGGAAGACTGTCACTTGTGCATAGCTACCCGAGGACGCTCTTTTCTCCTGTTCGACGCCTCTTCCTTGCTCTTTGTCTTTTCACTGCTATCCCGGGCTCTTTTCTCTTGGTTGCTTTCTTATCCTTTGATGTAACACTCAGCTCGAGTAGTGATCTCGTCCATGTTGATAGTTGGCTTTTGAGCTAACGACTCATTGAACTATCCGGCTTATAATCCATGTTGAAAGGCTCCCACAAATAGTTCCTGGTTTGGATGAGATACTTTGAGGGTTTCCTCATTGAATCAAGACAGGTACTCACGTAGTGATTCTGACTGTTTCTGTCGAACACTGAACAATGTGGTCGTGGACACCTTCCGGTGTTTGCTTGCCGAGAAGTGTTGTACTAACTTCTTAGTCAAGTCTTGGTAACGTATGATGGAGAGTCGAGGAAGGCTCATGTACTATCTTAGAGCTACATCCTTGAAGGTACCGGCCATGAGCTTGCACTTCAGTGAATCCGAAGGGGCGACTATGGCCATCTGATTGTTAATGGCAATAACATGTTCCTGAGGATCCATCATCCCATCATAAGAGGTTAATGATGGTGCCTTAAAGTTTTCTGGGATGTGGTCGTGTCATATCTCTTGAGAAAGAGGTTGTGGCTCGAGAATATCCTTTTCATGGTCGTCGTCAGCCTGACTTTGTTGTTGCAGAACTTGTATTCTGTCTTGCAGCATCTCATTCTGCTGACACATAGTCTCCATCATGGCTAGTAGTTGAGCCATGTCTAGAGGATCTCCTTCAGAGGACATGTTGTTAGTGTAAGGTGTGGCTCGAGAGAGTTTTACCTAGGCCTCGCGGTGGGCGCCAAATGTTCTAGCCAAAAATGGTTAGATACACCTAAAGTGCTAGTTCTCCTCTTCTGGACAAGGAGAACTATGATGTCTATACTGTGTAGTATTTTGGGGATTTGAGAGCTATACAAGTGATGTATATTGTCTCAAGATGATTGTGTCTTTCTTAACCGTCATGTGGGAGCCCCTTTTATAGTCTTCCATTATGACATTCTGTAACGCCCCAGTTTTAGTTAGTTATATTTAATTGAGTCGTTTTGATTATTTTATTATTATATTATTTTATTTTTGACTTTTATTTGGAAATATATTATTTTTCATCGTGATTATGTGTTAGCGCGTTTTGGGAACGTTTGCGAGATATTTGAGTGTAGGGACCCATTTTGGTCTTTTCATTTATTTTCTTAAGTTAGAAATATGAATAGAAATAGAAAGAGAGAAAAATAGTAAGGAAAGAAAAAGAAGAGAAGAAAAAGAGAAAGAAGTAAAGAGAAGAAAACTTGTGGATTTGGGAACCGATTCAACCGACTTTTCAAACGCGATTTAATCGGGTAAGGGTGCGAAACTCGATTATACTATGTGTGTGTATGATTATGTATGTTTGTGTGGAGGTTTTATTGGTTTTCAAATATAGGTCGAAATGAGATAAACAAGTAGAAATCGATGTTTCCGCGGTTGGAAATCGGTGTAAATGTTGTAGAATACTTGTTACCATGATTAGATTATGTTCTGATTGCTATGTGTTGGTTTGGAAGTGTTTTGGTGGGGAAAATATGGTTTTGGGTTATGTAACAGCGCTGCTGGGTTTTCCTGAATTCGCAGGTTTGCACTGCGAATCCCCTAGCAAAGGGGAAAATGAGCATTCGCTGGCTATTCGCACTGCGAAGGTGAGGGCGAGCATTCTCCAAAGACTCGCACTGCGAACTTTGTGTTGTTTTGTGTTGTTTTCTTTCTGCCACTGTTCGCTGGGAGACTCGCACTGCGAAGGGGAAAGCGAGCATTCGCTGGGAGTTCGCACTGCGAACTTTAGGAATTTTGTAGGCTATTTTCCTTTCTGACTTAGTTCGTAGGGACATTCGCACTGCAAATGAAGAAGCGAAGGACTCGCTAGGAGCTTCGCATTGCGAACATGACAGCTTTTTCCCAATTTGTTTTCTTTATAACTTTTGATCCGTGAGTCGGTTTGAAGCGCGGTTTGATGCATTGGAAAGGTTTTGACATGTTCTTTCTTATTAAACTGGTTTTGAAATTGTTGGCCGATTAAATTATGTCGGAAATTTAGAATAGTGTCATTTTGTCGACTTTTGTCGTTGTAATTGTGGGTAATTGATGTGTATCATGCAATGTGTTGTTGATATGGATATTGTATGACTTGTGTGCTGTTGTGAAATGAAAATGCACGTGATACATGTTGTGATGATGATTTGTGGCCTAAGGGCAAGAAAATGCGATGTGTGGTATTTGATGGTATATGCATGATTATGGAATGTGTATATGTGTGCATTTGAATGTCATGAGTCATTGTATGCCAAGCATCATGATATGCATTCTTGTGATGTCGTGTGCCCTAGTGGGTGTGAGCGACGAATCGATTCCAGAGGGAATCCGCTATAACATCGTGCGCCTTATACAAAGAGGACTTAAAACGATGACTATAGACGATCGTGCGCCTTATACAAAGAGGACTTAAAGCGATCGGATCGTGTGCCTAATACAAAGAGGACTTAAAGCGATCCATAAACATCGTGCGCCTTATACCAAGAGGACTTAAAGCGACAGGGAACATCGTTTGCCCGACAGGGAGTTAGATTGAGTAACAAGCGATGATTCCAATAGTTCATGAGTGAACTAATGTTGAGAAATGATGGATGGATGGTACCAGATATGCATTGCATAGAGTCGTTGTGTCGGTCTCTGTGCATCTGCATAAATCATGAATGGATTGATTATGTGTGAGAATTGTGAATGGATTGATTGTGTGTGGAATTGTGAATGATATTGATGCGTCGATATATGTATGTATGTTTGTGATATATGTAATATGCATGGTTGATATACCTTGGTGATTGATATATGAAATATACATTGTGTTGTTTGGCGTTTGAATTCTGGTATAAGTTGTGGGAGAATATTTTATATGTGTATTTTTGTGTTATATATAATTGTATGCAATTATATTATGATTGTGTTTCTCACCCTTCTGTTATTTTTAATGCTCTATGAGGCATTGCAGATTAGATGCTGGAGGTCTTTTGTGAAGCTTAGGTCTTCATTCTTTTGTCGGTCGGCTCTGATATGTAGCACCGGGTAGTCAGGGAGATCGAGTGTGATTACTTTGTATTATGTATATATATCTTTTGGATTGTACATGTGTGATGTTGTATATGACAGACAAACTTTTTATGGTATATATGTATGAGTTTCAGTTTCAGATTTTCCGCTTTTATTCTGTATCTGAATTGTGGGTGTTAGGAACTAGGTTCCTTTGTTATGTGTTACCTGAATTGTTGCATATCTTTATGAGCAGGTGTATGTGCATTTGTTTCAATTGATGTGACCCCTCGGTCTATGCCGTGAATGTTTTAAATATACTCTGGTGAAATTTTGAATTTTATTTATCGCTTTGTTTTTTTGGGGGTATAGATTGGGGGTGTTACACATTTCATTAAGAGAAGTCTCTTGGCCTTCTAACATTACATGGCCATCATTGCTGTAACTCCCCTTCGTGAATGTAGGCTTTGAAACTCTAGTAACATTCGCATTAATGCGCCACCACCGTTACAACTGTTGGTATGCTGGTTGAGCTCATGTCCGACGTAAGTACCAGGTTGATGGGGTTTGTACTCGACTTCCTAGGAGCTCGGCTGATGGGAGTCAAGCTCCCTGACTGGCCTAGGTTATGGATGATACTTGCCTAGCTCGCTGCATTGCTCGACCATTCTTGCTATTGTAGTCTAGTTCTTGCTTAACCATGTCCGGCTACACAACCCGGCTTAAAATATATTTGGCATGTTGTAGCACCCCAAAATTTGCCCTACCTTTTTCAACTTTTTTCTGGCTTTTGTTTCGCACTCATTCATTAGGGCATAGTTCATAATCATACATCGCATTGGTCTTCTAAGACATGGGATTGAAGAGTTTTCTTGCTATCAGTGTTTACTTTATTCAGAGGTTCATCAAGTTCTGAGGTTTTCTTATTAAGAGGAATCATCAGAGGCATTGGGTCAGGACTTTATTGGTGTTGATCAGGCTATGGACTAGGGTTTGGTTTCTTCATTGACAACTCAAGTCAACTCCTCATTATCAGTGTATATCCTAAGGGGAATTGGGATTCATGCTCATCGTTCAACTTGTGGACTTTCATCAATTCAAAAGTCATTGGTTAGGGTTTCATGCATTCAAGTTAACTGGGTTTATTGATTGAAGATGGGGAGCCATTAAGAATACAAGGTTGATTAGGACATGAAGTTTGGTTTGAATTAAAGACATGCAGAGGGATTCATGTTCTTAAGAGGCAAAGCATGTTAAGATTGGTCATGTGGATTCCTTGTGATTCAGGATGCAAATTCCATTTCAATTCATGTCCATATCCATTCTTTTTCTTGATATCCATTTTAAATCCATCCAAGTTTTGATCCACTTATCCATTTGGATAACTATTTTCTTTCTATAACCAAATTCATTTTGTCCATTACATCATTCATATATCCAAATTCAATCCCTTTCACATTCAAATAAAATCCAAAGTTATTATTGTCCATTCCTTTATCCAAAATTCCTAAAAATCATCTTTGTCCAAATAAGTCTAAATAAGGTTAAAACTTGAAATCCATGTGTGTATAACCCAAAATCCATATTTAAAATTCAAGTCCTTAACCAAAAATCTTTTTTTCCAATCCAATTAACCATTTCTTTTAACCATCTTTAGTCCCCACTTTAAGGCCATTTTAAACATATATCCAAAGAAGTGCATATTTTTATGGTTGGAGATAAGTCGCATCCTTGTTATGAAAAATAAATGAGGCGTTGTGTAACACCCCAATTCCCATCGCAAATAAATAATGCATAAATAAAACAGAGTAACTAAAAATTTATTTTTTCGACAGAAACAAGGATGCCACATTTTAAAGAAAGAAAACACAAACCCTGCTCAATTATTTGATACATAACACCAACTGGGATAACATCAAAGAGAAACTTTTTCCGTATAAAAGGAAAGTTCAATTATGGAATAAAGCGGAAAGATCCATAACTGACTTGTTTTACAAAATAGATGGTTTTGTAACATCAAAATATACATACAAAGTTAATACAAGATAAATCTAACAAAGGTATACATATATAACATAATCGTTCCCCGACTCACGTGCTACGTATCAGAGCAGACACCAAGACCGACAAAAGAATGGAGAACTAATCTTCACAAAAGCCTCCGTGACTACAAATCTGCAATTGCCTCATAGAGCAACAAACCACAGCAGAAGGGTGAGAAATAACAACTAAATCAAGATTGCATAATAATATGCAAACACATAAAAATTCACATGCATAGCTATTCTCACCACAAGCATCACATACTAATACACATAGCATATATCAATTACACCAACATAATCACATATTCACACATAAGGCACACCAAAGTCATAACATATGTAAACACACCACCACATCACATAGCACATGTCTATACATAACACATATCATCCATAACCAATGTATTTATCACATATGCACATCAATTCACCAATCCAATCATAAATCTCAACACATACTCAATCAATTCACAATTTCCACACATAATCAATCCATTCATGATTTATGCAAATGCACAGAGACCGACACAATGACTCTATGCAATGCATATGCGGTACCATCTATCCATCAATCTCATCACTAGTTCACTCAGGAACTATTGGAACCATCGCTTGTTACTGAGGACCACTCATGTAACACCCCGTCGGGCAAACGATGTTCCCCGTCGCTTTAGGTCCCCTTGGTATAAGGCGCACGACTTTTATGGATTGATTTAGGTCCTCTTTGTATAAGGCGCTCAATCCGATCGCTTTCGGTCCTCTTTGTATAAGGCGCACGATCGTCTATAATCATCGCTTTCAGTCTTCTTTGTATAAGGCGCATGATGTTATAGCGGATTCCCTCTGGAATCGTTTCATCGCTCACACCCACTAGGGCACACGAAATCACAAGATGCATATCATGATGCTTGACACACAAGAACTCATGACAATCAAATGCATCACCACAATTCAACAATATGAATTATCTCATCATCATTATTCATGCATTGAAAACACTTCAAACAATGCATTTCATCACAAACCACAAACCACAACAATCATGCACACACAATTACTTCCACAAGGGATTCACACCACAAAGGTTACCCATAACACATCATAACAACATACATTGATATTCAATTCAACAATTTATTTTACCACACAACAACATCATTAATCATGCCTCAAAGTTTAACCCAAAACAATGTATTTACTTGCCATAAGGCCACAAACCATCATCACATCATTTAATCCATTGAATTCATATTACATATCAGCACACAAGTCATACGATGTATATCAAAAGCATATTGCATGATAACACATCAAATACACACAGTTACGATAGTAAAAGTCAACCAACGACGCATTTCCAAACCCCCGACATAATTAAATCGGTTAACCAATATCAAAACCATTTTAATAAGAAATAACATGTCAAAAGCTTTCCAACGCACCAAATCGCGCCTCAAACCGACTTACGGATCAAAAGTTATAAAGAAAACAAATTGGGAAAATCTGTCATGTTCGCAATGCGAAGCTCCTAGCGAGTCCTTCGCTCCCTCATTCGCAGTGCGAATACCCCAACAAACCATGGCAGAAAGGAAAATATCCTACAATTTCGCAGTGCGAACTCCCAGCGAACCTTCGCTGTCCCCTTCGCAGTGCGAATCCCCCAGCGAAACGTGGCAGAAAGAAAAACAACACAACGTTCGCAGTGCGAACCTCACGCGAACATTCGCTTTCCCCTTCGCTGGCCATTCACAGTGCGAACCTGCAAAACCAGAAAAACCCAGCAGCACTGTTACGGTGAAAATCTGATAACAAATTATTAATTAACTTGCATCATATTTCTTTTACAACCGACTTTGATTTATCCAAAGGAAAGGTTCAAGATCGTTAGAAAAACCTAAAGGGGGAAGATCTAAGGTTCGGGGGTTGGTTATACAAAGGGAAGGTATTAGCACCCTAAGTATCTGTTGTACTCTACAGGAACCTCTTGTTAATGTTATCTTATTTTTGCTAAAGGTTCTATGCAAAAGGTTGAAACCCTAGGGGTTAGTATCTAAGTATACTCGACAAAGCATCGCACTTTGCGCCTACGTATCCTCAGGAATAGAATCAGAGTATGCGTAGTTCTACTTCTACTGAATTATTCACTATGGTCAATATTCAGAGGGGAAATGAGTACACGCTCATTGTAGAGTTTAAGAACTCTCTAAATCTAGTTGTAATGGACCTATGTTATGTTTTAGTCAGTAGGGGAAAGTGATGATTCATTATGATGAATATCACTAAGAGTTTAAGAACTCTCTCCTAAAGCTAGTTGTAATTTCTATGGCTCTGATGAGGCCAAGAAATAAAGTTTCTCCTAAGAGGTTACTTAGGTTAAGGTGGGGGCTATGACTTTAGAAGTCAACATGTTCACCTTCCTTTGGAATGGGGGAAAGATGATGATAAAAGAATAAAAGTCATAGAAGATGAAACATTTGATATAAGATAATATAATGAAAGCAACATAAGCATGAGGATGGCAATATGTTTCATGACAAAGGATGAGTAGACATGAGATAAATATCAAGATATCAAGTAGACAATGACTGGCTAAGGATATTAAACTTGAGAAAGATGGTCACACAAGCAATTACAAAGCCAAAGCATAGTTAGACAAGAAGTTAATCAAGAATAAAATCAAGATTTAATGATGATAATCACAAATTAATGATCAAATGACAGGATAAACTAAATCAAACATTAAATGATTAGAATTATCAAGGAAGGGTTAAGAATAAAAGTCTAAACATTTAAAAAAATAAAATTCACATTATTAATTACTTCACTAAAATAAGCAATTAAGAAATAAAATTATCAAATAAAAATTAGATAACATATTTTTGGATTTTTTTATAAGTAAAAGTTCTTTTGAATTTTAATAAGTTTTTGTGATAAGAAGAAAATGATTTTAGCTAAAAAGAAAGGGAGATGTCACATGTAGGGTTTGAACCCATGCCCTTTCCTGATCGCCCCAAAATTTCCACCATCTGGGCTGTGCGTGCGTAGTGAACATAAGAGGGAAACACACATATATATTTTAAGAGGCAAAGAATCAAAAGGCAAAAGCAAAAGGACTGGGTAGGGATCGAACCCCAGTCCTGTGGGCGAAATGGTGAAGGCAAGGTGTGCGTGCTACCGTTGGGACGGCCAATACATCCGGTAATAATACAACTCAAAAATTATATAAAGTGAAACAAGTTCATATCCCCAATAAACCAAACACGCGCGTGCCCTATACTCCCACCATGATTCAGGTTTTAAGCATTTTAACCAGCCATGTTCAAGCGATTGTAACTCAACCAATACACATCCAAATTAAACAAAATAAAAAACTAATTCAATCAGCAAGGAAGCAAGATTTCAAAAATGTAACTTGTTTACACTAAGCCTTATCATACGACACACCATATGGCCACAAAGTAAGGGGCATCAGAAGTATTGAAAACATGAAGATAAAGAAGCTATGACATAAAACAAAGCTTGGCAGAGTGAACTGCACACATATCTGGCTAACAACGTTTCAGGATATTCATAAAGCATGGATGGTTCATGTTAGCACATGATAAAACATCATGAGAAGAAATTCAAGTCAGAAGAAACAAACTGTCATGGATTGGCAAATGGAGAAAAGAATAAATGTGCACAATGTGAAACATGTTATGACATCAAGATGAATACATGAACCAGGTCTAATACAAAAACAACATTTCCAAGCTAGCCATGAAGAGTGAAGTCAGTTGCATAGTTTCAACAAAATAATAGGTCAAACACATCAGTTTTGGGGATCAGGCAAGGTAAGTGAAAAGTGTGGCAATTCTGACCACTAAATCTTTGATTATTACTCAACAGTGATAAAGCATATACTATGAATACACCAAGACCAAAGTTTAAAGGTTCAAACAGTTAAGAAAAACAGGGCAGGGGCAGAACATGCTTTCCTTAATTTAAGATTTCCATGCTTTGAAATTATAGTTTAAACAAATCAAGCATATAAGCAAGATGGAGTACATGATAAATTCAAATACATGAATACTAACTATGCCCTGCATGCATAACAGAAACATCATCACACACATAAGGACTCAAAAACAAACTGGTGTGAAATTGGAGTGGCCATACAGCAAATATGTAGCATATCATTTGTGCATAAAGGTTTATGAGACTTGACAAGCATGAGAAACTAGTGACAATAAGCCAATCAAGAGAAAAGCAAATCAGGCAGCTTAGTAATGTGGGTTTGAAATAAGGTAGTGGATCAAAACTTAGACTAACTTAGGCAGCAGGTCAAGCAAGGATTAGCAGAGGAAAATCAATGTTCAAAATGAAAGTTCAGTTCAAGAGAAAGTGATAAACCACATTTTGTTTTCAAACCAAAACCAGCATACTTGTTTTAAAACCTAACAACAACATATAATAGGAGCAAGTTATATTTGGTGAGGAAAATTTAAATTCAAGATATTGAGTATGAAGTTAACAGACATATGACACATATCATCATTGATTATCCTAACATTAGTTCTTGATACACCTTTTTAAGCATACATCAGCCAAGCCAAAATAGGGTACAATGTATAAATACAATGCATATTAGCAATTAGATTTCCAATACAGTAACCTAAGCATATAATCAGCACTCTCCATATTTGAATCATCTAGAAACTATTACATGTATTGAGACAACAGTCAAATTTGAAAGTAAATGACAACAAGGTAAAACACAAACCAAGGCAAATGAAGATACTCACATCAGCTTGAAATCATAATAAAACTTGAACAAAAGAGTAGGTAAACCAGCAAGAAATGGCATATGAGCAGGTTGAGACATATAACAGAGTGGTAGTTTGTACACCAGGACATAAAGCACATATATTTTTCATAGTTTGACAATGACATAACAGGCGAATAATAAGTATATGCACTCCATACATCAGTACACCAATTGAAAACACTAAGCATGGCAATGGCAGAATATTCAATAATCAACACAATAGTATCCTAAACCTCATGTTATTCACCTATCAACATAATGCTTATCACAATTTAAAGAACAATGCACAGCAGTAACACATGGGTTGAATAAGATATGAACATGGTAAGGTGCATCCCAACATGGATTTTGGGTCAAAACTAGTTACCAATCCTTCTAACAGTAAATTAAACAGGGCATGCTAAATACCACAGATTAATGGAACAAAGGTAGACATGTTTAGCATCACATTTTTGGATTTATCAAAGCGACAAGACATACACAACAAGCAAACATTCAATCTATATCTAGCTGTAATTCTAACATGATAGTAGTCCAGATGCATTAGTTTTAAGTATACAACTACTTTATAAGTCAAGTGACATAAAAGCATCTGGTTAAGAGGTTTTAAATTGATAGGTAAATAACAAGTTATGAATCATTCTAAACTCATGCATATGCTCAACAGTTGGATGTTCAGTACTAAGATTAAGTCAAACTTGGAACAGAGCAAGTTGAGGCAAAACAGCTAGCATGTGAGCAAAGACATTCATATCAGTTTGAAATTCACATGAGTGCATTAGTTCAATATGAGTTCAAGATTCACAGCCAATATTCTTATCAGTTCAACAATCTCATGTGCACATATATAGATGACAAGGAATGTATTGCAAAGCTGAACAAGACCAACCAGTAATATCACAATAGCAAGATAAAAAAGGTCATAGGTTATGAATTAATAAGTTGGATGAAGGACATACATACTCAACATATGAATAGGTTCCAATATAGTTTAAACAAACAGTTAACATGACAAAGAGAAAAATGTATTAGAGTTGCGGTATGAAACATCAATGTGTAGGTTCATGTCATTAGTCAAAGATTGATACAACATTAAGAATCAGAGGCAGAAACTCAGAATGTTCAAACTTCATATCACATAAAGATACATTGCTATATTCAGTTTAATAACAACAACATAGACCACACAAAAGTTGAATATTGAAGCATTCAAACAACATATTGAGATATACATCAATAAGACACATGTGCAGGGTAACAGCAGGGTGCATATAATATCAGAAGACCATCATGATGCAAATAAGAGTAAGATGCAATAATCACCAAACATCTATTTCTATTATTTAGAAACCAGTCAAGAATTCTACATACATTTAGAAAAAAAAAACATGAGCATGAACAAAAGTGAAGCCATGATACACATCCTTGATCAGTTTAAACTAACTTAACAAGATGAATACAAAACAAACTCATAGAGACTCAAAAACATCAGTGACCCGATGGAAGCAAAAAGTATTTCCAAACTAATAGGGCATTCTTATTCTAACGAACTGATAGAATAACACTTCCCCCAACATTGTCTTAATAAGCAAAAACACATTAAGTTAAACAAAATCATTCGAATAACACAAAGTATATATCCCTAGGATTCAAAATGTAATAACATGATCATGAACCAAAATGAGATTAAATGAGCATAAAAAAAATAAGAAAGGGAAGGGATGTTACCAACTTGAAGCTTTGCAAATGATTTGATTATGCAGAATCTTCCCACAGCAACTCAGAAAACCAGCTCACTTCTCTTACTCAGCTTGCTCGGATCTTGAAAATATATGTTATTTTTTGAAGAAAAATGTTGATGCCAATGAACTGAAATTGAGCCTCATTATATAGGTAAGGAGATTGGGCTGATGTTTATGGGTCGGGTCAGAATTAATCCTCCTCCAAGAGT
This sequence comes from Lathyrus tuberosus, assembly GCA_022829125.1. Taxonomy (NCBI): domain Eukaryota; kingdom Viridiplantae; phylum Streptophyta; class Magnoliopsida; order Fabales; family Fabaceae; genus Lathyrus; species Lathyrus tuberosus. The sequence continues at coordinate 14,645,973 of JALAZF010000062.1, read as the reverse complement.
AGTGGCAGCTAGGGTTTTAAAACAATGTACAATGCTTGAGGGAGCAAACGCTCCTCTACTCTGAGATGTAGCAGATGCCACAGGGCTGAAGTAGATAGCATCTTCCTAACTTTCCTTTGTCATCAGCCTATGTAGGCGTTATTTGGGAAAGCGAGAGCGGTGTTGCTCTGCTCCTCTCGCAGGTGGTACAGCAAAATGACGAGAACGAAAAGCTTCATCCTTGCTTTGTGTAATTGAAATCTCATGGAGCAATTGAGGAAAAATAGGGCAAACGAGATTGGGAGGCGCCAAGATTGGCGAATTGAATTTGAACGAAGCTTGCAACAAACTTAAAGGAATTGGTTTCATTCATTTTTCCTCTGCAAAATCAAAGGGAACGAAAAAAAGAAGAAGAAGACCATCCTTGGACACGCGCAAGGTTTCAATTGGTCCAAAATGACCGTTGAAAAGTCAAAGAGAAAAAAACAGCCTTCTGATTGGCTAGTGGTGATATTCATCCTCCAATTAAAATTTCCCATAAATCCATAAAGACCAAATAAAACAATTACACGCGTATTTGTTTTTTCAATAAAAAATTAAATGACATTTTATTAAATTGTCACACCTAAATTAAAGTTTTAAAAGATTGTTTTAATAATAAAAAACTAAAGATGATTAGATTAACTCGAATTAATTAATTACTAATAAAAAAACTGACTTAATTTTAATTAATAAATTATATTAAAATTAAGGCACTATGAATAAATTTTAACCAAAATAATAAAAGGATAATTAATTCAAAATCAAACTAAAATTAAATCATCAATTAAATTAATTAATTAAGCTAATAACCAATTAAAACATTTAAAATTCAAAATAAATAAACATAAAAAAGATGAGGTAAAATAAGGCAAAATAAAAAAAGATAAATAAATTACGGCAAAATAAAATAAAAAAATGCTAAATAAATTAAGGCAAAATAATAAAAAAAGAAATTAAGATAAATCACATAGCATCTAGCAAAACGATGAGGGTAAACTTTGGGGTACAACAGTTGCCCCTATTTAAATATCTTCACCTGATGACATGAGAGATGAAGATCCTCATGTAATCAACAGTGAAAGATATTTAAATACATATAACCGAAAATTTTGCCCTCAGATGCACACACATGCAATGCAACAGACATGATGCCAAGGAGATGCAAGAAGATGCAGACACAACAAGACACCAAGGGGAAAACAGGAAGCAAAAGATCACAGAGCTTCACTGGGAAGGATGAAAGCTAGTATCCATGAGAAACACCTCACTAGAGATATAAGCTAACCAACAAAAGAGACCCACCAGGGAGACTCCAAAGAAACACTGGGGAAAAGACCACAGAACAATCTCCACTGGAAAAAAAAATCGGGGAGATAGACTACTGGGAACAAAACAATCCCACATCCTTCCTGGGCATGAAACCAGGAAGAAAAACCTGATCACCGGGGATCAGTAAAAAAGACAGACAACCAAACAAAGACTTCTTGGGGATTCTATACCGAAGGGTTCAAAAATGGGATCTTCAAGAAAAGCCAGGAAGACCGAGACAAACCCTGCGCACCAATTAGGAGTCTTAAGGGTTGAAGAAAATTGTTCCAAGAAGCTTATCTTAAAGCAAGTTTTCAAAAATCCAAGGTAAGGGTTCAATGCCCAACACGATTCGAACAAAGAACACGTTTTAAGACAAGAGGACAGTGCCTGACACGATTCAAACAAAGTCCAAGCTCAAGTTTGACATGATTCAAACGAAAACGATTTTAAAACTTGGAGGCAATGTCCGACACAATTCGAACAAAGACTCGGTTCAAGTTCGACATGATTCGAACAGGAACCAGTTTTAAAACGAGAAGACAATGCTTGACATGATTTAAACAAGGTCCAAGTTCAAGTTTGACATGATTCAAACGAGAACGATTTTAAAACCTGGAGGTAATGTCCGACCCGATTCGAACAAAGACTCGGTTCAAGTTCGACATAATTCGAACAGGAACCAGTTTTAAAACGAGAAGACAATGCTTGACATGATTCAAACAAGGTCCAAGTTCAAGTTTGACACGATTCAAACGAGAATAGTTTTAAAACAAGAGGCAGTGTCTGACACGATTCAAACAAAAACTCTGTTCATGTCCGACACGATTCGAACAAGAACGGTTTTAAAACAAGAAGACAATGCTTGACACGATTCAAACAAAGTCCAAGTTCAAGTTTGACACGATTCAAACGAGAACAGATTTAAAACAAGAGGCAGTGTCCAACACGATTCGAACAAAGACTCTGTTCATGTCCGACACTATTCGAACAAGAACGGTTTTAAAACAAGAAGACAATGCTTGACACGATTCAAACAAAGTCCAAGTTCAAGTTTGACACGATTCAAACGAGAACAGATTTAAAATCTTTAATGTTAAAACTTCTCGGGGAACAGTAAAAGGTTTAAAGATTCCAATCTGGCGCGCAAAGGTTAAGACCGAACAAGCACGACACAAGGCAAACCGGGAATGTCTATACTTCACTGGGGAAATAAAGACAGACACCACCAAAAGACCACAAGCAAAACAGAGCACAAGGATGCAAAGATGCTAGGGTATGATGCATATGCTTAGCTATATGCTAGAAACGACGCGAACGACGCAAAACAGGAAAGAAGAAAGGATAACACAAGCCAACACCACGAAACCCAAACATCAAGGACAACCGGGCAATCTTCTTTTCACTGGAGATGGCAAATCCAAGCCAAAGATACAATACTACTAATTCTTCCTGTACCAACTTGATTCCATAAAACATCTCGATACTAGAGTAAAACTTAGTTTATCTTTGTGTTCTTCTTAGAAATTGCAACATTTCCGTTTTCAAAAATCAGGTGAAAATGACAGAGTTTTGCAAAATAAAGATTATAGCGTATTAAACAAGAAAATGGCTCAATAGCTGATATCCATTGAAAAATGGTGACTTGCCAAATAGAAGAGTCCCATGAAATATTACAAATGCAACAAAAATGGCAAATTAGGAGAAAATACATTGTATTCAATGACCAGTAACAAACTCTATGGACTAAAACTCTAACAACTGACTTCTCTGGGGATTCCCGGATATAGGTGAGATGTCTTTCAAGCATAATACTTTCATACCGAATCTGCATTCACAGGGTGCGCAAGCTGTTCACCATCCATAGTTGTAAGAAAAAAAGACCCTCCAGAAAAGACTGTCTTGACTACAAATGGACCTTCATAATTGGGTTCCCATTTACCGCGGGCGTCTCTTTGTGAAGGTAGAATCTTTTTAAGTACCAATTCTCCTTCTCTGAATTCTCGAACGCGGACCTTCTTATCAAACGCTCTCTTAATCTTCTTCTGGTACAAATGACCATGGCACATGGCCGTCAGACGCTTCTCATCAATTAGGTTCAGTTAATCATATCTTTCTCGAACCCATTCTGCTTCATCAAGCTTGGTTTCCATCAATATCCTTAATGAGGGTATTTCATCCTCTATAGGGAGGACAACATCCATCCCATATACTAGAGAAAAGGGGGTTGCCCCTGTTGAAGTTCTAACTGATGTTCTGTACCCATGTAGTGCATATGGCAACATCTCGTGCCAATCCTTGTATGTTTTGACCATCTTCTGAATAATTTTCTTGATATTCTTATTTGCAGCTTCGACCGCTCCGTTCATCTTTGGGCGGTATGGCGAAGAGTTATAGTGTTCAATTTTGGAGTTGTCGCACAGCTACTTCATGGTTTTGTTGTTCAGATTGGTTTCGTTGTCAGTTATGATCCTGTTGGGGATCCCATAACGACAAATGATGTTGTTCTTAATGAAGCGCACCACTACTTGCTTAGTCACATTGGCGTATGAAGCGGCTTCCACCCACTTAGTGAAGTAATCAATAGCCACCAAAATGAAACGATGTCCATTAGATGCTTTAGGTTCAATTGCCCCAATCATATCAATGCCCCACATAGAGAACGGCCAGGGCGATGATAGCACGTTCAACAGAGTAGGAGGAACGTGCATTTTGTCCGTATAAATCTGACATTTATGGCATTTTCTAACATACTGAATGCACTCAGTCTCCATAGTCAACCAATAGTATCCAGCCCTCAAAATCTTCCTAACCCTGGCATGTCCATTGGCATGGGTGCCAAAAGCTCCTTCATGGATATCATGGATCAGCAAGTTTGCTTCTCTCTTATCGACACATCTTAGCAAAACCATATCATGATTCCTTTTGTACAGTACACCATTGTTGATGAAGAACTTGGCTGATAGTCTTCGTAGAGTCTTCTTATCAAGAATGGAGCCGTTGGCTGGATATTCTTGATTCTTTAGAAAGTTCAACATATCATGGAACCAAGGTTTGCCGTCTGATTCTCCTTCAATGGACTGACAGTAGGCAGGCTCAGCCCTCCTTTCAATACTGATTACTGGATCTTCATTGATAAATCTAACCTGGCACATCGAAGCCAGTGTTGCTAAAGCATCAGCCACATGATTCTCAGTATGTGGCACATGACGAAATGTTATCTCATCAAAACACTTAATCAAATCCAAAGCATATGCCTGATAAGGGATAAGCTTCTCATCTTTTGTCTCTCACTCGCCTCTGATTTGATAAATGACTAGAGCATAGTCACCCATAACTTCAAGAAAATAGATTCCAAGATCGATTACAGCTTCCAGGCCCAGAATGCACGCTTCATACTCAGCAATATTATTTGTACACCCAAAATCCAATCTAGCTGAAAAAGGGGTGTAGCCACCTTCAGGATTAATTATAACAACACCTACTCCATGTCCCTTATAATTGGACGAACCATCGAACATCATCTTCCACCTATACTCAGCCCTGGGATCTTCTTCAGAGCTTGACTCTTCACAATCTTTCACTACCATGATATCCTCGTCAGGGAAATCAAACTTGAGTGGTTCATAGTCTTCGAGTGGTTGATCGGCAAGATATTCTGAAAGAACACTTCCTTTAATGGCCTTTTGAGTGACATACTGAATGTCATATTAAGATAATATGTGCCAACGGGCAAGTCTACCCGTTTGAGCAGGTTTCTCAAAAATGTACTTTATCAGATCCATCTTGGAAATCAACAAGGTAGTATGATAAATCAGGTACTGCCTTAGACGTTTGGCGGCCCAAGCCAGAGCGCAACAAGTCTTTTCAAGTAGTGAGTAACGGCTTTCACTATCTGCAAACTTCTTACTTAGATAATAAATCGCATGTTCTTTCCGGCCAGTCTCATCATGCTGTCCCAAAACACATCCCATAGACTCTTCCAAAACAGTCAAATACATAAAGAGAGGTCTTCCGGGAACCGGAGGAATTAGAATAAGAGGTTCTTGGAGATAACTTTTGAGTTTCTCGAAAGCTTGTTGACAGTCAGCATTCCATTCTACTGGCTGATCCTTACGGGGTAATTTGAAAATTGGCGCACATATTGGAGTCATGTTGGAGATGAACCTGGAGATGTAATTCAAACGGCCCAAAAATCCTCTGACTTGAGACTCGGTTTGAGGAGATGGAATTTCTTGGATTGCTTGCACTTTATCTAGATCCACTTCAATGCCCTTCTGGCTAACAATGAAACCCAATAACTTCCCTGACCTGACTCCAAAGGTACATTTTGCAGGGTTTAACCTTAACTGATACTTTCGAAGTCTTTTGAACAATTTCAGCAAGTGATCTATATGTTCCTCTTCATTTCGAGATTTGGCTATCATATCGTCCACGTACACCTCTATCTCTTTGTGGATCATATCATGAAACAAGTCACCATAGCCCTTTGGTATGTTGCCCCGATGTTCTTTAATCCAAAAGGCATAACCTTGTAACAATAAGTGCCCCACGGGGTAATGAAAGTGGTTTTATCCATGTCAGCTAGATCCATTCTAATCTGGTTATATCCTGAAAAACCATCCATAAATATGAACATTGCGAAACGAGCCGTGTTATCTACCAGTGTGTCGATATGGGATAGACGGAAATCATCTTTGGGACTAGCTTTATTAAGATCCCTGTAGTCCACGCACATTCGTACCTTCCCATTCTTCTTCATAACTGGAACAATATTAGCTACCCACTCTGGGTACTTGGAAACTGCTAAAAATCCGGCATCCAACTGTCTCTTAACTTCATCTCGAATCTTGAGAGCCATGTCGAGATGACTTCTGCGAAGCTTTTGTGTTACTGGCGGGCATTCAGGTTTGAGTGGTAACTTGTGGACTACAATATCTGTGTCTAAACCAGGCATGTCTTGGTAGGACCAAGCGAACACGTCCACATACTCTTCAAGGAGTGAAATCAACCGCTGTCTAATTTCTGGTTTCAGCAATGCCCCAATCGTAACCTCTTTCTTATCTTCCTCGGTGCCAAGATTGATGACATCAACCTGCTCCTCATGAGGCTGGAGATCCGTATATTGGTATTCACACATATCCGCTAGATCCTTGGGCACCTCATAATCTTCCTCCTCCTCCTCAGCTTGATAGACAGGGGAGTCGAAGTCAATGGTAAGAGCAAGTTCATTGAATACAATAGGTTTATGATTCATTCTGCATGGTAGAATGACTTATATTATTAAAATGCACAACAATTCAAGAATATGCGAGATGAAGATGCTTTTGTTTGAAAAGATTGCCATTTTTTAGAAACAGAATGCAATAAAGTAAAAACGACAAAAATTTAGCAAAAGAGTCATTTCATTGATTTAAAGTTTGAAAACGGAGGCCCGTACAAAACAATCCACTAGCTTTGGGCAAGACTAGGGAGATGAAAACAACAAATCTAAACAAGTTACTCTGGTTCTGGGTACAAAGTTGGGATCTCAACAGACTCCCAATTGCTTAACGCGCCTTCCTGGCGAAAGACCAAACGATCAATATCTTCCTCTTCTTCAGCACTTCCAATGATCACATGGACTTGATGCCCACCTCTGACAAATGTCTCCTGCACAGTCTTTATCTTCATTCCTCTTCCTCTTGTACCTGAAGCAGCCTCATCTTCTGGAGTTGGTCTGTAACCCAACCCTTGGTGTCGGATCCTCTTCTCAACCTCAATAACTTCACCCCAACCTGCGGGCACGCCTTCTTGAAGGGCGGACTGGATACTCTTATACGAAGCAAAGGATGGATATTCCAGTACCACTGGCATCTCATTGTCAATCATAACTGCATTAGCTATTTCCAGGGCTTGGAAAGAAGTCTCCAACGCATCCTCATCAGCCTCAATATAACGGAAGGATGACAAGTTACTAACCATCAAGTCTTTTTCCCCATGCACGATGACCAACTTATCATCGACCACAAACTTCATCTTCTGATGTAGGGTTGAAGTGACAGCGCCCGCCTCATGGATCCAGGGTCTTCCAAGTAGACAGCTATAGGCAGGGTTAATGTCCAAAACTTGAAACAGAACACTGATATCCTGAGGTCCAATTAAAACCAGTAGCTCAATTTCCCCCATCACAGATCTTCGTGAACCATCAAAAGCTTTGACAATTAACGATGTGGGTCTCATGATCCCTCCTTTGTATGCCAGCTTATCGAGGGCCCTCTTTGGTAAAACATTCAGGGAGGATCCTGTGTCTACAAGAACTCTAGCCAATGTGTCCTCCTGACACTTCATTGATATGTGCAGAGCAAGATTGTGTTTCCGACCTGATTGGGTCAGTTCTTCATCACTGAAGTTGAGCGTATTGCATGCAGTAATGTTAGCGATAACATGATCAAACTGTCAGGCGGTAATATCCTGAGCTACATGAGCCTGAGCCAATACTTTCTGCAATGCTGATCGGTGGACTGGTGAATTAATCAACAGAGATAAAATGGAAATTTTTTACGGGGTCTGGTGGAGCTGATCCACAATCTTGTAGTCACTTCTTTTTATTATCCTGAGAAATTCTTCATCCTCCTCCTTGGAGATTACTTCTTTACCTTTGTCATTAGTAGGTATACGCACATCACCTTCTTTACCAGACACTTCTTTGTTCACAGGGGTATAAATTCTTCTACTCCTTGTCATTCTTCCCGTTCCTACTATACTGGACACATTCTTCTCATCAGCCCCCACCTCCTTCCTTGGGACCGGTTCTTCTATAACGACCCTCACCTCTTTCCTTGGGATCATTTCCTCCTTCTTCTTACCACCTGTAATGTCTTCGTAGATCCATGGTAACGCTTTGGTTCCTCTGAACCTGAACGGGATTGGTCTTGGGAAATTATTCCGCCTGGCATGATTAACAGGAGAAACGTCTTCAGATTTGTTGAATCTTGGAACTAATTGTTAAAACACTGGACTCATGGTACTTTCCCCTGGATTGTTGAACACAGGGACTGCTGATATGTGTTCTTCTTCATCAAACACTGGCACTTGATTTGGCAAATTGAACACTGGTTCAATCACTGCTACCCTGCTTTCTTTTCTGAAAACCTGTAAGAAACCTTCATCAATCAATTGCTGAATATCATCTTGAACCAACTGACACCCTTCACTACTACCATTACATTCTTCACAACCATCATGGCAGACTTTGACCAAACCGGTGCTGAACAGCTTGGCATGACACGTTCTCAGGGGAGTTTTAATCTTTGCTGCATCTGAGATCAACACTTCATCATTCTCGTTTTCGACAACATTAGTTGACCCATGCGTTGGCAAAGGGTTACTCTTCACATTTGGCTGGCTATTAGAAAAAGACAGAATGTTCTTCTCCATCAAACTTTTCACTAGATTCTTTAATGCCAAACATCCTTCTAAATCATGGCCCACCCTTCCTTGATGGAAAGCACAGGTTGCATTAGGGTTGAAGAACTGCAGCGACTTCTCGGATGGTAGCCCCAACGACCTAGTAACAATTAATCCTTGCTCCACCAGAGAAGGATACAATGATGTATACGTCATCGATATGGGTGGAAAATTTGGTGTTACCTCCTGTCTTCTTTGAGGGGTATTTTGCTGTGGCACTGGCCGCCTCGGCTGTTGGTAATTCTGATTTTGATTCTTCGGCCACTGCTGCTGATTTGGTGGCTGGGAAACAGGAACTTGTTGCATTACCTGATGATTAAAAGTAGGCATAACAGATGCCACGTATGGTTGTTGTGCGAACTGCATAGGGTAAACTGGTTGTTGAGGAAAACTGGGACCTGGTTGTGGTTGGAATAGAGATCATTTCCAAATAGGATTCTGCTTCTTCCCTGTCATAACAGCGTTAGTTTTGCCTTCCTTCTTCATATGAAAATTACCCGGAGACTTCTTGACACTGGCGCTAGTCGAACTGTTAGGTGAACTGGCTACATTTCCACTTTTCAGACCTGCCTCCACTTTCATGCCAATTGCAATGATATCAGAAAAATTGGCACCAATATTACTAATCATTTTCTCATAGAATTCCGGCTTTACAATGTCTACAAACCAATCAGCTAATTCCTTCTCAGTCAATGGTGGTTCAACCTGTGATGCCGTCTCTCTCCACCTTTGAGCATATTCTTTGAATGACTCAGTGTTCTTCTGAGTCATGGTCAATAGCTGTCTACGATCAGGAGCTAAATCCAAGTTATACTTGTAGTGCTTTATGAAGACGTCCATAACATCTTGGAAACATTTAATCTGAGATTGGAAACAATGGATCATTAACTTATCGTTATCCATATATGCCGCCATTCTTCGGAGATACATGACCAAGTGTGCCTTAGGACACGTAGCACCAGTTCGAAGCTTGGCAGTTTGAATTTTAGTGGAATTACTAGATTAGTGACCAGACACATATCCTTAAGGTCATAACTGAAGACATTGTCTCCCTCCATGGCCTTCAGCTTTCTCTGCATAATCTCCATATTGGCTCTTAATTTCTCATTACTGTCATCTTCTTCCATAGACATATCGTCATGGTCAAAATGATGCTGATTTTGAAAAACTGGTTGAAAATGGGTCTGCACCACTGGTGGTACTGCTTGTTGTGTGGATTGCGGAGCCGTGACTCTCATAAAGTCACGTGACATTCCCAGAGTAGGGCCTTCAACAGGTATGGCGGGTGGTTCAACAGTTGTAGCTGCGACTTCTGAGACCACATTGACCTGTGTATCCATCTTTGCTCGTATAACATTCAGGGCTTCCATGATCTGCCCCATACCACCTTTTAATTCGTTAAGCTCGTTGTTAACTTGATCCAAGTTCTCGCAATCTACTGACATTCTTCTTCTTCGAGCATGTGCCCGGGTATTGTAATGATTCGAGGAATTCAGGGTGACGGTTCAACAACAACTGGAGAAGATAAAACGACAATGAGACACAAAAGAAATGCACATGCACATGCGAAAATGCAGATGAGATGCGCATGCAGGCTAAACCATCAAGAACTAAAAGGGTTCGCAAACAGTGTGAATAACAGGATTACTAATAACATAACTTTCCCATTGAAAATAAGATAAGTGCTTACAGAAAGGAAGTGTTACAATCATTGTTTGGATCACATTAAAAAGAAATACAACTTTTAAAAATAGGATTACAACAATAGATTACAACTACGAAAAATAGGGCAGCCCTTCGCCTTCCCTGATCCCTTCCATGATTTCTTTGATAAGTCGATTGGTTTTGGCCTTCTCCAAAGTCAGCTCCCCTAATAGCTCCATCCTTCTCTGTTCAGCACTTGTGGATGCCTCATAATACAGAGTGGGCTTTCTCATGCTGAGTGAAATCCCTCGTGCCCATTGAAGATGAGCTTCAGTGACAGGACCGTTGGTGATCCATATTTGATAATTAATGAAAAGCCATGCTTCCCCCATCTTGAGTTTCTCTTCAAATCCTTCTCCGTATCCATAGTACATCAGCTCCAATTCTTCTGGTCTAGGCTCCTCTTCAATCGGATGACCCAACTGGCGACGTGTGAGCACAAGGTTATAGTTTATACAACCAAGTCGACCCATGAGTGGCACATTAGGATAGCCTCCACAACTAACAATTATTATGGTTCCTTCAGGGTCTGTATCGTACTACTTGATGTCAGAATGCCTCAGTTCCATTAGTTTCTTGACCCAAAGAGCATTGTCACTCACTTCCCAAAACGTTGGTGTCGTAGGTAGGTATGAAATGAACCACTTGTATAGTAGTGGAGCACATCAAACAATCACACCTTTACTCCTCATAGTCTGCATGGTGACCAAGATGTACATGTCGGCCAGTAAAGTGGGGACAGGGTTCTGACCCATAAAGATTCTGATTGCTTGGACATCGACAAAATCTTTAACATTGGGAAATAGGAATAACCCGTACACCAGTAAAGCAAACATTGACTCAAACATTACAGAGTTTCCGTTTTCCTGAAAGTGAAGAGCTGTCTCAATTAGAAATTGGGCGGGTAGCCCACGATACCCTTCCCTGGTGGTCATGTTTTCTCGGATGTGTCTCTTTCGAATCCCCAATCCTACGGCGATATCCTGATTAATGAATTCTTCTTCCACACCAAAAAAAGGAGGGTGATGCTGAACCGGTAGTCCTAGCATATGTGAGTATTCTTCTATGGTTGGGACTAATTGGAAGTTTGGAAAGATGAAACATCGGTATACTGGATGATACCGCTGTACCAAAGTTTCTAGCAGTCCTTCTTTTACTTGCAACTTCATTAATGATAACAGGTCCCCATACTTGTCAATAAAGCTTGGCGGATCTTCAATTCTTCCTCCAATCTCTATCAAATGCTCAACATTAGGGACCAGGAAAGTGACGAGCCAATTTATGTTCTTAGTAGCGTCCATTTTCCACAAAGTCTGCAAAACAAAATTTAGTACCTCGATAGTTTAGCAAAAAAAATGCAAAATGCAACATGATGCAATATGATATGCAGATACAAAGCTAATCTATCAAGAAACACAGAAAATTGCAAGGCTTTTGACAATGGTATTTCAAAAAATTCTTCTTCATTAAGCAAGTTTGGCATTCATTACATTCGGAGCAGAGTATCTTCATGCTCTTAGTACAAAGGTGGGTTGTTCCCATAACTGAAAAGATAACAACAACAAAGAAAATAAATAACATGGGGAACTAGCAGCAAGATCTTTAGAAGTTAGACCCGCTGGTGGATGTTTCCCCCTCCTCATCCATCTCCCTCATCAGTTTTTCTATGCGTCCCTTAATCCTTTTCTTTTCGAGTAACATCCCTGTCAATGTTTCCTCCAGTCCATGTCTAGTTCTGAGCGGCTTGTGACGGGAATAGGGTCTCCTCATCACAATGGCTATCTCACGAGACCATTCCAGATGTGCCTCATTGACGGAGCACTCCGCCTTCCACAACTGCCTATTGATTTGACACCAAGCTTGCTCAAGAAGCATTTTCATTTCGTAGCCGTCTCTTTCCCCATAATACATCATGTGTAAATCCTCCTTGATTATGGGTCCCTTCCCCATAAGACCCAGTTGTCAACGGGCGAGCACGGGATTGTAGTTGATGCAGCCGTTTCTTCCCAACAGGGGTACATTAGGGCAATCCCCGTAGCTGGTAATTATGACAATCCCTTCTTCTGTTGGGCTATGCCATTTGACATCTGTGTGCTTCAAACTCATCAGTTTTTCAATCCATACCTGACAATGTTCTACCTCCTAGAAAGTCGGGGTTTTTGGCAAGTAGGCTGTGAACCACTTATAGAAAAGAGGTATACAACACACAATTTCTCCATATCCTTTGTTGTACTTGGTTTGAACTGCGTGGTACATATCAGCCAGCAAGGTAGGGACTGGGTTATTGACTCTGAAAAATTGTATTGCCTGAGTATCAACGAACTGCTTTGCGCCTGGAAACAGAACCAGCCCATAGATCATTAATACAAGTGTTGCCTCATACAGTTGCTCCTTTCCTCTATTCTTAAAGTACGTTGCTTTCTCAAACAAGAATAGTGAAGATAGTCCAAGTCGTCCTTCTTTAACAACTAAATTTGCCTGGATATCGGAAAATCTGATTCCGGTAGTCGTTGCAATATCTCTAGCTGATGGCATTGATTCTAAACTGGAGAAAATTGGGATATCTTTGACGGGAGTCCCAATTATAGCAGAAAATTCCTCTAAGGTTGGAACTAATTGGAACTCGAGAAATAAGAAGCAACGGTAATTGGGGTGATACAATTGCACCAACACTTCCAATGGTCCCTCAGTCACTGGAACCCTTAGTAGTTGTGAGAGGTTTCCATATTTGTCAGCAAAGTTTGAAAGATCCTCGATCATGTCGCACATCCATATCAGTTGTTGAAGTTTCGGGAGCTCGAAGTAATAAGGCCAAACTTGTTTTTTAGATTCCATATCAACAAAGTCTGCAAAAATATCATTAGTTTCTTGATAGTTAGCAAAACAATGCTGATGCAATGCAAAGTTTCATGGAATTCAGACGTCCACAAAATATCAAGAGATATCAAAAGACCTCATTTTCATTGAATAAAAGGTGAATTACAATAGTTGATACACTTTCAAAATCCCAAAACATAAAGCTAAATAAAAGCTAGAAAGTTCTAAGGAAATTCTCCTAGAAGCCTTGTGTTGAGTCTTCTGATTTCTTTCTCCATCTAATCTCTTTCTGCGACGAGGTTGTCAAGAATGGATTTCCAAGCGGGAGGCTGAGTGCTTGAGGGACTTGGATATTCATGGGCTTTTCTCTTCTTACAGGAGAGTAACTCCTCATTCTTGGTCTGCAGTTGCTTCTGGAGTTCCAGATTCTCTTCAACGACCACTTGATACTTGAGCCTCCAGGCTTCTTCTGGCCTTTGGGCTTGTCTTAGAGAAATTTCCAACTCTTCTTCTTTTGACATGAAGTACAAAACAGGCTCTTTCTTCAAAGTAATTGGCTCTTGTCTTTTGTAGGGCATCTTTAGCTCTATAGCTCTTCTTCTAACCCATTGGAGGTAGGGCTCTAAGGATACACAGTTAGGTCTTCCTAAAGAACTTCTTCCTCTTTTACGTTTGCTACCCCAAGCGTTCAAGATCAACTCTTTTTGTTCTTCGTTCTTGTCATATGTTTCGAAGTAAATACTTTCCACATGAGCACTGAGAGGTTTGTCTTATAGAGGATACCCTAATTGGCATCGCGCCAATACAGGGTTGTAACTGATACCACATTTGATGCCAAGGAGAGGCACATTACCATAGTTTCCACATCTATCTGTAATCAGGATTCCATCATACACCCTATTATACCAGTCAATATCTGCATGGGAGAGTGCCATAACTTTCTGAGACCACCATCCTTCCTTGGAATCCCAGAATGCTCCTGCCTATGGTAGATGCGAAATAAACCATCTATACAGTATAGGGACACAGCAGGTAATCTGTCCATTTCTATGAGCGTTTCTTGTATAGACTGAGTGATAGGCTTCAGCAAGCAAGGTAGGCACAGGATTTTGTTTCAAGAAGATTTTGATTGCATTTAGATCCACAAAGTTGTCTATATTTGGAAACAAGAAAAGTCCATAGATAAGCAATGCAAATACAGCTTCAAAGGCATCCCTGTTGGAGTTCTTAGCAAAGTAACGTGCCTTTCCAATCAAGAACTTAGCAGTTAACCCCAAAATTCCTCCCTTAGAGGCTAAATTGCTTTTGATGTCAACTAACTCCAGGTGAGTCTTCTCAACTATTTCTTCTTCTTTTAGATCCTCCTCGAAGATAGGAAACGGGAATTCATCCTTGATAGGTAAACCAACTATCTGAGAGTACTCCTCAAGGGTGGGTAAGAGCTGATAGTCAGGGAACGTGAAGCAGTGATATTTTGGATCATAAAACTGAAGTAGAGTTGAGAGAAGTCCTTCATCAACGGTCTTCCTTAACAAGACCCACAACTTTCCATATCTGCTTAGGAATCCTTCAGGGTCTATTAACAAATCTCCCAATTTCCTTAGGTCATCCAATTTGGGACTCTTGAAAGTCTATTTGATGGTGTTTCTTCTTGAGCTATCCATGATATTCCTCTGATATAAGAAAAGAAGTCTGAGTTCCATGAAACAGATGCAACATGAATGCTTATGCTATATGGATGCAACAAACACACATAGAGCACAAACAAACAAAGGCAAAAAAGGGGATAGGTTAAGCATGGAGCCAAAGGTTCACCCTTCCCATTGGTATGTTCTATTGGTTTTCACCTGCTGAACGGGGTTCTAAGAAGTTCCCAGAGTCTACAATCCATCTTTCGGATTTTAAGGATTTCCCAGATGACTTGGTAATCGATAAAATTCTCAAGAGGATCTCGTCTGAGTGTAGTATCGCGTGACAACCAATTCAGAAATAGACTCCATCATGGTCTCCGCACTACATCTAAAAGGCTTAAGTTGGGTTTGGTAACTACGGTTCTCAATATCCTGGGCTCCTAGGTCGAGAGTAGCACGCTTTCACGAACGAGTTCGTTCAACATGACTAGACACTCGAGAGGGCCTCAACTGAGTGATGGTGTTATCAATTTAACCTTTCAGGATTCGACTCCCTCAAAGCCTCCTTGAATACCATCGTCCTATAATAAGTGTACGCTCAAATCCGGGTATAGGATTTATCTCACTCATAGATATCATGTCAACCCAGAAAAAAGTCAAGCAAGAATAGATATACAGATATATAAGCAAGTATGACATACACAAGCATATACAAGTAAATAAGCAAACATAAAAACAAGATTGGCTTAACCCTCTTAGGAAAGGACCAGCAGTAGGTCTAAAACTCCCCAATGAAGTCGCCATTTCTGTTGCGGTGAAAATCGGATAACAAATTATTAATTAACTTGCATCATATTTCTTTTACAACCGACTTTGATTTATCCAAAGGAAAGGTTCAAGATCGTTAGAAAAACCTAAAGGGGAAAGATCTAAGGTTCGGGGGTTGGTTATATAAAGGGAAGGTATTAGCACCCTAAGTATTTGTAGTACTCTACAGGAACCTCTTGTTAATGTTATCTTATGTTTGCTAAAGGTTCTATGCTAAAGGTTGAAACCCTAGGGGTTATTATCTAAGTATACTCGAAAAAGCATCGCACTTTGCGCCTACGTATCCTTGGGAATAGAATCAGAGTATGCGTAGTTCTACTTCTACTGAATTATTGACTATGGTCAATATTCAGAGGGGAAATGAGTACAAGCTCATTGTAGAGTTTAAGAACTCTCTAAATCTAGTTGTAATGGACCTATGTTATGTTTTAGTCAGTAGGGGAAAGTGATGATTCATTATGATGAATATCACTAAGAGTTTAAGAACTCTCTCCTAAAGCTAGTTGTAATTTCTATGGCTCTGATGAGGCCAAGAAATAAAGTTTCTCCTAAGAGGTTACTTAGGTTAAGGTGGGGGCTATGACTTTAGAAGTCAACATGTTCACCTTCCTTTGGAATGGGGGAAAGATGATGATAAAAGAATAAAAGTCATAGAAGATGAAACATTTGATATAAGATAATTGGGTTAATAGTGATTTACCCCCTGCCATATGAGCGTGTTTCGGTTTACCCCCCCCCCCCCCCCCACCGTTGCCAAAGGCAGGTTTTGGCAATAGGTTTTTTGAAAAAAACCGTTGCCAAAAGGCAGAGAGGGGGAAAAGCAAAATTCGCTAACATTACAGGGCTGAAATTTACTATTAACCCAAGATAATATAATGAAAGCAACATAAGCATGAGGATGGCAATATGTTTCATGACAAATGATGAGTAGACATGAGATAAATATCAAGATATCAAGTAGACAATGACAGGCTAAGAATATTAAACTTGAGAAAGATGGTCACACAAGCAATTAAAAAGCCAAAGCATAGTTAGACAAGAAGTTAATCAAGAATAAAATCAAGATTTAATGATGATAATCACAAATTAATGGTCAAATGACAGGATAAACTAAATCAAACATTAAATGGTTAGAATTATCAAGGAAGGGCTATGAATAAAAGTCTAAACATTTAAAAAAATAAAATTCACATTATTAATTACTTCCCTAAAATAAGCAATTAAGAAATAAAATTATCAAATAAAAATTAGATAACATATTTTTGGATTTTTTTATAAGTAAAAGTTCTTTTGAATTTTAATAAGTTTTTGTGAAAAGAAGAAAATGATTTTAACTAAAAAGAAAGGGAGATGTCACATGTAGGGTTTGAACCCATGCCCTTGCCTGATCGCCCCAAAATTTCCAGCATCTGGGCTGTGCGTGCGTAGTGAACATAAGAGGGAAACACACATATATATTTTAAGAGGCAAAGAATCAAAAAGCAAAAGCAAAAGGACTGGGTAGGGATCGAACCCCAGTCCTATGGGCGAAATGGTGAAGGCAAGGCGTGCGTGCTACCGTTGGGACGACCAATACATCTGGTAATAATACAACTCAAAAATTATATAAAGTGAAACAAGTTCATATCCCCAAATAAACCAAACACGCGTGTGCCCTATACTCCCACCATGATTCAGGTTTTAAGCATTTTAACCAGCCATGTTCAAGCGATTGTAACTCAACCAATACACATCCAAATTAAACAAAATAAAAAACTAATTCAATCAACAAGGAAGCAAGATTTCAAAAATGTAACTTGTTTACACTAAGCCTTATCATACGACACACCATATGGCCACAAAGTAAGGGGCATCAGAAGTATTGAAAACATGAAGATAAAGAAGCTATGACATAAAACAAAGCTTGGCAGAGTGAACTGCACACATATCTGGCTAACAACGTTTCAGGATATTCATAAAGCATGGATGGTTCATGTTAGAACATGATAACACATCATGAGAAGAAATTCAAGTCAGAAGAAACAAACTGTCATGGATTGGCAAATGGAGAAAAGAATAAATGTGCACAATGTGAAACATGTTATGACATCAAGATGAATACATGAACCAGGTCTAACACAAAAACAACATTTCCAAGCTAGCCACGAAGAGTGAAGTCAGTTGCATAGTTTCAACAAAATAACAGGTCAAACACATCAGTTTTGGGGATCAGGCAAGGTAAGTGAAAAGTGTGGCAATTCTGACCACTAAATCTTTTATTATTACTCAGCAGTGATAAAGCATATAATATGAATACACCAAGACCAAAGTTTAAAGGTTCAAATAGTTAAGAAAAACAGGGCAGGGGCAGAACATGCTTTCCTTAATTTAAGATTTCCATGCTTTGAAATTATAGTTTAAACAAATCAAGCATATAAGCAAGATGGAGTACATGATAAATTCAAATACATGAATACTAACTATGCCTTGCATGCATAACAGAAACATCATCACACACATAAGGACTCAAAAACAAACTGGTGTGAAATTGGAGTGGCCATACAGCAAATATGTAGCATATCATTTGTGCATAAAGGTTTATGAGACTTGACAAGCATGAGAAACTAGTGACAATAAGCCAATCAAGAGAAAAGCAAATCAGACAGCTTAGTAATGTGGGTTTGAAACAAGGTAGTGGATCAAAACTTAGACTAACTTAGGCAGCAGGTCAAGCAAGGATTAGCAGGGGAAAATCAATGTTTAAAATGAAAGTTCAGTTCAAGAGAAAGTGATAAACCACATTCTGTTTTCAAACCAAAACCAGCATACTTGTTTTAAAACCTAACAGCAACATATAATAGGAGCAAGTTATATTTGGTGAGGAAAATTTAAATTCAAGATATTGAGTATGAAGTTAACAGACATATGACACATATCATCATTGATTATCCTAACATTAGTTCTTGATACACCTTTTTAAGCATACATCAGCCAAGCCAAAACAGGGTACAATGTATAAATACAATGCATATTAGCAATTAGATTTCCAATACAGTAACCTAAGCATATAATCAGCACTCTCCATATTTGAATCATCTAGAAACTATTACATGTATTGAGACAACAGTCAAATTTGAAAGTAAATGACAACAAGGTAAAACACAAACCAAGGCATTGAAGATACTCACATCAGCTTGAAATCATAATAAAACTTGAACAAAAGAGTAGGTAAACCAGCAAGAAATGGCATATGAGCAGGTTGAGACATATAACAGAGTGGTAGTTTGTACACCAGGACATAAAGCACATATATTTTTCATAGTTTGACAATGACATAACAGGCGAATAATAAGTATATGCACTCCATACATCAGTACACCAATTGAAAACACTAAGCATGGCAATGGCACAATATTCAATAATCAACACAATAGTATCCTAAACCTCATGTTATTCACCTATCAACATAATGCTTATCACAATTTAAAGAACAATGCACAGCAGTAACACATGGGTTGAATAAGATATAAACATGGTAAGTTGCATCCCAACATGGATTTTGGGTCAAAACTAGTTACCAATCCTTCTAACAGTAAATTAAACAGGGCATGCTAAATACCACAGATTAATGCAACAAAGGTAGACATGTTTAGCATCACATTTTTGGATTTATCAAAGCGACAAGACATACACAACAAGCAAACATTCAATCTATATCTAGCTGTAATTCTAACATGATAGTATTCCAGATGCATTAGTTTTAAGTATACAACTAATTTATAAGTCAAGTGACATAAAAGCATCTGGTTAAGAGGTTTTAAATTGATAGGTAAATAACAAGTTATGAATCATTCTAAACTCATGCATATGCTCAACAGTTGGATGTTCAGTACTAAGATTAAGTCAAACTTGGGACAGAGCAGGTTGAGGCAAAACAGCTAGCATGTGAGCAAAGACATTCATATCAGTTTGAAATTCACATGAGTGTATTAGTTCAATATGAGTTCAAGATTCACAACCAGTATTCTTATCAGTTCAACAATCTCATGTGCACATATATAGATGACAAGGGATGTATTGCAAAGCTGAACAAGACCAACTAGTAATATTACAATAGCAAGATAAAAAAGGTCATAGGTTATGAATTAATAAGTTGGATGAAGGACATACATACTCAACATATGAATAGGTTCCAATACAGTTTAAACAAACAGTTAACATGACAAAGAGGAAAATGCATCAGAGTTGTGATATGCAACATCAATGTGTAGGTTCATGTCATTAGTCAAAGATTGATACAACATTAAGAATCAGAGGAAGAAACTCAGAATGTTCAAACTTCATATCACATAAAGATACATTGCTATATTCAGTTTAATAACAACAACATAGACCACACAAAAGTTGAATATTGAAGCATTCAAACAACATATTGAGATATACATCAATAAGACACATGTACAGGGTAACAGCAAGGTGCATATAATATCAGAAGACAATCATGACGCAAATAAGAGTAAGATGCAATAATCACCAAACATCTATTTCTATTATTTAGAAACCAGTCAAGAATTCTACATACATTTAGACAAAAAAACATGAGCATGAACAAAAGTGAAGCCATGATACACATCCTTGATCAGTTTAAACTAACTTAACAAGATGGATACAAAACAAACTCGTAGAGACTCAAAAACATCAGTGACCCGATTGAAGCAAAAAGTATTTCCAAACCAATAGGGCATTCTTATTCTAACGAACTGACAGAATAACACTTCCCCCAACATTGTCTTAATAAGCAAAAACACATTAAGTTAAACAAAATCATTCGAATAACACAAAGTATATATCCATAGGATTCAAAATGTAATAACATGATCATGAACCAAAATGAGATTAAATGAGCATAAAAAAAATAAGAAAGGGAAGGGATATTACCAACTTGAAGTTTTGCAAATGATTTGATTATGCAGAATCTTCCCACAGCAACTCAGAAAACCAGCTCACTTCACTTACTCAGCTTGCTCGGAACTTGAAAATATATGTGTTTTTTGAAGAAAAATGTTGATGCCAATAAACTGAAATTGAGCCTCATTATATAGGCAAGGAGATTGGGCTGATGTTTATGGGTCGGGTCAGAATTAATCCTCCTCCAAGAGTAGTGGCAGCTAGGGTTTTGAAACAATGTACAATGCTTGAGGGAGCAAACGCTCCTCCACTCTGAGATGTAGCAGATGCCACAGGGCTGAAGTAGATAGCATCTTCCTAACTTTCCTTTGTCATCAGCCTATGTAGGCGTTATTTGGGAAAGCTAGAGCGGTGTTGCTCTGCTCCTCTCGCAGGTGGTACAGCAAAATGACGAGAACGGAAAGCTTATTCCTTGCTTTGTGTAATTGAAATCTCATGGAGCAATTGAGGAAAATTAGGGCAAACGAGATTGGATGGCGCCAAGATTGGCGAATTGAATTTGAACGAAGCTTGCAACAAACTTGAAGGAATTGGTTTCATTCATTTTTCCTCTGCAAAATCAAAGAGAACGAAAAAAAGAAGAAGAAGACCATCCTTGGACACGCGCAAGGTTTCAATTGGTCCAAAATGACCGTTGAAAAGTCAAAGAGAAAAAAACAGCCTTTTGATTGGCTAGTGGTGATATTCATCCTCCAATCAAAATTTCCCATAAATCCATAAAGACCAAATAAAACAATTACACACGTATTTGTTTTTTCAATAAAAAATTAAATGACATTTTATTAAATTGTCACACCTTAATTAAAGTTTTAAAAGATTGTTTTAATAATAAAAAAACTAAAGATGATTAGATTAACTCGAATTAATTAATTACTAATAAAAAAACTGACTTAATTTTAATTAATAAATTATATTAAAATTAAGGCACTATGAATAAATTTTAACCAAAATAATAAAAGGATAATTAATTCAAAATCAAACAAATTAAACTAAAATTAAGTCATCAACTAAATTAATTAATTAAGCTAATAACCAATTAAAATATTTAAAATTCAAAATAAATAAACATAAAACATATTAAAATTAATTAAGATAAGATAAATAAAATATAAAAAAATGCTAAATAAATTAAAGCAAAATAATAAAAAAAGAAATTAAGATAAATCACATAGCATCTAGCAAAAAGATGAGGGTAAAATTTGGGGTACAACAAGCGCTAACATAGGTCATTTGGGTCTAAATCCATCATTCTCCCACCCCAAACACTTCCAATTCATGCTATAACAACCAAAACATGATCCAAACCTAATAACAAGTATTCTACTCAGTTTATATCAAATTTCATCTGTGAAAACATCGATTTCTATCAGTCACTCCTAATTCCAATCGATACGAAAAGTCGCGAAACAACCAAAACAATTACAACAAACAACACATATACATACACAAGCAAGATATAATTGAAACTTCTCACCCTTACCCGATTAATCGCGCTCGAAACGGAGTTCCCGCGACTTATCTTTTGTTGGCATTATCATAGAGATGAGTACTGGTTGTCGTGGCATCTTCAGTTACAAGTTTGTGGAGCCTAAGCTGGGTATTTTGAGAAGTTTGGCGTCTTTGTTGGTTGGAGATCACAGAGGGGTTTTCATAGATACTTATGGTAATCTGTTGATCATCCTCAACACTGAAGTGAACATCACTGCCATTCATACTCTGGTTCAGTTCTATGATCCGCCATATAGGTGCTTCACATTTCAGGATTATCATATAGAACCTACGCTCGAGGAGTATACCTACATTCTGGGGGTTGAGATCAAGAAGTAGGTTCCTTATGTTTACACTAGTGGTTGTCTGAAGTTTCATCTTATTGCGGATGCGCTTTGCATTAGTAAGAAGAATGTGGAGGATAATCTCAAGACCAAAGGGAAGGGTATTCGAGGGTTCGCTTCAAAGTTCTTGGTTGATAAGGCCACTTCTTTTGCAAAGGATGGACACTGGAAGGCTTTCAACGATGTTCTTGCTTTGCTGATATATGGGATTGTCTTGTTTCCAAACATGGATGATTTCGTAGATCAGGCTACCATCAGTATCTTCTTGTGATCAGTTGATTTCAGAGCATTGAATATTCAAAGCAAGAGAGCTGGAGCTAATTCTTGAGAAGTGATTAATTCTTGAGCTCAAACTCCATCATTTGGCTTTCTTTGGTTGGATTTCTGGAAGTTCAGATTATTCTACTTCAATCCAAGGGTTTCACACCATTTGTTTTGGTGCAAGTTCGATCTCGTTGATTTTTCGCGACTTTGCTCGGTTTCAACGCGTTTCGGCTACTAATCGAGGAATCTCTAGTTTTCTTTAATTTTCTGCATCAAGATAACTTTGCAACAATTACCAAAGCAAATCTCCGCTTTGTAGGTTGGTTTTCCTCAGATCTATACTTGATTTAGCTTATTTGCAACTTATTCGATGTAGATCTTTGGTATTTTTGATTTGGATCCATAGCGCTTGAATTTGATTCTTGACGTTGATGATTGCTGGAGCTAATTGATGTTTGATTGCTGTGATTGAACTCAATTTTTGTGCATGATTGTTTACATGATTATTTGGATGTTTAGATAAGTGATTTGCTGCTGAAAAGTGCTTTTCAAAGTTGAATTTCTGCCTCTGTTTCAGTGGTAATCGATTACCCTAACAGGGTAATCGATTACTCTGCCTTATTTTCACGTTTTTAGCTAATTTTCAACTGAGTAATCGATTACCCTATGTGAGTAATCGATTACCACTGAAGCAGATTGTGTTTTTCCTACATTTTCTTGCTTGTTTGAGATCTCTTGCATGTCTAAACTTCATGGATTGATACGTTGATGATTCGAGAACTATTCTTGAGCTGTTTCACTTCACACTATTGCATGAGCATGTTTTTTCGACAAGCGGTTCTTGATTGTTAATCGATGAATGTTTATGATTGCATTGTTGATTAATTGATGTAATGATCACATAATGCACACACATGGAGCTTGTTAATTGTTAATTGATGCTTGTGTGTTGCTGGAATTGTTATGTGCATGTTCATTTGCTTTCTATCTCAATAGGTGCACATTTGTTTTAATTTGTTCACATGCTTAATAATGTGTATTCTCTTACAATGTGCATTATTCCATGGTGATTTCAAGAATTGTTTACCATGATTTATGGTGTGATTATGATCATGTTTGATTGAATAATGTGCAAGGCTTGAAGCATGTTTGTTCTTTTATGAATGAATCATTTGTGAGTGCATGTTGCCCCTGAAATGTTTGATTGAATAATGTGCAAGGCTTGAAGCATGTTTGTATATACACATATATGCTGTTGTATGTGCTGCTATTTGCTTTTTACACCCATTTTGTAGGCTGAACATGTGCTGTTAATTTTTGTTTGGTACATGATGGTAGATTTTATCACTGCATTGCACTTATGAGCTGTAACTGTTGTTGTTTTCATTGTTTCCTTCCATTCTATTTTCTTATTTGGATAGCATGATATGTTGTTTTGTGTAGAATTTTCTTCACACCTTTAGGATCCTTCTTCATTAGTTCCTAACTTGGTTGATCTTTACTTGTTAGTCTTTCCTTACTTCATTACTTGTAAGTAGTTTTGCTAACATTTTCAGGGGCTTATGGTAAGTCAAGTGTGTGGGTGTGCACCCACATACAACCTCTTTTCTTATCTTTTAAATTTTTCAACGTGTGATTTTGATAAGCATTTAATGCTTCTTTGCTTGCTTAATCTTCTTCATCCCTCTTTAAGATCAACTTAACTTCCATCTTGGAAGTAAGTTGCTTCTTATGGTTTTCTCCTCTTTTCTTTAGGATTAGAGTTCTTCAAACCACACTAAACTTTAGGATCTCCAAGCATGACAACTCTTAGGATTATTATTCTCCCTTTAGACTATTGCCTTTCTCAATCTTTGAGTCTCTCTTTTTCTCATCTTAAAACAAAAGCAAAAAACACTTAATAAAGGATTAACGCGTATTGCACGTGAGCCTAGAGCATAAGAAATGGAAGGAGGGGAGTTTCTCTCTGCCTTTCTAGAATGTTTAGCATACGTCCTGTTAGGACGACCATGCGATGCATTCGATCTTATGCAATAGACTTGAATGCAATACGTGTTACTAACACAAAAATGATAAAAACACTTCTTTCTAAAATACAAAAACAAACAAACAAATTCTCTTCTCATCTCTTCACTCCTTTCTAAAAGGATTCGTCAGGTCCGTTCTACCGCAAACAGGTAACGCCTAAGTCTCCATACAGCGAGCTGCAACACCTAACTGCTGGAATGCGCACTCTGACGTTTCCATTAAAAAACACAAACAAAGCAACCCTTGTTGAGCCGAACTACATTTGCTCTGATTCTTCTTTCTCGTTCTATTGGAGATACGTAGGCACGAGATGCGATATCTTGGCGAGCAACCTTTCCCCGTAGTCCATCGAACTACGTTGACTCTGACTTTCCCATTACACTGAGGGAATACGTAGGCCTAGGACAACGATAATGTCCTATCGAGTCACTTCTTTCTCCCTTCCCTTCTCCTTTCTATCTTTCATTTCCAGTTCTCCAGTTAGTAGTTGATATCCAGTTCCTTACACCCTTTGATCGAGACAGCAAGCGTGGATCCCATCGAGTACGATGGACTTGAAGGGGTGCAATAACCTTCCCTTCACGTAACCGACTCCCTTACCCTTTCTCTTTGGTTCGCGAGACCTTGTTCTTTCCTTTCTCCCGGGTTTGTACAACATTACCTTTCCCTTTTCTTTGGGATAAAAATGCTTGGCTGGCGACTCTCTTTCTTTCTTCAGCGCCACTTTCGCGTTTGTACTTGGATGAAAATCCCGGGAGCGACACTTACCATTCTATTCATTCTAGGAATGAAAAGAAAAACGGAACCATTGTCTGTTGTGCTCCTTTGTTGTACCGATGGTTCATGTCTCACCTTCCACAGAAGGGTCCTTTTGTTGAGAATAAGGGTAATCTCAAGTGGTCTCAACGAATCATGTCCCTTACCCCTGATGACATCTCTTGGTATTCTCGAGTCTTCGATGACATTCCAATCATTCTTCATTGTGGAAAATTCTCCAATGGGTGTCTCTTGGGTACAGAGGGTGGAATTAACTACAATCTGAGAATGGCCTTTCGACAGTTGGGATACCCTATGGTTACCAAGCCCGATCCTGAGGTAGTGAAAGAGATCATCTTTCATGAAGGGGTTGATGAAATAGGTTTGCTAAAGGGGTTTAGTGCCGCTTGGACTCAGATTTATCTCGAAGGAAGAGCCGATTTGGGTAAGAAGAATTTCGTAGCCAAGGAAGCTTACACACTTTTGGTCAAAGAGCGCATCAAAGAGATCTTGTTGCCATTCTCTCCTGAGCCTTTCATGAATGTCAAGCTTCCTGAACTTGCCATTGTTCCTCCATCTGAGGTCGATCAACTCAGGATGATTATTTAGAAGTTGAAGAAGGAGAATGTTGATCTTTGTCTCAACCCTGATAGAGTCACTTCTGAGAAGGATAGCTTACAGGTTGAGCTCCATCAGAAGCGCGAGCGCATGCTCAAAGAGGTGGAGGTTGAACAAAAAAAGCATAGGAATGTGGGTGATGCTTTGAAGAGCACCTATGAGGGACTTACTTCAAAGAAGAGACAACTCGCCGATGCTCATTATTAAGCCTACAAGGAGGAGCTAAGCTACAACAAGCAACTTGAAGAGCTTCGAGGGAAGTTATCTGAGTTCAAGGCAAAGTGGAAAAGTGAACAAGACCGTGCTAATCAATTAGCAAAGGACTTTTATCAGTGTCAAGCTAAGCTCAACAAAGTCTTCGGTGAGATTCATAAGCTACACGATCAAGCACATCAGAGTCAAGAGCAGATTAGTCAGCTCAACACAGAGAGTACTCATTGGGAGCATCAAAGCCGACATCTACAGAATCTCTTGGACCAGAAAGAGGCCTTTCTTCAGGACATGCTTTAGGGACCTAATCATTCGTTGTTGCGTAATCTCATGAAGGATACGAAGTATTAGAGTGAGAGGCATGGTCGTCTAGCCAGATTTGCTGAGCATGCATTGGAGGACCTACCGGGGTTGTTGAGGGACGCATGTACTGATGCATTGCCACACCAGCTTCCTTGGGCTGTTTTCCATTTCTTGTCTGTGTGTAGGGTGGTATTTGATAGAATCCATGCGGATTTTGTTGTAGCCCAAAAGGCAGATATTTGACGTGTTTTCGACTTGTGCTTCTTTCCTTTATTGTTGAATGAATGAAGATTCTTGCTCACTCTATCTTTTGTGCCTTTACTTGTATGATTTTTGTCAACAAAGATAAGTTTAAGAATTCCTGGAATTTAAAATTTTATTTTTACATGCATATCATACATTCATTTGCACACATATGCACGTCCCTTCATCCGAAACCATTGCTCATCCTTGTCCGCCTTCCTTGTAGTAAGACGACGACTCGACATCGGTATTTTACTCGCTCAAACAAATCCAGAATCATGGCTGACTTCGAAGCTGAGAATGCTGCTTATAAGGAAACTCTGGCTCAATTCGAAGGTCGGATGGATCAGTTTCATACAAACATGGATGTCATTATGGAACTCCTTCGTGCCCAGAGGGATGTCGCTGCTGCTGCCACTGTTATTGCAACCCCTACTGATGCAACTGTTGTCACTCCTGTTGTGACTTTTCCTCCTGTTGTTACGGCTACTCCTGCTGTCATTGTTCCTTCTCCTGTTATTGTTGAAGTACCAGTTGAGCTTGTGAATCAGCCTGTTGTTCATCTGACAAATTCTCAATACGGTTTGAACCAGATTCCCGCTGGTTTTCCTTGAGGTATGCCTCCTAATTACACTCCTTAGCTTGCAAATAATGGTAGTGCCTTCATGCCATATCAGCCTTTTGTTGTGCCCATGCCCAATGGGAATGCTGCTGCATATCCATGGGTCAGTCGACTCCAGTCCCGCCTCCAGTGGTGGGTGATGATCCTGAGAATCTTCAGGTTCAGGCTCATCAAACTGCTGGATTGGCTGACACTGAAACTCCTGATGAGGAAGAGCATGTGTATAGAGGTCCTCCTATTCATGTTCCGATTTCATCTCAAGCTGCTCAAACTGCTGTTCATCCTGGGATGTTCTATCCTGTTGCATCTTCCTCAACTGCTGGGGTACCTCCTCCGAATTATCCGTTTGGTGTTCCGATGGGTCAGAATGCTGGTCAGATGGTTAATTCGGGTTTGGTGTATCCATCTCAGTTTGCTACTCCGCAAGTGCATGCTCCGGCCGCTTCCCAGTTGCCAAATCCCCAGATTCTTGTCAGGCCTGTTAATCAAACTAGACCTGCTGACTACAAGTTGTTGGAAGACCATATCAGAGCTATTGAAGGGTTTTCTGCTTTTGGTATGGAGGCCAAGGACTTGTGTTTGGTTCCAAATGTTGTGCTGCCGCAGAAATTCAATATACCTGAGCTGCCAAAATATAAAGGTTTAAGTTGCCTGCGTAGTCACATCACTATGTACTGCAGGAAGATGGCATCCCATATTGAAAATGATGAATTGCTCGTTCATTGTTTTCAAGATAGTTTGACTGGTGCTTCATTGGATTGGTACATGGGCTTGGAGCGTAGCAAAATCCGTACTTGGAGGGATCTATCTGAAGCGTTCGTGAAGCAATACAAATACAACCTTGATCTGGCGCCAACTAGATTGCAATTGTAGAATCAGTCTCAGTGCTCAGCTGAAACATTCAAGGAGTATGCACAAAGATGGCGTGAGATGGCATCTCGTGTGCGACCAGCTCTCTCTAACAATGAGTTGGTTGACATCTTTATGGGTACCTTGCAAGGGTCCTACTACGAGAAAATGGTGGGAAGTTCTTCATCGAACTTCACTGATGTTGTAACGATTGGTGAATAGATTGAAAATGGTTTAAAACTGGGAAGATTCCTGGATCTGCTTCCCAGCAGCTGACCACCAGAAAGTCTCAGAACAGTCAGTCCAAGAAAAAGGAAGGTGAAGCCAACGTTGTGACAACTCAAGTTTCTCCTCAGTATCAAGCTCTCATGGCTCCTATGCCGTATTATCTGTATTCGTACATTGCTGCTGCACAATATCAACAACCTCCATATCAGTATCATCCACAACAACCAGTTCAGAATGCTCAGAATTAGCAACAGAATCAACAGAACAACAAAAGTCAGCAGAATCAAAACCGTCAGAACAACAACAATCAAGGAAATCGTAAGCGTCTGAATGTTGATAGAATTCCGGTGTCATACACGGAATTGTTTCCTTACTTGGTTCACCAAGGGGCAATTGTCCCCAAGCAGATTGCGCCTGCAATTCCTCCATTTGGTTCGAAGCATAATCCAAATGCGTCTTGTGCTTATCATGTTGGATACATATGACATGCAACAGAGGATTGCTTTATTTTCAAAACCAAAGTTCAGGAACTCGTTGATAAGAAGGTTCTAACTTTCGCTGAGGAAGGACCTAACATTCAGAATAATCCGTTGTCGAATCACATTGGACCTGCAGTTAACATGATTGAGGATAGTTCAAGGGCTGAATTGATCATGGATGTTGACGAAGTAAAGACCCCAATGGCTGTGGTTTTCAAGAAATTGAGTGAATACGGGCTGTTGAAAGGACTGCATGGTAAGTGTCAGATTTGTGACGATAATCCCAACCAGTGTCGAAAGCTGAAGGGTTGTGTCCCAATTTTAATGAACCGTGGCGAAGTGCAATTTGCCAAGTCTAAACCGGTTGAGGAGGTTGCTGCTATCGAGCCGTTCACCATCGTCTATAGGAAGATTCCGGTGGGATCCCCTAAGCAGAAGAAGGTACAACCTATCGTTGTTTGTCTGCCAAAGTTGTTTCCGTATCAGAATTCCAAGGAGGTACCTTGGAAGTATGGGTCAATATGTTTTCTGGAGGTCAAGAGATAAGGTTTTCCAAATCTGAGATCGTAAACGTTATAGCCGCTAGAGGTATGACTCGTAGTGGACGAGTGTTCACTCTGAAGGTCACTACGAAGCCTGTGCAAATTCCAATTGTTGTTTCTCCCAAGGAGCCACCTGCATCTGCAACCCCAATTGTTCAACAAGGGGCATCTACTGCCATTCCAGTGCCGACTATTGCGTCTGAGGATGTTTCAAAGAGCAAAGAGACACTTGATGATCAAGAGTTCCTTAAGTTGATCAAGAAGAGTGACTTTAAAATTGTGGATCAGCTGGGGCAGACGCCCTTGAGGCTCTCAATTTTGTCCTTACTTATGAGCTCGCCCGCGCACAGATCAGCTTTGTTGAAAGTCTTGAACAGTGCTCACGTTACGCATGGCATATCTGTCGTCGAATTTGACGATGTAGTGGCCAACATAACTGCAAGTCGGTATTTGGGTTTTAATGAATCAGAATTGCCTCCTGAAGGAAATGCCCACAACAAAGCACTACACATATCTGTAACCTATACAGACATCCTGTTATCTCGTGTTCTAATGGATACCGGTTCTTCCCTCAATGTAATGCCTAAGGGCACATTGAGCCAATTATTGGTGGAAGGAAACGAGATGAGACCAAGTGCCTTAGTTGTCAGAGCCTTTGACAGGTCTCAAAGGCAAGTTATTGGAGAAGTGGACTTACCCATCAATATTGGGCAGCATTTGTTCACCATTACCTTCCAAGTGATGGATATTAATCCTGCGTACAGTTGCCTACTGGGTCGTCCGTGGATCCACGCTGCAGGGGCAGTCACATCCACTTTACATCAGAAGTTGAAGTTCATGTTTAAAGATCAACTGATCATCATCTGTGGTGAAGAGGATCTGATTGTGAGCGAGTTATCGTCTTTCCGATATATCGAGACCGAGGAAGGCATAGCTGAGGTGCCGTTGCAGTGTCTCAAAATTGAAGATGTCAGCTCTGCTTCCACTAGTCAAAGTAGATCACCACAATTGACTTTAGCGTCTGCTAAGAGTGCTAAGAAGACTATCCAGAAAGGTGCTTTGTCAGGCTGGGGGCATGTGATTGATGTGGTTGAAAAACATAATCGGTTCGGATTGGGCTACCATCCTGGTCGTCAATCTGGTTCCTCTGGTCAGAAGCAGTGCAACTTAATCAAGTTCAATAGTGTGGGTTTCCATCAGGGTGACATCGTGGCAGCTACTGATGACGCTGGTCCTAGTAGTCAGACTTCAAGCTTTGTGCGCAAGTGTCCGTCGGGTTTCAAGCTCAACAATTGGACATCTAGCGTGATTCCTGTGGTTTTCCCATATAACATGTAATTCATTTTGCTTTCTCATTCCCTCATCCTCGCCTGAGACGAGTGGATAGCTTGTAAAGGGCCTCACGCTTTTGCAATATTATGTGATCAATAAATAAAAGTTTTTTGCATTCAAAATCATGCTCTATTTTCTTTCTTTATTTTACTTTTTTACAAATAAATGGCAAAAGTTTCTTTTATTTTTCACTTTTCAAAATAGTTCATTCTAAACATATTCATGCAGAAATAATAAAAGCATTGATAACAACATGGCAAACATCCATTGTAATTCTGGGATTCCAATTAACCAAGCTGAAGAAGATGGTGAGGAAGATTGTGAATTACTGGTTGAACTAGCAAGGCTTCTTGAGCACGAGCATAGAGAGATTCAGCCACATAAAGAGCCAGTGGAAGTTGTCAATCTTGGTACTGATGAGGTCAGAAGAGAAGTCAAGGTTTGCACATCCCTCGCAAAGCATGTACACTTCGAGTTGGTCAAGTTGTTGAAAGAGTATGTTGACATCTTCACCTGGTCCTATCAAGATATGCCTGGGTTAGATACCAACATTGTTGAACATCACTTGCCACTCAAGCCCGGATGTCCTCCTGTCAAGCAGAAGCTCAGAAGGACTAAACCCGACATGGCACTCAAAATCAGAGAAGAGGTAAAAAAGCAGCTTGATCCTGGGTTCCTAGCCACTTTCGAATATCCTGAATGGATTGCCAACATCGTCCCGGTACCGAAGAAGGATGGTAAAGTCTGAATGTGTGTGGATTATCGAGATCTCAATAAGTCAATCACGAAGGATGATTTTCCTTTGACTCATATTGATGTCTTGGTAGATAACACAGCGCAGTTCTCTGTATTTTCCTTCATGGACGGTTTTTTAGGATATAATCAGATCAAAATGTCCCCAGCTGATCTGGAGAAGACTACTTTCATCACACCATGGGGTACATATTGTTACAAGGTCATGCCATTCGGTCTAAAGAATGCAGGGGCAACATACCAGCGTGCCATGACAACCCTCTTTCACGATATGATTCATAAAGAGATTGAGGTTTACGTGGACGACATGATTGCCAAGTCCAAAACTGAGGATGATCACCTGGTTCATCTGAAGAAACTGTTTGATAGACTCCAGAAGTTTAGATTGCAGTTAAATCCTGCGAAGTATACCTACGGAGTTCGATCTGGTAAACTGTTGGGCTTTATTGTGAGTCAGAAGGGCATTGAAGTTGACCCCGATAAGGTTCGGGCAATTCAGAACATGCCGCCTCCCAAAACAGAAAAAGAAGTTCGTGGCTTTCTGGGCAGACTCAATTACATTTCAAGATTCATTTCCCATTTGACGGCTACCTGTGAACCAATGTTCAAATTACTAAGAAAAAATTAATCGGTTGAATGGAATAATGATTGTCAGGAAGCATTTGACAAAATAAAACAATACTTGCAAGAACCACCGATCTTTGTACCGCCGATTCCTAGTAGGCCTTTAATCATGTATCTCACTGTTCTCGATGAATCGATGGGATGTGTTTTGGGTCAACATGATGACACTGGCAGAAAAGAACATGTAATTTACTATCTGAGTAAGAAGTTCACTGATTGTGAGACCAGATACTCACTCTTAGAGAAAACTTGTTGTGCTCTGGTTTGGGCTGCTCGACGCCTACGACAATACATGATTTGCCATACTACTTTGTTGATATCCAAAATGGATCCGATAAAATACATATTTGAAAAGCCTGCTGTCTCTGGAAGGATTGCTCGGTGGCAGATGCTGTTAACTGAGTATGATATCCAACATGTTACATAGAAAGCAATAAAAGGGAGCGTCCTGTCTGACTACCTTGCTCATCAACCTGTAGAGGGTTATCAACAAATGAGTTTGACTTTCCCGATGAGGATGTTCTGTTAATCAGAGATTATGAGATCCAGACCCTGACATAGGACCTGAACCAGGGGCGCGATGGACGCTCGTGTTCGATGGTGCTTCCAATTCTAAAGGTCGTGGAATCGGCGCTATCCTCATCTCTCCGACAAGTTTTCACCTTCCTTCACTGCTAGATTATGCTTCGCATGCACCAACAATATGGCTGAATACTGTAACGCCCCAGTCAGTTTTGTCAAATTTGTCTTTTTAATTAATTGAGTCGTTTTGAGTATTTTATTATTATATTACTTTTTTCTAACTTTTATGTGAAAATATGTTATTTTTCGTCGTGAATATATTTTATCGCGTTTTGGGAACATTTGCGAGATTTGAGTGTAGGGGTATTTTGGGCATTTTGATTTATTTTGTTAAGTTAGAATATAATAGAATAGAAAGAGAGAAAAATAGTAAAAGAAAAAGAAGAAAAGAAGAAAAGAAAAGGAGAAGAGAAGAAAAGAGAGAATTTGGAAAAACTTGGAAATCAATCAACCGACTTTCTAGAACACGATTAAATTGGGTAAGGGTGCGAAACTCGATTATACTATGTTTGTGTATGATTATGTATGTGCTTGCTTGAATGTTTTCTTGTTTTTCCATAGCTTTGAGTTCTAGGTCGGAAATGAGAATTTTGTGAGAAATCGATGTTTTCGCGGTCGGAAATCGATATAATTTGCGTTGTATGATCACCATGTGTTTATGAATCATTGCTGATAATTGTTTTGGTGTTGGAATTGATTTGGAATGAAAAATGAGGTTTTTGGGGGTTTTGGGATCGTGTAACCCATAACAGAATTTTTCTGGTTCTGGTGTGATTCGCCAGGCGAATTTGGGGTTCGCCAGGCGAATTGAGTCTCGCCACTAGTTCGCCAGGCGAATTACTGGCGAAGGGAGATTCGCCAGGCGAAATCGGAATTACAGAAAGGGGGTAGCTTCTGTAACTCTTGGGGTTTTTCTAAATGGCTGATTCGCCACTAGCTCGCCAGGAGAAGTGCTGGCGAATGGGATTCGCTAGGTTAAATCCATGGCGAATGGCTGGCGAATGGGAATCCGCCAGGCGAATTCCTAAGTCGCCAAGCGAATTTGGCTGTATCTCAATAAATTCTTTTCTTTGAAAATTTATAACTTTTGATCTGTGGTTCGGTTTGAGGCGTGGTTTGATGCGTTAGAAAACTTATAAAATGTACTTTATTATGATGATGGTTTTGAGAATTGTTGGCCAATTAAATTATGTCGGGAATTAGAAAATGTGTTGTTTTGTTTTCGACTTTTGCCGTTTAATTGTGTGAACTTGATGTGTATGTGCAATATGCTGTTGGTGTGGATATTGTATGACTTGTGTACTATTGAGTGATGAAATTGCATGAAATACATATTGTGATGATGGTTGGTGGCCTTACGGCAAGAAAATGCGATGCATGATAATTGTTGATATATGCATGATTATGGATATGTATATGTGTGCATATTAAATGTCATGAGTCATTGTATGCCAAGCATCATGATATGCATTGTTGTGACATCCTGAGTGACGGATTGATTCCAGAGGGAATCTGCTATAATACCGTGCGCCTTAAAAATAAGAGGACCTAAAGCGATTTGATATATCGTGCGCCTTAAAAATAAGAGGACCTAAAGCGATGGTTATAGACGATCGTGTGCCTATGTGGGGTGTGAGCGATCGGATTGTACGCCTTATACCGAGAGGACCTAAAGCAATCCATAAACGTCATGCGCCTTATACCAAGAGGACCTAAAGTGACGGGGAACATCGTAGGCCCGACGGGGTGTTACTTGAGTGATCCTCAGTAACGAGCGATGATTCCAGCAGAGTTCCTGAGTGAACTAGTGATGAGAAATATTGGAAGTCGGTACCGCATGGCATGTGCATAGAGTCGTTGTGTCGGTCTCTGTGCATTTGCATAAATCATGGATTAATTGTGCATGGAATTGTGAATGTGAGTGATGAGATGGAATATGTGTAATTGTATTGATGATGAGTGTATTGTGTATGATTGATGTGTAGTGGTATTTGATACTTGAGAATTGTACTGTGTTGTGTTGTATTTGATTGTGGTGCAATTGTGGTGAGAATATTTTACTTGTGCATTTCTGTGTTAATATATAATTATATGCAACTGTAATATGATTGTTTTTCTCACCCTTCTGCTGTTTTATAATGCTCTGTGAGGCATTGCAGATTAGAGTTGCTGGAGGTCTTTTTGTGAAGCTTTGCGTCTTCATTCTTTTGTCGGTCGGCTCTGATATGTGACACCGGGTAGTTAGGGAGGCCGTTTGTGATTATTTTGTATTATGTATATGTATCTTTTGGATTGTACATGTATGATGTTGTATATGACAAACAAACTTTCATGGTATATATATATATATATATATATATATATATATATATATATATATATGTTGATATTCAGTTACGGATTTTCCGCTTATATTCTGTAATTGGATTGTGGGTGTATTACTACCTGAATGGTTGCATATCTGTATGAGCAGGTGTTGTATGTTTGTTTCAAATTGATGTGACCCCTCAGTCTATACCGTGTATGTTTTAAATATACTCTGATGAAATTTTGTATTTTATTTATCGCTTTAATAGCTTGGGGGTATAGAAGGGGGTGTCGCATTAAGTGGTATCAGAGCCAGTCCGTGTCCGTTCGTGTCTGGTTGAGTCAGTTCTGGTCTGTGTGGAGTGTGGGGTGAGCTGTTTGTTTAACCATAGTTTCTGTTATTGGAAATGAACAGAATATGGTTTATGCAAGCTATGGCTCGTGCTATACAGGGTGCACCTAATGCTGCGGGTAATGATGAGTTCAGGAAGAACAGGCCGCCTGTCTTTAAAGGGAGACATGATCCTGATGGTGCACAGATTTGGTTAAAAGAGATTGAAAGGATTTTCCGAGTTATGGATTGTGCGGAGGACAGTAAGGTGAGACTGGGAACTCACATGTTACAGGAAGAAGCTGATGACTGGTGGGTTAGTACTCGTCAGGTGTTGGAAGCTGGGGATGAAGAAGTTACTTGGGAATTGTTTAGCCAGGAGTTTCTGAGGATGTATTTTCCCGAGGATGTTAGAGGATAGAAGGAAATAGAGTTCTTGGAACTAAAACAAGGTAGTATCTCTGTTGTTGATTATACTGCTAAGTTTGTGGAGCTTGTGCTGTTTTATCCTCATTATGCTGAAGCGACTGCAGAGTTTTCTAAGTGTGTGAAGTTTGAGAGTGGATTGCGTCCTGAGATTAAGCAGGCAATCGGTTATCAGAGGATAAGAAGGTTTTCTGATTTGGTGGAATGTTGTAGGATTTATGAAGAGGATAGTAAGGCTCGTTCTACTCACTACAAGAGTGTGAGTGACAGAAAAGGGAAGCAACAGTTCCGTGCTGGGCCGTATGTAACACCAGCTGATAAAGGTAAGCAAAGGGGTACTTTTGATCGAAGGTTAGGTGGAGGAGGTATGTCTAATTCTCCGAGATGTTTTAAATGTGGTGAGTTGGGGCATCGTCAGTTTGAGTGCAGGAAGGATGTGAGAAAGTGTTTTTATTGTGGAGGTGTCGGACATGTCGTAGCTGATTGTAAACGGAAGAATGTGGTGAAGTGTTTCAACTGTGGTGAACCTGGTCATATTAGCACGAAGTGTCAGAAACCAAAGCAAGCTCCAACTAGTGGGAAGGTATTTTCATTGGCGGGGACTCAGACTTCAAGTGCAGATCGTCTGATCAGAGGTACTTGTTTTATTAATAGTACGCCTTTAGTTTCTATTATTGATAC
Organism: Lathyrus tuberosus; assembly: GCA_022829125.1. Classification (NCBI taxonomy): domain Eukaryota; kingdom Viridiplantae; phylum Streptophyta; class Magnoliopsida; order Fabales; family Fabaceae; genus Lathyrus; species Lathyrus tuberosus. The sequence continues at coordinate 14,609,258 of JALAZF010000062.1, read as the reverse complement.
TGGAGCGACTCATTCATTTATTTCGTTTGGGTGCGCGAAGCGTTTGAATCTTGTGTTGTCTTTGATGGATGGTGAGATGGTTATTGATACTCCAGCAATGGGGTCAGTAACTACTTCTTTGGTTTGTTTGAGTTGTCCTTTGACCATTTATGGTAAAGACTTTGAAATGGATTTAGTGTGCTTGCCATTGGAAGGGTTAGATGTGGTTCTGGGAATGAATTGGTTGCAATTCAATCGGGTTCATATTGATTGTTATCATAAGCTGGTAAGGTTTCCTTCTCTTGAAGAAAATGAAGACTCGAGTTTCTTATCTACCAAAAAGTTGAAGAGACTTTTGGCGGATGAAGCTCAGTTGTTTGGGTTGTTTGCATCTTTGACTGTTGACAGTCAAGTTTCACTTGATGTGTTTCCGGTTGTGTGTGATTTTCCTGAAGTGTTTCCTGAGGATATTTCAGATGTGCTGCCAGAGAGAGAGGTGGAGTTTTCTATAAATCTAGTTCCTGGTACTAGACCTGTTTCTATGGCACCTTATCGTATGTCGGCATCTGAGTTGGTAGAGTTGAAGAAATAGTTAAATGAGTTGTTGGAGAAGAGGTTTGTGAGGCCAAGTGTTTCTCCTTGGGGTGCTCCAGTTTTATTGGTGAAAAAGAAAGACGGAAGTATGCGATTGTGTATCGATTATCGCCAGTTGAATAAGGTGACGATTAAGAATAAGTATCCTCTTCCGAGAATTGATGATCTGATGGATCAGTTGGTTGGTGCTCGTGTGTTCAGTAAGATTGACTTGAGGTCGGGGTATCATCAGATTAGGGTGAAAGAGGAAGATATTTAGAAGACGGCTTTTAGGACACGTTACGGTCATTACGAATATTCTGTGATGCCGTTCGGGGTTTCTAATGCGCCAGGTGTGTTTATGGAGTACATGAATCGTATTTTTCACGAGCATTTGGATCGATTTGTTGTTGTGTTTATTGACGACATATTGATTTATTCTAACTCTCGGGAGGAGCACGCGGAGCATTTGCGTATTGTTTTGCAGGTTTTGAAGGAAAAGAAGCTTTTTGCCAAATTGTCTAAGTGTGAATTTTTGTTGTCGGAAGTGAGTTTTCTTGGACACGTAATTTCAGGTAATGGTATTGCTGTGGATCCATCTAAAGTAGAAGCGGTTCTACAATGGGAGGTTCCGAGATATGTTACTGAAATTCGAAGCTTTTTGGGTTTGGCTGGTTATTATCAAACGTTTATTGAAGGTTTTTCGAAGCTAGCACTTCCTTTGACCCAGTTGACTTATAAAGGGCAAGCGTTCATTTGGGATATTCGGTGTGAGGAAAGTTTTAATGAGCTGAAGAGAAGATTGACGACAGCTCCGATTTTGATTTTGTCGAATCCTAATGAACCGTTTGTGGTGTATTATGATGCGTCTTTGATTGGTCTAGGTGGTGTGCTAATGCAAGACGGTAAGGTCGTGGCGTATGCTTCGAGGTAGTTGAGAGTGCATGAGAAGAATTACCCTACGCATGACTTGGAGTTAGCGGCTGTGGTTTTTGTGTTGAAAATTTGGAGGCATTATCTTTTTGGTGCGAGGTTTGAAGTCTTTAGTGATCACAAGAGTTTGAAATATCTGTTTAATCAGAAGGAATTGAATATGAGGCAACGAAGATGGTTGGAATTTTTGAAGGACTACGACTTTGGCTTGAATTACCATCCTGGTAAAGCTAATGTGGTAGCCGATGCATTGAGCCGGAAATCTTTACATATGTCCGCTTTAATGGTTAAGGAGTGGGAGCTTTTGGAATCGTTTAGAGATTTTAGTTTGGTATGTGAAGTGGGTTGGATAGTGTGAGGCTGGGTAAGTTGAAGGTTACTAATGATTTTCTGATGACGGTGAGGGAGAAACAGAAGTTGGACGTGAAATTGGTGGATTTGATGTTGGTTGACGGAAAAGAGGCGAGTGGTTATTTTCAAGTGGATGTTAATGGTGTGTTGAGGTTCCGTGGGCGAATTTGTATTCCGGACGATTCGGATTTGAAACGAATGATTTTGGAAGAAGGACACCGGAGTAATTTTAGTATACATCTGGGAGCGAATAAGATGTACCAAGATTTGAAAAATATTTTCTGGTGGTCAGGATTGAAAAGAGATGTGGCTCAGTTTGTGTATGCTTGTTTGACGTGCCAGAAGTCGTAAGTGGAACATCAGAGGCCGAGTGGTTTGTTGCAACCGTTGGATATTCCGGAATGGAAATGGGATAGCATTTCTATGGATTTTATAACAAGGTTGCCGAATACTCAGCGAGGGCATAATGCTATTTGGGTAGTTGTGGACAGATTGACTAAATCGGCTCATTTTATTCTGATTGCATCAGTTTTTCTTTAGAACGGTTAGCTGAGATTTATATCAGTGTGATTGTGAAGTTGCATGGAGTTCCGTTAAGTATTGTTTTGGATCGAGATCCAAGGTTTACCTCGAGATTTTGGGAAAGTTTACAGAAGGCATTGGGTTCTAAATTGAGGTTGAGTTCGGCTTATCATCCGCAGACGAATGGGCAGTCGCAGAGAACGATTCAGTCTTCGGAAGATTTGTTGAGGGCTTGTGTTTTGGAACAAGGTGATGCGTGGAATATTTATCTTGCGTTGATTGAATTCACGTATAATAATAGTTTCCATTCTAGTATTGGGATGGCACCGTTTGAAGCATTATATGGATGAAGATGTCGGACACCGTTGTGTTGGCACGAATCTGGTGAGAGAACGGTGGTTGGACCGAAGTTAGTACAGCAGACTACGGAAAAAGTGAAGTTTATTCGTGAGAAAATGAAGGCTTCTCAGAGCAGACAAAAGAGTTATCATGATCGAAGATGGAAGGATCTTGAGTTTCAAGAGGGTGATCATGTATTTCTAAGGGTTACGCCGGTAACGGGTGTTGGTCGTGCATTGAAATCGAAGAAACTTACTTCTCGATTTATTGGTCCTTACCAGATATCTGTGAGAGTGGGTGTTGTGGCTTATAGAGTGGCGTTGCCGCCGAATCTGTCGAATTTGCATGATGTGTTCCATGTTTCACAGCTTCGGAAGTATATGCCGGATCCGTCGCATGTGATTCCGATGGATGAGGTTGAGGTAAGGGAGAACCTTACGGTTGAGGCTTTGCCGGTGAGTATTTTAGATCGAGAGTTGAAGAGGTTGCGGGGCTAGGATATTGCACTTGTGAAGGTAGCGTGGGGAGGCGCTACTGAGGGCAATTTGACTTGGGAGTTAGAGAGTCGGATGCGGAAGTCGTATCCAGAGTTGTTCGTCTCAGGTAAGATTTTCGAGGACGAAAATTTCTAAGTGGGGGAGAGTTGTAACGCCCCAGTCAGTTTTGTCAGTTTTGTCTTTTCAATTAATTGAGTCGTTTTGAGTATTTTATTATTATATTACTTTATTTCTGACTTTTATGTGAAAATATGTTATTTTTCGTCGTGAATATATTTTATCGCGTTTTGGGAACATTTGCGAGATTTGAGTGTAGGGGTATTTTGGGCATTTTGATTTATTTTGTTAAGTTAGAATATAATAGAATAGAAAGAGAGAAAAATAGTAAAAGAAAAAGAAGAGAAGAAGAAAAGAAAAGGAGAAGAGAAGAAAAGAGAGAATTTGGGAAAACTTGGAAATCAATCGACCGACTTTCTAGAACACGATTAAATCGGGTAAGGGTGCGAAACTCGATTATACTATGTTTGTGTATGATTATGTATGTATTTGCTTGGATGTTTTCTTGTTTTTCCATAGCTTTGAGTTCTAGGTCGAAAATGAGAATTTTGTGAGAAATCGATGTTTTCGCGGTCAGAAATCGATATAATTTGCGTTGTATGATCACCATGTGTTTATGAATCATTGCTGATAATTGTTTTGGTGTTGGATTTGATTTGGAATAAAAAATGAGGTTTTTGGGGGTTTTGGGATCGTGTAACCCGTAACAGAATTTTTCTGGTTCTGGTGTGATTCGCCAGGAAAATTTGGGGCTCGCAAGGCGAATTGAGTCTCGCCACTAGTTCGCCAGGCGAAGTGCTGGCGAAGGGAGATTCGCCAGGCGAATTCGTAAGTCGCCAGGCGAAATCAGAATTACAGAAAGGGGGTAGCTTCTGTAACTCTTGGGGTTTTTCTAAATTGGTGATTCGCCCCTAGCTCGCCAGGCGAAGTGCCGGCGAATGGGATTCGCTAGGCGAAATCCATGGCGAATGGCTGGCGAATGGGAATCCGCCAGGCGAATTCCTAAGTCGCTAGGCGAATTTGGCTGTATCTCAATAAATTCTTTTCTTTGAAAATTCATAACTTTTGATCTGTGGTTCGGTTTGAGGCGTGGTTTGATGCGTTAGAAAGCTTATAAAATGTACTTTATTATGATGATGGTTTTGAGAATTGTTGGCCGATTAAATTATGTCGGGAATTAGAAAATGTGTTGTTTTGTTGTCGACTTTTGCCGTTTAATTGTGTGAACTTGATGTGTATGTGCAATATGCTGTTGGTGTGGATATTGTATGACTTGTGTACTGTTGAGTGATGAAATTGCATGAAATACATATTGTGATGATGGTTGGTGGCCTTACGGCAAGAAAATGCGATGTATGATAATTGTTGATATATGCATGATTATGGATGTGTATATGTGTGCATATTAAATGTCATGAGTCATTGTATGCCAAGCATCATGATATGCATTATTGTGACGTCCTGAGTGACGGATTGATTCCAGAGGGCATCTGCTATAACATCGTGCGCCTTAAAAATAAGAGGACCTAAAGCGATTTGATATATCGTGCGCCTTAAAAATAAGAGGACCTAAAGCGATGGTTATAGACGATCGTGTGCCCATGTAAGGTGTGAGCGATCGGATTGTGCGCCTTATACCAAAAGGACCTAAAGCAATCCATAAACGCCGTGCGCCTTATACCAAGAGGACCTAAAGCGACGGGGAACATCGTAGGCCCGACGGGGTGTTACTTGAGTGATCCTGAGTAACGAGCAATGATTCCAGCAGAGTTCCTGAGTGAACTAGTGATGAGAAATATTGGAAGTCGGTACCGCATGGCATGTGCATAGAGTCGTTGTGTCGGTCTCTGTGCATTTGCATAAATCATGGATTAATTTTGCATGGAATTGTGAATGTGAGTGATGAGATGGAATATGTGTAATTGTATTGTTGATGAGTGTATTGTGTATGATTGATGTGTAGTGGTATTTGATACTTGAGAATTGTATTGTGTTGTGTTGTATTTGATTGTGGTGCAATTGTGGTGAGAATATTTTACTTGTGTATTTCCATGTTAATATATAATTATATGCAATTGTAATATGATTGTTTTTCTCACCCTTCTTCTGGTTTATAATGATCTATGAGGTATTGCAGATTAGAGTTGCTGGAGGTCTTTTTTTGAAGCTTTGCGTCTTCATTCTTTTGTCGGTCGGCTCTGATATGTGACACCGGGTAGTTAGGGAGGCCGTTTGTGATTATTTTGTATTATGTATATGTATCTTTTAGATTGTACATGTATGATGTTGCATATGACAAACAAACTTTCATGGTGCATATATATATATATATATATATATATATATATATATATATAAATGTTGATATTCAGCTACGGATTATATTCTGTAATTGGATTTTGGGTGTATTACTACCTGAATGGTTGCATATCTGTATGAGCAGGTGTTGTATGTTTGTTTCAAATTGATGTGACCCCTCGGTTTATGCCGTGTATGTTTTAAATATACTCTGATGAAATTTTGTATTTTATTTATCGCTTTAATAGCTTGGGGGTATAGAAGGGGGTGTCACAAATACGAAACATGCATCTACGGTATTGAAGCGGCTATTGATATGAGAATCAAGATTCTTGAGGTCTATGGAGATTTTGCCTTGGTCATCGGTCAAGTCAGAGGGAATTTTGTGACTCGGGATTCCAAGCTGGTTCCGTATCAACAACACATTGCAAAGTTGATTCCTTACTTTGATGAAATTTATTTTCATCATATCCCCAGAGAGGAAAATCAACTAGCCGATGCACTTGCCACTCTAGCATCCATGTTCAAGGTCAAGTGGAAGAATTAAGCTCCTCATATCCGCATTGATCACTTGAACGAACCAGCACACTGTTTAGCAATCGAGGATGAATCTGATGACAAGCCTTGGTTCTACGACATTAAAAGATATCTGGAAAAACAGGAATATCCCGAGGGTATTACTATCACTGACAATAAAGCTCTTAGGCGGCTTTGCGCCAAATTCTTCTTAAGTGGTGGTGTATTGTACAAGAGGAATTATGATTCTGTGTTGCTCAGATGCGTGGATAGACACGAAGCAAACACGATCATAAGGTCCATACATGAGGGCTGCGAGGGTGTACATGCTAAAGGTCCTGCTATGGCCAAGAAGATCCTTCGGGCTGGGTATTACTGGACAACAATGGAGGTAGATTGTTACAACTTTGCCAAAAGATGTTACAAGTGCCAAATCTACGGAGACAAGATCTATGTGCCTCCAACTCCATTGAATGTTTTGACTGCACCTTGGCCATTCTCCAAGTGGGGTATAGATATGATTGGAATGATCGAACCGAAGGCTTCCAACGGTCACCAATTCATTTTGGTTGCTATCGACTACTTCACCAAGTGGGTTGAAGCTACTTCTTATGCAAACGTTACACGACAAGTGGTTGCCAGATTTATCAAGACAGAGATAATCTGTCTTTATGGTATTCCTAGCAACATTATCACAGACAATGTAAGCAATCTGAACAACAATATGATGAAGGAGTTGTGTCAAGAATTTAAGATCGAGCACCACAACTCTTCACTATATTGGCCCAAGATGAATGGCGTCGTTGAAGCAGCAAACAAAAACATCAAGAGAATTGTCCAGAAATTGGTCAAGACTTACAAGGAGTGGCATGAAATGCTTCCATTTGCACTACATGGCTACAGAACTTCAGTCTGCACTTCTACTAGGGTAACTCTGTATTCGCTTGTGTATGGTATGGAGGCAGTTTTACACGTTGAAGTCGAAATTCCTTCGCTCAGAGTCATCATGGAAACAGGTCTTGATGAAGCTGAATGGGTTCAATCCAGATACGACCAGCTGAATCTCATCGAAGAGAAGCGCCTTACAGCCGTTTGTTATGGTCAATTGTATCAGAGACGCCTCAAGCGAGCTTTTGACAAGAAAGTTCTCCCTCGAACATTCTGTGAAGGCGAACTCGTACTCAAGAGATATTCACCTATTCACTCGGATCCACGAGGTAAATGGACTCCCAACTACGAAGGACCCTTTGTTGTCAATAAGGCCTTCTCAGGTGGAGCCCTAATCCTCACCACAATGGATGGGGAGGAGTTGCCATTGCCCGTGAACTCCGATACAGCCAAAAAATATTATGCCTGAAAAAAATGGATAAGAGTCCGCTAGATTGACATCCGCCAGGACAATCTAGGCAAAAATGGACGTCCCGATGTACCAAAAAAAAGAGATGTCCATGCAAAAGTTAGGGACAATGAAAAAAAACAATAGTAGCCCGCTAAGTTGAAAACCCGATAGGGCTACTTAGGCAAAAATGGGTATCCCGGTGGACAAAAAAAATAGAAAAACATGTCCAGGAAAAAATTAGGGATAAAGGCATTGACTGTGAACACTTGAGCCTCTCTTCATCATGGCTAGACCTCAGACGGTAAAAGACCATTCCAATCATCATCAACTGGTGCAAGGCGTTGGAACCTAGACTTATATTGGATGGTAGCCAATGTTGTAATCAATGCAAAACATGGTTTCCCTTTGCCATTTACATTTGTTTTTCAAATTTATTGCAAATTTCCTCATCAAGGATTTTGCATCCTTGTACACACTTTATGTACAAAAATTTTACATTCAATAAAATGCATCTCTTGTTATCTCAATTGTTTTCATTCCAGTATTTTGTTTGCAAAATAAACAATTATTTGTGATCATATAATACTATAAAACGTTGAGAACAATAAAAAGCTAAATCAATCGAGAAAGCATTATGCATTGGATGTGTTACTGGTAACTCCTGCAGGATAATCAGTAATATCCATTGGTAAGCCTAAAGCCTGGCCGGCAATGTGATGGTTCTTTGAAGAAGTTGTTGTTTCCTCAGCAGTTCCTCAGCAGAGTCATCATTCTCCCCAGCGAGCGCCATTACGATTTGTCAAAAGGCTTGTTTGTTTACATATCTTTTCTCCGGCAGATTTGTAATGTCTCTAGGCAAGTTGCCAAAGTGTTCCCAGCAAAGACACTTTGCTCGCTTTTCCCCAGCAAGGGTTGTACATCATCTCCAATAATTTGAAACTATCTGTCCCTAGCAACAGTGGTCTCTCCTCAGTAAAGTCAACATGGTTTGGAAGGATGTATTTCCCCATGCAGAGCCATTCTTGGTAGGAAGGATCGATTTAATTCTTTCATCCCCAACAGAGACAGCCATGGTGACTTAGAAACCTGAGATGTTCTCAGTTTCTTTTCCCAGCGGAATCATCATTCTTTGTGAACTATATTCTCCAGCAGAGATTGTCTTTATCTGCGGGTCCTCTCCCCGACCGACGGTGTCACATTCATTTTGCTACGATTTCTGCCTAACCGCTTCACACTATGCCTTATCTTGCGCCTTTGCATTGCATGATATCAAGCATCATGTAGAAACGCATACATAGCATATGCATCAATCATATTCCCTCTCTTTTTCCCTGACTTATATCCCAGCTGATTTTCAGTCAACTTTACACTTACCTATTCTTTCTTAACACTCTTCTTTTGTCGTCGTCGCCCAAATTCTCGAGCTACTCTTTTTTTTTAATCCCCTTTTACCTCGAATCATCAAAAAGCTGGCGCAATTCGTAGATTCAGGTTCAAGAGGATTAAATTGGGGCAGCTTTCGTAACTCAAAATTTGACCTCCCTCTTTTGTCTTTTGCATAAGCATGTGCATTAGCATCGTCGGCATACGCAGTCACACTTTTCTTTGTGTGTTTCTTGTTGCAGGATATTCAGGTTTTCCAAGCCCGACTAATCATATCCTCACACGGTCATCACGTCATTAATACAAGCACAAAATAAGGATTTCCATGCCTATTTATCAAAACAAGAGGTGGAAAATCGAAATCGGGGCCACAACACCATTTTTAAGAAAAATTGGGCAAAATTTGCTAGAGTAATCGATTACTCAAATAGGGTAATCAATTACCCTGCGTCAGTTTGCAAATTCTGCTGCTTTTTCATGACAGCACCTTTGTACACACTTTGGGCTTTGATTCTACCTTGGTCTAGTAGCATGTGGAATATTCTGGAGTCTTCAAGAATTCACTCAAATTTACTTTAATGCTTCACTTCAAATTAAGTGCACCATGTTCCTTGTTTTCCAAGTAATGTGGATCTTTGGATGTTGGAGTTCACCTTGGGATTGTTACCGAGTTGGTTCTAACTAACCAGTTAATCGCCTTGACTCGGTGAGTCAAGCCCAACTAACTCCTAGCCTAGTTCCAAACCCAAAGCTAAGTCCAAACCAAATTCCAAACCTCTCATACTCCAAACCTAAAGTCTATATAAACACACCTTCGCACACTTTTCAAAGTCTCCACCATTTCATCCACAATTTCTCAACCATTCTACACATTTCACACTCAATTCTCTAACATTCTCTCTGATTTTTTTCTGCTACATCTTCATCTTCATCTCAATTCTCTTCCAAACCTCACCAAAGCTCTTCATTCTCCATTGAAGAAAAAAGCTACTTTCACCTTGAAAGTGCTTTTTTTCTTGAGCTTAACCTTCATTTCCATTCCATTATACTGGTTTTTGTGGAGTTTTAATAGCTTTTGGATTCATCTCAAGTGATTGATTCATGTTTCTTTGGTGATAATTCTCATTTTGGAGTTTTCGTCGCAATTTGATCGATTTCGATACGTTTCGGCTTTAATTGAAGATTCCTCTGGTTTTCTTTGATTATCTTCATCAAGATCACATTGCAACATTTACCAAGGCACATCTCAGCCTTGTAGGTTGGTGTATCTCATTCACTTTTCTGTTCCGATCGTTTTCGTATCATTCGCGATGTAATTTCGACGTTTTTGCATGTGAATTGGTTATACTATTGTTTGATCCATGATCTTGATTATTTAATTGATTCTATTGTTGATCATTTACTGCTTCTAAACTTGATTTTTCGTGCACAAACTCATACCATAGCATGTGGTAGTTTGGATAAGTGATTAGGTGTTGAAAATTGCTTTTGGAAAAGCTGTTTTTGCTGTTTTTTTTTTCCACTGTTACAGTGGTAATCGATTACTCAAAGAGGGTAATCGATTACTCTGCACTTTTTTCACCAAATTCTGCTATTTTTAAGCAAGTAGTCGATTACTCAAAGAGGGTAATCGATTACTCTGCACTTTTTTCACCAAATTCTGCTATTTTTAAGCAAGTAATCAATTACCTACATAGGGTAATCGATTACCACTGTAACAGAGTGCCATTTTTGGTGTTTTTCAAGCTTGTTTGACATACTTTCCTCCTCTAACTTCCATGGATTGATATGATTGATTTTTATGAATGTTTTAAGTGTCATTTAACTTTTGTTTGAAGCATATTCATGAACTTTTGATGCACGATTCGATTTAATCACATTCTTGGCATTATGTGAACACATGCTTTCTTGCACTTTCTTTGACCACAAAAACATGATTTTGTGTTGCATTTTATTGATCATTTGGTACTGTTTTGTACTCCCTTGTTTGGTTTTGCATTAAGTTCATTCTTCATGGATGAGCTTAATCTTGTATAATCAATAATTCGCGCCTTTTGCCTTAATGATTTTTCACTCTCTTTGGAAAATTGTTGGCATGACATTTCCCATTGATTAATTTATCGAAACCATGTTTCGATTAGTTAATCTTCCCCTTTCCTATCTTTAGGCTTCCTTTAGAGCTTTCTCTCTCGATCCCCCGTGGAGTAGGAGTTTCGCGCTACGCCCTACATCGGAGCACTGTAAAATTTGGAGCCGTTACGCTGTCCGTTTCCTCATGCAGGAGCACTGTACAACTTGGAGTTGTTGTGCCATCCGGTTCAATTTCTGCATTACACCCTGTGTGTTAGAGAAGGAATGAGAAGGGAGAATTCCTACTCTCATTCTGACTACTTCAGGTAGGGGACGAATGACCCTGTGCTTGGCTTAGTCACCTCTATCTCCAGGAGGTAGTGTGCTTTCTTTCCCCAGTCGAGTCGATCCTTGATCACTCTTTTCCCTTTGCAATCTTTTTTGATCCTTGATCACTCCTATCTCTTTCGATCTTTCTCTTGATCAATCACCTTCTTGTTTAAGATCCTTTGTTTCTTGGGTTAGCAAACTATCTTTGTTTCAATACCCTATTCTTTTCTTACGGTCAATCATTGTTTTTGATTCCCCTGAAGAGTCTCTTATCTCTTTCTTCGGTTAAACATAGTACTCCTATTGCGATCGAATCCCCTGCGGAGTTCGCAACCTTCTTTTGGTTCTTCTCCCTATGTTGGTTAATCACTGCCTGTCAGTTAAAACACCAATGTTTGCACTTTTTCTCAGTTAACCACAGTCCGTCTATTAAAATACTGAGTTCCATGGGTTAATCACCTTCTCTCGGTTAATCACCCTTTTCTTCAATTAACCGCAACCTGTCTGTTAAAATACTGAAACCCTTTTTGAGTTAATCACCTTCTCTTGGTTAATTACTAATTTTTCTCGGTTAATCACAGTTTTCCTGTTAAAACTGAACCCCCAGCGGTTAGCAACCTCTTTTGGTTCGATACCCTCCTTCGTTGGTCAAGTGATGTTTGTTCAGTCAGTACCGACACTCATTTTGGGTTACGACCTTCGATCGGTCCCACGCCCGTTCTTTTGGTTAATCACAGTTTCTCTGTTAAAACCAATGCTTCTCTATCCCCACAGAGTTGCAGTCCTCTCTTTCTTCGGTTAACCACTGTTTATCAGTTAAGATACCGATGCCCCCTCAGAGTCGAACACCTTCCCTTGGTTCAGCACTCTCTCTCTTGGTTTATCACAGTCCGCCTGTTGACACCAGCATCTTTTTCCCACCTGAGTCTTACTCTTTCTCTTCGGTTAACCACTGCCAGCCAGTTAATATACCGAATTTCCTTTTTCTCTTGGTTTTGACACCATTTCTTTATTTGGATCCCCAGTCGGGTCGATTACTCTCTGTCCCTAGCAATTCTTTTTCTTTCCTCCCCAGAGGAGCCCTTTCTATTCACTTTGCTCTTACTTTATTGGTTTCGACACCAGTCCTATTTGTTATCCCCAGCAGAGTTTCTTTCGTTCTTGGTTTTGACACCATTCCTTTTCTAGTCTCTTACTGTCCGGTTTTTCCCCAGTAGAGTTTTCTTTCACTCTTGCTCTTGGTTTTTGACACCTCCCTTTCTCTTTCTTGTTTTGTTTTCCGCCTGGTTCCACAAACTATGGAATCTCTGATTCTGCATTCTTTCGAATGTATGATATGTAGGCACGAGATCGCGATGATCTTGGCGAGCACACTTCCACCTTTCTTTCCTTCTCCCTTTCTTCCTTCCTCTCTGTCCCATGGTTCCATGAACTACGACGCTCTGATTTCCTCATTGCACTATGAGGGTACGTAGGCACGAGGGCCCCAATCCTCTGTGAGCACTTTCTTTCTTTTCTTTCTTTTTCCCCTTCCTTCTCTCTCTCTCTCTCCTCATTCTTTTAGCTAGAAGCCTTTAGATAGATAACCCATCCAAGCCTAGAAGCAAGCGAAATGGTTCCCGTCGAGTATGACGGATGCGTAAGGTGATAGTACCTTTCTTTCGCATAACCGACCCCCGTTCCCATTTCTCTTTCCCTTGGATTTTATCGATATTTTCCCTGGCCTTTGGGACTAAATAAAGTTCGGTGGCGACTCTGTGTTATCTTTGAGTGTGCGATTCACTCAGGTAGAAACCAGCCATCTTCAGGGACCAACTTCTCGTCTCTAGTTTCCCATTCACCTTTGACTTGATAAATAACCATAGCAGAATCTCCACTGACCTCCAAAATATTGATTTTGAGATCAATAGCTGCTTCCAACCCTAGAATGCACGCTTCATATTCAGCAATGTTGTTCGTGCACTCAAAACATAGTCTTGCTGTAAACGGGGTATAACCACCATCAGGGTTTATCAGCACAGCACCTACAACATGCCCATTATAGTTAGAAGAGCCATCGAACATCATCTTCCATCGGGAACCAGGTTCAGGACCTTCATCAGGGCCAGGCTCTTTATAACCTTTCACCAACATTATGTCTTCATCTGGGAAATCAAACTTGAGGGGTTCATAGCCTTCCACAGGCTGATCTGTGAGGTAATCTGATAAGACACTCCCCTTGATAGACTTCTGAGTGACGTACTGAATATCATACTCTGATAAGAGCATGTGCCAACGAGCAAGTCTTCCCGTTTGAGCATGCTTTTCAAATATATACTTTATTGGGTCCATTTTTTAGATCAATAAAGTAGTATGACATATCAGGTATTGCCTGAAACGCCTGGTGGCCCATGCTAAAGCACAACAAGTCTTTTCCAAAATTGAATATCGACTTTCGCAATCAGTAAACTTCTTGCTCAAGTAGTAAATGGCATGCTCTTTACGCCCAGATTAATCATGTTGGCCCAAAACACAGCCCATTGATTCTTCCAATACAGTCAGATACATGAAGAGGGGTTTCCTTGGAACAGGTGGGACCAAGATTGGTGGTTCTTGCAAATAACTCTTGATTTTCTCAAAGGCCTACTGGCAGTTAGAGTTCCACTCTACAGTTTGGTCTTTGCGAAGCAGCTTGAAGATCGGCTCACAAGTGGGAGTCATATTGGAGATAAACCTGGAGATGTAATTCAAGCGACCAAGAAAACCTCTTACTTGAGACTCAGTTTGTGGAGCTGGCATCTCTTTGATAGCTCGCACTTCGTCAGGGTCTACCTCAATTCCTAGTTGACTAACGATAAAACCGAGCAACTTTCCTGATTTAACACCGAAGGTACATTTGGCAGTGTTCAACCTCAATTGATATTTTCGGAGTCTTTTGAACAATTTTAGAAGGTGATCCAAATGGTCCTCCTCACTCTAGGATTTAGCAATGATATCATCAACATACAACTCAATCTCTTTATGCATCATATTATGGAAAAGAGTCACCATAGCTCTTTGATATGTTGCCCCTGCATTTTACAAACCAAAGGGCATGACCTTGTAGCAATAAGTCCCCCAAGGAGTGATGAACGTGGTTTTGTCCATGTCAGCAGGATTCATTCTAATCTGGTTGTGTTAGTTCCTGGATTGGCTGGAATTTTGGTAAAACAAAGCATGTTCAATGTTGATGTCAAGGTGCTGATGTTGTAACATTGAAGTCTTAACACTGGGCTGTGTTAAGTAGTTAAGTGCTGAAGATGGATGTCTGATGTCACACAGGTGATGTTGTAACATCAGACCTGCAGAATTAACAACAGCAGGACATGTTATTAGGGCACGCGTGTTAGCTGGAATTGTGGAGAGTGGTTGACTCATTGGATGAGAATATCTTGGGATAGATATTTTCTGTTACATGGGAGATTTGATTGCAGATCTGTTGGAGAATTAAAAGGTTGAAGATTTAAAAAAGATTTTGGGGATAAAATCTGTTTTGAAGATTCAGTTTTAATTAACATATCTGATCAAATATTGTGACAAGTCCAAGCCCAATTCAGGAGCTATATAAAGCGCACAAGACCAAAGGGAAAAAGCGACAGAAAACATTCAGAAGATCAAGAGCAGAAGGCTTAGTGTCTAGAGTTTGTTTAAAGTGCTTGTATTTACACTATTCTAGGGTTTGAATAGGTGTTGAGTTTCTGTCCTCTCTAAAGCTGTGAAGCAAAGAGAGTTGTGTGATTTGATCGAAGCTGTGAAGTAAGATCAAGGGTACTCAAAGTGGTTTCTTTGAGTGTTTGTAAGGGATTGAGTGGTGTTCTCATACCTAAGTGGTTTCTTAGGTAGGAAGTCATTAGTAGAGTATAAGTTTAGGAGATTGTCAACGGGTCGTTGAGTCTGTAAATTATATCTACAAGTAGTGAATTCCATCCCTGGCTTGGTAGCCCCCAGAGTAGGTTGGTTGTAACCGAACTGGGTCAACAATTCTTCATGTTATTTTACTGTTATTGCTGTCCATTGTGCAGAGTGTGTTGTTATGACATCTTACCTTAACATCACACGTCTGATACCAGAAATTCCAATTGGTATCAGAGCAGGCATCCTGTCTGTCTCTGGGTGAGATCTAGGGAAGTTACTTTCTGGTGAAAAGATGGACAAAGAAGTTAGAGGATTCGTCAACAGACCCCCTATTTTGGATGGATCCAATTATGACTATTGGAAGCCAAGGATGACCACCTTCTTAAAATCCTTGGACAGTAGGGCTTGGAAGGCTGTTATTAAATAGTGGAAAGCACCTGTCATGTGTGAGAAGGATGATGCTGGCAAAGATAAAGAAGGCACCTCTAAGCTAAAGCCTGAAGAAGAGTGGACCAAGGAGGAAGATGAGCTTGCCCTTGGAAATTCCAAAGATCTGAATGTTATCTTCAATGGAGTGGATAAGAACATCTTCAGGTTTATCAATACCTGTGAAGTTGCTAAAGAAGCATGGGATATCTTGCAGGCTACTCATGAAGGAACATCTAGAGTCAAGATGTCACCACTTCAGATTTTAACATCAAAATTTGAAAGCTTGAAGATGAAGGAAGATGAGACTATTCATGATTTCCACATGAGTGTTCTTGAGCTGGCCAATGCATCTAGTGCTCTTGGAGAGAAGATGTCAGATGAAAAGCTTGTGAGGAAGATCCTTAGGTCCCTACCTAAGAAGTATAAGATGAAGGTTACTGCCATTGAAGAATCACAAGACATCAGCAAGATGAGAGTAGATGAGCTCATTGGATCTCTTCAAACCTTTGAGCTTGGGTTGAATGAGGAAGAACCAGAAAAGAAGCCAAAGAGTATAGCCCTGGTGACAAATGGTGAAGAAGAGAAAGGGAAGAAATCTGAATCCCAGGAGGATCTGTCTCAGGCCATAGTGATGTTGGGAAGACAGTTCACCAAAGTATTCAAGAGAATGAATAATAACTCCAGGCCTAATGTCAAGAACATGACTTCTGACACCAGCAAGAAGGATGAAGAGAAAACTGCCCAAGACAAATGAGTGTAGTGCTTTGAGTGTGAAGGGTATGGACATGTCAAGAAAGAATGTCCCACCTTCTTTAAAAAGCAGAAGAAGGGGATGACAGTTTCCTGGTCTGACTCTGATAGTGAAAGTGAAGGCGAGTCAGCAAAGCATGTAAGAGCTTTAACAGGAGTTGTGGTTTCTGATGATGATTCTAGTGATGGAGAAGTAACTTATGAGGAGTTGGCATCTACCTATCAAGAGCTGTGTTTAAAGAGTGCTGAGATTTGTCAAGAAAACAAGTGCCACAAGCCACAAATTGCTCAGCTAGAGAATGAAAAGACTGATCTGGAAAATGAAGTGGTGCTTGTTAGAGCTCACCTTGATCAAATGACCAAGTCTGTTAGGATGCTGAGTTGTGGTACAGACACACTTGACAAGATACTTCAGTCAGAAAAAGCTGCTGGAGATAAAGCTGGGATAGGTTATGTGGCTGAGGACAAGGGAACTTCAGAAGGAAGCACTTCAGGTTCAAAGAAGGAAGTGTCGCAACTTTCATTTCAACATCAGCCAAAGAAGCAGGATCCTACCCCTAAGAAAGCTGATGTTTCACAACCTAAGAAGATTGAGAAGAAGACTGGTCCCTATCAGAAGAGAAAGCAGCCACAGGGAGCTAGTCAGTATATGCCCCCACAATACCATGAGAGCATGCAAGCTACTCAGATCAAACAGCACATGTCTCATCAGATGTCTCAACATCAGGATAACTGGTATGGTTATGGTTATGGATACACCAATGTTGTTCCTTATATATATGGAAGAAGAAAGCCACACCATCATGGGAGACAATCCAGGAAACAGCATTCTCAGCCGTCTTATGGGAGAAGATATCAACATAATAGATGGCAGGGCAGTTATGGTAGGAGGAGACCACATTATGGATGGTAGCATAAGCAATCTCATCATGGTAGAAGATTCAGAGATGAAAGGGTGAGATGCTATTACTGTGGAAGGTTTGGACATATGCAGTACTCTTGCTACAAGCTTCATGGATACCCTCAACCTCAAAACAGATGGAGAGAACACACGCCCAAAGTTGTTAAACAATGGGTACCTAAGGAGAAGGTGAAGTGCTTATTGGCTCACATGGGTGATAAATAAGGAACATGGTATTTTGACAGTGGGTGTTCCAAGCACATGTCTAGATGTAGATCCATCTTTGATGATCTTAGACCTTGCCCCTCTCATGAGGTCATATTTGGCAATGGAGAAAAAGGTGGTGTTGCAGGAGTTGGGAAAGTGCAAGGTGATGGTAGACCTGAACTTGACAATGTTATGTTTGTCAATGGCTTAAGTGCAAATCTGATCAGCATAAGCCAGTTATGTGATGCAGGTTACAAGGTAAACTACACTAAGCATGAGTGTGTGGTTTCTGATGAGCATAATCAGATTGTTATGAAGGATGCCAGAACCAAGGAGAACTGCTATCAGTGGATTTCTCTTAAAGGAAATTCAACTAATGATGTTCAAGTTGATGTTATAACATCAGACTATGACTCAGAGTTAATGAGTCCTGATGAGAATGTTTTAAAAGGAAAGTTTTTATGGAAGGAAAAAGTCATTGACACTCCAAATCAAGCTCCTAGCCTCAGAACCCCCTTTCCCGGTATGCAATATCACACGTCTTCAAAGCTCTGCTCTCGCAACGAATGAGCTCCTTCGACTTCAAGAATCAACTCTCATTGAACAGAGTCATGGCATCTTCATCCAAGAAATCTAAGTGTCAGAGTTCCACAAAAGAAAGAGCTAGGGTTTCCACTGACGAAGGTTCAACATTCAATCCCTTGGACATTGAGCCCCTCTCAACCATTCTTCCTGAATCAGCTCCTAGGTCATCCACTTCTCAAACTGTTGAGGAAAGCGTAGACGTGAATAAAAGCTTAGGTATATCTAGACAAATGCCTGCGGAACATTCTGAAAGGGAAAAGTGCGACATGCAAAGTGCAGCTACAAATCTTCATAGACTTGCTATGTCTGGTGTTGAAGATTCTGAATTTAGAATAGAAGAAGATGATGTGCATGAGGAAACTAATGTTAAGGAAGATGTTGGGACTTCATCTGCTGGGGAAGAAAAGAATGAGGATGTGATCAATGTGGTTGATTTATCTGATGATGAAATCATTGGAAAAGCCGTCCCAATTATTGCTAAGAGACTGAAGACAAGGAAAGGAAAGACCGTTGAATCCTCTCCAAAGAAGTCTGAAGGCAAGAAGAAAACTGTTGTTGGTCCAACCAAGCCATGGAGCAAAGTGGCTATGAAATCCAAAAAGAGGAAAATAAGGGAAGACGCTAATTCTGACCGTGATGATGAGGATGATGTTCATGACATCACACCTATCAGAAGGACAATTTTGAAGAGAATCTCTAACAAAGTCCCTGAAGTTCCAGTCGACAACATTTCCTTTCATTATGCCAGCAGTGCATCATTATGGAAATTTGTGTGTCAGAGAAGACTGGCCCTAGAGAGGGAGCTTGGGAAAGAAGCTTTAAAAATGGAGGATATCATGGAGCTGATTAATGAGGCTGGATTGGTAAAGACTGTGACCAAGTTTCCTAAGTGCTATGAAAGTCTTGTCAAAGAATTTGTTGTCAACATTTCTAGAAATATTACTGACAAGAAGAGCATTGATTTCATGAAAGTTTATGTGAGAGGAAAGTGCATTAATTTCTCTCCTAGTACTATCAATAAGTATCTAGGAAGAGATGATGAAGAGTATAGTGAACTTGAGATGACTGATAATGATATATGTAAAGAGATTACAGCTGGTCAGATAAGGGTCTGGCCATTGAAAGGGAAGTTGCCAGCTAGTAAACTTAGCATCAAGTATGCAATTCTTCACAGAATTGGTGCTGCCAACTTGGTACCAACAAACCACAAGACAACAATCGTTGTTGGATTGGGCAGGTTTATCTGTACTATTGGGAAGAAGATTAAGTTTGACTATGGCAACTACATCTTTGAACAAGTGGTGAAACATACTGAAACAAACGCTATCAAGTTACCCATAGCATTCCCATCTCTTGTGTGTGGTATCATCTTGGAGCAACATCCTGAAACTTTAACAAGCTTAGACATAGCCTGCCAGAGGAAGACAGCCTTGTCCCTACACCCTAAACTATTTTCAGGACATCATGTTCCAGATATTGTTCTAACATCAACTGCTAAAGTCAAGAAGAAGACTACAAAGGATGAACTGATCAGAGAATTGAAGACCATGTGCAAAGACCTTGATGCAGTCATCAGTACTAGTTTGGTTATAAAAGAGAGACTTGAAAAGCTGATCCAGCAGTTAGAACTGAACAGTGGTGATGATGTTGAGAACAATGTTGATGGCTCTGAGGAAGATGAAGTTGAAGCCAGTGGGGATAGCTCTGAGCAGGAGGAAGAGAATCCTGGAGAACAATCTAGTTCAGAAGAAGACTAACTTATCTTCTCTTGCCTTTAGTAGTTTCAGTTTGTAGTTTTTATGTTGGTTTTGTAATTTGAATATTGTGCTGTTTTATGCACTGGTTATGGTTTTAGTTTCCTTCTATGATTTGTTTTGCCTGTTTACTAACTGAAAGGCTAACAATGAGAGCTAGGGTATACTGACTATAGTTAATAGGGCTTCTAACTGACGTTTGCCTAATTGTGGCTAAAAAGGGGGAGAAAATAGCCAAGGGAAAATAGCCAAGATAGTCATGCAGAGTATTATTGCCATATGCTACTAAGGTGATGCAGATATTAAGGGGGAGTTAGATTGATGCTGCTAAAAGGTGTTTAGTTGAAATGTTTGTTGCTGCATTAAGGGGAAGTTTTGACTGAACTTGTGAAGATATTTTGACATTTGAAGAGTGTAGCCAAGCAGACATCTAGGGGGAGTAATGTGCTGCACATTATGAGCTACTGAACAGCTGTGATGCTGGTTCTTGTTTTAGAGGGGGAGCACAAATTGGCTGTTGTCAATAATGAAGATGGTGTTGCAGCAAATCAAGTGATGAAGACTTTGAAGATTATCAAACTGCTGCTGGTAAGAGTTTCAAATTTTTTTAAGATTATTCCGCTGCTGAAATCTCTGAAGGTGCAGAGTGCAGAAGTTGATTGCAGAGTGCAGAAGTTGTTTTAGCCAAAATTAGCCAAAGGGGGAGATTGTTAGTTCCTGGATTGGCTGGAATTTTGGTAAAACAAAGCATGTTCAATGTTGATGTCAAGGTGCTGATGTTGTAACATTGAAGTCTTAACATTGGGCTGTGTTAAGTAGTTAAGTGTTGAAGATGGATGTCTGATGTCACACAGGTGATGTTGTAACATTAGACCTGCAGAATTAACAACAGCAGGACATGTTATTAGGGCACGCGTGTTAGCTGGAATTGTGGAGAGTGGTTGACTCATTGGATGAGAATATCTTGGGATAGATATTTTCTGTTACATGGGAGATTTGATTGCAGATTTGTTGGAGAATTAAAAGGTTGAAGATTTAAAAAGATTTTGGGGATAAAATCTATTTTGAAGATTCAGTTTTAATTAACATATCTGATCAAATATTGTGCCAAGTCCGAGCCCAATTCAGGAGCTATATAAAGCGCACAAGACCAAAGGGAAAAAGCGACAGAAAACATTCAGAAGATCAAGAGCAGAAGGCTTAGTGTCTAGAGTTTGTTTAAAGTGCTTGTATTTACACTATTCTAGGGTTTGAATAGGTGTTGAGTTTCTGTCCTCTCTAAAGCTGTGAAGCAAAGAGAGTTGTGTGATTTGATCGAAGCTGTGAAGTAAGATCAAGGGTACTCAAAGTGGATTCTTTGAGTGTTTATAAGGGATTGAGTGGTGTTCTCATACCTAAGTGGTTTCTTAGGTAGGAAGTCATTAGTAGAGTATAAGTTTAGGAGATTGTCAACGGGTCGTTAAGTCTGTAAATTATATCTACAAGTAGTGAATTCCATCCCTGGCTTGGTAGCCCCCAGAGTAGGTTGGTTGTAACCGAACTGGGTCAACAATTCTTGGTGTTATTTTACTGTTATTGTTGTCCATTGTGCAGAGTGTGTTGTTGTGACATCGCACCTTAACATCACACGTCTGATACCAGAATTTCAGGTTGTAACCGGAGAAACCATCCATAAAGGAAAAAACTGCAAAACGGGCCGTATTATCCACGAGAGTGTCGATATGAGGCAGAGGGAAATTGTCCATTGGACTTGCCTTATTAAGATCCCTATAATCCACACTCATTTGCACTTTACCATTCTTTTTCATCACGGGCACAATGTTGGCCACCCATTCGGGGTATCTTGAGACTACCAGAAATCATGCATCAAGTTGTCGTTTGACCTCATCCCTGATCTTGAGAGCCATGTCAGGCCTACTTCTTCGAAGTTTCTGTTTCACTGGCGGGCACTCAGGCTTGAGTGGTAGTTTATGAACTACTATGTCTGTATCCAAACTGTCATACCCCAAATTTTGACCACTAAGATTCCCCATCATTGTGCAAATCATCATCACAATATGGATGAACCATCATACCTCATTAGTCTCCCCAAAGATGGGTGAGCATCCACTACAATCAAACTTAGGGTTTCAAGCCCTCTCAGAGCTCTTGGACAAAGGATCAATCAAGGAATGACATGATCTTCAACTTGTCTAGCCTCACAAACATCCAAAAGGGATCAAGAGGACTCCCACTTCAATGATTAAGCACAAAGCTGCAACATTCCAAGTGGATTAAGCCTCAAGATCACCAGAGTGGCCAAAATTAGGGTTTGGTCGACCAGGGCCTCCAAATGGAAATTTTCCCCTGGGCATGAGTCAATGCTTCAAGGCATATCCTAAAATACTCCATGGAACATCGTGAACCCAATTATCAAGTCAATTTTGCTTCAGGGGATGCACTCATAAAAAATCAGGAATTAGGGTTTCTTGACCTAATTCACCCCTAAGTTGACTTTTGGGACAAATCATGAGCCAATACCTCAAGAGAGGATTTGACGGTCTTTAATAAACCACGTTGATCCATTTGCAACAATGGATTGATCCAAGAAGCTTGATC
The DNA here is from genome assembly GCA_022829125.1 of Lathyrus tuberosus. Taxonomy (NCBI): domain Eukaryota; kingdom Viridiplantae; phylum Streptophyta; class Magnoliopsida; order Fabales; family Fabaceae; genus Lathyrus; species Lathyrus tuberosus. The sequence continues at coordinate 14,586,974 of JALAZF010000062.1, read as the reverse complement.
CACAAGTTTCAAGTTCATCTGAACCACAATTAGGGTTTTGCAGAAAAAGTCAACTGTGCCTTTGACTTTTGACCAGGACATGCTCCCAAACCCTAGGACGTGATTCAATACACCCTATAACACCTATGAAATCAATCCATCAAGTTTGATTTAAGTCAAGGACTTGATTTCATAGAGGATCGCACAGTTTGGAATTCATCTAACAAAAAGTCAACTGTGCACAAAAGTCAAACTTTGACTTTTTGAAATTTTTCACTATTATGGTTTTTTAACCCTAAAATGATGTTAATGTGTGATTAGAATCAACATTCATCAAGAAAAATCAATTAAAGTGGGATAACTTGTACAAGGAGTAACCATAAAAACTTAGAAATTTTTCTAAGTTATGGAACAAAGTAGCTAGGGTACCAACTTTGGAGGATCATAACTCCTAAACCACAAGGCCATTTTTCCCCATCCAAAGCTGGATTTGTAGCTCTCATGTCCCTCTACAAAAGCTTCAACTACACCTCATTCCAATTCATCATGGATTTTGAGTTATGGGATGATCAAAATCACAAAAAGTGAAAATGTCACTTTTTTCCAACACTTAGTGAAATTTTCACTAAGTCAGAATCTGCCTTACTTTTTTCCAAATGTAAGGGCATTTTTCACTTGGATCCAAAAAGTATCAAAACCAATTATGATCAGATAGTTGTTGTATCATATGAGGGCTTTCCAAAATGGCCAAGAACTCCATCAAAATCCACTTGAGCCATGAGATATGACAATGCCAATATGCCTTGCTGCAAACTGTCATGGCAAGGAAGATTTTGGAGTTTTGCTCGATTTACTCAAATTTTGCAAAGGACAAGCAACTATATCCATCTGAACACCTCAAGGGGGACCAAGGAGGAACCAACTCTTATCCCAAGCCTCCCAAGTCTTTGGAACCAAAAATAGCATGCCAAACCTAGAAATGACTAAAAGAGGGACAAGACTCCAATTTTGGATTGGAGCATTCAATGGATGCACCAAGGTGGCATGGACTGAGCCATTTCCAACTGAATTCAGTCAAGACTTATCCAAGACCAATGGGACCAGCAGCCTGTGCCCTAACCTCTAGTCAATGGCTAGAGGAGACTTGGATTCTCATTGCTCAACATTGGCCAAACCTCTGTTGCAGTTGCCATTTACTATTGCAGCCAAAACAAACTTGCTCTACTATAAATAGAGTTCAATTATGTTCAGTTTGAGTACACCAAAGCACTACAACACTTGCTTTCCTCAAAATCTCTTTCTCTAGGCAAAAATACCTTCTTTAGCAAGGTAACTCTGAGTTTTTGAGTTAGAAAGCAATTCCACCATAGCTTATGATCCAAACACATCCAATATATCATATATAACCTGTCCAAACTCTCACAAGTGACTTGTAACACCAAAATCACAAAGTCACCTCTCAAAACCTCAAAATAGGACTTTTGTACATTTTTCAAGCCATGTCTTGATTCAGTCACTTTCCAAACCAGATAAAACCTCTAACACACTCCAAATATCATCCTTGAACTGTCCCAAATGGTTCCCCCCATCTGGAACACCATTTGAGAGAGTTGCTATTTTGGCCACTTTTGCCCCTTTTGCAAGAAAGAGCTCAAACTTGTTCCTGAGGTTTCCAGCTGATTCCAACCATCCTAAAAGCTTCTAAGGGATCATTTGAGGTTGTTCAAAGCATCAAATCATTTCTGGAACAAGTGGTTTTGCAGATTGCACAAAAGCTCCAAAAAGAGGTAAGCATCACAACTTGGACTCTTTGAACCATGCTTTATTTTGATGTCCACTAATCATGCATCTCTTATACATGTTATATGTGTTGTGTTTGCACCAATTTACCATGTAATTCATGCTTGTACCAAGAGATGGCATAGAAAATACAAATCATGGCCTATTTCAAAACCACTATCGGGTTTTTCAATAGGAGCATGATCTGAAAAAATACCATCACCATTGGATTCCTTGTGAAATTCTAGGCAGGATAGACCTAAATTTTGTCCCAATCCAGGGAGAAATGAGAAAGTTATTGCCTTCACGTTTTCAACCAAAACCTTGTCTTGCCTTGCCTTGGGCCAGGCCAAAAACAAGGCAAGCCTTGTATATTTGTGCTTGTGTTTCTATCAACGGATGTATCACCACCCTAGTGGTAAGACGCGCGCCCTATACACAAGAGGTCTAGGGTTCGAATCCCCCTCGCCCCAGATCCTCTTTTTGCTATTTTCCCCACTTTTTTATTATTTTTCTTATTATTTTTAATGATTTGAAAAATTAATAACTCCCTCAATTTTAATTAATTTTTATTGGTTCTTTTTGCAAAAAATCAAAAAAATGTTAAAATATTTTATTTTCCCAAAAAATTCTAAAAATATTATTTATTTCATATAATTGATATTTTTGTAAAGAATTAATATTTTAATTGTTTTTGACATTTAAAATATTTTCTATTTCTTGATTTTTCAAATTTTAGTGATTGCCAATCATTTTGTGGATCAAAACCTGATTTTTGAAACATTAATCCAAGATCACAATTTGTTTTCCACATGTTTAACAATTTTGATCATTTTAATTGAATTTTTATTCAATTAAAATACATTTTGGAAACAAATTAGGGTTTTTGATTAATTCAACCCTCATCAAATCATTTTCAAACACTCATGGGCCTCTATTAGAGTGTAAGACCCATCCTCATTGTAAATACAAAAATATTTGGGCCTCACTTATTGTATAAGTCCCTCTGTGTATTTTCAAAACAATGGCACGATCGACGCCTTTTCATAAAAATAATTTGGGCCTCTCCTCGAGCTATAAGACCCATTCAAACTTTTTGGACCTCTAATAGAGTGTAAGACCCGATCCCCTTTTAACTAAAACAATTTTGGGCCTCAGATATTGTATAAGTCCATCTGCGTTAAAAGAAAATCTCGGCGCGATCGCTAGTTCAAAAATCAAACCCTTTGGGCCTACCCTCGTGATATAAGCCCCATTCTTTAAAAATCATTGGGCCTCTAGTAGAGTGTAAGACGCAACCCTTTTTGAAGACCAAAATAATTTGGGCCTCACTTATTGTATAAGTCCCGATACCATCAAAAAGTTCGGCGCTATCGTCACCTTTTAAAACAAAACATTGGGCCTCTCCTTGAGCTGTAAGCCTTACCACTTGTATAGAAATAAACCTTTGGGCCTCTTGAGAGAGTGTAAGACCCATCCCTTTGTACAGAAAACCTTTTTGGGCCTCAGTCACTTGTATAAGTCCCTCTGTACAAATTCAACTTCAACAGTGCGATCACTGATAAAACCTTGGGCCTCTCCTTGAGCTGTAAGCCCCAAACAATCTTTTCAAAGCACTTTCTCCTTTGATTTTGAATATAATATTGTTATCAAAGCTTTCTTTGTTGAACAAACTAACCAAACAGCATGGAAGCTCTACAACTGAGTAAGTGTTTACCCGCTTTCTTTATCCGCTTTCATATATATAACTGTATTGTGGGGCTGCTCACTGTAAGTCTTCTTTCATAAACTTTTATATACTTGTCAAATATCAATTGTGTAATACTAGTATAGTTATTTAGATTTTTTTCCCCGGCAACTACGTCTAGCACTAGGTAAGGCCCTGTTGGTCACTCTTAAATACAAACAAAACTAGATCCCCATAGGATTACCAGACACAGTCTTCCCTCCTTTTGGGGTTAAACAATATGGAGACGTGAAAGGCAGCATTCTCGGTGAACCCTTTCTCAGATTGTCACCCTTAGAAATCATCAAAGAAACTCTACTCCCCAGAGATCATCTTTTCTCCGTGAATGGCATCTCTTGAGTTTCTTCCAAATTCTCAGATTTTCCTGGCTTGATCTATTATCGGTGAATGGCTTATCTTGAACTTCTCGGGGTTTGGGGACCCACAGGCTTCTTAAAAGCATCCCCGCCTTCTCTTGGGCGTTGTACAAGGACCCTTCGGATTCTTAAAAGCTCTCATGCATTCTCTTAGGCTTAGTACAAGGACCCAGAGAGCTCTACAGGTATAGGAACAGAACCTAGTCATCAATTTGCTAGAGCTGTCTTTCTGAGTCAAGTGTCAGACCTGTTAATGGGCTGACCTTCATCCCTTAACATACCAGCCTTCTCTTGGGCATCGTACAAAGATCATTCACTATCTGAGAATCGATTTCTCAAAACACCAGTAGACTTGGACAGTCTAAGACCCTTGAGTCTCAAAGACATTCTCAAGTTCCCTTTCAAACATAGGCAGAAACCCTGTCTCTCTCATGAGAGTTCCCCATACTTGGACCCGCCTCCGGATCTCCCGAATCCACGGTGGTAAGACAGCCTCCTCTTGGGCCTTGTATAATGATTCTCCCCAGCGGAGCTAACCTAAAAGACTCTCTTGTTGAGTCAAACCTTTAGCCTCCATCTCGGGCTTTGTACGAGATACCAGATCACTCTCTTGTTGAGTATAAAAGACTCTCTTGTTGAGTCAAACCCTTTTAGCCTCCATCTCGGGCTTCGTACGAGATACAAAAACTCTCTTGTTGAGTATAAAAGACTCTTTGTTGAGTCAAAACCTTTTAGCCTCTCTCTCGGGCTTCGTACGAGACACATATAAAAGCACTCTCTTGTTGAGTCAACCGTTTTAGCCTCTCTCTCGGGCTTCGTACGAGACACATTAAAAAACCCTCTTGTTGGGTCAATAGTGTAACACCCCACTTTCCCATTTTAGAAAATATACAAAGTTTTATGAAAATAATCAGAGTTTTACCACTGAAAGTAGGATGCCACATTCATAAGACCAACATCATGACTCTTTTTATTTATTGAAATAAAACAGCGGAAAATAGTTTATTCATTCATTTCACGACCACATGCCAACAACTACGAAAAACTCCACTTAAACTCGTGGTCCACCATAAATTCAAACAAATGAAAGATACGTAACAAAATTCAAAACAAAATGACAATCAATAAAATCCCCAAGATTCCCATGTTATGTATCAGAGCGACTCCTACGACTCGAACACGCAACACGCACTCCAAGCAACCTAAGTACCTGGATTATATGTACTTCCGCAGAAGGACAGACACAACAACAATGAAGGGGTGAGAACGACATTCAATATTAAATGGTGAATAATACATATTAAAAGGTAGTTACTCATATATATCATACAAACATACAGTCACAGCCTGGTGTCACATTCAATCACCAATCAATCAACAAAGTAATAATGCAATGCGACTCGACACAGACACAATGCATGTGGTACCAATATCACCATGGTTCATTCAATCGAACCCGGATAAATCACATACACCCCTACTTGGCAATGATTTATCCCACCACACTCCTCTAGGGAGTTCGGATGAATCACATACACTCCTCCTGAGCAATGATTCATCCCACCAACACCATGAAATGCACAATAACGACTATGCATACAACACACATGTATAATATAATTACACATTCTCACGATCCTCCTGATCACACATAAAATAATCATTCACCACAACACAAATTACACACAAAACATATGTACAATAATCAGTTATGCATTTACACGATCCTCCTGATCACACGTAAGCCATACGCTTACCGTAATTCACACTGGAATTACCTCACCTGCAACACCGCATCATCACACACAAATTATGCACAAGAGGCTATCATCAAGTAAAATATACGATCCTCATTGATCCCAAGTGCGTCATACACTCACCGTTAATTCACCAAGAATTACCCCTGCTACCCCAAGACCGCTCGCACCTCACACAAACGGAACCACACAAACACATTCTACACGCCTCACAAGGTACTCGTCCACTAATTATCTAATTACTAATTAATTCACCAAAATTATTAAATTAATTATTTTCGTCACCAACTCTATACTTCTTAACTTCTCACATCTATTCCCAACCTCTCAAACCAAAAGAAATCGATTCCAACGCGAAAACGGGAAGGAAATTGCGAAACGGTAAAATTCTGCACACTCGCTTGTCATACGCGTATTGCCCTGGGCCATACGCGCATTGCCCAGCTCTCTCGCCCATTCCTACGCGTACCAGACGCGTAAGGCCTCCTGCCTCGCCCTGCCATACGCGTATTGCCTGACCTCATACGCGTATGGGCAGAGAGCTATTTTCCTTCACAAATTCCTTTCTCAGATCTGGATACGCGTATAGCTACTCCATACGCGTATTGCCAAGCCACCATACGCGTATCCTTACGCGTATGGGCAGAGGGTCGTGCCAAAACCTCCTTGTGGCCTCCCCGTACGCGTAATGCCTCCAATCCTGCCTAGCCGTACGTGTAACACCTTCCCCAATACGCGTAAGGCCATATCTATTACGCAAACCTGTTTTCTCCACACCAGTCTGAGTTCTTGCTACGGGATCTTCACTTTTTCACTCCAAAATAGTCCTAAAATTAGTTCTACATCAATTTTATGTTCTATTACTCATCCTACATCTTTCTCTTAGCCTTACCAACTCAGATTTTAGTCTAAATTCATCCTCCAAATCTAAATTAAATTCAACTCTGCAATGTCACATTCAACAACAATAACAACACCAAGATGACAGACAAAATCAGAAGTTCAACACATAATATTCATCACAGATTCACGCATATACATCACATAATCATATGACAGCATACATTCAAACGAGTTCCTACGGGGTTAAGGACTCCCCACTACCCTCACATGATTAATTCACCAATATTAAACCCGTTCTCCCCCTTACCTCGAATTCCTGATTAATTCCTGCGAAAACCTGATGGAGATGTTAGCCCTAGCACACCCTTGTTCTTCCTCTCCTTAGTTTTTCTCTTTTTTCTCTCCAAAGTTCTGATATGACTAAAACCCTCACTAATTTTCACAAATCTTCCTTTAATTACTAAACTACCCTTATTATTTCATATCAGTCCATTATCTAATCATTCACATTAGATTTTATTTTACTAATGATATTATTAATAATAATAATAATAGTCATAACAATAATAACATGAAATATACTATTAAAAATAATAAAAAATAATAACAAGTTCCATATTACTATTAATAGACTCACCCCACACATTATCACTATTAACATTACCCCCTTCGCACTCAGACACCCCCTAAACAAGGCCAAACAATTGAAAATAAAACACGACGATTAAATAATTAAAAATGGGGTGTTACAACTCTCCCCCACTTAAATTATTTTCGACCTCGAAAATGTACCTGATGGAAACAGTTCCGGATACGACTCCCGCATCTGACTAACCTCTAACATGCCACCAAAAGGCACACCCCCAATAACACACTGACAAGATGCAATGCCCATACAATGCACTTGACGACTAACTCACGACTCAAAGAATACCCAAGTTACGAACACGCAGGTTCACTCTAGAAATAGAACACAACAAGATCGTTAGTCTCACCATAGGTAACACACCCCTACCTCCCCACATAGGAATTAGCTCCCCGCACTCGAACCATCACGATGGAAACGAGGCCACCACAAACAAGAACATAAAGTTCCACGACACAATATCGTTTCAACAACCTCTACATAACCATAACACCAACATCCTTGTCATACAACACTATTACAACAATACTACGATTCACCAATCGAACATATAACCCGAACATCCATCTACATAGCAACCCATGAATAATATTTAAACCTTTCGCCTAACACTTCCATTTTTGAAACGTCCAATGGTCTCATCGTTCCCACTTGTTTCCAAGGTTCAACCTATGAACTCTCACAAGTCACCCACGCATAAGCAAAATGTGCCACATCATGCTTTCGATGCGCACTCTGATTCCTCGCAACCATCAACTCTACCAATATCCTATCCAACTTCTAACTCTCTTTAATATTCACCAGAAAGATCATAGTTCATTTCTAATATACCCAACCTCACACTCTACTGTGTTATCTCACACGCCAGACACCAGTCTCTGAAGTACTCAAATAATTCTAATCCGCTGACAATCTGAATAGACATGTATAAAACTTTCGACTTACTCTTCCGGCACGACATTAATCTCACCAATAGGATAATTCTAGCTAAAGTCATAACTCATCAGGAATCCCAACCATCCTCGTTGTCTCGTCCTCTATTATTTGCTACTAAACAGGTACTTAATATCTTTGTGATTACTAAACACTTCGATCTCAAAACCATAAAAACAATACTTCCAGATTCTCAACACAAAAGTAACCGCAACCATCTCGAAATCATGAATCCTCAATTGTCGTAAAGCATAAGCCACGACCTTACCATCTTGCATCACCACCCTGACTAACTCGTCATAGACACATTCCAATACCTCACAAATGGTTTATTAGGATCACGCAGAATCAAAACTGGAGCTGTAGACAATTCCACTTTAGCCCTCTCAAACTTTCCTCACACTGAACATCCCAAGCAAACGACTTATCCTTTGTAAGTCAACTGAAGTAACAAAAATGCTAACTTGCATAGGCCTTTCATAATCTCCGGTAATAACCAACTAAAGTCCTAAAAGTTTCTAATCATCTTAACTGACTTCAGAGCCTCTCATTGTAAAACTGCATCTACCTCCGGTGGATCCATAATAATACCATCATCAGAATTAACATATCCAAGAAACTAATCTCTTTTCAACCAAAATTATCACTTGAATAATTTAGCATAAAAATTCCTTTCTTTTCAACACTTACAACGATTCTCAAACACCCTACATAGTCTCCTTATGACTTTATATTAGATCCGGATATCCCTAATGAACACCACTCCGAACTCATCCAATCTTGTCCAGACTCACATACCAGCTTAACCGAGTAAATAACAACCTATTCCGATGATAACATAACCAGTCACATGAAATCGATCAAAGCCTCAACTCACACAAATTCATCACTCGTATCAAACTTTCCAAACAATTATAATTCTAATCAAACTCAACCAAACCATTCCAATCATTTATTCTTAAAAATGGACAATTATTCTCAATCGTTACCTTATGCAACTGTCAGTAATCCATACGCAATTTCATTCTCTAGACACTCCAAATTCCACAAATTCCGACATGTATCAACAATCAACCAAAAAGAACTCTCAATCTCAATATTACATCCCCACGCAAGGGTTTTCTCAAAATTTCCATTAATGCCCTAAAACTCTAAGAACTCCAAACTCATCAAAACTCTAAGTTTTTCTTTCCATAGCCTCAATACCCTTATACACATCATGTTTGTTATTCCACCCGGAAGCACATATTGGAATCATGCACAACTGGTAGCCCTTCACCGTGGCCTTCCTGTCAATTCCAGTACACCATTAACACAACATAACAAACATTTTAGTCTCATCTCCTAATAGTTCTTCCACTTACTTAGCAGATAAAACCTCAACTATTCACCTTCGTCCAATTTAGGTTCACTTTCTGTACGGAGTCATTGACATCAGACTCATATCAAGTGCTGAATTAATAGCCACCTCTACCTCATTAATACACTTGTGATCCACTTATTGCGCCTAAAAATAAATTCTACAATTCGCAACCAACAGGTAACTCAACACATGTAACTTCACTACTTACTCGCCACAACGCGAATCGTAATACACCGAGGCTTTGCCCAATAGATGTCCACCCATTTGCTCAGTACACAACGATACCAGTTCTCTACTATTACCCAACTCGGATCCGCCCTCAAAAGACATCATGGATTACCCAACACTGGCATGTCTCTAGCCATCACTTGTCCTTTACTCACTGAAAAACGATCACCAATAATACCTGATTGTCCTCCCTTGGAGACATCCTTCAACTTGATCGACCGACAAGTACTTCTCTTCTACATCTTCTTCAGATAATAAAGATCTATACCGATCCAACACAACCATCTTCCACATCATATGATATCTTAACTGTCAAGGCGCATCTATCCATTCATCTTGATTTCTGACTACTATCAACAAGAGATTGAGGGTGATCAGTTCCCCAATTTATTCATAGACATTCGATCATCCGGATGAAGCATAGACCCTTCCTTACCAACCATGATAGCACTCCATTATTCACCAAACTACCCTTCCATAGTGAAAGCATCGTGGAGAAGCACCAGTTTCTCCCCCACTTACCTCATCCTCAACTCCTGCAAACAGACAGTTAGAAGACAAACACGCACCGACCGTGTCCTACACACACGTCGTATACCAAGACACAAACCATACTAGACAACCTGGTCAGACGGACCAACCAGGCTCTGATACCAATTGTAACACCCCACTTTCCCATTTTAGAAAATATACAAAGTTCTATGAAAATAATCAGAGTTTTACCACTGAAACTAGGATGCCACATTCATAAGACCAACATCATGACTCTTTTTATTAAATAAAATAAAACAGCGAAAAATAGTTTATTCATTCATTTCACGGCCACGTGCCAACAACTACGAAAAACTCCACTTAAACTCGTGGTCCACCATAAATTCAAACAAATGAAAGATACGTAACAAAATTCAAAACAAAATGACAATCAATAAAATCCCCAAGATTCCCATGTTACGTATCAGAGCGACTCCTACGACTCGAACAAGCAACACGCACTCCAAGCAACCTGGATTGTCTGTACTTCCGAAGAAGCACAGACACAACAACCCGAATGGGTGAGAACCACATTTAATATTAAAAGGTGAATAATACATATTAGAAGGTAGTTACTCACATATATCATATAAACATACAGTCACGACCTGCTGTCACATTCAATCACCAGTCAATCAACAAAGTAATAATGCAATGCGACTCGACACAGACACAATGCATGTGGTACCAATATCACCATGGTTCATTCAATCGAACCCGGATAAATCACATACACCCCTACTTGGCAATTATTTATCCCACCACACTCCTCTAGGGAGTTCGGATGAATCACATACACTCCTCCTGAGCAATGATTCATCCCACCAACACCATGAAATGCACAATAACGACTATGCATACAACACACATGTATAATATAATTACACATTCTCACGATCCTCCTGATCACACATAAAATAATCATTCACCACAACACAAATTACACACAAAACATATGTACAATAATCAGTTATGCATTTACACGATCCTCCTGATCACACGTAAGCCATACGCTTACCGTAATTCACACTGGAATTACCTCACCTGCAACACCGCATCATCACACACAAATTATGCACAAGAGGCTATCATCAAGTAAAATATACGATCCTCATTGATCCCAAGTGCGTCATACACTCACCGTTAATTCACCAAGAATTACCCCTGCTACCCCAAGACCGCTCGCACCTCACACAAACGGAACCACACAAACACATTCTACACGCCTCACAAGGTACTCGTCCACTAATTATCTAATTACTAATTAATTCACCAAAATTATTAAATTAATTATTTTCGTCACCAACTCTATACTTCTTAACTTCTCACATCTATTCCCAACCTCTCAAACCAAAAGAAATCGATTCCAACGCGAAAACGGGAAGGAAATTGCGAAACGGTAAAATTCTGCACACTCGCTTGTCATACGCGTATTGCCCTGGGCCATACGCGCATTGCCCAGCTCTCTCGCCCATTCCTACGCGTACCAGACGCGTAAGGCCTCCTGCCTCGCCCTGCCATACGCGTATTGCCTGACCTCATACGCGTATGGGCAGAGAGCTATTTTCCTTCACACATTCCTTTCTCAGATCTGGATACGCGTATAGCTACTCCATACGCGTATTGCCAAGCCACCATACGCGTATCCTTACGCGTATGGGCAGAGGGTCGTGCCAAAACCTCCTTGTGGCCTCCCCGTACGCGTAATGCCTCCAATCCTGCCTAGCCGTACGTGTAACACCTTCCCCAATACGCGTAAGGCCATATCTATTACGCAAACCTGTTTTCTCCACACCAGTCTGAGTTCTTGCTACGGGATCTTCACTTTTTCACTCCAAAATAGTCCTAAAATTAGTTCTACATCAATTTTATGTTCTATTACTCATCCTACATCTTTCTCTTAGCCTTACCAACTCAGATTTTAGTCTAAATTCATCCTCCAAATCTAAATTAAATTCAACTCTGCAATGTCACATTCAACAACAATAACAACACCAAGATGACAGACAAAATCAGAAGTTCAACACATAATATTCATCACAGATTCACGCATATACATCACATAATCATATGACAGCATACATTCAAACGAGTTCCTACGGGGTTAAGGACTCCCCACTACCCTCACATGATTAATTCACCAATATTAAACCCGTTCTCCCCCTTACCTCGAATTCCTGATTAATTCCTGCGAAAACCTGATGGAGATGTTAGCCCTAGCACACCCTTGTTCTTCCTCTCCTTAGTTTTTCTCTTTTTTCTCTCCAAAGTTCTGATATGACTAAAACCCTCACTAATTTTCACAAATCTTCCTTTAATTACTAAACTACCCTTATTATTTCATATCAGTCCATTATCTAATCATTCACATTAGATTTTATTTTACTAATGATATTATTAATAATAATAATAATAGTCATAACAATAATAACATGAAATATACTATTAAAAATAATAAAAAATAATAACAAGTTCCATATTACTATTAATAGACTCACCCCACACATTATCACTATTAACATTACCCCCTTCGCACTCAGACACCCCCTAAACAAGGCCAAACAATTGAAAATAAAACACGACGATTAAATAATTAAAAATGGGGTGTTACAACTCTCCCCCACTTAAATTATTTTCGACCTCGAAAATGTACCTGATGGAAACAGTTCCGGATACGACTCCCGCATCTGACTAACCTCTAACATGCCACCAAAAGGCACACCCCCAATAACACACTGACAAGATGCAATGCCCATACAATGCACTTGACGACTAACTCACGACTCAAAGAATACCCAAGTTACGAACACGCAGGTTCACTCTAGAAATAGAACACAACAAGATCGTTAGTCTCACCATAGGTAACACACCCCTACCTCCCCACATAGGAATTAGCTCCCCGCACTCGAACCATCACGATGGAAACGAGGCCACCACAAACAAGAACATAAAGTTCCACGACACAATATCGTTTCAACAACCTCTACATAACCATAACACCAACATCCTTGTCATACAACACTATTACAACAATACTACGATTCACCAATCGAACATATAACCCGAACATCCATCTACATAGCAACCCATGAATAATATTTAAACCTTTCGCCTAACACTTCCATTTTTGAAACGTCCAATGGTCTCATCGTTCCCACTTGTTTCCAAGGTTCAACCTATGAACTCTCACAAGTCACCCACGCATAAGCAAAATGTGCCACATCATGCTTTCGATGCGCACTCTGATTCCTCGCAACCATCAACTCTACCAATATCCTATCCAACTTCTAACTCTCTTTAATATTCACCAGAAAGATCATAGTTCATTTCTAATATACCCAACCTCACACTCTACTGTGTTATCTCACACGCCAGACACCAGTCTCTGAAGTACTCAAATAATTCTAATCCGCTGACAATCTGAATAGACATGTATAAAACTTTCGACTTACTCTTCCGGCACGACATTAATCTCACCAATAGGATAATTCTAGCTAAAGTCATAACTCATCAGGAATCCCAACCATCCTCGTTGTCTCGTCCTCTATTATTTGCTACTAAACAGGTACTTAATATCTTTGTGATTACTAAACACTTCGATCTCAAAACCATAAAAACAATACTTCCAGATTCTCAACACAAAAGTAACCGCAACCATCTCGAAATCATGAATCCTCAATTGTCGTAAAGCATAAGCCACGACCTTACCATCTTGCATCACCACCCTGACTAACTCGTCATAGACACATTCCAATACCTCACAAATGGTTTATTAGGATCACGCAGAATCAAAACTGGAGCTGTAGACAATTCCACTTTAGCCCTCTCAAACTTTCCTCACACTGAACATCCCAAGCAAACGACTTATCCTTTGTAAGTCAACTGAAGTAACAAAAATGCTAACTTGCATAGGCCTTTCATAATCTCCGGTAATAACCAACTAAAGTCCTAAAAGTTTCTAATCATCTTAACTGACTTCAGAGCCTCTCATTGTAAAACTGCATCTACCTCCGGTGGATCCATAATAATACCATCATCAGAATTAACATATCCAAGAAACTAATCTCTTTTCAACCAAAATTATCACTTGAATAATTTAGCATAAAAATTCCTTTCTTTTCAACACTTACAACGATTCTCAAACACCCTACATAGTCTCCTTATGACTTTATATTAGATCCGGATATCCCTAATGAACACCACTCCGAACTCATCCAATCTTGTCCAGACTCACATACCAGCTTAACCGAGTAAATAACAACCTATTCCGATGATAACATAACCAGTCACATGAAATCGATCAAAGCCTCAACTCACACAAATTCATCACTCGTATCAAACTTTCCAAACAATTATAATTCTAATCAAACTCAACCAAACCATTCCAATCATTTATTCTTAAAAATGGACAATTATTCTCAATCGTTACCTTATGCAACTGTCAGTAATCCATACGCAATTTCATTCTCTAGACACTCCAAATTCCACAAATTCCGACATGTATCAACAATCAACCAAAAAGAACTCTCAATCTCAATATTACATCCCCACGCAAGGGTTTTCTCAAAATTTCCATTAATGCCCTAAAACTCTAAGAACTCCAAACTCATCAAAACTCTAAGTTTTTCTTTCCATAGCCTCAATACCCTTATACACATCATGTTTGTTATTCCACCCGGAAGCACATATTGGAATCATGCACAACTGGTAGCCCTTCACCGTGGCCTTCCTGTCAATTCCAGTACACCATTAACACAACATAACAAACATTTTAGTCTCATCTCCTAATAGTTCTTCCACTTACTTAGCAGATAAAACCTCAACTATTCACCTTCGTCCAATTTAGGTTCACTTTCTGTACGGAGTCATTGACATCAGACTCATATCAAGTGCTGAATTAATAGCCACCTCTACCTCATTAATACACTTGTGATCCACTTATTGCGCCTAAAAATAAATTCTACAATTCGCAACCAACAGGTAACTCAACACATGTAACTTCACTACTTACTCGCCACAACGCGAATCGTAATACACCGAGGCTTTGCCCAATAGATGTCCACCCATTTGCTCAGTACACAACGATACCAGTTCTCTACTATTACCCAACTCGGATCCGCCCTCAAAAGACATCATGGATTACCCAACACTGGCATGTCTCTAGCCATCACTTGTCCTTTACTCACTGAAAAACGATCACCAATAATACCTGATTGTCCTCCCTTGGAGACATCCTTCAACTTGATCGACCGACAAGTACTTCTCTTCTACATCTTCTTCAGATAATAAAGATCTATACCGATCCAACACAACCATCTTCCACATCATATGATATCTTAACTGTCAAGGCGCATCTATCCATTCATCTTGATTTCTGACTACTATCAACAAGAGATTGAGGGTGATCAGTTCCCCAATTTATTCATAGACATTCGATCATCCGGATGAAGCATAGACCCTTCCTTACCAACCATGATAGCACTCCATTATTCACCAAACTACCCTTCCATAGTGAAAGCATCGTGGAGAAGCACCAGTTTCTCCCCCACTTACCTCATCCTCAACTCCTGCAAACAGACAGTTAGAAGACAAACACGCACCGACCGTGTCCTACACACACGTCGTATACCAAGACACAAACCATACTAGACAACCTGGTCAGACGGACCAACCAGGCTCTGATACCAATTGTAACACCCCACTTTCCCATTTTAGAAAATATACAAAGTTCTATGAAAATAATCAGAGTTTTACCACTGAAACTAGGATGCCACATTCATAAGACCAACATCATGACTCTTTTTATTAAATAAAATAAAACAGCGAAAAATAGTTTATTCATTCATTTCACGGCCACGTGCCAACAACTACGAAAAACTCCACTTAAACTCGTGGTCCACCATAAATTCAAACAAATGAAAGATACGTAACAAAATTCAAAACAAAATGACAATCAATAAAATCCCCAAGATTCCCATGTTACGTATCAGAGCGACTCCTACGACTCGAACAAGCAACACGCACTCCAAGCAACCTGGATTGTCTGTACTTCCGAAGAAGCACAGACACAACAACCCGAATGGGTGAGAACCACATTTAATATTAAAAGGTGAATAATACATATTAGAAGGTAGTTACTCACATATATCATATAAACATACAGTCACGACCTGCTGTCACATTCAATCACCAGTCAATCAACAAAGTAATAATGCAATGCGACTCGACACAGACACAATGCATGTGGTACCAACATCACCATGGTTCATTCAATCGAACCCGGATAAATGACATACACCCGTACTTGGCAATGATTTATCCCACCACACTCCTCTAGGGAGTTCGGATGAATCACATACACTCCTCCTGAGCAATGATTCATCCTACCAACACCATGAAATGCACAATAACGACTATGCATACAACTCACATGTATAATAAAATTACACATTCTCACGATCCTCCTGATCACACATAAAATAATCATTCACCACAACACAAATTACACACAAAACACATGTACAATAATCAGTTATGCAATTACACGATCCTCCTGATCACACGTAAGCCATACGCTTACCGTAATTCACACTGGAATTACCTCACCTGCAACACCGCATCATCACACACAAATTATACACAAGAGGCTATCATCAAGTAAAATATACGATCCTCATTGCTCCCAAGTGCGTCATACACTCACCGTTAATTCACCAAGAATTACCCCTGTTACCCCAAGACCGCTCGCACCTCACACAAACGGCGCCACACAAACACATTCTACACGCCCCACAAGGTACTCGTCCACTAATTAGCTAAATTACTAATTAATTCACCAAAATTATTAAATTAATTATTTTCGTCACCAACTCTATACTTCTTAACTTCTGACATCTATTCCCAACCTCTCAAACCAAAAGAAATCGATTCCGACGTGAAAACCGGAAGGAAATCGCGAAACGGTAATATTCTGCACACTCGCTGGTCATACGCATATTGCCCTGGGCCATATGCGTATTGCCCAGCTCTCTCGCCCATTCCTACGTGTACCAAACGCGAAAGGCCTCCTGCCTCGCCCTGCCATACGCTTATTGCCTGACCTCATACGCGTATGGGCAGGGAGCTATTTTCCTTCACAAATTCCTTTCTTAGATCTGGATACGCGTATAGCTACTCCATACGCGTATTGCCAAGCCACCATACGCGTATCCTTACGCGTATGGGCAGAAGGTCATGCCAAAACCTCCTTGTGGCCTCCCCGTACACGTAATGCCTCCAATCCTGCCTAGCCGTACGCATAACACCTTCCCCAATACGCGTAAGGCCATATCTATTACGCAAACCTGTTTTCTCCACACCAGTCTGAGTTCTTGCTACGGGATCTTCACTTTTTCACTCCAAAACAGTCCTAAAATTAGTTATACATCAGTTTTATGTTCTATTACTTATCCTACATCTTTCTCTTAACCTTACCAACTCAGATTTTAGTCTAAATTAAATTCAACTCTGCAATGTCACATTCAACAACAATAACAACACCAAGATGACAGACAAAATCAGAAGTTCAGCACATAATATTCATCACAGATTCACGCATATACATCACATAATCATATGACAGCATACATTCAAACGAGTTCCTACGAGATTAAGGACTCCCCACTACCCTCACATGATTAATTCACCAATATAAAACCCGTTCTCCCCCCTTACCTCGAATTCCTGATTAATTCCTGCGAAAATTTGATGGAGATGTTAGCCCTAACACACCCTTGTTCTTCCTCTCCTTAGTTTTTCTCTTTTTCTCTCCAAAGTTCTGATATGACTAAAACCCCCACTAATTTTCACTAATCTTCCTTTAATTACTAAACTACCCTTATTATTTCATATCAGTCCATTATCTAATCATTCACATTAGATTTTATTTTACTAATGATATTAATAATAATAATAATAGTCATAACAATAGTAACCTGAAATATACTATTAAAAATAATAAAAAATAATAATAAGTTCCATATTACTATTAATGGACTCATCCCACACCTTATCACTATTAACATTACCCCCTTCGCACTCAGACACCCCCTAAACAAGGCCAAACAAATGAAAATAAAACACGACGATTAAATAATTAAAAATGGGGTGTTACAAATAGCCTCCTCTTAGGCTTTGTATAAGGAAACCCCAGTTGAGTCAATCAACTTTTTAGCATCAAAATTTGTGCCTCGTTCATAGTATACAAACATCAACAACTCCTTTTCCCCCATCTAATTGCTATAAGCGGCAAGCCTCTGGATTATTTACATCCACGCCACTGTCCCTCTTTTAGCATGAGAAATTCCTAAGGAAAGATGGCATTGCTCTAAACTGAGTTAAAGTCTTCTCCTTCAGGTTAAACATCCCCTATAAAGGAAATTATGGCATTACTAGATTCACATATCCCAGTTAAAGTAATTCTCCTTTATAATCAGTCACCCAACAGTTGTGACAAACATACCAAATATCCCTCTTTAGAGATGACAAATTCTCTCTAAAGTCAAAACCCTTTAGCTTCACATCTTGGGCTTCGAACAAGATACAAATAGACCCTTCAGCTTCACATCTTGGTCTTTGAACAACATACAAACCACTTTTAGCTTCACGTCTTGGGCTTTGAACAAGACACCAAAACAACCTTTTTCCTCCCAAAGAATAGGAGGAACTACGATCGCTCTGATTTCCCTGTTTCGTTAAATGGGAATACGTAGGCATAAGATTGAAAAATCTTAGCGAGCATACTAATCAAAAAACCCAAAATCTCGTGCCTTCATACATCAATCGAAAAGCATCATTCCTAACATCCACACAAGTAATCCAGACATTTCACTCTTAGCAAAATAAGCAGAGAGAGGCCCCACTTCCACATAGCATCTGTAACCTAACATACCGCTGTTTAAACTCAGCATGCAAACAGGGTTAATTGGAGACATCTATTTCCCTTCCTTCATTAGCTTCAATAGGATAAAAATGAATCGACCTGTAGTACCCCAGAGCGACAGTGCTTAAGAACCACGTTCGAAATCGCTCGCTACACAAACCAGGCATGTCCTGATAGGACCATGCAAACACATCCACCTACTCATCAAGAAGCTTTACCAACTGTTGTCTGATCTCTACCCCTTTGTTGCCCCAATCTTGACTTTCTTCTTGTCCTCATCGGTACCAAGAATGATGGTGTCAACTTGTTCCTCGTGTGGCTAAAGATTCGTGTACTCGTACTCACACATTTTTGCCAACTCATCTGGGACTTCATAATCTTCTTCTCCCTCATCTTTAGCTTAGTAGATGGGTGAGTCAAAGTCAATGGTGAAAGTAGGGTCATCGAATACAACAAGTTTGTGGATTATTCTGCATGGTGGAGTGACTTATTTTATTAAAATGCACAAAATTAAACGCAAGAAGAATATTTTTGGTATTTTTGAAAAAGATTGCCATTTTCCCTTAAAAGAAAAAACGGTAAATGAAAATAAAAGATTTTAACAAAACATCTTCATTGATTAATAAAAGTTGAAAGTGGCGGCTCATACAAAATAGTCCGATTGCCTTGGGCACGGCTATGGAATTGAAAATAGATAACAAAAACAAACATATTACTCTGGCGTAAGGAACAACACAAGGATCTCAATAGCTTCCCAATTATCTAGTGCAGTGTCACACTTAAACACCAAATGGCTGACATCCTCATCTTCCTCGTCTTCTATCACGGCATTGATCTGATATCCTTTGCTAATGAAAACTTCATGGATTGTCTTTGGTCGCATTGTTGTAGAAGCAGATACTTAACCACGGGTTGGTTTATAACCCAACCCTTGATACTTCTTCCTTTCTTTCACATCAATAACCTTGCCCCAGCCTACGGGAACACCTTCTCTCATGGAAGACTGGATACTCTTGAATGAAACAAAAGATGGATTACTCGGGACCACCGGTTCTTCAATGTCCAACATGACAGCATTGGCTATTTCAAGAGCTTGGAAAGAAGTTTCCAAAGCAACCTCATCAGCCTCTATGTAGCGGAAGGAAGACAAATTTTTGACCATCAAGTCCTCTTCACCATGCATGATAACCATCTTATCATCAATCACAAACTTCATCTTTTGGTGTAATGTTGAAGTTACAGCACCAGCTTCATGGATCCATGGCCTTCCAAGTAGGCAGCTGTAGGCAGGATTAATGTCCAACACTTGGAATGTGATGTTGAAAACATGTGGCCCAATTAAGATTGGTAGCTCAACTTCACCCATTACAGATCTTCGTGAGCCATCAAAAGCTTTGACAATAAAGGAGGTAGGTTTCATTTCAGCCCCTTTGTAAGCCAACTTTTCAAGTGTCCTCTTAGGTAAAACATTTAGAGAGAAGCCAGCGTCCACGAGGACTCTTGCCAAAGTGTCTTCTTGACATTTCATGGATACATGTAAAGCAAAATTGTGATTTTGACCTTCTCTAGGTAACTCCTCCTTGCTAAAGCTAAGGGTGTTACAAGCAGTGATATTTGTAATTATACTATCAAATTGGCCGGTAGTGATATCTTGAGCAACATGGGCTTGGGCCAATAACTTCTGTAAAGCAGCTCAGTGAGCAGGTGAACTCATTAACAGAGACAAGATTGAGATTTTAGAGGGAGTCTAGTGAAGCTGATCCACCACCTTATAGTCACTTCTTTTGATGATCCTTAGAAACTCAGCATCTTCATCACTTGTAACCACTTCCTTTTCCTTGTCCTTGGAAGGCATAGTAGCAACAGTTTCTTTGGGCGTGGTCCCTTTGAAGAGGGGAGTATAAATTTGACCACTTCGTGTTATCTTTCCAGCCCCAGCTATATTAGTTACTTCCTCACTAGTAGTTCTCACCTCTTTCCTTGGAACCACACTTCCAGACTCTTTGTCGATCACAGTAGCTTCATATTTCCATGGCACAACTTTAGAATCTCTGAAACGAAAAGGAACAAGATGTCGAATGATTATCGGCATCAGTTGATTGGAAACAGAAGCAATAACAGATTCTGGTGTGTTGAACACTAGCTTTGGTTTATTGAAAATAGGGACCACAGAACCTGGCTTTGGCACATTAAAGATGGGCACCTTCTCTCTTAATTCTGGTAAATTGAATATGGGCTCAATTACCGCAACTTCCTCTTTCTTCATTTTACTGATTACTTGTAGAAAACCTTCATTAATCAAACCTTGAATGTCATCTTGAACCAATTTGCATCCTCTGACACTGGCATCACAATCCTCACTGTCATTGTGGCAAACCTTTATCAAACCAGCTTCAAACAATTCTGAATGAAAAACCCTGACATGAGTCTTAATCTTAGATGCATCCATAATCAACACCTCGTCACTTCCATCTTTGATAGCATTTACAGTTCCATGTGTAGGCAATGAGTTATTCTTCACATTTGGCTGATTATCCCCAAAGGACAGAATCTTCTTCTCCATTAAACCCTTCATAACAAATTTCAGCGCAAGGCATCCTTCTAGGTCATGACCGGCAGTGCCTTGGTGGAATGCAATGTGGGTATTAGGGTTATGAAATTGCATTAACTTTTTTGTAGGTGGGCCCAAGGGTCTAGTGGTGATCAAACCTTGTTGGACCAAAGAAGGGTAATGCTCTGTGTAAATCATTGGAATATCAGGAAATGAAGATTTTGGCCCATGTCTTTGGTTGGGAGTGTTTGATTAAGGGGCTAGTGGCCTCTGTTGTTGTTGGTAAGCTGGAGCATTGGGTGCTTGTTGATAGTTGGGTTGTTGTCGATAAACGGGCGCCTGTTGCGCGGGCTGATAATTTGAAGCTTAATGATTGAAAGTTGGAGTCACAGCTGCCACATAAGGTTGTGGGGCATACTGCACAGGGTATATTGGTTGTTGAACAAAACCTGGGTTAGATTGCAGTTGATAAACTGGCTGTTTCCAAATTTGATTCTTCTTTTTGTCTGTCATGACTGCATTTGTCTCCCCTTCTTTCTTTTTATGGAAATTACTGGGAGTTTTCCTGTTGTTGCTACTGCTTGAATTACTTGAAGAACTAATCACCGTGCCACTCTTCAAACCGGCTTCCACTTTCACACCCACAGCCACAATGTCATCAAAATTGGCGGTAACGCTACTAATCATCATTTCATAAAACTCGGGCTTCACAGTGTCTACGAACCAATCAGCTAGTTCTTCCCTCCAACGTTGAGCATATTCTTTAAAGGGCTCTGAGTTGTTCTGAGACATACTTAAAAGCTGCCTACGATCAGGGGCCAAATCCGTGTTATACTTGTAATATTTCACAAAAGCATCTGACAAATCTTGAAACAGTGAATTCTGGATTGGTCCAAACCCATATACCATTTAGCAGAGGCTCCTTTCAAGCTATCTTGAAAACAGTTGATCATTAGCTTGTCATTATCCACATATGCTGCCATTCTTCTATAGTACATAATCAAGTACGACTTTGTGCACGTCGCGCCTGAATACTGGTCGAAGCTTGGAGTCTTGAACTTCGGTGGAATCACTAAACCAGATACCAAACACATGTCTCTAGCATCAGTACTAAAGATGTTACTGTCTTTCATTGCTCTCATCTTTCTTTGAATGGTTTCCACACTTTCTTTCATCCTTTCATGACGCTCCTCCCCTTCTTCAGACACTTCGGGGAAATCATAAACCCGTGGTGGGTTGTGAAAAATTGGGTGCACTTGAGCTTTCATAGTTGGTGGAGCAAAGGTTAGGACAGCTTGAGGATTCTCATGCCCCAAAGGAATAGTCTGTTGAGTAGTTGCAGCAGCTTTTTAAGGCACAAAACCATAAGGTAAACCAAACGGTGGCACAATAGTAGTGTTGACATTTGTAGAAGGTTCCACAGTTGGAGTGACAATCTTGGAGACCACGGTGGTCTGAGTATCCATCTTTGATCTGATAACTTGTAGGATTTCCATGATCTGCCTTACGCTTCCTCGTAAATCATCCAATTCATTGTTGACCCTATCCAATTCAACATTCTACTCAGACATCCTTTGGCAAGCTTGGGCTCTAGTGTTGTATATGTGTCAAAGATTCAGTGTGACGGTTTCTGAAGACAAGATGACGGGATGAGACACAACAAGAAAGAATGCACATGTTATGACATGAATGAATGATGCAAATGCAAATGCAAACAAAGCAATCAAGGAACTCAAAATTAAAATTTGCAAATATTGTAGATATCGAGGATACGTCTTAAAATAACTCATCTCATTAGTCAACTTGCAAATTTTACAAAATAAGCGGTACACCTCCAAAGTCCATTACGTAAACAAACAGAAATACAACATAAAAGGAACTAAGAATCTAATCCACTTGATGACGGTCCTTCTTATCCACGGAGCTCCTTCATGAGTTTGTCAATTTGTTCTTGCATCCTCGCTTTGTCGAGGGTCAACTCCTCCAATGCCTTTTTCATCTTTAGCTCTTCACTTGTATGGACTACAGGAGGCTTGTGATGCGGATAGGGCATCCTTATCATGAGGGCTTTTTCACGGTCCCCTTCCAAGCAAGCTTCTGTGACAGTACAATCAGAGTCTCCTAATTCAGTCCTTCTTTGTTTATTTATCCGACGCCAAGCACGCACAATTTTGGCTCTAAGATCAGGGTTTTCTCCTTCTTCAAGAAAAAGTCTCGTTAGGTTGCTAGGATCAGGTTCTTCATCCATTGGGTGACCAAGTTGTCGGCGAGTGAGAACGGGGTTATAACTGACGCATCCCTTTCTGCCAAGAAGAGGAACATTGGGGAAGTCCCCACAGTTGTGAATCATAATAATCCCCCCATATATCGGATTGTACCACTCGATATCTGAATGGGTAAGCTCCATGAGTCTCTGGGACCAAATTGAATTGTCTTTCACATCCTAGAAGGTTGCGGTCCTTGGTAGGTGCTAAATAAACCACCTATAAAGGATAGCAATGCAGCAAACGATTTGTCCTTCTTCTCGCAGAATCTTCGAGTGAATGGCATGATAGGAATCAACCAACAGCGTGGGAACCGGATTCTTGAGCATAAAAATCTGGATGGCGTTGACGTCGACAAAGTCTTCGATGTTGGGAAATAGGAACAGTCCATAAGCCAACAATGCGAAGGTGGATTCAAAGAGAACAGTGTTCTTCCTATCAGCGAAATATTGAGCCTTCTCAAACAAGAACTGAGCAGGCAAACCAAAAAGTCCTCCCTTGATAGTCATGTGGGCTCGAAAGTCAGACAGCCTTAGGCTCCTTCCTCTTGCAATATCTTTCTTACTGAGTTCATCTTCTAACCCAAAGAATGAAGGGAAATCGTTGACAGGGAGACTCATCAAAGCATAGTATTCTTCCAAGGCCGACATCAACTGGTAATCAGGAAATACGAAGCAATGATAAATGGGATGGTAGAGCTGAACCAGCGTCTCTAACAGTCCCTCAACCCTTTGAAGCTTCAACAACGATAGAATCCTTCCATATCTCTCCGAGAAAGCCAATGGGTCTTCAATCAGTTCTCCTAGTTCCTTTAGTTGCTCAACATTAGGAACCATGAAGGTGTACAGCCAAGTACCTCTCTTTCCAAAATCCATCTTACAATGTGTGCAAAACAAGTTTTCAATTCCTTGATGTAACACCCCCAATCTATACCCCCCAACAAATAAAGCGATAACAAAAATCCAAAACTTCATCAGAGTATATTTAAAACATTCACGGCATAGACTGAGGAGTCACATCAATTGAAATAAAACACAATAAACCTGCTCGTAAAGATATGCAACAATCAGGTAGCAATTAACAGAGGAACTTAGTTCCTACCACCCACAAATCAGATACAGAATAAAAGCGGAAAACCTGTAACTGAATCTCATATATATATATATATATCATAAAAGTTTGTCTGTCATATACAACATCATACATGTAGAATCCAAAAGATATATATACATATACAAATAATCACATAACGATCTCCCCGACTACCCGGTGCTACATATCTGAGCCGACCGACAAAAGAATGAAGACCTAAGCTTCACAAAAAGACCTCCAGCATCTAATCTGCAATTCCTCATAGAGCATTTAAAAAAATCAGAAGGGTGAGAAACACAATCATAATATAATTGCATACAATTATATAATAACACGAAAATACACATATAAAATATTCTCACCACAACTTATACCAGAATTCAAACACAAAACAACACAATGTATATTTCATATATCCATCACCAAGGTATATCAACCATGCACAATACACATATCGCCAACATATATGCATATATCAACTCATCAATTTCATCCACAATTCCACACACAATCAATCCATTCATGATTTATGCAAATGCAAAGAGACCGACACAATGACTCTATGCAAATGCACATGCGGTACCATCCATCCATCATCTCAACACTAGTTCACTCAGGAACTATTGGAACCATCACTTGTTACTTAGTGTAACTCCCCGTCAGGCAAACGATGTTCCCGTCGCTTTCGGTCCTCTTGGTATAAGGCGCACGGCATTTATGGATCGCTTTTAATCCTCTTTGTATAAGGCGCACGATCCGATCGCTTTCGGTCCTCTTTGTATAAGGCGCACGATCGTCTATAATCTCGTTTTCAGTCCTCTTTGTATAAGGCGAACGATGTTATAGCGGATTCCCTCTGGAACCGTTCCATCGCTCACCCCCACTAGGGCACACGACATCACAAGAATGCATATCATGATGCTTGGCATACAATGACTCATGACATTCAAATGCACACATAATGCAACCATAATCATGCATATATCATCAAATACCACACATTGAATTTTCTTGCCCTTAGGCCACAAATCATCATCATAACATGTATCACGTGCATTTTCATTTCACAACAGCACACAAGTAATACAATATCCATATCAACAACACATTGCAAGATACACATCAATTACACACAATGACAACGACAAAAGTCGACAAAACGACACCATTCCAAATTCCCGACATAATTAAATTGGCCAACAGTCTCAAACCATTTTAATTAGAAATAACATGTCAAAAGCTTTCCAACACACCAAATCACGCTTCAAACTGACTCACGGATCAAAAGTTATAAAGAAAACAAATTGGGAAAAGCAGTCATGTTCGCAATGCGAAGCTCCTAGCGAGTCCTTCGCTTCTTCATTCGCAGTGCAAATGTCCCAGCGAACCAAGTCAGAAAGGAAAATAGCCTACAAAATTCCTAAAGTTTGCAGTGCGAACTCCCAGTGAATGCTCGCTTTCCCCTTCGCAGTGCGAGTCTCCCAGCGAACAGTGGCAGAAAGGAAACAACAAAAAACAACACAAAGTTCGCAGTGTGAACCTCATGCGAACGTTCGCCCTCACCTTTGTAGTACGAATAGCCAGCGAATGCTCGCTTTCCCCTTTGCTAGGGGATTCGCAGTGCGAACCTGCGAATTCAGCAAAACCCAGCAGCGCTGTTACACAACCCGAAACCATATTTTCCCCACCAAAACACTTCCAAACCGACACATAGCAATCAGAACATAACCCAATCATGGTAACAAGTATTCTACAGCATTTACACCGATTTTCAACCGCGAAAACATCGATTTCTATCGTTCCGACCTAGAATTGAAAAGCTATAGAACACCACAAACATTCACACACACACATACATAATCATACACAAGCATAAGATAATCGAGTTTCGCACCCTTACCCGATTTAATCTTGTTTAGAAAAGTCGGTTGATTAATTCCTAGATTTTCCAAGTTTTCGCTCTTTTCTTCTCTTCCTTTCCTTTCTTCCTCTTTTTCTTCTTCTCTTTTTCTTTCCTTTCTATTTCTATTAACTTAAGAAAAATTAAAGTGAAATGACCAAAATACCCCTACACTCAAATATCTCGCAAACGTTCCCAAAACGCGATAAAACATCACAACAATGAAAAATAATATATTATCAAATAAAAGTCAAAAATAAAATAATATACTAATAAAATAATCAAAACGACTCGATTAAATTAAAATAACTAAAACTGGGGCGTTACAACTCTCCCCCACTTAGAAATTTTCGTCCTCGAAAATAATACTTGAGCCGAACAACTCTGGATACGACTCTCCAACTCCCAAGTCAAATTGCCCTCAACAGCGCCTCCCCACGCCACTTTCACAAGTACAATATCCTTGCCCCTTAACTGCTTCAACTCGCGATCCAAAATCCTAACTGGTAACGCCTCAACCGTAAGGTTCTCCCTTACCTCTACCTCGTCCATCGGAATCACATGCGACGGATCCGGAACATACTTCTGAAGCTGTGAAACATGGAACACATCATGCAAATTCGAAAGACTCGGCGGCAACGCCACCCTATAAGCCACAACACCAACTCTCGCGGATATCTGGTAAGGACCAATAAACCGAGAAGTAAGCTTCTTTGACTTCAATGCACGACCAACACCCGTTACCGGCGTAACCCTCAAAAATACATGATCGCCCTCTTGAAACTCAAGATCTTTCCTCCTTCGATCATGATAACTCTTCTGCCTACTCTGAGAAACCTTCATTTTCTCACGAATAAGTTTCACCTTGTCCGTAGTCTGTTGCACTAACTCCGGTCCAACCACCGCACTCTCACCAGATTCGTGCCAACACAACGGTGTTCGACATCTTCTTCCATACAACGCTTCAAAAGGTGCCATTCCAATACTCGAATGGAAACTGTAGTTATACGTGAATTCAATCAACGCAAGATAACTATCCCAAGCACCACCTTGCTCAAGAACACAAGCCCTCAACAAGTCTTCCAACGACTGAATCGTTCTCTCGGTCTGTCCATCCGTTTGAGGATGATAAGAAGAACTCAACCTCAACTTAGATCCCAAATCCATTTGCAAACTTTCCCAAAATCTGGAAGTAAACCTCGGATCTCGATCTGAAACAATGCTCAACGGAACCCCATGCAACTTCACAATCACACTGATATAAATCTCTGCCAACCTCTCCAAAGAAAATTGATGTCAATCGGAATGAAATGCGCAGATTTAGTCAGCCTATCGACAATCACCCAAATGGCATTATGTCCCCGCTGAGTGTTCGGCAACCCTGTCACAAAATCCATAGAAATGTTATCCCATTTCCACTCAGGAATATCCAACGGTTGCAACAAACCACTAGGCTTCAGAGGTTCTACCTTTGACTTCTGACACGTCAAACATGAATACACAAACTGAGCCACATCTCTCTTTAACCCAGACCACCAAAAGATCTTCTTCAAATCCTGATACATCTTATTAGCTCCCGGATGTATACTCAAATTACTCCAGTGTCCTTCCTCCAAAATCATCTTTTTCAACTCCGCATCATCAGGAATACAAATTCTACCTCGGAACCTCAAAACACCTTTATCATCCACTTTAAAGTCACCATTCACACTTTGATCACCAACCGTCATCAAATCAACAAATTTCACATCCAATTTCTATTTCTCGCTAACAGTCAACAGAAAATCATTAGTAACCTTTAAAATACCAAGCCTCACACTGTTAGACGTCAATTCGCACACCAAACTCAAATCTCTAAACGCTTCCAAAAGTTCCCACTCTTTAACCATCAAAGCGGACATATGCAACGATTTACGGCTCAATGCATCGGCTACCACATTAGCTTTACCAGGATGGTAATTCAAGCCAAAATCGTAGTCCTTCAAAAATTCCAACCATCTACGTTGCCTCATATTCAACTCTTTCTGATCAAACAAGTATTTCAAACCCTTATGATCAATAAAGACTTCGAATCTTGCACCGTAGAGATAATGCCTCCAAATCTTCAACACAAAAACCACAGCCGCTAATTCCAGATCATGAGTAGGATAATTTTTCTCATGCACCCTCAATTGCCTCGAAGCATAAGCCACAACCTTACCTTCTTGCATCAACACTCCACCTAGCCCAATCGAAGACGTATCACAATACACCATAAACGGTTCAGTAGGATTCGGCAAGACCAAAATCAGAGCTGTCGTCAATCTTCTCTTCAGCTCACTAAAACTTTCCTCACACTAAATATCCCAAATGAACGCTTAACCTTTACAAGTCAACTGGGTCAATGGAAGTGCTAACTTAGAAAAACCTTCAATGAACCTTCGATAATATCCGGCTAAACCCAAAAAGCTTCTAATTTCAGTAACAGATCTATGAGCCTCCCAGTGTAGAACTGCATCTACTTTAGATTGATCCACAACAATACCGTTACCTGAAATCACATGACCAAGAAAACTCACTTCCGACAGCCAGAATTCACACTTGGATAACTTGGCAAAAAGTTTTCTTTCCTTCAAAACCTGCAACACAATGCGCAAATGCTCTGCATGTTCCTCCCGGGACTTAGAATAAATCAAGATATCATCAATAAACACAACAAAACGATCCAAATTCTCGTGGAAAATACAATTCATGTACTCCATAAACACACCTGGCGCATTAGAAACCCCGAACGGCATCACAGAATGTTCATAATGACCGTAACGTGTCCTAAAAGCCGTCTTCTGAATATCTTCCTCTTTCACCCTTATCTGATGATACCCCGACCTCGAATCAATTTTACTAAACACGCAAGCACCTACCAACTGGTCCATCAGATCATCAATCCTTGGAAGAGGATACTTATTCTTAATCGTCACCTTATTCAACTGGCGATAATCAATACACAATCGCATACTTCCATCTTTCTTTTTCACCAATAAAACTGGAGCACCCCGTGGCGACACACTCGGCCTCACAAACCTCTTTTCTAACAATTCATTCAACTGCTTCTTTAACTCTACCAACTCAGATGCCGACATTCTATATGGTGCCATCGATACAGGTCTAGTACCAGGAACTAGATCTATAGAAAACTCCACATCTCTCTCTGGCGGTACATCCGAAATATCCTCAGGAAACACTTTCGGAAAATCACACACAACAGGAAACACATCAAGTGAAACTTGACTATCCACAGACAACGATGCAAACAACCCGAACAACTGAGCTTCGTCCGCCAAAAGTTTCTTCAACTCTTTGGTAGATAAGAAACTCGATTCCTCGTCTTCTTCAAGAGAAGGAATCTTACCAGCTTATGATAACAATCAATATGAACCCGATTGAACTGCAACCAATTCATACCCAGAACCACATCTAAACCCTCCAACGGCAAACACACCAAATCCATCTCAAAGTCTTTACCATAAATGGTCAAAGGACAACTTAAACAAACCCAAGAAGTAGTTACTGACCCCATTGCTGGAGTATCAATAACCATCTCTCCATCCATCGAAGACAACACAAGATTCAAATGCTTCGCGCACTCAGACAAAATAAACGAATGAGTCACTCCAGTATCAATAATAAAAACTAAAGGCGTACTATTAATAAAACAAGTACCTCTGATCAGACGGTCTGCACTAGTAGTCTGAGTTCCCGCCAAGGCAAAAACTTTCCCACCAGCTGGAGCTTGCTTCGTTTTCGGACACTTCGTACTAATATGACCAGGTTAACCACAATTGAAACACTTCGCCACATTCTTCCTTTTGCACTCAGCTGCAACATGCCCTAAACCTCCGCAATTAGAACACTTCCTCAAATCCTTCCTACATTCGAACTGACGATGTCCCACTTCACCACATCTGTAACATCTCAAAGAATTAGACATACCTCCTCCACTTGTCCTTTTCTCAAAATTACCCCTTTGTTTACCCTTATCAGCTAGTGTCACATAAGGACCACCACGAAACGGTTGCTTCCCTTTCCTCTCGCTCACACTCTTATAGTGAGTAGAATGAGCCTTACTATCCTCCTCAAAAATCCTACAACAATCCACCAAGTCTGAAAACCTTCGAATTATATGATAACCAATTGCCTGTTTTATCTCAGGACGCAACCCATTCTCAAACTTCACACACTTAGAAAACTCCGCAGTCGCTTCAGCATAATGTGGATAAAAATGTACAAGCTCCACAAACTTAGCAGTATAGTCAACAACAGACATACTACCTTGTTTCAATTCCAAGAACTCAATCTCTTTCTTTCCTCTTACATCTTCAGGAAAATACTTCCTCAGAAACTCAATGCTAAACACAGCCCAAGTGATCTCCTCCTCTGCAGCTTCCAACACATGACGTGTACTAACCAACCAATCATCAGCTTCTTCCAGTAACATGTGAGTACCCAGTCTCACCTTCTGATCCTCGTCAATCCATCACGTGGAAGATTCTTTCAATCTCCTTAAGCCAAATCTGAGCATCATCAGGATCATATCTTCCTTTGAAGATAGGCGGTTTGTTCTTCCTGAACTCATCTTTACCAGCAGCATTAGGTGCACCCTGCACAGCCCGAGCCATAGCTTGCATAGCCTCAGCCAAAGCAGCATCATTCCTACCAGCCATATTCTATTCATTTCCAATAACATCAACTATGGTTAAACAAACAGCTCACCGAACCACAGAGACCAACACGGACTGACACAAACCGACACGGACTGGCTCTGATACCACTTAATGTAACACCCCCAATCTATACCCCCAACAAATAAAGCGATAACAAAAATCCAAAACTTCATCAGAGTATATTTAAAACATTCACGGCATAGACTGAGGAGTCACATTAATTGAAACAAAACACAATAAACCTGCTGGTAAAGATATGCAACAATCAGGTAGCAATTAACAGAGGAACTTAGTTCCTACTACCCACAAATTAGATACAGAATAAAAGCGGAAAACCTGTAACTGAATCTCATATATATATATATATATATATATATATATATATATATATATATATATATATATATATATATATATATATCATAAAAGTTTGTCTGTCATATACAACATCATACATGTACAATCCAAAAGATATATATACATATACAAATAATCACATAACGATCTCCCCGACTACCCGGTGCTACATATCAGAGCCGACCGACAAAAGAATGAAGACCTAAGCTTCACAAAAAGACCTCCAGCATCTAATCTGCAATGCCTCATAGAGCATTTAAAAACAGCAGAAAGGTGAGAAACACAATCATAATATAATTGCATACAATTATATAATAACACGAAAATACACATATAGAATATTCTCACCACAACTTATACCAGAATTCAAACACAAAACAACACAATGTATATTTCATATATCCATCACCAAGGTATATCAACCATGCACAATACACATATCACCAACATATATACATATATCAACACATCAATTTCATCCACAATTCCACACACAATCAATCCATTCATGATTTATACAAATGCAAAGAGACCGACACAACGACTCTATGCAAATGCACATGCGGTACCATCCATCCATCATCTCAACACTAGTTCACTCAGGAACTATTGGAACCATCGCTTGTTACTTAGTGTAACTCCTCGTCGGGCAAACGATGTTCCCCGTCGCTTTCGGTCATCATGGTATAAGGCGCACGACGTTTATGGATCGCTTTCAGTCCTCTTTGTATAAGGCGCATGATCCGATCACTTTCGGTCCTCTTTGTATGAGGCGCACGATCGTCTATAATCATCGCTTTCAGTCCTCTTTGTATAAGGTGCACGATGTTATAGCGTATTCCCTCTGGAACTGTTCCATCGCTCACCCCCACTAGGGCACACGACATCACAAGAATGCATATCATGATGCTTGGCATACAATGACTCATGACATTCAAATGCACACATAATGCAACCATAATCATGGATATATCATCAAATACCACACATTGCATTTTCTTGCCCTTAGGCCACAAATCATCATCGCAACATGTATCACGTGCATTTTCATTTCACAACAACACACAAGTTATATAATATCCATATCAACAACACATTGCAAGATACACATCAATTACACACAATGACAACGACAAAAGTCGACAAAACGACACCATTCCAAATTCCCAACATAATTAAATCGGCCAACAGTCTCAAACCATTTTAATTAGAAAGAACATGTCAAAAGCTTTCCAACGCACCAAACCGCGCTTCAAACCGACTCACGGATCAAAAGTTATAAAGAAAACAAATTGGGAAAAACTATCTTGTTCGCAATGCGAAGCTCCTAGCAAGTCCTTCGCTTCTTCATTCGCAGTGCGAATGTCCCAGTGAACCAAGTCAGAAAGGAAAATAGCCTACAAAATTCCTAAAGTTCGCAGTGCGAACTCCCAGCGAATGCTCGCTTTCCCCTTCGCAATGCGAGTCTCCCAGCGAACAGTGGCAGAAAGAAAACAACACAAAGTTCGCAGTGCGAACCTCACGCGAACGTTCGCCCTTGCCTTCGCAGTGCGAATAGCCAGCGAATGCCCGCTTTCCCCTTCGCTAAGGGATTCGCAGTGCGAACCTGCGAATTCAGCAAAACCCAACAGTGCTGTTACACAACCCAAAACCATATTTTCCCCACCAAAACACTTCCAAACCAACACATAGCAATCAGAACATAACCCAATCATGGTTACAAGTATTCTACAGCATTTACACCGATTTTCAACCGCGAAAACATCGATTTCTATCGTTCCGACCTAGAATTGAAAAGCTATAGAACACCACAAACATTCACACACACACATACATAATCATACACAAGCATAAGATAATCGAGTTTCGCACCCTTACCTGATTTAATCGTGTTTAGAAAAGTCGGTTGATTAATTCCTAGATTTTCCAAGTTTTCTCTCTTTTCTTCTCTTCCTTTCCTTTCTTCCTCTTTTTCTTCTTCTCTTTTTCTTTCCTTTCTATTTCTATTTCTATTTCTATTAACTTAAGAAAAATTAAAGTGAAATGACCAAAATACCCCTACACTCAAATATCTCGCAAACGTTCCCAAAGCGCGATAAAACATCACAACAATGAAAAATAATATATTATTAAATAAAATTCAAAAATAAAATAATATACTAATAAAATAATCAAAACGAATCGATTAAATAAAAATAACTAAAACTGGGGCGTTACACTTGACATGGTTAGTAAAAAATATGCAAGATGCAATGCAAAAGTTTCATGGAACTCAGTCATTTGCAAATACAAGGGATATCAAAAAGACTCATTCTCATTAATGATAAAATGGATTACAAAAAGTCAGTACATCTCATAAGAGTCTTAAGCAGAAAGCTAAATAAAAGCTAACAAAAAGGACCTCAGGCGATTCTCCTAAAAGCCTCGTGTTGAGCCTCATAATATCTTCCTCCATCCGAGCCTTTTCCTCAAGGAGCGTATCAACAATCAACTTCCATGGAGTCGATTGAGGGTCAGAGGTGCTTGGATCTTTTTGTGTCTTCCTCTTCTTGCAGGAGAGTACTTCTTCATTCTTCACTTGTAGCTGCTTTTGGAGCTCTAGATTCTCTTCGACAACTACTTGATACTTATGCTTCCAAGCCTCTCCTATCTGTTGAGCTTGGTTCAAAGAAATCCTCAGCTCCTCTGCTTCTGACATGAAAATCAGGATAGGTTCCTCCTTCAAGGCGATTGGCTCTTGTCGGGAATAGGGCATCTTCAGCTCAATAGCCCTCTTTCGGACCCATTGGAGATAAGGCTCCAAGGATACACAATTAGGCTTCCCTATATCATTCTTGCCTTTCTTGTGCATATGACCCCAAGCACTCAAGATCTTTCCTTTTAGCTCCTCATGCTTCCCATACTCTTCGAAAAATATATCTTCCACATGAACACCGAGAGGCTTCTCCTTCAAAGGGTATCCCAATTGTCGGCGAGCCAAAACTGAGTTATAGCTTATTCCCCCTTTGGTGCCAAGAAGAGGCACATTCCCAAAGTTTCCATAACTATCAGTGATCATCACCCCATCGTAAATGTGGTTGTACCAGTCAATATCAGAGTGGGTGAGAGCCATAATCTTCTTTGACCACCAACCCTTCTTAGGGTCCCAAAATGCGTTCGCCTTCGGCAAATGTGAAACGAACCACTTATACAACAAAGGAGTGCAACAGGTGATATGTCCTCCATTATGAGCATTCCTCAGATGAACGGAATGATAGGCATCAGCTAGCAAGGTAGGTACGAGGTTCCTCTTCAAGAAGATCTTGATGGCATTAAGATCTACAAAGTTCTCGAAGCTTGGAAAAAGAAAGATTCCGTAGATAGGCAAGGCAAAGATGGCCTCAAATGCATCCATACTCAGGTGTTTGGCATAATACTGAGCATTCCCAACTAAGAATTCCGCAGTCAAACAAAAAATTCCTCCTTTGGTAGTCAAGTTGTTTCGGATATCAACTAAGTCCAAATATGTGGCCTTAGCTATCTCTTGTTCCTTGGGATATTTCTCAAAGATTGGGAATGAAGATTTGTCTAGAATAGGCAGACCGACGAGCTGAGAATACTCTTCAAGTGTGGGCAAGAGCTGGTAATCAGGAAAGGTAAAACAATGGTAAACCGGGTCATAAAATGGAAGTAAAGTGGAAAAGAGCCCTTCATCAACCTTCATCTTCAATAGAACCCATAGCTTCCCATATCTATCCTTGAATCCTTCAAGATCTGTCAACAAGGTTCCCAACCTCCTTAGGTCATCCAATTTAAGACTCTTGAAAGTATACTTCACGGTGTTCTTCCTTTTACTGTCCATGATAACCCTATGATATTCACAAACGAAAAATCTAAGTTCCATGAAACTGTTATGAAATGGATGCTTATGAATGAGTGCACAACCACAGATAAGCACAGATTCACATATTCACAAATATACAGACAAAGGGCCTAGGTTTAAGTTATGAGAATGGAGCCATGGTCTACCCATCCCAACAGGTATGTACTATGGGTTTATCATCTGTAGAACAGGGTTCTAAAAAGTTCCCAGGGTCAACAACTCATCTTTCAAGTATTATCGACTTCTCGAATGACTTGGTAGTCAATAATATTCTCAAGAGAGTCTCGACCGAGTGTAGTATTGTGTATCAACCATTTTGGGAATCGACTCCCTCATAGTCATCACACTACATCCTAAAATGCCAAGTGGGGTTAAAGGTGACTAATGGTCATCAGCGTCATAGGCTCCTAGGCCGAGAGTAGTAACGTTTTCACGAATAGACTCCTTCAACATGACTAACTCTCAAGAGGGCCTCAACTGAGTGGTGGTTTCTCAATTCGACTTTTTTGGGAATCGACTCCCTCTAAGTCTCCTTGAATGTACCACCTTCCTATCATAGGTGCACTCCAGTCCGGGTATAGGACATCCTCACCACTCAAAGTAGCAACCCTGCATACAGAAAACCCAAGCACAGATAGATATATACAGATATACAGATATACAAGCAAGCAAACATATAAGAATAACACAAAGGAAAATAAGGTGAGCTTAACCCTCTTAACACGTTGTAATCCCTAGTGAAGTCTCCATTTCTGTTGCGATGAGAATCGGATATCAAGCTATTAATTAACTTGAATCACACATCTTTGAAATTCACCACCGAGCTTTGATTTATCCAAAGGAAAGGGTAAAGATCGAAGAAAACTCTAATTGTGCTATGTGAAGACACAGCTAAGAGATCTAAGGTTTAGGGGTTGGTTATACCTTGTAACACCCATATATAATAACATACATCAAAGCATATATTATACATGAATGCATGTTTTGGTACTGAAATACCAATAAGTTCCTAGTAAACACATTGTATAAATTACATGCCCAAGTACAAAAGGTACTACAAACGGTAGCATAATGTATACAAGATGTTCAAAAGATAAATACTAAGAACTAGATCAACAATGATCTCAAAATAAACTCCACATCGGAAGCTAGCCATCAAACAATTAAGGATAATCACACGGCTTTATCCTTATCCATCGCAGAACCTGAAGTACCTGAAATATAATCAACTACATGGGGTGAGATAACAAATCTCAGTGGGTTCTTTGTCTTATGGATTCTCTCAGCTTTACAAGATTTTATCTTAGCTTAACTCAAGTCGGGGGAAAGGAACTAGACCTTGAGTTCAAACATTTCCGACTAGAGAAACAATCGTACAATCCACAAAACGACAAACTAGTTAAGGAATCTTCTCCCCGACCAGCCTATACAAGGCACTATAACACGAGTCACATTATTGAACCCTAATTTTCGACCCCCTTAGATTCCACATATCATTCACATCACATTTTTCATCTTTACCACAAACAAGATCACACATTGGTTCCCTTGTCCCTTTCTTCTTTGGGTTTATGCCTTGCAAAGATCACTGAGCACCTATGTGTTTCTTATTTGCCTTTATTTGCTTATGTTTACTAACCTTTAATCAAAATCAAAAAATATGTTTGTTTTTGTCTTCACTAACTTTTTCAGGAAGGGAATCAAGGATATCAAACAGTCCCTCAGCTCGAATGAATTTCATCTGAACAAACTCAAAGTTGATCTGCAAATAATTCAAAATTATCTGATCAAGAGTTTCCAAGATTTAATTGATTATTATTCAAGAGACTCCAAGGTTCATGTGTTTATTTCCTTGCCTTCTTTGACAAATCAAGAAAATCGAGCCAGAGCCAGAACAATCCATCCAACATGGCCATTTTTCAAGTTTTTCAACTGTGCAATCGATTGCACTATTGCTCTAATCGATGGCACCAGTCATTTTTTTGCCTAGATTTTGAAGTTTTCAGCAGTGCAGACTATTCGCGCTACAGTGCAATCGACTGAACAAAGACAGAATTGGCCAAAATCAGCATTTTTCAAATTTTGAAGCATTTGGCACCAATTTTATCATTTGAAAATATTCTAGATCACCCAAAAATAATTCTCCTACATGATCACAATTAATTCCCACCATACACCTTCACTAATCACCACTTGATCTTGATTTTCCCTCCAAATTCAAATTCCAAGCCTAATTTTCATTTCCAAACCAAATTCCAATCCACCAAATTTTCCAAGCCTAAACTCTATAAATAGAACCCTCATTTCATTCATTCTTTAAGCTATTGAGAGCCAAATTCACCTTGCTAAAATTTCTCTTGAAGCTTTTGAGAGCCAACAAACCTCTTGCAAATTCTCTTCACAACTATAAAATTCACTAAAGCTCACTTTTCTTCTCTTGAAAGTTAACAAGAATTCACATTGAATCTTGTTCAACTTTGAGGTAAACCTTCATCCAAACTTGTTTTCTTCATCAATTCTTGTAGATCAAGGCTTTGGAGTTTGGATCTTGGAGTAATTTGAAGGAATTTTCATATTTGAAGTGGTAATTCATCTCTCACCATTGTTGAGGCTTCAATTTCATCATCCACAATGTAGATCTCTGTTGATCTTGTTTGCTTGATATTTGGATCTTGTAATTTATGTTTAATTACTAGTATTGGTTGCTATTTGCTTTGCATTTTCGTACACTTTTGATTCCATGATCATGCGGTGTTTGAAGAAAGTTTTAGATCATGATCATGTTGAATTTTGCTGAATTTTTGCTGTCATAGCAGGGTGCAATCGATTTGCATTTTCATACAATAGACTGTACAATGCTGTTTTTTGCCTTGTTTTTGCAAATCTGTCAGTGTGCAATCGACTGCACCTTTTGTGCAATCGACTGCACAGAGGCAGAATGGTGTTTTTCACCTAATTTTGGGACTGTTTTGGTTCCTTTTCCATTTTCTTCCCTTTCCTTTTATTCTTAGCATTAGATCACATAATTGTGTGGTATAATTTGGCTTTCTCTTCATCTATTTCTCTTTTCTTTTGATCGATGAAAGTCTTATGGATCATAGAATTCCGTTGTTGAATTTTGATCAAGATGAGATCGTTACTTTCTTTTCTTTTCGTGCGGTATTGCTTTCGGATGACGATCTACATATCGTTCATCTAGCATGCATTAGCACAAAGAGCTATTGACCGGCCTCATTGTAGGGTAATTACTCCGTAAATTACTCGGCGATTGCTTAACAAAGTGCAACATTATGTCCATTATCAGAAAACCGCTAAATGTTGATTGATATTTTGTATTAGGTTCAAAATCTATGAAGCTGGTTGTTGTAGAGGCTTTGATTCTATCAATCTTCTAACAAGTCTTCATTAACCTTGACCTAAGTACACTATTCAATCATTATTGATCACTTACTCTAACAACTAATTACTAATTACTAACTTCTAACTTCTTTACAATTCCTTCTCGCTCCCTATCTCTCTTTTACTTTTATGCTCCATTATTATCATTTCATATCATGTTTATGCTTCCGCAATTTTTCCTTTGTCCGTTGGACACATGTTTATGCTTCCGCAAGTTTTCCTTTGTCCGTTAGACACATGTTTATGCTTATGCCTTTTTCTCTTTGTCCACTTGGACCTAAAACATTAATAAAGGCTAAAACCTCTAAAAAAGTTGTGCTTCTAATCTTGGAATTTTGCACCTAGACCTTGGACTTCAATGCTATTCTTGGATCCTTGGACTTAGAACTAGGACATACAATGCAATTCTTGGAACCCTGGACTTAGAACTAGGACCTTTTCCCTTTGCTTAGGAATTATGGTTCGAAGACTTTGAAGACTTGTATGGTTAGGCTATTCTTATCCTTAGCTTTTACTTTATGCTTTAGGATAGTCACTTCTTCTCCACCCATTCTTCAATTTTCAAAACTCTCTCCCTTTTTCAAAACTTTCTTGATTTTAAACCATCACCTCTTTCATAATCAAACCTTGACTTTGTCAAGTGATTTTACTCTTTTCCTTTCATTTTTTAACAAATGCTAAACCACATAAGCATATTCACACCTTTTTCAAAAGACTTTAAAAAACATCAAACTCACTCAAATTCTTTTTGTGCCCTCGTGCACTTTTCTCTTTTAAAACTTTTTCATAAGTTTAGACATGATTCATTTCTTTAAGCGGAATTATTCGCTTGGAAATGACGACTTGTCTTTACATTTAAAATCAACCAAAACAAACAAATTTCATTCTTTGTACCACGAACTACGGGGTTTTTATCCTACATTGCACTTCGTGGGTACGTAGGCATGAGACGACAAGTCTCTCCAAACACAAAAATCTTAAAAACACTTTCTCTTCTCATCTCCTCAATCACTTTTCAAGCAAACTTTTTCAGACCAAAAGCGGTAGATATTTCAAAGGGCTCATATAGAGTACTATAGACGTTTTGGGTGCTAACACCTTCCCATTGCGTAACCAACCCCCTTACCCGGTCTCTCTTCACTTGTTCTCGTTGTAGAGCTTGTGTAGGTTTTGTTCTCTCTTTTTCCTTTCCTTTCTTGGATAAAATAAAAGTGTTGTGGTGACTCTTGCTTTTCGAGTTAATTTAATCAATAGATTACACTCACGATTTTGCCGCTACACACGGATCCTTAACGTAGATAACTTCTCCCCGACCAGCCCACACACGGAGCACTTCAACACGGGTCACGGTTATCTACAAATGGCACTTCTCCCCGGCCAGCCCACACAAGGAGCACTACAACACGGGTCACGGTACCAACCACTAAGTAACTTTTCCCCGGCTAGCCCACACAAGGAGCACTTCAACGCGGGTCACGGTTACTTACTTAATAAATACTTCTCCCCGGCCATCCCGCACAAGGGGCTCTTCAACACGTGTCACGGTATTTATTAAGGGAAAAAACTACAAACCGGAGGAATTACAATCCTCCACTAACAACTACTTAACAAAGACACTCTTCTAGTATCGATGTATAAGCATTTTACATACAATTCTCTAAGTCATTCTATTGTACTAAGGTTTCCTCACTAACTCACATCTTGAAGCTTTTAAATTTCCAAAAGTTCATTTACATAAATCACTTAATTTCGTTTATTTAACATAATCGAATAAACTCTATCTCATAAATAATATTTTCACTTTCTATAGCATATAACACTTTCATAGCTTTACATCGATATAAAGAACGCTTAAATCGGACACCCGAATCAAAAGATATGAATTTAAGAAATATTTTTGGAAAACAAACAGTGGTAACCGGTTACTCACCGGAGGGTAACCGGTTACTCAGTGTGTACTGTTCACACAGAGCCAAAATGAGAGTAGAGACACATTTGGGTAACCGGTTACTCACCAGAGGGTAATCGGTTACTTAGTTCATTTTCTGCGCAGAAACACCAATTTTCAAAAGGGTAACCGATTACTCACCAGAGGGTAACCGGTTACTCTGGGCGCATAATCAAAAATGCTTGTTTTAATTTATACCTTTCCATCTCAAACTCATTCAAAACATAATCAAACACTATAACAATTATCAACAGATGATTCCACACATATATTGATCATACCACACAGTTTATATCGCATTTCAACTGTTTGATTCTTTGATTTAGCAAAATTACTCATTTTTCTCACAATATCTAACCTAGCTCTAGAACTCAAGAAATTCTACAACTAAAGTCTCTATCTAGAACCCACCTAGATTAGAGGATGATGATGAAGAAGATGAGATGAATTGATGAAGAGTAGAGGATGATTCTTGATCCTGAGCTCTTAGGGTTTTCTCTTCTTTTCTTTCATTTCCTCCTCCTTCTCTCTAGCTTCTCTTTCTCAAAATATTTCTATGTTTGGCAAGGGAGGAAAAAGAATGATATAGGAAATACTCATTAGTTAGTAACACTACTAAATGTCCAAATTATCTCAAATGCACCAATTAATAAAACCTTAGAGTTAGATAATATTAATCTGATCAGCTCTGAGTTCATCAATTGCTCTAATTATCTTAACAGATAAATACTCAGAGCACACTGGATCTCAACTGGTCTCAACTAATATTATCCAGAGCATTTATAAAAATACAGGGTATTACATCCTCCCCTCCTTAAATAGAAATTCGTCCTCGAATTTAAAAGATTACCTGAACAGATGAGGGTAAGCATCTCGCATCTCCGATTCTAGTTCCCAAGTAGCATCACCCGGGTGCGTCACATCCCATTGCACCTTAACAAGAGGAATGTCTTTGTTCCTTAGTACCCTTGTTTCTCTTCCCACAATACGGCTCGGTTGAGGTTCAAAAGTCAAGTCTACTTCTATTTCAACTGAGTCTGGTAGAACTGGCTGAAGAGGATCAGGAATAAACTTTCGAAGCTGAGATACATGAAAGACGTCATGCATCTCTGATAGAGAGGGTGGTAAGGCTAATCTGTAAGCTACTTCACTAATCCTTTCCAAGATCTGATACGGTCCCACGTATCTCGGAATTAACTTGCGTGACTTAAACGGTCCTTTCAATCTCAATCTCGGAGTAACTTTCAAAAACACATGGTCACCTTCCTCAAATTCTAAAGGTCTTCTACGATTGTCCGCATAACTCTTTTGACGATTTTGTGCTTGTTTAACTTTCTCACAGATCATTCGAATCTTTTTCGTAGTCTCTTGGATAATTTCGGGTCCAAAAATTCTATCTTCACCAACTTTCGCCCAACACAAAGGTGTTCTACATTTTCTCCCATACAATGCTTCATAAGGAGCCATACCAATGCTCGCATGGTAACTATTGTTATAAGAAAACTCAATCAACGGTAGAAGTTCTTTCCAATTTCCTCTACTTTCTAGCACACAAGCTCTCAACATATCTTCCATCGTTTGTATTGTTCCATCAGTCTGACCATCCGTCTGAGGATGATTAGACGTGCTCAAACGCAACCTCGTACCCATAGCTTGTTGAAAAGCCTTCCAAAACCTTGAAGCAAACTTTGGATCTCTATCGGACACAATGTTAGAGGGAACACCATGCAATCTCACAATTTTAGAAATAAACAACTTTGCAGGATGACTTGCCTTGTAAGTAGTCTTCACAGCTAAGAAATGCGCAGATTTCGTTAGTCGATCCACAATCACCCAAATAGAATCATAACCACCTTGCGTACGGGGTAAACCTATTGCAAAGTCCATAGAAATACTATCCCACTTCCAAACTGGGATTTCTAAAGGTTCTAATAGACCACCCGGTCTTTGGTGTTCAATTTTCACCTGTTGGCACACCGCACATTCTGACACATACACCGCAATATCCTTTTTCATTCTGGACCACCAATAATCCTTCTTTAAGTCTTGATACATCTTCTAAGAACTAGGATGTATCGTAAAAGTACCTTTATGAGCTTCATCTAAAATCTTTCTTTTTAATACTGCATCATTTGAAACACAAATCCTTTGGTTAAACAGGACGATCCCATTCGCTGCTCGTGTAAAACCTGGTTGAAGTAACATCTCTTGAAATTTCTCATATAAAACTTGTTCTTGTTGAATCTCATCTCTTAGAGTAGAATTGACATTCAAATTTCCCATAATTACACCATTTGGAGTCCACACAAACTGAATATTAAGATCTCTAAACTTTTTCAACAAAGCATACTCCAATATCATCAATTCGGCACTATGAACCACTTTCCGACTTAATGTGTCTGCTACTTTATTCGCCTTTCCTGGATGATACTTTAATTCTAAGTCATAATCCTTTAAGTACTCCATCCACCTTCTTTGTCGCATATTCAACTCCTTTTGGTTAAATAAATACTTCAAACTTTTATGGTCACTGAACATCTCAAAAAGTACACCATACAAATAATGACGCCACACCTTCAGTGTAAACACAACCGCCGCTAGTTCCAAATCATGAGTTGGATAATTCTTCTCATGAACTTTCAATTGTCGGGAAGCATAACCTACCACTTGACCACCTTGCATCAGAACACCTCCTAATCCCATCTTAGAAGCATCGCAAAATACTTCGTAAGAGTTGTTAGGATCAGGAATGATTAACACAAGAGCAGTCGTCAATCTTTCCTTCAATTTCTTAAAACTTTGTTCACAACCCGAATCCCACTCATAAGCAAAATCTTTTCGAGTAAGGTTTTTCATTGGTAAGGCCAATTGAGAAAAACCTTTGATGAACCTTCTATAGTAACCTGCCAATCCCAAGAAACTTCTAACTTTTGAAGCATTCTTCAGTCTCTCCCAATTAATCACTGCTTCTACTTTTGACGGATCTACCGCCACACCACCTTGAGATATAACATGACCAAGAAATTTAACTTCCAACATCCAAAACTCACACTTGCTTAACTTAGCAAAAAGTTGCTTCTCTTGCAAC
The DNA here is from genome assembly GCA_022829125.1 of Lathyrus tuberosus. NCBI lineage: Eukaryota > Viridiplantae > Streptophyta > Magnoliopsida > Fabales > Fabaceae > Lathyrus > Lathyrus tuberosus. The sequence continues at coordinate 14,542,731 of JALAZF010000062.1, read as the reverse complement.
ACCGATAAGACAATTCTCAGATGTTCTCCGTGCTCTTGTGGAGTACGAGAATAAATAAGAATGTCGTCAATAAAGATTATGACAAATTGGTCCAAGTAAGCTTGAAATATACGGTTCATGTAATCCATAAAAACAGCTGGAGCATTAGTCACACCGAAAGGCATCACTAAGAATTTGTAATGGCCGTAACGGGTTCTAAATGCAGTCTTAGGCACATCGGAACTCTTCACTCGGATTTGGTGATAACCTGGCCTCAAGTCAATCTTTGAGAACACACAGGCACCTTTCAATTGATCCAACAGGTCGTCTATCCTGGGTAAGGGGTACTTGTTGTTAATGGTGGCTTTATTCAACTGACGATAATCAATACACAAACGCATTCCACCATCTTTCTTCTTTACCAACAAAACTGGAGCTCCCCATGGTGAAACGCTAGGTCTAACAAAATTCTTAGCCATTAAATCCTCCAATTGGTCCTTCAATTCTCTTAATTCAAGTGGGCCATCTGATAAGGAGAAACGGATATAGGAGCCGTTCCCGGTACCAGGTCAACAGAGAACTCAACTTCTCTCTCTGGAGGAAGAGAAGTGACGTCCTCGGGAAAAACTTCGGGAAACTCACAGACTATAGGAATACTCAGCACTTGTTGGTCACTACTCTCCTCCTTAGTAAGAACCAGTAGACAGATTTCTCCTTCTCAAACAAGAAATTTATCATTCCAACCGTACCTTCTAAAATAGTTGTTAACACATCCTTCGGGGTAGCCTCAACAGATGGAATGATGATAAACTTTTTCTCACACCCAATAAACACCGAATTAGAAGAAAGCCAATCCATCCCCAAAACGACATCAACTTTCTTAAGCGGTAAAAAAATAAGATCAATCTGAATAACTCTACCATCCACAGACAAAACACAGTTTTCACACATCAAGGGTGTCTCAACCATTTCATCCATGGCGGTAGTGACCACCATAGGAGGAGACAAAGGAATAGCTCGCAACCCAAGTCGCTTCATACATCTCATTGACACAAAAGAATGTGTTTCCCCACAATCAAATAAAACAAAACAAGGATGCCCATTTACGAAACACGTACCCGCAATCAAAGAGTTGTCATTCTTCGTCTTCCTTGCATCCAAAGTATAAAACCCTTTCGGTATTCCTTCCTTGCACTTGGTTTCTATTCTGAGTACAATCTCTAGCCACATAACCCAATCTATTACAATTATAACACCTAAAACCCCCCATCGACACACTTCCCAAAATGACATTTGTTGCACACCTACATAGAGGAGTAGCGTTAGGTCTAGCAACCTGCACCTGCTTCCCTTTGAAAGCTTGTGATCTAGGCCCAAACTGTTGACTTGATCTCCCACGATCACCCTGATTCACCCTAATTGCAACACCTTCAGCTTGGACTTTCTTCAAACTATGCTCAACCACATAGCATTGCCTTAGAACTTCAGCATAAGTGGTGAACTCCCTCTAAGATACACTATGAGAGATTTCAGCTTTCAGTCCAAAAAGAAATTGGTCTATTTTCCACCTTTCATCCGGAGCATACACAACCTGCTTAGAGTAAGTAGCCATGTCCTCAAACTTGTCAGCATAGCTGGCCACAGTCATACTACCCTGTCTTAACTATTAGAATTCAAACTCTTTCTGAGTCCTCAAAGAGCTAGGAAAGTACTTCTCCATGAAAGTAGCCTTAAAATGCTCCCAGACCTTTGGCACATCTTGGATAGTCATCAAATCTGAAACACTCTTCCACCACCTCATAGCAGGACCTTTCAATGAGTGAGAAGCAAACACCACCTTGTTCTCCTCACTACACTGAACTATCAAGAAGATTTTCTCCATACCAGACACCCACTCGTGAGCCTTTACAGGATCTAATCCGCCATGAAATTCCAGAGGATTCATGCGGAAGAAATCTCGGAAACTACCACCAAAAGCTTCTGGAACAACCACATGAGGATGTAGACCTCCATTCATTTGTTGTATCATCTGCTGCATGAATTGGTTCTGTTGCTGCTGCATCTGTTGCATAAACTGATACAAAGGGGCATTCCCATCGCCGTCTGGCAGATTCGTCCTAGCTGAAATAGTTGCGGGTCTACCACGATTGCTTCTGCGTCCATCAGCCATGTTCCTAAACGTCATACAGATAGGATTAAGATGATCAGACTCAATACCATAATTATAACATTTAAGACCAATGACGACAACACGCATATGAACGGAAAGAAATACTTATAATATTCCAAGGCTAGGTCGAGAATACGACCTGCTTTGGTACCAACTATAACACCCATATATAATAACATACATCAAAGCATATATTATACATGAATGCAAGTTTTGGTACTGAAATACCAATAAGTTCCTAGTAAACACATTGTATAAATTACATGCCCAAATAAAAAAGGTACTACAAACGGTGGCATAATGTATGCAAGATGTTCAAAAGATAAATACTAAGAACTAGATCAACAATGATCTCAAAATAAACTCCACATCGGAAGCTATCCATCAAACAAGTAAGGATAATCACACGGCTTTATCCTTACCCTTCGCGGAACCTGAAGTACCTGAAATATAATCAACAACATGGGGTGAGATAACAAATCTCAGTGAGTTCCCTATCTTATGGATTCTCTCGGCTTTACTAGGTTCTATCTTAGCCTAACTCAAGTCGGGGGAAAGGAACTAGACCTTGAGTTCAAATATTTCCGACTAGAGAAACAATCGTACAATCCACAAAATGATAAACTAGTTAAGGAATCTTCTCCCCGGCGAGCCTATACAAGGCACTACAACACAGGTAACAGATCCTTAACGTAGATAACTTCTCCCCGACCAGCCCTCACACGGAGCACTTCAACACGGGTCACGGTTATCTACAAATTGTACTTCTCCCTGGCCAGTCCACACAAGGAGCACTACAACACGGGTCACGGTACCAATCACTAAGTAACTTCTCCCCGGCCAGCCCACGCAAGGAGCACTTCAACGCGGGTCATAGTTACTTACTTAATAAATACTTCTCCCCCGCCATCCCGCACAAGGGGCTCTTCAACACGGGTCACGGTATTTATTAAGGGATAGACTACAAACCAGAGGAATTACAATCCTCCACTAAAAACTACTTAACAAAGACACTCTTCTAGTATCGATGTATAAGCATTTTCCGTACAATTCTCTAAGTCATTCTATTGTACTAAGGTTTCCTCACTAACTCACATCTTAAAGCTTTTAAATTTCCAAAAGTTCATTTACATAAATCACTTAATTCCATTTATTTAACATAATCGAATAAATTCCATCTCATAAACAATATTTTCACTTTCCATAGCATAGAACACTTTCATATCTTTACATCGATATAAAGAACGCTTAAATCGGACACCCGAATCAAAAGATATGAATTTAAGAAATATTTTTGGAAAACAAACAGTGGTAACCGGTTACTCACCGAAGGGTAATCGGTTACTTAGTGTGTACTATTCACACAGAGCCAAAATAAGAGTTAGAGACACATTTGGGTAACCGGTTACTCACCAGAGGGTAACCGGTTACTTAGTTCATTTTCTGTGCAGAAACACCAATTTTCAAAAGGGTAACCGGTTACTCACTAGAGGGTAACCGGTTACTCTGGGCGCAGAATCAAAAATGCTTGTTTTAATTGATACCTTTCCATCTCAAACTCATTCAAAACATAATCAAACACTATAACAATTATCAACAGATGATTCCACACATATATTGATCATACCACACAGTTTATATCGTATTTCAACCATTTGATTCTTTGATTTAAATTACTCATTTTTCTCACAATATCTAACCTAGCTCTAGAACTCAAGAAATTCTACAAGTAAAGTCTCTATCTAGAACCCACGTGGATTAGAGGATGATGATGAAGAAGATGAGATGAATTGATGAAGAGTAGAGGATGATTCTTGATCTTGAGCTCTTAGGGTTTTCTCTTCTTTTCTTTCCTTTCCTCCTCCTTCTCTCTAACTTCTCTTTCTCAAAATGTTTCTATGTTTGGCAGGGGAGGAAAAAGAATGATATATGAAATACTCATTAGTTAGTAACACTACTAAATGTCCAAATTATCTCAAATTCACCAATTAATAAAACCTTAGAGTTAGATAATATTAATCTGATCAGCTCTGAGTTCATCAGTTGCTCTAATTATCTTAACAGATAAATACTCAGAGCACACTGGATCTCAACTGGTCTCAACTAATATTATCCAGAGCATTTATAAAAATATGGGGTATTACATACCTAGGGAAGGTGTTAGCATCCTAGATATCTGTAGTACTCTACAGGAGCCTCTTGTTTGTATATGTGTTATGTTTATTGTTTGCTTGCTAAAGGTAATGTGCTAAGGTAAAAACCTATGGGTATATACACTAAGTATGCTCGCCAAGACCTCGCATCTCGTGCCTACGTATCCTAATAAGGATGGAATCAAAGCATTCGTAGTTCACCTCAACGAGGGTGAGGAACCATTGACTATGGTCAAAGTTCCAAGGGGAAATGAGTATGATACTCACATAGAGTTAAACAACTCTCTAAGTCTAAGTTGAAAGACTAGTCTAAAGAGATTGACCTTGAGCAAAGTCAAAGGGGAAGTGAGTACACATTATGATGGTTCTCACATAGAGTTTAAGAACTCTAAACTTAACTCTATGTTGAAAGGTAAATGGCTCTAATGAGGCCAAGGGAAAGGTGAGTACACATTATGATGGTACTCACATTGAGTTTAAGAACTCTAACTTAATTCTAAGTTGTAAGGTAAGTGGCTCTAATAATGCCAAAAGGGAAGTAAACATCTATGATGATAATGCTTACAAAGGGGATAAGGAACCTAACTTAAACTAGGTCAAGGGAAAGAGGCTCTAATGAGGTCAAGGGGAAATGATCCTAATAAGGTCAAGGGAAGAAATGGCTCTAATGAGGCCAAGAGGTAATGAGCTATCTATGACATTCATGTCAATAGAGAGACTTTCCTTTGGAAGGAGGGGAACAAAGAGGGCTGAGGAGAAAAACTAACTAGCTAGACTCACTTGAGGGGATAACTTAACAAAGTTGGAAAATAAAGAGATAACAAGTGTGATATTCATGCATACAGTTTAAGGATATTGATGGTAAGATGACATGAATAAAAGCACATGAGTTATGATGGTGAATGTGATGACATTTAAAGTAAGGACTTGAAAAAGTCACAAATATCAAGTTAACATAAAGAATTATACACTAATTTGAACAAGGTAAATACCTTAAGGGAGTATAATGTAATTCTAGACATGTTAATCAACTAGGTGACAACCTAACATGGTGCTATGGTTTGACATAGTCTTTATACAAAGGTGGGGGTAATACCTAAGTTAGTGTTAAAAGTCACTTTTAAACAAAAAAGACTTAAGTTTTTACACACATATTTACATGGTGTGACCTAGACTAAAGGTTTATATACACCTTATGACCTTATAAACACGGGGAAGAGTTCTATTTGAAGGTAAAGACCTATCTAAGACCTCATGGGGATGACAAATTTTACATACCTCCTAACATAAACAAATACACTTAAAAGTGCACTTAAAACAACTTCACAAATATGTACAAGTTCAAAATATGATTCAAGGGTCCAACATGTTAAAACAAGTTTGTATAAGTCCCAAAAATGCAAGGGAAACCAAGTGGTACAACCATAGAAGTAAAAACCTCTCCTAAGTAAACCCTAAAATACCTACACTTTACACATGAATAACTAACCTAAAATTTAATTTTTTTTTTGGAAAATCTTTAATGCCATAAGAAAGTAAGCAACAAGATGAAAATAATGCAAAAAGAATGGGCTCAAAAGCATAAAGTATGAGGAAGTTATGATTTGGTGAAGTTTGTGAAGAGAATGAAAAATTAAATGTTAAAAAAATAATGGAACATGGTCCTAATGGTGTTTGAACACGTTCCCTTTGGTTAGTGTTAAAACACTAAACCAGCTGAGCTATTTGTGTGGTTTGTATAACATATGTGTTTATAAAAATAAAAAGGAAAACTCCACCTGAATACTTCACAAAACAAACACGCGTGGAAAATGGACAAAAGGGTTGATGTAAGAATCGAACCCAAGACATGATAGTGATAAGGCAAGGCAAGGCAGTAGGTTGCGCCACTGGGGTGGCTGTTACACCCGGTTATTAAACCAAACCTATAACATAATATATGAAAATGTTTTCTAAAAACAAAATAGCCATGGCGCCATTGTCTTCTTCCTCAAGTTCAAATTTTCAGAAACCTAACATCTCCAAATCTCAATGGATTTCAAAACTGTAAAAAAGAAAATCACCCTATTTTTCCCAAGGAATCAGAATATGACCTATTATTTTATTTATTTTCATCCTACATCTAACTATCGTGTCTACAACATATAAACCCTAATTCTAAAATCTAATAGGAAATTCCCTATAACACAGGTTTCAATCAATTAGCATGGGGGAAACATTCCTCATATGATGACAAAAAAATAGTGTATTACATGGATGCCAATGATGACAAAATCAAAAACTTAGAAATCAAGTCATGCTTACCTATTGGAGTTGGCTCAATGCCCTCTTCTACTTGTTACAGTTACTGAATGATGATCCAAAATGCTTCTAGGAACTCCCAGGAAGCTTTTGGAATGGCTAACTTGAAGTGAAATGGTCCAGAATTTGATGCTCGAATCCTCTTGCTATGGTGGAAAACCCGAACTTGAACTCCAAGGAAATGGAGTTACAGTCACCAAATGAAATTTGGAAAAGTTCAAGTGATGTTAATGGAAGGTGATGGAAGGTTTAGATTGAATTAAAAAGGTCAGAATGGAGATTTGGTGGAGTTTATGCAAAAAGTCAACACTTTCAATGGTTCAGAGTTGAATTTCTGATCTATGGTGCTTTGGATGAATGTGAGGGTTTGGACAGTTTCAATGGATGTTTTGTGGTTTGTGTGGATGGTTTGTTTGAAGGTTTGAGGGCTGGAACTGATTGTGGAAGTGTTTGTGCAAATGAGAGGTTTTTGGTTCACAAGGGAGTATGAATGCAAGAACTGACTTACTTTTAGTTTGCTTAAGCATTTTTCTGGCTTTTGTTATGTGCTTTGAAATGTAGAGATGCCTTGTATTTATAGGAAAAGGGTTGCAGAAATCAGATGGGTAGAATTGCAACTTGGTTTGGCTTTGGTTTGGTTGAAATGTAAGTAGTGTTTACAACGGAATCCATGGTTCTAATGCATAGGGCTGACCTTTTCTAGAGTGGTTAGCTATTCAGAACTTTTCCTCTGTGCAAAAGCAAGGTTCAGGGCAGAAGGAAACAAGTTGGTAGCTTAAGATCACACTTTATGCACAAAGCCATGCTTTTCTAAAATGGTAGTCATGCCTTTATGCCATAAATAGCAAGATCAAGTGGTTAATGCTCAAACTTGATGGATAAAGCTCCTAAACTCGTGCAAACCTCTGAGAAAATGAAGATTTGCTAGTAATTATCTACGAAATGTAAAGATTTGCAGCCAATGATAGGTTTTGCACCAAGTTCATCAAGTGAAAAACTTCAAAGAACCAAGTTTCAACACCAAACTTCATGCCATCAAATCTCGTAGCTCACACATTGGATTGGGATGTTCTTGTACTTTTTAGAAAGCCCCAAGTATGCTCTACAATGTTCATGTTCACCCAAAACCTTGAATCCAAGGGGATCATGGTGAAAAAGGGAGTTGAAGTCAGCTGCAAGTCAACGAGGAAAATCTGCCTTGAAATTAAAACTAAGTGTCCTTAACTTGACCTAAACTTCCAAGCCTCATAACTCAAAATCTAAGCCTTTTTTGGGGTATGACCCTTTAACACACTTTTAAAGTACACGATGAGTGCTTCAATTTGGCCTTCGAATCACAGAAAATGGATGTGTGGATTGAGAGTTATGACTCTTCAAAGTTCATATAAAACTAGGGTTTTTCTTCCACACTTATAAAATTTCACTTGACCAACTTTGCCCCTTTTGCAAGAAACCTCTAAAATCTTGATTTCTCTTGCTCTAATCAAAATATCAAACATGTCTTGATTGAATGTGGCTTGAATACTTCATCTTGGACCCAAAACCCTAAAAGTCAAAGGTTTGACTTGTCAGATGAAACCCTAAATATCACATGAATTCAATTGTGTGATCCTTGATGATCTTGCTTTCTAAGACTTCCCAAGCATCATGGATGACTTCCAAGGAAGTATATGAGCATATGGAATCATGTCCCAAGACTTGGGATCATGCCTTGATCAAAATTCAAAGGCATGGTTGACTTTTCCTGATAAAAACCCTAATTTGGGGCCAGATGAACTTAGGCCTCAATGCACTTATAATGGAAGCTAACTACTCTTGATATTTTGTGAATAAGGCCTCTTGAGTGTATGTGAGCTCAATTGGTTAACGAACCAATCAAGACATTGACTGATCATGCAAAGATCCTCTTGTCTTGCCTTAGGCCAAAACCCTAATTTTCACATCTCCTGATTTTATGGTTCGTCTTTGATTTCTCTTGATCCAATCACATGATATCATGGAATATGACTTGAAAACCTCATGGTTGACCATCAAGACCAAAGATTGACCTTTTGGGAGCCTCAGATGACTTTTTCACCAGATGGATTCAAACACCTCTCCTGATCACCTATTGAGCACTTGGGATGGATGTAATGAACCAAGGAGTCTCTTAGGAAGCTTTGAAATGTATGAGAACCTGGCTTGTTGCTCTTGCCCTCTTCTTGTGAAAAACCCTAGCTTTCAATAGAAAAACAAAACTAGCAAAACTATGATGGTTAGTTTAACTATGTATAAATGATTGAACCCTAATGCAAATTCAAAGATGTCATGACATCTAAGGGGTAAAATTTGGGGTATAACATTAATGTTCAATTCACGATTGAAATTGTTTCAGGGAAAGTTGAAGTCCAAATGGTCCGGGCCTTTCCGGATTAAGGAAGTCAAGCATTACGGGGCAATTCAGCTTGAAGATCCCTTAACAAATGAAAGTTGGACAGTGAACGGTCAAAGGCTAAAGACTTATCTTGGTGGCGAGGTATATCGAAGTACAACAACAATTCCGTTTGCCGATCTGTAAGGTCTCGTTGGACCGTCGAGCTCAAACGACGTTAAACAAAGCGCTTGTTGGGAGGCACCGTAACATTATGAGTATTACTGTTCTTTTACCGCATTTGTAAGTTTTTAGGTTATCTAAGATTGTGTGGGAGAGGGTTGTGGTGAACCAAAAATTGAAAACCATAATTTTTGGAAAATATGTCATGTTCGCACTCACCTCGCACTGCGAGCCTAAGCGAGTTCGCCTATTGCTCGCAGTGCAAGCTTGTCAGATTCTGGGCAGTTTGAAGGGTTTGCCACAACACTCTTATTTTGTTTTTAACTTGCACCTGCATTACCTCTTCCGTTGTTAACCTAAGGGCATGCCTTTTGAAAAAAAGGGGGCGGGTGCAGTTGCTATGTTATTTTATAGTTGTTATTTGTTTTGATTTTGGCTTCTTTCTTGATGTTGAATGATGGGAACTTCTAGATTGGTTGCTCTTTTGAAAAAAAATAGTATCCAATGAAGATTCTTCCAAGATGATGGTGATGATAGGTTTTTTAATGTGATGAGTGCATGCAAGGTACCTGGTTACCGCTTTCTATAATTGTAGAATGATTAAGATTTTTGTGCTTTGTACAAATTTGTATTCTTGCTTCATTTTACAACTTATTTGAATGCTTGAATCACTTAGGTCTAAAAGCCACAAATTATGAGAAACCTCCATTGTTTACTAAATGCTTGGATAACTGATAACTTTGTTTAATTTGTTCGATTCATGCTTAGTCTTTTGATTATTGTGATTTTGTGGAAGCATTAGAAAGGATCAAGGCATTTGTTTATATTGAGCACAACCATACCCAAAAGTAACTTACCCGTGAGTAGTGAGAATTGATTCACCCCTTTGAGCCTAATAGATTAGATCCCATTTTAGTGATGAACTTGGTTTATGTTCATATCTTGAGAGTTTAGTTCATCATTGAATTTTGTGGGATTCTAAAAAATATTCTTGAAAACTTTGAACTTTGTTCTAAATTGATTTCCTTGCCATAAAAAGCAAGGAGCATTCACTTAGGATTTGATGGTATTCAAGTTGGGGAGAATGAAAGAAAAGTGGTAGGTTGCTCAAAATTTTGAAAATTTTCAAACAAGCAAAGAAAAGAAAAAAATGTGAATATGAATGTGAAAAAGAAAAGAAAAAGAATGCTTGTTTGAAAGAAAAAAATAGAGAATGCAAATAATTGTGCAAAAGGAAGTTTGAGAATGTGAGTAATTGAAAAAAGGATTGGTGAATGAAGTTGTAATGTGTAAATAACTTGTATAGTGCATGTATCTTTTGCATTGGAAATTTCGATTTCATGGCCTTTAGAAATGACCCTTTGTTGTGAATCTGGCCAAACTACAACCTTAAAAGCCCTCAGTGATCTTTTGCTTCCATAACTTCTGATTTAATTAATTAATGAATGTATGAATTGAATTGTGTTAGCATTGTTGTTCAGTTGAGTGTATTTGTCCTGTGGTTGCAAATGTGCAATTCCTTTCATCCATTAATTGAAGAGGAGTGTTAGGGTGGTTCAAGTGTGAGAATTTAGTTGTTTGGTGAAACATTGCACAATATTTGTTTAAGAACTAAATTCTTTATCATTGTTGATTCTAGGAAGCTGTAATCATGCTTGTATGCATTGTTATGATGAATTTAAACCATAAATCTTTTCTTGGGTGAATCTATACTTGAGAAAATCCTCTTATTTTCATGACGGGCATACTTTGCTTGAGGACAAGCAAAAATCTAGTTGGGGAGAGTTTGTTGAACGCCAAATATGTCTTATTTTGAACCTTTATTCTTGGAATTTTTCAACTCATTTTTCAAGTTTCAATTGATTTATTCCATGTTCCTTTGAGATTCTTCAATGAAATTGAGTTTACCTTTGGATGCCTTTATATGTGTGCTATTGTATAGGAATTATGTTGGATTATCAAAGGAAAAGGCATAATTGAATGGACAAGGAAGCCAAAGAAATTATGGAGAATCCAGCAGGTTCGCAGTGCGAGCAGGTAGCGAAGCGCATGCGAGCTTGCAGTGCGAGCTCAAGGCGATGCCAAAGCGAGCTGGAACATTTATATGGCAGTAGCTAAACCCCTTGCTGATGGAAGTGCGAGGCCTGAGCGAAGAAGTTCGCAATGCGAACAAGAGCTTCGTAGTGCGAAGTCAAGGAAACCTCAGGGGCGGTTTAACTGTTCAGAGGTACTGCATGTGCCTATAAGTGATGTTCGCAGTGCGAACAGGGAGCTCGTAGTGCGAGTAAGACAGATTCTGTTTAGATATTTTTGTACTATTTATCACTTTTTGGGGATCATAACCCCATAACTTCAATTTTTAGAGATAGTAATATTGGCTTTGGAGAAAAAAACCTAAGTTCATCATTTCTTCATCAAGGAGTGATATTTTACAAGTAGAATCTGGATTCGCATCCTAGATCGATTCTTCATCTTGGATGCTCATTCATCTTCTTTTTGTCTTGTGAATCAAGTTACCATGACTATGGGTAGCTAAATCATTTGTATCAAAGGTAAATCTAGTATATCTTAACTTGCATGTATTTCTTTTGAACTATTTGTTTGTGAATAAGTGGGTGATTAATATATGTTAAATGTTTTTTTCTTAAAGATCTATATATGATTTGTATCACTCTTGACATAGATTTTACAAAACTTAATCTAAAATATTCAACTATCAACAAACAAACTCTAGACATAGATTTGCGAGTTGATATTTACTTTATGTTGGTCTTAAAGATTATTATATTTGTTGCTAGCATGAGACATCATCTAAATGACGTATAGAATAATATTCACGACACGGCTCTAGACATAGACGATATTGAGAAGATACGTGATTGTATTAATTGGAAACAAATTCAAATGCTTGATTAATCGAATATATACAAGTTAGGTTGATGAAATCTATCTTTGATATATCTTGTTAAAAAACATGTTTTAGAATTTAATCTTTGCTACAAAAATCGTGATAAACTTATGATTCAAAACAAACAAACTTTGAAAACCCTTCTTAAAACATCATAAACTGCAGAACGGCAAGCGATATCACTACAATCCTTGTGGAGACGATTTTCAAAACCCCCATTTACCTACAGTTCAAACAAATTGATGTTTGGCCCTTGTAGCAAAGTTGTAGAGGAGTTCAAATGTGACATTTTGCTCAAAGAAGATTCCAAAAATGTTGAAAAATGAAGAAGTTATGGTGTTTGGACCAAGTAACATGCCATTCTTGATTTTAGGCCAACCAAACATGTGCCAACTTGAGATTTCTTGTCATTTCTTGCATCCAAAGGCCTATTGATGACCATTTGGACACCAATGAGGGAAAATTGCTTGCCTCCTTGAATAATCTTGGATGATTGCTTGAAAAATGGATGAAGATGACATGGAAATAAACACATGAACCAACACTTGAAGCATCCTTGAAATCATGCACTAAGCTTGAACTTCTCTTGATCCAATGATTTTTAATAAATCTTGACATGAATATGACCTAAGATTATAGGTCATGCCTTGAGGTAAGAGCTCTTGTGAACCATCTGTTGACCAAACTTTGACTTTATGAGGATACCATGCTTGTGATTTTGATGAGATGCAAATGATATGATAGGTGGAATTTTAGGGGTAAAAATTAGGGTATGACACTATGCATCATTGGAAATTGGAAAGTAATAAATTCATTATCTTCAAACACGTCTCTTCAGACTTGACTGCTTCATTTCTCTAAAAGCCTAACTGAAAAAACCTACTTTGATCATCTTGAGAAGTGCAGAAGTTGTTTACCAACTGTTCCAATCAATTCTCAAATCTTTTTAAATCTTTTATCTAAAAGGGAAATCAAATGTGCTTTTAAAGTATTTTTATCATGTTCTGATTACATCCAAAATATGGTTCTTTTGAAATTCGCTTATATGAAAATATTTTTCTTCAGTTTCTTTTTTATTTCCTATTTTTGTTGATGACAAAAGGGGGAGTAAATATAGAAGGATTTAAGCACCTAAATCTGACAATTATTGTCTTGCTTGAATTCTGAAGAATTATATAAGTGATTTAAATGTTTAAATTTAATTAACCTAGATAGAACTTAGGCGGAGCATACAAACCTAACCCTATGGACTATTAGACTTAGGGGAAACTTACAAACCTCAGACCTTGCAGTCAACTAGTTAATTAAATTATCAACCATTGTTCTTAAATACTTATATTTGTCATCATCAAAAAGGGGGAGATTGGTGGAACAAAATTGGTTTGTCCCATATACCTTGGGTTTTGATGATAACAAAGTATTTAAAGAACAATAGGGTATACTAATGTTTATTCAAGTGTGCAAGACCAAAGACTAAAAATTACAGTAAATCCAAGTACTAGTTTTGACTCTGAATATCCAAAGAGAAGCGTGAAGATCACATTCTGATGTATTAGAAGTTGAAGTCATCTCTAAAAGAAGTCAGGATTCAGACATCAGAGTCTGAAGAAATCAGCATCTAAAGAACAAAATTTGGAGAAGTCTGCTTCTGGTGATTAGAACCTGAGCTAGTCAATGTACAAAAACCAAGGTGACACTGATAGGTCACTGTTCATCTTTGAACATACTTTATCACGTGATGACCTAAGCTCTAGGTTCTTCATAGAGTCTGCTGGGATACAATTTCTAATTCCTTTTGCAGCAAAGTTTTTCAAACTAGGTTTCACCTAACCTTACAACTTGGTGAAACATCCCAATGTCTCTTTTGAAGCTTCTCAAAGGACTCAGTGGTTGCATCTTCAATGGATATTTTCCTTATTATATAAGGAACTAAAAGACTTGAAGGTATATACACAAGAGTACAACAATGCACACAAGCTTAACATGCTAAACAACAATTGACAACTAAAGAGAAACTACTCTATCAAAAATTTAGCACAAGCTAAACTTAAGATTTTTTATCCTTGTATATCTTAGAAATCCCTAAGTCTTAAAAAATTCCTATTGTGTTGTATTAATTATACACCTTTGATTATATATCAAGTGTATTCACCCAACAATCATTTATCTACTAGGTTGATTGTTAGAAGTCTCTTACTAGGTGTTAGAGCAAGGAAGTCTTGAGCTTGTGTACTTGAGCAAGGAAATCTCATACTTGTATGTTGTTAGGTGCGGATTTGACCTAAAAATGAACTATCTTTCCTTGCACTTTTTCCACTTTTTTCTCATGTTTTCATTAGTTTTACTAATGATTGTTGTTATTCTTCTAACAATGAGAATATACCTTTGGTGCTTGTAATGTGTGTGTTATTGTGCAGGAAAAGGCATAAATTGATCAAAGTTGTAAGACACGAGAAAGTAGTGCAAGCTGTCAAAGAAATGAGGAATACTTTAGTACATTCGCTTTGCGAATTGCCAGCGAAGGTTCGCTTTGCGAACTCTGGCGAGGTTCCAGCGAAAGGACCCAGATTTTGGCAGGGGAAAAAGGCACTAAAGTTCTCTTTGCAAACGGGAAAGTGAGTGTTCGCTTTGCGAGTGATCCTTCGCATTACGAACTCACGAGAATTTCTGGGGCGGTTTAATTATTCAGAGGCATCTGAAGTGCCTATTTTTGCCATTCGCTGTGCGAATGATGTGGTTCGCTTAGCGAACATGTAATTTCCTGATGTACTATAAATAGAATTTTTCACACTTTTTAGAGAAGGATGATTATAACTTGTAATTTTAGGATCAGAACTTGATATCTCTTCATTTCAAGGGAGAAAAGGTGGGATCTTTGATCTCTTGTTGGATGCGGATGTAATCTTTTGATACCTTATGTATTTCATCTAATGTATGTTTGTGAATATGTTTTGATTCTCTATTGTTTGTTGTCTTTGATTTATTATTTGTGGTCTTGACAAAACCTTCACAAATCCTTGATCTTATATTTAATATATCAATGAGTAAAACTTTTGACATGGTTTTATGAGTTGATATTCATTGTATCTTTTGTTGTATTGTGTTGATTAAGTAGCATGGCTAGCATGAGTATGATCGATACGGTATTGCGACGATGCGTGATAATAGTGATGAAGAAAGGTATTCACATTCATTTGGCAAATTAGTTGAATACATTTAAAAAGGGTTAAACGTATGTACGTATTCTGATCGATGGCATTTTATATGAAGCAGTCATCTATCTGATGTGGGTGTCATCTTTGTTTACTTGTTTATCTTTGATTTAAACCGCTATAGACATATACTCTTCAAATCTGGATCTAAGATGATTATCTATTTTGTTCTGAACTCTAGAGATAGATTTAGACTTAACACTTGCGTGAGTATCAGCTCTTAATGCTCTGTGTTAGTTTTTGTTGTGTGAGACATCACCAATGAGGCAATACGATCGATCTCTCGACGTTGCGTTAGACATAACCTCTGTCGTGGGTGATACGTGAGGATATTAGGCGAATGATTGATTTATGTATAATATGATTAGAAGAATGCATGTGTTATCAATTGATGAGATCCAAGTCCAACAAGGCTCCATTTATAATTCAGTCTTTATTTTATATTTTCCGTCTTTACATTTTCCGCATTTGCTTTTGGTTCCGCTTTAAACCAAAACTTTTGAACCATGAGCTTAGAAACATAGAAACCGTCGAATGGAATTCTTTCCCTCGCACTGATCCCTGTGGAGAACGACAAAACTGGGTTACTTATATATTTTTGCTTGCTGTTATTCTAGCTTCAACAAAATGGCGTCGTTGCCGGGGATCGGTGTTTAGATATTGAATCGCATTGCGATAGTTTCTATATTTTTTAGCTTTGTACATTTGTTTATATTATATGTATTTGTTTTCTTTTATGTTTTCTCTAGTGTGATCAGGAATGATGAGAACTCCTTCTAGATTGGTTGCTATTTGTATAAAAGTATTCAATGAAGCTTCAACTGAGTCTGGATGGTGAGATTTGAATGTATGCGAGGTAAATTGTACTACTTCATAGAATGTTAGAATGATTTAAGAATTTGTGCTTTGTGCAAATGTGTATCTTTGTTTCATGTTGCAACTTGTTTGAATGCTTGTTTCACTTAGATCCAAAAGCCACAAATTGTGAGAAACCTCCATTGTTTACTATATGCTAGGATGACTGATAACTTTTTTTAATTCGTTTGATTCATGCTTTATCTTTTGATTATTGTGATTTTGTGGAAGCATTAGAAATGATCAAGGCATTTGTTTATATTGAGCACAACCGTATCCAAAAGTATCTTACCCGTGAGTAGTGAGAATTCGTTAGCCCTTTGAGCCTAAATAGTTTAGATCTCATTTTAGTGATGAACTTGTGTATGTACATATTGTGAAAATGTGGTTCATCATTGAATTTTGTTAGTTTCTAGAAATTTCTTCTTGAACCTTTGAACATTGTTATAATTTAATTTCCTTGCCTTGAAAAGCAAGGAGCATTCACTTGAGGTTTGGTTGAATTTAAGTTGGGGAGAATGAAAAAGAAGATTGGTAAGTTGCTAAAACTTTTGAAAAAGTTCAGGCAAGCATGAACAGAAAAGTGTGAATATGAATGTGAAAAAACAAAAGAAAAAGAGTGCTTGTTTGAATGAGAAAAATAGAGAATGAAATAATTGTGCATAAGGAAGTTTGAGAAGGTTGGTGGTAAGGGAATGAAATTGGTGAATGAAGTTGTGATGTGTAAATTCCATGTATAGTGAATGTTTCTTTTTGCATCAGCAATTTCGATTCAATGGCCTTTAGAAATGTCCCTTTGTTGTGAACCCGACCAAGCTACAACCTTTAAAGCCCTTTGTGATCTTTTTGCTTCCATATTTTCATTTTTTATTATTAGATGTTGTATGAATTGGATTGCTATTTGTATTGTTTGTCAGGTGAGTGAAATTTCCCCGCGGTTTCAAACGCGTCAATTTCTTCATTCTTATTCTGAAGAGGAGTGTTAGAGTGATTCAAATATGAAAATTTAGTTGTTCTTTGAACCATTTCATGATATTTGTTTAAGAACTTAATTCTTTGTCATTGTTCGATTCAATTGAGTGGTGAATGTTACTTGTGCGCATTTTCAACTTTTCTTGGTTGAATCTTATGCTTGAGCAAATCCTCTTGTTTTAATGAGGGGCATACTTTGCTTGAGGACAAGCAAAAATCTAGTTGGGGAGAGTTGTTAGGTGCGGATTTGACCTAAAAATGAACTATCTTTCCTTGCACTTTTTCCACTTTTTTCTCATGTTTTCATTAGTTTTACTAATGATTGTTGTTGTTCTTCTAACAATGAGAATATACCTTTGGTGCTTGTAATGTGTGTGTTATTGTGCAGGAAAAGGTATAATTTGATCAAAGTTGTAAGACACAAGAAAGTAGTGCAAGCTGTCAAAGAAATGAGGAATACTTCAGTACATTCGCTTTGCGAATTGCCAACGAAGGTTCGCTTTGTGAACTCTGGCGAGGTTCCAGCGAATGGACCCAT
Source organism: Lathyrus tuberosus (assembly GCA_022829125.1). Taxonomy (NCBI): domain Eukaryota; kingdom Viridiplantae; phylum Streptophyta; class Magnoliopsida; order Fabales; family Fabaceae; genus Lathyrus; species Lathyrus tuberosus. Next base: position 14,525,110 of record JALAZF010000062.1, on the reverse strand, counting down.
ATTTTGGCAAGGGTAAAAGGCACTAAAGTTCGCTTTGCGAACGGGGAAAACGAGTGTTCGCTTTGCGAGTGATCCTTCGTATTGCGAACTCACGAGAACTTCTGGGGCAGTTTGACTATTCAGAGGCACCTTAAGTGCCTATTTTTTCCATTCGCTGTGCGAATGAAGTGGTTCGCTTAGCGAACATGTAATTTCCTGATGTACTATAAATAGAATTTTTCACACTTTTCAGAGAAGGATGATTATAACTTGTAATTTTAGGATCAGAACTTGATATCTCTTCATTTCAAGGGAGAAAAGGTAGGATCTTTGATCTCTTGTTGGATGAGGATGTAATCTTTTGATACCTTATGTATTTCATCTAATGTATGTTTGTGAATATATTTTGATTCTCTATTGTTTGTTGTCTTTGATTGATTATTTGTGGTCTTGACAAAACCTTTACAAATCCTTGATCTAAGATTTTAATCTATCAATGAGTAAAACTTTTGACATGGTTTTATGAGTTGATATTCATTGTATCTTTTGTTGTATTGTGTTGATTAAGTAGCATGGCTACCATGAGTAGGATCGGTACGGTATTGCGAGGATGCGTGATAATAGTGATGAAGAACGGTATTCACATTCATTTGGAAAATTAGTTGAATACATGTAAAAAAGGTTTAACATATGTACGTATTCTGATCGTTGGCATTTTATATGAAGCATTTATTTATCTGATGTGGGTGCCATCTTTATTTACCTATTTATCTTTGATTTGAACCGCTATAGACATATACTCTTCAGATCTGGATCTAAGATGATTATCTGTTTTGTTCTAAACTCTAGAGATAGATTTAGACTTAAAACTTGCATGAGTATTAGCTCTTAATGCTCTGTGTTAGTTTTTGTTACGTGAGACATCACCAATGAGGCAATACGGTCGATCTCTCGACGTTGCGTTAGACATAACCTCTGTCGTGGGTGATACGTGAGGATATTAGGTGAATGATTGATTTAAGTATAATATGATTAGAAGAATGCATGTGTTATTAATTGATGAGATCCAAGTCCAACAAGGCTCCATTTATAATTCAGTCTTTATTTTATATTTTACGTCGTTACATTTTTCGCATTTGCTTTTGGTTCCGCTTTACACCAAAACTTTTGAACCATGAGCTTAGAAACATAGAAACCGTCGAATAGCATTCTTTCCCTCGCACTGATCCTTGTGGAGAACGACAAAACTGGGTTACTTATATATTTTTGCTTGCTGCTATTCTAGCTTCAACATATGTGTGAATAAAGAAGTCTTAGACTTGTGTTTTTGAGCAAAGAAGTCACTTTCTTACGTGCTTGAGAAAATAGTAATCTTGTGTGATTATAGTGAAAAGCTCTTGTAAGTACAAGGGGACTCGACTACTGTCGATTTGTAAGAGGAACTAGGATAAATCTATGTGTTGTTCTTCTTTCTTGCACTTTATATCTAATGTCTATCTCTAACTAATTCAAATTCTATAGTTTTGTGTTTAGAATCTGACTTAAGAGTTTTAAAAGAAAGAAATAGAAAACACAATTCAACCCACCCTTCTTGTATTTTTCTCACCTTCAGCGGTGACCATGTTTTCATTATTAAAGGGTTTTATCGATGTTTCCCTTTAAAAATAATTACTTCGATGGTGAATCTGTAGTTTATTTCAAGCGCTCACACACTCAAGCATTTTTTGCACCGCGACAGCAGGCGAGTCCGCCGAAGACATCTCGCGAGTCAAGCCCATTCCTTTTAGTTTTAGGTTGGGTGTTTTAGTTTGTTTGCACTTTTTTTATGTTTTATTTATTTATTTATTTATTTATTTTGCTTTTTTCTTTTTTTATATTTTATTTTAATGCTTTATTTTTTATTCGTATATCATGGTTTGGGACTGCTTACTAAGAGAAGCTTTATACCCGAGCTTGAAAAAAACATAAGTTAGAAAGGATGTTGTGTAGTATGGGCCAATGGGATGCACATCCCAATAGGTTTCATATGAAGTGGCTAGCCTATAGTCGGTCTATTTGAAGATTTCGTCATGAAATGGCCTGCCCGCCCTCATGACAAGGCTTCAAACACGATATGTGACTCTGGGGACCTTGTTTAGGATCCATACCAAATATGGAACCTGGAAACCCTGTAGTTTGGACTACAAGATACATATCTCATTAGGTCTATGTGAAGGCTCTGCCTAAGGAAGATCCTTTGAAATTTCATTATGAATCGGCTAGCCCATACTCGTGGTGACATTCCAAATGAGGTCTATGACCCTTAGGCTTGTTCTTAAAACAAAACAAAAACCCTAAAGATAACCTTTATGAGGGGTTGGGTAGTGAAAATTAGAACTATCTTATAGTAAGGATCCTTTCCATATAGGTTGTTCTATTGTCCAATTACCCATATGATTCCAAATCTAAAATTTCCTAAGCCCACACATGGCATTACATTTCATTCATTAAAATAAAATCTCTCAGCATATTGCATTTCATTTCATAGCATTCATTTTGTTGCATTGCATACATACCTAATGCATACCCTGTCATCACCCACCAGATAAAAGCTAAGTTATCTTCCGCGCCTATATTTAACTCATTCTCGCAAGTCATGGAAGAATTTGTGCTAAGTCGAGGAGCTATGAAATACAAAGCTAGCTAATTGAAAGAGAAATAGGGTAAGATTCTGATAGCCTTACAATCTATGATGGAAAAAAGAATATCAAGAACACGTGGTTGCAAATGTGGGCATCATACCGCGACTCCTTAACCATAAAATCTTGATCACCCTTCCCTTCATATCAAGGGACAACGGGTCCAAGCGAGGTTTGACCAGCTGAACCTTATAGAAAAGAAGGCAAAGCTATGATTCTTACAAAAATAGACGGAGAGGAGATTTCACTCCCTGTGAACTCTGATGCAGTAAAAAAAATTATGCCTAAAAAAATATAAAGAGAGTCCGCTAAGTCGAAAATCCGAAAAGGTGGCTTAGGCAAAAAAGGGTATCATTCCATTGGACTAAAAACTTAAGAGAGAGGTCCAAGCAAAAGTGGATTTAAAAAAAAAAGGCAAAAAGAATGCAACACACGCCTGCTCCAAAACAAAAAAAAAGGCATGAATAATCAACAACAGTCTCCTAAATGCAGCAAAAATTGAGAACCTGATGTTAGAGAAATTTGAAGAAGGATGAGACTTAAGGAATTTGGTGTCAAAACATGATGAAACTTGAACACCTTCTCAGCCTTGGAAAACCTATCGACCTCAATCTCGGAGTGGGTAAAAAGGTCAATCAAACAATGAAACAAACATGAGAAAGTTTCCTCAATGCTGGCTATCATTTTCATTTGTAATTTCTCCATTTATTAAATGTGACTTGCTTGTGAACTTGTTATTTTTAAACGGAAATAATAATGAAATGAGCATGCATGTTTTGAATCAACCATTCCAGTTCATTTGTTTTTCCGATTTTATTGCAAAAAAAATGTCAATACATCTTCCATTCACTTTTCTTTATTAAACTTTTGTTTAAGCAAAGATCAGAGGGAGAATGATGAAAATAAATACCCAAAATTGCTGACGGCACACTTTCAATTAAAACTTCACTGAAGATGTATTAAGTCTTTGATTGGCTGCATTTTGGCTAAAACAAGTTTACAACTAGACGTTGGGTAAGATGTCCTAATAGGGTTATTCGACATCTTTGTCTGGTATAGCAAGCGCTACTATTTTATATCTCTTGACAGATTTGATTTTATTTGATGAGAATATTTTAGATATACCTCATCATTATGCGCAGGTCAAGGAGATTTACTAGGAGCAAGTCCAGATTTAATTGGATTACATAAAAAGGATTTTTGAGAGTTTTTAGGAAACTGTAAAAGATTTGTTCCTATTTTTATGTGAAGATCTTGCAGCTGATTTAAAACGTGAAGATTGGATCTGATTGAAGAGTCCAAGCCCATACTGCAAGAGTCTATAAATAAAGACTTGCTAGACCTAAAAGAAATAACACACAGATAATAAAAAGTCGTCGGTGCAACACAAGGGTTTAGGGTTTTGAGAGTCTCTTGTGTAGTTTGTAAGTCACCCATGTATCTTTTGATACTATGTGGTCGATATAGGTTGTTGTAAATTGCTGACTCTTAAGCTTTTAAGCATTGAGTATTTGTTATCATGTGGTGATTGTAAAGGGAATTGGGAGGGGTCTCATATCTAGGAGAGTCTTAGATAGAAATTGCACGGGTAGTGATTAAGTGAGAAGTTGTAAACGGGGGAATTTAGCTTTGAATTAATACTATTATAGTGGATTTCATTCCTGGCTTGGTAGCCCCCACACGTAGGTGATTTGCACCGAACTGGGTTAACAATTCTTGCATGTTGTTTATCACTCTGCACTTTAAAGTTCTGATGTGTTCTTGATAAACATGTCGTAACAGATGTTGGAACATCTGTTGTGACTTTGTGTTGATATTCAAAGTATAAACTGTTTATGTTCTGCTCTTATTTAATAATTATGTAGAACAATGTCTTGACATGTGTTAGGACATCTGCTGTCTGCTATGCCAGAATTTCAATTGGTATCAGAGCTCACATTAGGATCAACATTCTAAATTAACAAACTCTTGGATTGAGATCAAAGCTCCATTGGTCTGTCCCTTCTTGAACCCATCTATACACCACACGAATTCCTCTTGAATTCTCATGTATAGACCTATATGTTCCTTGAGATGAAACCCAATTGATCTGGAATGCTCCATATTTCTCAAAGAGATACCTTACCTCTTAGTTTGTTATCTTCTTAACGATGTCAGATATCTTATACATGCTCCAGATCTTGCTCATCTTGGAGGTCAAGGTTAAGTGGCAGTTATCTCTGACTTTCTACAGACTGCTCTACTAAGGAAAGTGGCATTATTTGGTATAGTTATGGTGTAGTCTAGGACTACTTTTTCTTTTGAAGATTCAGACGTGGCAGGTGTGAAGCATTTGGAGTTTCAAAGCAGTTATTCATCAAGGTGTGAGCTTGTATGGAATGCTTTTGATAAGTTTAAGCATGATGGAGGTTGTCTACTCAAACTTGGTTGTTGAATCAAGTCTATGAGAGCATGGAACTCTTGTTCTGTTAAAGGGAGGGGGTTCCTCTAAGTGGCATAAGGAGGAGCTAAATTCAGCAGCTAGATGTCGTATCAGAATGTTCTGACATTCAGTTTAACATCAGGATCTCAGTTGGTGATGTGGCACATCAGCTTAAGATAAAGTGATCCACAGGAGAATGGAAGTTATGGATGCTTCAAAAAGGTCTATCTCATGCAGTTTGCAGGAGTTGTGGAAGGAGAAGATGTTACATGTCTAAGGCTTTGTGGATCCAAGATGTCTTGCTATGGAGCAAGTAGTTCATGTAACTTGAAGATCAGATTTCATTGGTGGATCAGTTATCTTGTGTGTTATGAAGAAGGGTGAGATCAATCAAAAGGTGGAATTTGGTTGGTTTCATAGTGTCCATTCAAGCAGGGTGCTTGGAACTAATTACTCTTGGGCAGAAGGGTAGTTGGTTGAAAACGTAAAGAGGTTAAAGTCTATCTTGGAGCTTGTGGTAGAAGTTCTAAGTTGATGACGGAGGATTACCTTCTTTTGGTGGATGAGAGTTTATTTCTCTCTTTGGTTATCTGGAGTTCTTATTGATCAAGCTGGTGGCGCAGTGTTGTTTGAAGATCTTTAGTTGGACTACTATGCAGATAGTAAGTCCAGTGGTGGAGCATTTCAAGAACCCTGGTGTGTGGTGTCTGTGATGTGTAATGGATGTCCTAACTGATGTTAGAACATCTTCTGGGTTGGCTATCCTTGGCAAGGATGCTAAGTTCTGTGAGGAACTTATTACTTACATCGTTTCTAAGAAGTATCTACATCGTCATACGGGAGAATGATGGGGTAGTAGGGCAGTCTTGGAAGTCTGATGTGAAGGTTTTGGTAAGACTGTAGTGAATCACAAGTTGGTTGCATGAAGGTCTGGATTCTGATGTATTCAGAATATGGAAGTGGATATTCACCAGGAGAATCAGAAGTATTCCAGGTTATCATATGGGAGAATGATGAAGGAATGACTGTCTTGGATTACGAGGTGTCTATCAAAGTAGTTGGCCTAGCTAAGGTCAGTAGAATAGCTGGTGAAGGGGATACCGCCCCTGCTACGAGTCATGCTAGAGAGAAGTGGATCAGTTTGGCAAGCTGAGAAGTTCTGGAGCATGTATACGATATCTGACATCGTTAAGAAGATAAAAAACTAAGAGGTAAGGTATCTCTTTGAGGAATGTGGAGCATTCCAGATCAATTGGGTTTCATCTCAAGAAACATGGAGGTCTATACATGTGAATTCAAGAGGAATTCGTGTGGTGTATAGATGGATTAAAGAAGAGAGGGATCAATGGAGCTTTGATCTCAATCCAAGATTTTGTTAACTTAGGATGTTGATCCTAATGTGATCTCATGGGAAGCATGATAGTGTTCATGTGTGAGTGATTATTGGTTCTTGTCAGAAGAAGCAATAAGTGCAGTTGATGATTGTGTTCAGCAGGTGGGTTGAATAGAAGGTGCACTCTTGAAGACATGAAGATGCGTCTTATGTTTTCCATTCATCAGCATAAGTGTTCATTGGAGGAGCACTGGTTATCTTAGATATGGGGAGTTGCTCCTTAATCTAAGATGTATTACTGCAGGGGTGCAGTTCTGAATCCAGTTTGTTTGGAGGTCAAGCAAACTGTGATTATTTTGGAGATGGGATGTCAAGAAGGATGTCTTGACATCATATTGTTGTTGCAGGTCATGGGGGACTTGACAGTGTAAGACTAATTATGTATGACGGGGGAAGTACTGCTACTGACTTGCTTGCTTTTGGTTGATTTCCCTTAAATGCATAGTTGCTTGGTTTGGCATATTATGGCTAAAAAGGAGGATAAGTAAGTAGTAGTAGTGTTCCTTGGTTGTTTCCTTGAGGGGGAGCTGGATGTGTTATTCAAAGGTTGTTTTAGCCAGAATTTGCCAAAGAGGGAGATTGTTAGGTCTTTGATTGGCTGCATTTTGGCTAAAACAAGTTTACAGCAAGACGTTGGGTAAGATGTCCTAACAGGGTTATTTGACATCTTTGTCTGGTACAACAGGCGCTGCTGTTTTATATCTCTTGACATATTTGATTTTATTTGATAAGAATCTTTTAGATATACCTCATCATTATGCGCAGGTCAAGGAGATTTACTAGGAGCAAGTCCAGATTTAATTGGATTACATAAAAAGGATCTTTGAGATTTTTTAGGAAACAATAAAAGATTTGTTCCTATTTTTATGTGAAGATTTTGCAGCTGATTTAAAACATGAAGATTGGATCTGATTGAAGAGTCCAAGCCCATACTGCAAGAGTCTATAAATAAGGACTTGCTAGACCTAAAAGAAATAACACACAGACAACAACAAGCCGTCGGTGCAACACAAGGGTTTAGGGTTTTGAGAGTCTCTTGTGTAGTTTGTAAGTCACCCATGTATCTTTTGATACTATGTGGTTGATATAGGTTATTGTAAATTGCTGACTCTTAAGCTTTTAAGCATTGAGTATTTGTTATCACGTGGTTATTGTAAAGGGAATTGAGAGAGGTCTCATATCTAGGAGAGTGTTAGATAGAAATTGCACGGGTAGTGATTAAGTGAGATGTTAAAAACGGGGGAGTTTAGCTTTGAATTAATACTATTATAGTGGATTTCATTCCTGGCCTGGTAGCCCCCAGACGTAGGTGATTTGCACCGAACTAGGTTAACAATTATTGCGTGTTGTTTATCGCTCTGCACTTTAAAGTTTTGTTGTGTTCTTGATAAACATGTCGTAACAGATGTTGGAACATCTGTTATGACTCTGTGTTAATATTCAGAGTATCAACTATTTATGTTATGCCCTTGTTTAATAATTATGCAGAACAATGTCTTGACATGTGTTAGGACATCTGTTGTCTGCTATGCCAGAATTTCAAGATGTAATGAATTGCTTCAATTCCCAAACACTAAGGAGTTAATCCCTAGTCAATCCCTTTGAGCCCAGAAGTCAGTGTTTCTTTTTGTATAAAAAACCCTCACTGTAACGCCCCAGTTTTGTCAGTTTTATTTATTTGAGTCGTTTTGAGTATTTTATTATTATATTACTTTATTTCTGACTTTTATGTGAAAATATGTTATTTTTCGTCGTGGATATATTTTGTCGCGTTTTGGGAACATTTGCGAGATATTTGAGTGTATGGGTGTTTTGGGCATTTTGAGTTATTTTGTTAAGTTAGAATATAATAGAATAGAAAGAGAGAAAAAGAGTAAGAGAAAGAAAAAGAAGAGAAGAAGAAAAGAAAAGGAGAAGAGAAGAAAAGAGAGAATTTGGGAAAACTTGGAAATCAATCAACCGACTTTCTAGAACACGATTAAATCGGGTAAGGGTGTGAAACTCGATTATCTTATGCTTGTGTATGATTATGTATGTATGTGTTTGCATATGCTATTGTCTTTCTGTAGTTTTGGATTCTAGGTTGAAATGAGAAATATAATGTGATATCGATGGTTTCACGGTCGAAAATCAGTGTAAACGCAGTAGAATACTTGTTACCATGATTGAGTTATGTTCTGATTGTTATATGTTGGTTTGGAAATGTTTTGGATGAGAAAATATCATTTTTGGATGATCTGGTGCGCTGCTGGGTTTTGCTGAAATCGCAGGATCGCACTGCGAATGGGTGGCGAGCGTTCGCATGAGGTTCGCACTGCGAACGTTGTATTATTTTTCATTCTGCCACTGTTCGCTGGAGGATTCACATTGCGAATGGGGTAGCGAGCATTCGCTGGATGGTTCGCACTGCGAACATTGGGAATTTTCTAGGCTATTTTGCTTCTGCCACTGTTCGCTAGGACATTCGCACTGCGAATGAGAGAGCGTAGGACTCGCTAGGAGCTTCGCACTGCGAACATGACAGTTTATTCCAATTTGTTTTCTCTGTAACTTTTGATCCGTGAGTCGGTTTGAGGTGTGGTTTGATGCGTTAGAAAGCTTGTAGCATGTACTTTCTTATGATGATGATTTTGAGATTGTTGGCCGATTAAATTATGTTGAGAATTAGAAAATGTGTTGTTTTGTTGTCGACTTTTGTCGTTTAACTGTGTGAACTTGATGTGTATGTGCAATATGCTGTTGGTGTGGATATTGTATGACTTGTGTACTGTTGAGTGATGAAATTGCATGAAATACATATTGTGATGATGGTTGGTGGCCTTAAGGCAAGAAAATGTGATGTATGGTAATTGTTGATATATGCATGATTATGGATGTGTATATATGTGCATATTAAATGTCATGAGTCATTGTATGCCAAGCATCATGATATGCATTGTTGTGACGTCCTGAGTGACAGATTGATTCCAGAGGGAATCTGCTATAACATCGTGCACCTTAAAAATAAGAGGACCTAAAGCGATTTGATATATCGTGCGCCTTAAAAATAAGAGGACCTAAAGCGATGGTTATAGACGATCGTGTGCCCATGTGGGATGTGAGAGATCGGATTGTGCGCCTTATACCGAGAGGACCTAAAGCAATCCATAAACGTCGTGCGCCTTATACCAAGATGACCTAAAGTGACGGGGAACATCGTAGGCCCGACGGGGTGTTACTTGAGTGATCCTCAGTAACGAGCGATGATTCCAGCAGAGTTCCTGAGTGAACTAGTGATGAGGAATATTGGAAGTCGGTACCGCATGGCATGTGCATAGAGTCGTTGTGTCGGTCTCTGTGCATTTGCATAAATCATGGATTAATTGTGCATGGAATTGTGAATGTGATTGATGAAATGGAATATGTGTAATTGTATTGATGATGAGTGTATTGTGTATGATTGATGTGTAGTGGTATTTGATACTGGAGAATTGTACTGTGTTGTGTTGTATTTGATTGTGGTGCATTTGTGGTGAGAATGTTTTACCTGTGTATTTCTGTGTTAATATATAATTATATGCAACTGTAATATGATTGTTTTTCTCACCCTTCTGCTGTTTTATAATGCTCTATGAGGCATTGCAGATTAGAGTTACTGGAGGTCTTTTTGTGAAGCTTTGCGTCTTCATTCTTTTGTCGGTCGGCTCTGATATGTGACACCGGGTAGTTGGGGAGGCCGTTTGTGATTATTTTGTATTATGTATATGTATCTTTTGAATTGTACGTGTATGATGTTGTATATGACAAACAAACTTTCATGATATATATATATATATATGTTGATATTCAGTACGGATTTTCCGCTTATATTCTGTAATTGGATTGTGGGTGTATTACTACCTAAGATTGTTGCATATCTGTATGAGGAGGTGTTGTGTGTTTGTTTCAAATTGATGTGGCCCTTCGGTCTATGCCGTGATATTTTAAATATACTCTGATGAAATTTTATATTTTATTTACCGCTTTAATAGCTTGGGGTATAGATTGGGGGTGTCACATTAAGTGGTATCAGAGCCAGTCCGTGTCAGTTGTGTCAGTCTTTGTCGGTGTTGGCGTTTGGAGTAAGCTGTTTGTTTAACCATAGTTTCTGTTATTGGAAATGAACAGAATATGGCTGGTAGGAATGATGCTGCTTTGGCTGCTGCGATGCAAGCTATGGCTCGTGCTGTGCAGGGTGCACCTAATGCTGTGGGTAATGATGAGTTCAGGAAGAACAGACCGTATGTCTTCAAAGGGAGACATGATCCTGATGGTGCACAGATTTGGTTGAAAGAGATTGAAAGGATTTTTTGAGTTATGGATTATGCTGAGGACAGTAAGGTGAGACTGGGAACTCACATGTTACAGGAAGAAGCGGATGACTGGTGGGTTAGTACTCGTCAGGTGTTGGAAGCTGGGGATGAAGAAGTTACTTGGGAATTGTTTAGCTAGGAGATTCTGAGGAAGTATTTTCCTGAGGATGTTAGAGGAAAGAAGGAAATTGAGTTCTTGGAACTGAAACAAGGTAGTATGTCTGTTGTTGATTATACTGCTAAGTTTGTGGAGCTTGTGCAGTTTTATCCTCATTATGCTGAAGCGACTGCAGAGTTTTCTAAGTGTGTGCAGTTTGAGAGTAGATTGCGTCCTAAAATTAAGCATACAATCGGTTATTAGAGGATAAGAAGGTTTTCTGATTTGGTGGAATGTTGTAGGATTTATGAAGAGGATAGTAAGGCTCGTTCTACTCACTACAAGAGTGTGAGTGACAGAAAAGGGAAGCAACAGTTTCATAGTGGTCCGTATGTAACACCAGCGGATAAAGGTAAACAAAGGGGTACTTTTGATCGAAGGTCAGGTGGAGGAGGTATGTCTAATTCTCTGAGATGTTTTAAATGTGGTGAGTTGGGGCATCGTCAGTTTGAGTGCAGGAAAGATGTGAGAAAGTGTTCTAATTGTGGAGGTGTCGGACATGTTGTAGCTGATTGTAAATGGAAGAACGTGGTGAAGTGCTTTAATTGTGGTGAGCTTGGACATGTTAGTATGAAGTGTCAGAAACCGAAGCATGCTCCAATGGGTGGGAAGGTGTTTGCATTGGCGGGGACTCAGACTTCAAATGTAGATCGTCTAATAAGAGGTACTTGTTTTATTAATAGTACGCCTTTAGTTGCTATTATTGATACTGGAGCGACTCATTCGTTTATTTCGTCTGAGTGCGCGAAGCGTTTGAATCTTGTGTTGTCTTTGATGGATGGTGAGATGGTTATCGATACTCCAGCAATGGGGTCAGTAACTACTTCTTTGGTTTGTTTGAGTTGTCCTTTGACCATTTATGGTAAAGACTTTGAAATGGATTTAGTGTGTTTGCCGTTGGAAGGGTTAGATGTGGTTCTGGGAATGAATTGGTTGCAATTCAATCGGGTTCATATTGATTGTTATCATAAGCTAGTAAGGTTTCCTTCTCTTGAGGAAGACGAAGACTCGAGTTTCTTATCTACCAAAGAGTTGAAGAGACTTTTGGCGGATGAAGCTCAGTTGTTCGGGTTGTTTGCATCTTTGACTGTGGATAGTCAAGTTTCACTTAAGGTATTCTCTATTGTGTGTGATTTTCCAGAAGTGTTTCCTGAGGATATTTCAGACTTACCGCCAGAGAGAGAGGTGGAGTTTTCAATAGATATAGTTCCTGGTACTAGACCTGTTTCTATGGCACCTTATCGCATGTCAGCATCTGAATTGGTAGAGTTGAAGAAGAAATTAAATGAGTTGTTGGGGAAGAGGTTTGTGAGGCCAAGTGTTTCTCCTTAGGGTGCTCCAGTTTTATTGGTGAAAAAGAAAGATGGAAGTATGCGGTTGTGTATTGATTATCGCCAGTTGAATAAGGTGACGATTAAGAATAAGTATCCTCTTCCGAGAATTGATGATCTGATGGATCAATTGGTTGGTGCTTGTGTGTTCAGTAAGATTGATTTAAGGTCGGGGTATCATCAGATTAGGGTGAAAGAGGAAGATGTTCAGAAGACGGCTTTTAGGACACGTTACGGTCATTATGAATATTCTGTGATGCCGTTCGGAGTTTCTAATGCGCCAGGTGTGTTTATGGAGTACATGAATCGTATTTTTCACGAGCATTTGGATCGATTTGTTGTGGTGTTTATTGATGACATATTGATTTATTCTAAGTCTCTGGAGGAGCACGTGGAGCATTTGCGTATTGTTTTGCAGGTTTTGAAGGAAAAGAAGCTTTTTGCCAGATTGTCTAAGTGTGAATTCTGGTTGTCGGAAGTGAATTTTCTTGGACACGTAATTTCAGGTAATGGTATTGTTGTGGATCCATCTAAAGTAGAAGCAGTTCTACAATGGGAGGCTCTGAGATCTGTTACTAAAATTCGAAGCTTTTTGGGTTTGGCCGGTTATTATCGAAGGTTTATTGAAGGTTTTTCTAAGTTAGCACTTCCTTTAACCCAGTTGACTTATAAAGGGCAAGCGTTCATTTGGGATATTCGGTGTGAGGAAAGTTTTAATGAGCTGAAGAGAAGATTGACGACAGCTTCGATTTTGATTTTACCGAATCCTAATGAACCGTTTGTGGTTTATTGTGATGCGTCTTTGATTGGTCTAGGTGGTGTTCTGATGCAAGACGGTAAGGTTGTGGCGTATGCTTCGAGGTAGTTAAGAGTGCATGAAAAGAATTATCCTACTCATGATCTTGAATTAGCGGCTGTGGTTTTTATGTTGAAAATTTGAAGGAACTATCTTTTTGGTGCAAGGTTTGAAGTCTTTAGTGATCACAAGAGTTTGAAATATCTGTTTGATCAGAAGGAATTGAATATGAGGCAACGAAGATGGTTGGAATTTTTGAAGGACTACGACTTTGGCTTGAATTATCATCCTGGTAAAGCTAATGTGGTAGTCGATGCATTGAGCCGGAAATCTTTACATATGTCCGCTTTAATGGTTAAGGAGTGGGAGCTTTTGGAATCGTTTAGAGATTTGAGTTTGGTATGTGAAGTGACTTCGGATAGTGTGAGGCTGGGTATGTTGAAGGTTACCAATGATTTTCTAATGACGGTAAGCGAGAAGCAGAAGTTGGACGTGAAATTGGTGGATTTGATGTTGGTTGACGGAACAGAGGCGAGTAGTGATTTTCAAGTGGATATTAATGGTGTTTTTAGGTTTCGAGGTCGAATTTGTATTCCTGATGATGTGGAGTTGAAAAAGATGATTTTAGAGGAGGGACACCGGAGTAATTTGAGTATACATCCGGGAGCGAATAAGATGTACCAAGATTTGAAAAAGATTTTCTGGTGGTCTGGATTGAAAATAGATGTGGCTCAATTTGTGTATGCTTGTTTGACGTACCAGAAGTCGAAAGTGGAACATCAGAGGCCGAGTGGTTTGTTGCAACCGTTGGATATTCCGGAGTGGAAATGGGATAACATTTCCATGGATTTTGTAACGGGGTTGCCGAATACACAACGAAGGCATAATGCTATTTGGGTAGTTGTGGATAGATTGACTAAATCGGCCCATTTCATTCCGATTGACATCAGTTTTTCTTTGGGACGGTTGGCTGAGATTTATATCAGTGTGATTGTGAAGTTGCATGGAGTTCCGTTAAGTATTGTTTCGGATCGAGATCCAAGGTTTACCTCGAGATTTTGGGAAAGTTTACAGAAGGCATTAGGTTCTAAATTGAGGTTGAGTTCGGCTTATCATCCGTAGACGGATGGGCAGTCGGAGAGAACGATTCAGTCTTTGGAAGATTTGTTGAGAGCGTGTGTTTTGGAGCAAGGTGGTGCGTGGGATAGTTATCTTGCGTTGATTGAATTCACGTATAATAACAGTTTCCATTCTAGTATTGGAATGGCACCGTTTGAAGCATTATATGGACGAAGATGTCAAACACCATTGTGTTGGCACGAATCTGGTGAGAGAACGGTGGTTGGACTGGAGTTGGTGCAGCAGACTACGAAAAAAGTGAAGTTCATTCGTGAGAAAATGAAGGCTTCTCAGAGCAGACAAAAGAGTTATCATGATCGGAGACGGAAAGATCTTGAGTTTCAAGCGGGGGATCATGTATTTCTGAGGGTTACGTCGGTAACGGTTGTTGGTCGTGCATTGAAATCGAAGAAGCTTACTTCTCGATTTATTGGTCCTTACCAGATATCTGCGAGAGTGGGTGTTGTGGCTTATCGGGTGGCGTTGCCGCCGAGTCTGTCGAATTTGCATGATGTGTTCCATGTTTCACAGCTTCGGAAGTATGTTCCGGATCTGTCGCATGTGATTCCGATGGATGAGGTTGAGGTAAGGGAGAACCTTACGGTGGAGGCTTTGCCGGTGCGTATTTTAGATCGAGAGTTGAAGAGGTTGCGGGGCAAGGATATTGCACTTGTGAAGGTGGCATGGGGAGGCGCTGCTGAGGGCAATTTGACTTGGAAGTTGGAGAGTCGGATGCGGGAGTCGTATCCAGAGTTGTTCGTCTCAGGTGAGATTTTCGAGGACGAAAATTTCTAAGTGGGGGAGAGTTGTAACGCCCCAGTTTTGTCAGTTTTATTTATTTGAGTCGTTTTGAGTATTTTATTATTATATTACTTTATTTTTTACTTTTATGTGAAAATATGTTATTTTTCGTCGTGGATATATTTTGTCGCATTTTGGGAACATTTGCGAGATATTTGAGTGTAGGGGTATTTTGGGCATTTTGAGTTATTTTGTTAAGTTAGAATATAATAGAATAGAAAAAGAGAAAAATAGTAAGAGAAAGAAAAAGAAGAGAAGAAGAAAAGAAAAGGAGAAGAGAAGAAAAGAGATAATTTGGGAAAACTTGGAAATCAATCAAACGACTTTCTAGAACACGATTAAATCGGGTAAGGGTGTGAAACTCGATTATCTTATGCTTGTGTATGATTATGTATGTATGTATGTGTTTGCATAAGCTATTGTCTTTCTCTAGTTTTGGATTCTAGGTTGAAATGAGAAATATTATGTGATATCGATGGTTTCACGGTCGAAAATCAGTGTAAATGCAGTAGAATACTTGTTACCATGATTGAGTTATGTTCTGATTGTTATATGTTGGTTTGGAAATGTTTTGGATGAGAAAATATCATTTTTGGATGATCTGGTGCGCTGCTGGGTTTTGCTGAAATCGCAGGTTCGCACTGCGAATGGCCAGCGAATGGGTGGCGAGCGTTTGCGTGAGGTTCGCACTGCGAACGTTGTATTATTTTTCATTTTGCCACTTTTCGCTGGAGGATTCGCATTGCGAATGGGGTAGCGAGCATTCGCTGGATGGTTCGCACTGCGAACGTTGGGAATTTTCTAGGCTATTTTGCTTCTGCCACTGTTTGCTAGGACATTCGAACTATAAATGAGAGAGCGAAGGACTCGCTAGGAGCTTCGCACTGCGAACATGACAGTTTATTCCAATTTGTTTTCTCTGTAACTTTTGATCCGTGAGTCGGTTTGAGGTGTGGTTTGATGCGTTAGAAAGCTTGTAGCATGTACTTTCTTATGATGATGATTTTGAGATTGTTGGCCGATTAAATTATGTTGAGAATTAGAAAATGTGTTGTTTTGTTGTCGACTTTTGTCGTTTAACTGTGTGAACTTGATGTGTATGTGCAATATGCTGTTGGTGTGGATATTGTATGACTTGTGTACTGTTGAGTGATGAAATTGCATGAAATACATATTGTGATGATGGTTGGTGGCCTTACGGCAAGAAAATGCGATGTATGGTAATTGTTGATATATGCATGATTATGGATGTGTATATATGTGCATATTAAATGTCATGAGTCATTGTATGTCAAGCATCATGATATGCATTGTTGTGACGTCCTGAGTGACGGATTGATTCCAGAGGGAATCTGCTATAACATCGTGCTCCTTAAAAATAAGAGGACCTAAAGCGATTTGATATATCGTGCGCCTTAAAAATAAGAGGACCTAAAGAGATGGTTATAGACGATCGTGTTCCCATGTGGGGTGTGAGCGATCAGATTGTGCGCCTTATACCGAGAGGACCTAAAGCAATCCATAAACGTCGTGCGCCTTATACCAAGATGACCTAAAGCGACGGAGAACATCGTAGGCCCGACGGGGTGTTACTTGAGTGATCCTCAGTAACGAGCGATGATTCCAGCAGAGTTCCTGAGTGAACTAGTGATGAGGAATATTGGAAGTCGGTACCGCATGGCATGTGCATAGAGTCATTGTGTCGGTCTCTGTGCATTTGCATAAATCATGGATTAATTGCGCATGGAATTGTGAATGTGATTGATGAAATGGAATATGTGTAATTGTATTGATGATGAGTGTATTGTGTATGATTGATGTGTAGTGGTATTTGATACTGGAGAATTGTACTGTGTTGTGTTGTATTTGATTGTGGTGCATTTGTGGTGAGAATGTTTTACCTGTGTATTTCTGTGTTAATATATAATTATATGCAACTGTAATATGATTGTTTTTCTCACCCTTCTGGTGTTTTATAATGCTCTATGAGGCATTGCAGATTAGAGTTGCTGGAGGTCTTTTTGTGAAGCTTTGCGTCTTCATTCTTTTGTCGGTCGGCTCTGATATGTGACACCGGGTAGTTGGGGAGGTCGTTTGTGATTATTTTGTATTATGTATATGTATCTTTTGAATTGTACATGTATGATGTTGTATATGACAAACAAACTTTCATGATATATATATATATATATATATATATATATGTTGATATTCAGTTACGGATTTTCCGCTTATATTCTGTAATTGGATTGTGGGTGTATTACTACCTAAGATTGTTGCATATCTGTATGAGCAGGTGTTGTGTGTTTGTTTCAAATTGATGTGGCCCTTCGGTCTATGCCGTGATATTTTAAATATACTCTGATGAAATTTTATATTTTATTTACCGCTTTAATAGCTTGGGGGTATAGATTGGGGGTGTCACACTCACGTGTAACCAATATCCGATTAATCAGAGTCAAACCTCTTCATGGTTTAGAATATTGGGGTAAGTTGTCACAAGGTCATCTTTTGGCAAGACTAATTTAAATCTCACATTAAGGAAAATTTCTTTAAAGACCCAACCGGCTGGGACAAGATACGCTACAGAGGGGCAAGTCTTCTCTATACTTTCAAGCTGCTCAAACAAACCATTCACGTTACAGTAAACCTCAAATACCATCATCCCAAACTAACTTGTCTCATCTTCCCTTCATCATTCATCATCCATAATCAAACACACAACCTATCAACCTTCATATATTCTTCATTCATTGACATCACTAACCACAAGAATCAAACATAATCTCCCATCTCCATAAACATCAAACTTATATCATCCTCCATACACACAATACCTAAAACCAAACATCACTCAAGCTTCACTGCCCATCGCCTCTACCCGAGAAAAACGACCTCGAAAAGCCACTGCACGCAACCTCCTTGCCGCCGAAAATCAACTCTTACCCCCATCGGTCACGCCATCTTCAACCGCAACCGCATTGCCTCCATCGGATCCGCTATTATCTATTTTATTTAGTTTAGTTAATTTCAATTTATTTAGTTTATTCAATTGATTTTGTTTAATTTATTTAGTTTATTTAATTTTAATCCAAGTATTATATTCATTAAAATTATTTAAAATACAAAAAACAATAAATATTACAAATACCAAAGAAGATTAAAAATAAAGTTTATTAAAATGCGAAAATAGTTTATTTATTTTCAAATTCCTCAATATATTCTAATTAAATAAGAAGGAATGGGTGAATGCACATTCACTTGTTTGCTCGAATAATTGAGGGTTTAGCACATGCTTCGTCTGCACGATCATTTACCCTATGACAAATAATCTTCACAATAAACTTAAAGTAAATATCAACTCATCAAACTAACTTTTTATCCTTACACAACCAAAACTAACCTTTTTCATAAAAGAATAGTTTTTGTCCATTCTGACGCGAAATACAAACCGGCGTTTCAACCTCCATAGTGCGAGCATACAAGCAGATGTTTAATCGCTCGAATGTGACTTAAACATTATTCTCTAAAAACAACCAACACACAAAATTTTTATACAAAGAACTACATAGCCTTGAGTTTCCCATCACACCTAAGAATACGTAGGAGCGAGACTCAACATCTCGTCAGACCCATTAATAAAAAACTAAAACTTTCCCCTTTATATAAAAGTCCTTTTAATAAATAGAAAACTATAAACATATTTAAGCTAAGCACTCTTTTCCCTAAACTAATTAGAAGGTTCTCGTTGAGTACAACAGATGTAAGGGGTACTAATACTTTCCTCTTGCATAACTGACTCTCGAAACCTAAACTGGTTACGATGACCATGTTTTCATTCTTCAAGGGTTTTATCAACATTTCCCTTTAAAAATAAAAACATTGGTGGCAAATCTATAGTTAATTTCGAGTGTTTACACGCTCAGGCATTCTTCGCGTTGCGACATAAGCATCTTTTATGTTGAGTCTTTTTATACTCCTTTGCTAATGTCACCAATAATATTTCTGATTGGGTGATCTTTATTGGTTCTCCATTCTTGAGGAATATCACTTTGATTTTTCTCTTGTTGAATGCTTTCCTCTCCGTGTTCCGATTTTACAATCTTATCATCTTTTGCAATGTCTTCCATAGGTACTTCTAAAATATCACCATCATCACAAACTACTATGTCCTCATTAGAGGAGTTAGATTCATCAAAATATACATGCATAGATTCTTCAGTAGTTAAATTTATTTTATTATAAATTATATTTGCCTTACATGTGAGAGAGTAACCAAGAAAGATACCTTCGTCGGATTTCTCGTCGAACTTACCAAGATTGTCTTTTTCACTGTTGAGGACAACAAATTTACATCTAAAAACATGAAAGTGAGCAATGTTTGGCTTTCTTCCCTTGAAGATTTCATATAGAGTCATTTTCAGTATTGGCCTTATGATAACTCGGTTGGTTACATAATATGCAGTGTTTACCCCATTCGCCCAAAAATATTTTGGTAGATTATAGTCACTTAGCATGGCTCTTGCAAGTTCAACTAGGGATTGATTTTTCCTTTCAATCACTCAATTTTTTGAGGAGTCCTTGGTGCCAAAAATTTATGAAAGGTGTCTTGTCCCTCACAAAACTTTTCAAATGATGCATTATGGAATTATCCACCATGGTCACTTCTAATTGAAGCGATCTCCAAGGATTTTTCATTTTGCACTTGCTTTGCATATTTCTTGAATGTGTTGAAAACTTTGCTTTTCTAAACTAAAAATAATGTCCAAAAAATTTAGAAAAATCACCGACAATAACTAAAGTATATACATTACCTCCAAAGCTACTTGTCCTTGATGGGCCGAATAAGTCCATGTGCAAAAATTGAAGTGACCTTGTAATTTTTACCACATTATTTGGCTTGAAGGATGATTTGGTTTGCTTCCCTTTTTTACACGTATCACATAATTTATCTTTGATAAATTTTATCTTTGGCAAACCAATAACAAGATCATGTTGGACTAATTTGTTTAAATGTTCCATATGAATATGGGTCATTCTCTTATGCTAAAGCCATGCATCATTATTGCTTACCATACGAAATTTTATTTTCAAAGATATCATAAAAATATTATTAATTCTTTTATCCATAAGCTTTATCTCATGAGTGGCTTTATCTTCAATTATGCATTCATCTTTGGTGAAATTGATTTTGAGACATTTGTCACAAAGTTGGCTTATGCTTAGAAGGTTGTGCTTTAATCATTATACATTGAGTACATCATCAATTTTTGTGAAAGGTGGTGATCCAACTTTGCCTATGCTAAAAATCTTTTCTTTGTTGTTGTCTCCATATGTGACATATCTCGTGGCCTTTAATAGTAGAGATGAAAATTTGTCATTCTCTCCGGTCATGTGCTTTGAATAACCATTATCAAGATACCACAAAATTTGTAGTGGTCTTCAACCATACCTACAAAAAAGTTATGATTTATTAGACACCCAACATGCTTTGGATCCTTGGTAATCACTCCCCCCGTCTCATAAAAAATGTCTTATTTTAGCAATACACGATTCTTAAGAAAATGATTAGATGTGTTGGTTTTAGTGAAAAAAAACTAATATCATTTACTAGAATACCCCTATTAAATGAAGTTAATAAAGTATTTGAATAAAGTGAAAGTTAATGAATAGGGGTATAGTAGTGGGAAAATAATAATAAATGCTACATTGGTAATGTAAATGAACAATTATTTTGAGACAAAGAAAAAGTGCAAATGAGACATTTTTTATGAGATTGAGGGAGTATTTCCTTTCTTAACCCACACATAATGGCCACTAGGAACACTAAAATTCCTTACATAGAAACCATTAAGTGTGTGAGCTTTTAAACCTCAATAGAAACATTTAGGAACAAAGTTACTTCTATATCTAGGAACATACGAGTTTTTTTGAACAAACCTTTTCTTAGAATTATGATGAAAATTTTATACTTTATTAATTTTCTCTTTATTGAATTGGTCACTTGTCTTGAAAAATATAGTTTTACTAGTAATTGGCTTGTCAAATTTTGAATAACCGTGTCCACTTTTATCATTGGAATATCTTTGTCTACTACGGACATTTTCCAATCCAATTTGTCATTTTTCATATCTTTTAATAACTCTTTTTAATTGGACAATTTGAAAGAAAAGATAATTACAATCATTGCATGTAGAATTGTGTTTTTCTTTGTCAAAATCTTTTTGCATGGTGTCAGTTTTCTCTTCAAAAGATGAAGTTTGTTTCTTTTATGTTGACATTGTTTTGTACAAATTTTACATGCATTGAGTAATTAGTTTATTGATTATTGTGCATCATTATCATAAGAAAGTTCTTCATAATGACCTCATATTTTTCATCATCTGAATGATGTGATGCCATTAATGCAAGCTTTGTGCATTCTTCTCTTTCTGAATCGAATGATGAACTTGCTTCATTATCATCCATTGCTATAGAGGCCCTTTTGGATTTTGATTCCTTTCTCCCTTTATGACCATTTTTCTTAGCGAATTTTTGACAATCCGCCTTCATTTGTCCTTGCTTTCCACATTCAAAGCAAGTGAAAATTTTGGTTGATGTACAAGCTTCCTTCTTCTTGAAAAATTTATTCCTTTTTGCAAAGTTTAAATATTTATCATTATCGAAAATTTTTGTCTAACCTTTTTACAAGAAGAATGAAGTTCTCATCTTCACCTAGTAAGTCTTCTTCCAATTCTTCCCTTAAGTCAATTTTTAAAGCAATATTTTTGAATTTCTTCTCTTGAGTCTCATGTTTTTCTAGTCTTCCAAGTTCAATCTCATGCTCTTAAAGTTTTCTAAACAATATTGCGGATGTCATTTTTTATAAGATCTTCTTTTCCGATATCCCCGTCACTTTCGATTGTCATGCACTGGTTAAAGATCTAAGAATTTTAAGATTAAGTTCATCATTAGAAAAAGTATAACCAAGCGTCATTAAGTGGTTTGTCAAGTGTGCGGATCTTTTATGCAAGTCAAGAATGGATTCTTTGGGTTGAATTATGAACATCATCAAGTAGTTAAAAACACAATTCTCAAAGGCGGTTAAGGGAAGACGAACCTCCAAAGTAGAGAAGAGATATTCATACAAAGGGATTGTATAGTTACCATACTTACTGCATATTCTGCCGTCTTTACCAGGGATAGTGAGACCCCAAAGTGACGGTTCCCCGTTTCAAGAAAATCCTTATCTAGGTTACCCACTTTGGCAAAAACAGACATAATGAAAGGATATATGGAACTCTCCCATGGGGACGTTGGATTCGACATGCTTCCTTTCATGTTCTACCGTGATATTTTAGCCATACCACACTAACATTCTCACGTTCAAGAAGGCAAAGTTTCAAAGGAGAATAGAAGGCAACCACTTAAGAACGAAGAAATAAACGTATGAAAGGAAATGACTCTAGTTCTTCATACTGTTGTATATTAGCAACAAAGAGAGAAAAAAGTCCAATCAACAGTCGCGTTTCTCAACGTAATACTCAAGTATTTTAGTTTCTAAGGATAATAATAATGACGCCTCCGAATAGACGTTTGATATTCGAAACAGTAGAATCACGAAGGACAGTGATCGGGGACCGGAGGCGAAATTCTTCAAACCCTCACCTTGATATTCAAGTACGAGGACTTAGGGGGCATATGTTTTGTGTCAGCCATATCTCCCTCGGACCAGCCATCTAGAGATATGTCACCCCAGGCTGAAACCCATCAACCTATTACACCGTTTTGTTTCTAGAAACTTCTCCTTACCACATAACTATTCTATACCACACTGCATGAGATCTACGCCTCATGCGCATCTAACGATCCTCCACATTCTATGTCAGAAAGATAGTAAGGTCGTTATTTTTTCCCTTATATAGAGAATGGTGTCATTTCATGTAATAAGTTTCAAACACAATTTGAATACTCTATAGTCTTTCACATACTAACTTGAACGTTGTAGTGCTAACCTTGCAGGTATACTCCGGCTCCACCGCATCAAAATTCTTACTCCATCGTAGTTTCCACATCAGAAACCTTACTCTGTCGCAGCTTCCACACATGCATAAAATTAATATATAGTACACCCTCCGTCTCATAAAAAATGTCATATTTGAGTCATGCGTGGTTCTTAAGAAAATGATTAGATGTGTTGGGTTTAGTGAAAAAATTAATATCATTTATTAAAATACCCCTATTAAATGTAATTAATAGAGTAGTTTAATAAAGTGAAAGTTAATGAATATGGGTATCGTAGTGAAAAAATTATAATAAATGTTACTCCCTCCGTTCCAAATTATAAGACGTTTTGAGCTTTTCACACAACTTAAGAAACTTAATTATTACTTTATGGAAAAGATAAATTATGTATAACTTTACAGTAATGCCCCTCATAATTATATAGGAGAGAGAAATTAAAAGAGTTGAAAGAATAAATAATAATAAATATTTGAGGATATATTGGGAAAAATGTCATTTATATTGCATTGGAAATGTAAGGTGACTTATAATTTGGGACAAATTTTTTTAGCAAAGTGACTTATATTTTGGGACAGATGGAGTACATTGGTAATATAAATGAACAAGAGAAAATAAAAAAATACAAATAAGACATTTTTTATGAGATAGAGAGAATAAGAGTCTGTTTGGTAACACCAGAAAAAGAGCTTTTAGCTTTTCAGCTCATTTTTATTAAAAATCTATGTTTGGTAACTGCATTTAGCTTTTACCTTTTAGTTTTTTTTTCAAAAGCTATTTAAAGTAGCTTTTGAGCTTGTAGCTTTTAGCTTATGACTTTTTATTCCAATTATACCCTTATTATTTTAAATATATATATATATATATATATATATATATATATATACTCTATTAAAAAATTAATTTTAAAAGATTGAATTTAGAGAGATTTTGAAAAATGTTATAGAAAATTTTTACTAATTTTTTTATTTTATTAAACATTATTTTTATTTAATAAATATAAATTATATAATTAATTTAGAAATACTGTTGATAATTCTCAAGTTAGTGAAACATTGGAGGAAAATCAATGAAATTTAAAATATTAGACAATAAACTTGTTTTTGTTATTATTTTATATTAATATAAACAAATTCAAAATTGCAATATTATTATTTCACATATTTTATTAAATTTCATTATAAAATTAGAAAGAAAAAAAAAACTATATTTTACGAAAGAATGAGTTAACCAGATTGAGAATCGTAGTTATTAGGATTAATTTTACTTTTATGTCTTCATAAATGACTTTATAAAATATCTGTACTTCATGTATGATTTGCTGGTTCTTTTATTCATTGAATTTCGTTGTCAATATATTCATACAAAATAGCAAAGCTCATAAAATTTATATACAAATTTATATATTTTGATGATATATTCAATTTTTCATATATATTAACATTGTTTTGTATTTTGTTATTAATACATTATTTTTATAATAAAAATTAATTTAATAATATGATATAACAAGATAATAAAATCATCAATTTTTTAATTAAAATGTCCTTTTATGTCATTTTGTAATTATCAGCTAGTGTAACAGCTAATTTACCAAACACTCAAATTAACTTATCAGCTACCAACCATTAGCTATAAACTATAAGCTATAAGCTACCAACTACCAACTATCAACTAACAGCTACCGGTTAGTTTTACCAAACAGAGCCTAACTACTTTTTGAATTACTAGTAACTTGCATAAAGAATAATTAATTTATAGTATGTCGCATTCTCTAATTTGAATAATTAATTCATTAAAATATGTGCTGGATGGTTTGTTTTGTCTATCTACATTTAACATGCGTAAGTTTAAGGAATCCAAAGTTTTTCAAATTTTATACTATCAGTTTATTTTTCTTGATAACATGGAATTCGTCATAGTTAAGTAATTTCATTCAAAATAGTAATAAATTGTAATTTTTGCTGTTAGATTCTCTTTAAAAAATATCTTAATTCCTCTCAAAGAAACTAAAATCAAAACTAAAAAATTTAAGTTTAGTTTTTCCTGTCAAACTCACAGCTAATCTCTTTTCTATGAAGTTTTTATATTCCACTAACCCCTTTTATATTATTAAAATATTCGAAAGTCAAAATTCCACCTAAAGAAATTACTGATCTGTCATGCTTAACTTAGTAAAAAATTCATAAAAATGATAAATGTCAAGATATAAAATCATAGATTTAAAATTTCTGTAAGAATAATAATAATAATAATATAATATTAGTTTAAATAATATTGAAAAGTATTGAAATTAAAATAATTATCACTATAGTTCCTTTGTAACACAATCTAAATAAAAATAAATGTATTTTTTTGAATTAAATTCATATGTTTTTTAATTCATTTTTTTAAATTTTGTTACTCATGAGAAAATTGAATATAATTTAAAGGCTTAATACATCATTTGGCCCCTTAACTTAATTTCAAGTTTCATTTTAGTCCCTTATTAAAATAAATGTTCATTTTAAGTCCCTTAAGTGTACTTCCGTTAGCCAATTTGATCACGTCTGTTAAATTTTGTAAACTTCTGTTAATTTGTGCATGCGTGGCACTCCAAGTGAATGTTTATTAGCTGATGTGGAATTATTAAATTACATTTTGATTTAAGTTTGTAAAATTAAAAAAAATGCAATCTGTAACATTTCATATTTTCATTTTCACTTCACCTATTTCAATTTCACTCTCTCTCATCAGAAACCCTAGAAACACATTTGAGAAAACTAGTGAGGTTCCTGATAACACTGAGTTTCTGCTTGTGTTTACTATCATTAGAGATGGGTTGAAGACTGACGCTCAAAGGTATCGTAAGATGAATGAGAGACTTCTTGGTGTTTCGAAAGAGCAGGGTCAGTTTCTTTACCAAGATCTATTATTTGTTTATATTTTAATCTTGGATTCAGATCTGCCTTATGTTCTGTAGGTTAGTAATGATTAGAGTTTATATAGTGTGAAATTGATTATTGAGTTTTATATTGATGCAAGGATTAAGATCTCGCAGGATAGTGATGCAAGGAGGCTATTCTGTTTAGAAAATCTTGGTTCAGTGGAAAGAACAAAGTGTGATTATTTTCCAAAGTTATTTTCCAAATAAAACTGTGAATTACTTATTTAATGGAGAATCCGTTACTGGCTATTTTCCTGTGGATTATACCTTCAAGGAGTTATCTGAAGTTATCTGTAATATATATTTTTATTGTTGTACATTATTATTATTTTATGGACTGATTCATTCTTTTGTAAGGAATTTACTTGTTTTATGGTTTAAGTTCTTTTTTCTGAATGGCTTTTTTTTGTGAGTTATGATGTTTTTCTTTTTATGGATTCTAACATATTTTTGTTACTGGACAGTAACTCAGGGAGTATACACTCGGTCAAATTTGCCCGAAAACAATGGTTATTTAATAAATAGAGTTGATGATATGATGCTAGCACACAATTTGGTTGACATTTTCTCCTCAAAGATTTGCATGCAGCAAATCTAGTAGATTTTGGCATGTTCAGATTACTGCAACAAATTAAGTAATGATTCTGTCTTGAAGTCAGTTGATAAATGCTTATTGAAAATCAACTTCACTCAACACTTTTTAAGTTCCTCTGTTAAATGCTTCTTGATAAATTTATCTTATGTTTGTTTTTTTTTTGTCTTTTATTTAAATAAATGCATGTTGGTTGAGTGTGTCTAATTGAATTTGGACATACATGCAGTATCAACTGGAGGCCAACAGGAAAGTGTGGTAACTGATTATGTACTCAAGGTATTTAAAAAATGAGAACTAGTAATATAATAAGCACTTATGCTAGAAGCACTTAATTAAATGGTTTATCCAAACAAAACTTTATTGAGTTGAAAATTTTGCAGCTTTTGGGGTTGGATGTGTGTGCTGACACTATGGTTGAGAATGAAATGTTACTAAGTTTTTAAGGCTGTAGTTACTAGTTTTACCAGGTTCAATACTCTATTAAAACATCCCTTATATCTCTCATTTGTATATTACACCAACTAAAAACCTCTTGATGCAACCTTCTTCCCCTCAAGATTTTCTACTTGTAACAGTAGTAGAAAATTTGTTTAATACTCATGATAATTGTGTTTATTTTGACTGAAGTTTCCATTATTGTTGATTATAATTGTGTATGTGATTCTATTTGCAGATCTGAGACCTGCTATAAAATTGCTTTGGTTATTAAGGATGAAGTAGAAGACCTTAAAAAGGGTGGTATTAGTGTTATCCAAATTGATAAGGCTGCCTTGAGAGAGAGACTACTTCAAAATGAAGAAAAGAATACTTTAAAATGATCAAAATCTGCAGTAGTACTTGTGTACGCATTTTGTAGTTGTGTCTGTGTATATCTTATGTCATTTTGGAACATGTTTAATGTCATTTTAGTTTAAGGAATTTGGTTTGAATCAATGAATGTAACAAAATTCTAGTTTAATGCCATTAAATTCAAGATTATGTTGATATGAAATTCTGATATGGTAAATAATAGATTATGCTATAATAAAATGTTATGAAATTTTATTTTAGTCACTTTAATCACAATTTGATAATCGTTCAAGTCTGGTCCCTTAACTAACTATAAGATTTCAATTTACTCATTTAACAAAATTGATGACTCATTATTTTGATTATTGCCACGCTGTCATGCCACATCATCAAACTTAACGTTTTTTTCTTAACATTTAACAGAAAGGATAAATTTGGCTAACAGAATGATTTTTAAGGGACTAAAATGTAGCTTTTATTAAATAAGGGACTAAAGTGAAATTTGAAATTAAGTTAAAAGACTTCGAGACTAATTAAGCCTAATTTAAATTATTTAACTTTTATGTCCATAATTTAACTTTATTTTATTTGATAAATATTATGTACAAAACTTTCATTTTATTACAATTTTTCTTAATATTATTTCAATCTTTTGTGGTTAATAAATGTTTAATTTTTTAGAAATAAAATAACTATATTTAACCTATATTTTTTAATATCAATATTAATATACTATAAAAATATATACAAAGAAGTGTTGCATTTAGAGATTGAACTTTGAATATGGTGTTTTTCTTGAAGATTTTTTCAAAGAAAAAATGCAATATATTTGATTATAATAATTTTATAAACTTATTACACCTACACATTCAATTATATTTCTAACATTGACTCCATTTGGTAAGTTGGTAACCCATAATATCCATACTATTTATATATAATATATACTTAATTACATGAGACTAATCACCAAGAATACTGTAATACCCCATAATTTCGTGAGCATTTTGGATAATATTTTTATGATCAACTGGGTTCCAGGGTACTCTGAGCAATTATTGGACAAGTAATTAGAGTAAACCGACGAACTCGGAATTTGATTATATTAATATTGTTTAACTTGGAGTTTTATTAATTGGTGTATTTGAGATAATTTGGATAACTAGTAGTATTACCAATTAATATTTCCTTGTGTATTTTCTTTTCCTTTGCCATATTTGGAAAATAGATAGAAAAAGAAGAGAAAGAAAAAGGAAAGGAAAAAGAAAAGAAAAGAGAAAGGAGAAGGAAAAGGAAGAGGAAGAAGAGAAAAATTTCACAAGAGCTCAAGACTTGAATCATCAACCAATCTCCAAGCTTTTCATCTCAGTTTCAATCTCCTCGTCTTGTAATCCAGGTGGGTTCTAGTTAGACCCTTTAGATTAAGGTTTTATTGAGTTTTAGCGTTAGTTGAGATTGTTAGGGGATGTGGAATTTTACCGTGAAATCGTAAATTAACTGCTGAAATACGATCTTTGATTGTATGTTATACTGGTTGTTGTGTTTATAGCATGTTTCGATGTGTTTTGATTGTGGAAAAATGGATTTTGGGGTTGATTTTGGGGAACCCGTAGCAGAAAATTCTGCAGAAAAATTCTGCAGATTTCCACTGCCCATACGCGTATGGGGCTTGGCCTTACGCGTATGGGGCTTGTCCGTACGCGTATGGCATGGATGGTGCGCGTATTGGAGGAAAAATGGAAAATTTCAAGGAAAAACAGCTCTGCCTATACGCGTATCACCTTGGGCAATACGCGTATCACAATGGGCGGTACGCGTATGGCTGAGCGATCCAAATGGGCGGTACGCGTATGGCACAAGGCAATACGCGTACGGTCAGGAAAATTGCACACTTGTGTTTTCTCGCGATACTATTTTTAGTTATGTCCATAACTTTTGACTCGGTTATCCGTTTTTTTAATATTCTTGATATCATTGGAAAGCTAACAGAATGTACTTTCTTATGAAAATGGTTTTAAGATTGTTGACCGATTTAATTGTGTCGGGATTTTTGGAATAGTGTCGTTTTGTCGTTTTTATCGTTCAATGGTGTGTGATTGTTGTTGAATATGTATGCATGATAAAATATAAAATAAGTAGAGTGAGGACCATTACCATAAGCAGTGTTGGAAACTATAGAATGAATAAACACTAGTATGGAACATGTGTGGTAACCGTTTGGTTGTGATAAGGCATAATGGCCTTGTGATTGTCGAATACAATCACGATTGTGTGTGATCACGTAATCGTAACCTGTTATCTTTGCGAGTGCGTTTCATGGGTCTCGAGCTCCTCTGAAACATGTGCACAACTACTTGACAGGTTTGATTCCCGTGTGCAGTACGAATGTCGCTCTGGGAGCGTATGCTTGTGACGGTTAATGGCCCGTGTGAAGTGACGGTTCATAACGGTTAATGGCCCGTAGAACCCGAATCCATTCGTATGCCAAGTAGGTACAAAGATCCATGACTCGGGTCGTCTTCTAGACGTAGAAGCGGACGGGAAAAGGGGATGCCTTGGTGTGGTTACCGATTAGTGATATTGTGAGTTGATGAACTCATAGCATGTTTCCATATAGTGTGTGTGTACTCAAAGTCACTCCTCTCCCCTTTGACTTGAGTTAGGTTTATTAGAACCTTGTAGAGCCGAGAGGACTTTAAGATAGGGAACTCACTGAGATTTGATGTATCTCACCCCACTGTTGTTGTTTACATCACAGGTACTGCAGGTTCCGCGAAGGGTAAGGATAAGGTCGTGTGATTATCCTTACTTATCTGATGGCTTTGCTTCCGTTGTGGAGTTTTAAGATCCTTAGTGATCTAGTTCTTAGTGTTTTGTCTTTTGAAACATCTTGTAGATATACTATGCCGTAGTTTTTTTGTATTAGGCTTTTTGGGCATGTATACGTATAATGTGTTTACTAGGAACTTATTGTATATTTCAGTACCAATCGTACTTTTCATGTATAATATATGATTTGATGCATGTATATATATGTGGGCGTTACAGTTGGTATCAGAGGAGGTCGTATCCTCGACCTAGCCATGAAATAGAATAAGTTTTCTTTCCGTTTCATGTGCGGCGTGTCGCCATGGGTCTTGTCTGTTATATTTATGGTATTGAGTCTGATCAACTTAATCCTATCTGTATGAAATTCAGGAACATGGCTGACAGGCATAGAAACAACCGTGGTAGACCAAGGACCACTCCAGCAGGGACTAATCCACCGGGTGACGAGGGGAATGCTCCTTTGTACCAATATATGCAACAGATGCAGCAACAACAGAATCAGTTTATGCAGCAGATGGTACAGCAGATGGCTGGTGGTGTGCATCCTCCAGTGGTGGTACCAGAAGCTGTAGGGGGAACCTTCAGAGATTTCATCCGTATGAATCCTCCAGAATTTCGGGGAGGGTTAGATCCAGTAAAGGCTCATGAGTAGATATCAGGTATGGAACGGATTTTTCTAATAGTTCAGTGCAGTGAGGAAAACAAAGTGGTCTTCGCTTCTCACTTGTTGAAGGGTCTGACCATGAGGTGGTGGGAAAGTGCTTCAGCCTTAATGACAATTCAAGAGGTACCAACGGTGTGGGAGCAGTTTAAAATAACTTTTATGGAGAAATATTTTCCAAGTTCCTTAAGGTCTCAAAAAGAATTCGAATTCCAGTAATTGAGACAGGGTAACTTATCTGTGGCTTCTTATGCTGAAAAGTTAGAGGTTATGGCTGCTTATTCGAGACAGGCTATGTATGCTCCTGATGAGAGGTGGAAGATTGATCAGTTTCTGTTTGGTTTAAGGGCTGAAATTTCACATAGTGTATCTCAGAGAGAATTCACTAGCTATGCTGAACTGTTACGACAGTGTTATGTTGCGGAGCATAGTTTGAAAAAGGTACAAATGGAAGGAGATTTGAGCAGGGCAATTCAAAGTGACCGTGGAAGATCGAATCAACAGTTTAAGCAAAGGCAACAATCCTTTAAAGGGAAGCAAATTCAGAGTTCTAGGACTAGTGTGCCTCCGGTGTGTCGTACTTGTGGTCGAAATCATTACGGACGGTGTGGTATCGAAGGTGTGAGGTGTTATCAGTGTCAGAAGGTGGGCCACTTGGCGAGGGATTGTCCTCAGGGTAGGAATCAGGTACAAGGGAAGAATACCGGCCGAGTGTATACCTTGGATGCAAGGAAGACAAAGGGTGATAACTCCTTGATTGCGGGTACGTGTTTCGTAAATAGACGTCCTTGTTTTGTTTTATTTGATTATGGGGCAACGCATTCTTTTGTGTCCACGCGTTGCGTGAAGCGACTTGGGTTGCAAGTTGTTCCTTTGTTTCCTCCTATGGTGGTTACTACTGCCATGGATGAGATTGTAGAGACACCGTTGATGTGTGAGAATTGTGTTTTGTCTGTGAATGAAAGAGTTTTCCAGATTGATCTTATCTGTTTACTGCTTAAGAAAGTGGATGTTGTTCTGGGAATGGATTGGCTTTCTGCTAATTCAATGTATATTGGGTGTGAGGAAAAGCTGATCATTATTCCGTCCGAAGAGGCTACTCTGAAGGATGTGTTAACTACTATTTTAGAAGGTACGGCGGGAATGATTAATTTCTTGTTTGAGGAAGAAAAGTCTGTTCTTTTGATTCTTACTAAGGAGGAGAGTAGTAACATCCATGTTTTGAGTATTCCGGTAGTTTGTGACTTTCCTGAAGTTTTTCCCGAGGACATCACTTCTCTTCCTCCGGAGCGAGAAGTGGAATTCTCTATTGACCTGATACCGGGAACGACTCCAATATCCGTTTCTCCTATCGGATGGCACCACTTGAATTAAGAGAGTTAAAGGACCAATTGGAAGACTTGTTGGCTAAGCATTTTGTTTGACCCAGTGTTTCACCCTGGGGAGCTTCAGTGTTGTTGGTTAAGAAAAAGGATGGTGGGATGCGGTTGTGTATTGATTACCGTCAATTGAATAAGGTCACCATCAAGAACAAATACCCATTGCCAAGGATAGACGACCTGTTGGATCAATTGAAAGGAGCCTGTGTGTTCTCGAAGATTGATTTACGGTCGGGTTATCATCAGATTCGGGTGAAGAGTTCAGATGTACCAAAGACTGCGTTTAGAACTCGTTACGGTCATTATGAATTTTTGGTAATGCCTTTTGGTGTGACAAATGCTCCGGCAGTTTTCATGGATTATATGAATCGGATATTCCAACCTTACTTGGACCTATTTGTGGTAATTTTCATTGACGGCATTCTTATTTATTCTCGTGATCCTCAAGAGCACAGAGAACACCTAAGGATTGTTTTATCCATCTTACAAGAGAAGCAACTTTTTGCTAAGTTAAGTAAGTGCGAGTTTTGGATGTCTGAGGTGAATTTCCTTGGTCATGTTATATCCCAGGAAGGTGTGGCGGTCGATCCATCAAAAGTAGAGGCAGTGATTAATTGGGAGCGACCGAAGAATGCTTCTGAAGTTAGAAGTTTCTTGGGATTGATAGGGTATTACAGAAGGTTTATTAAGGGATTTTCGCAACTGGCTTTACCATTAACAAGACTTACTCGGAAGAAGTATTCGTATGAGTGGGATTCGGCTTGTGAAAGAAGTTTTAGGAGTTTGAATGAGAGACTGACTACCGCTCCTGTTTTGGTTATTCACGATCCTAGCAAGTCCTATGAGGTATATTGTGATGCATCGAAGAAGGGTTTAGGCGGAGTGTTAATGCAGGAGGGACATGTAGTGGCTTACGCTTCGCGACAGTTGAAAGTACATGAAGAGAATTACCCGACGCATGATTTAGAATTGGCGGCAGTTGTTTTTACATTGAAAGTGTGGCGTCACTATTTGTATGGGGTACGTTTTGAGATGTTCAGTGATCACAAGAGCTTAAAGTACTTATTTGATCAGAAAGAGTTGAACATGCGTCAGAGGAGATGGATGGAATATCTAAAGGATTTCGACTTGGAGTTAAAATACCATCCGGGTAAAGCGAACAAGGTGGCGGATGCTTTAAGCAGGAAAGAGTTGCATATTGCCGAGTTGATGATGTTAGAGTATGCCTTAATGGAAAAGTTTAGAGATCTAGATCTTCAATTTAATTGGACTCCTGATTGTGTAGTTATGGGGAATTTGAATATCATCTCTACTCTCAGGGAAAAAATCCAACAAGAGCAAGGGTTGGATGAGAAGTTACAAGAATTGTTGACTCAATCGGGTTTTGTGCGAGATACCAACGGAGTCATTTCGTTTAACCAAAGGATTTGTGTTCCGGACAATACGGAGCTAAAACGAAGGATTTTGGAGGAAGCGTATAAGGGTACTTTTACTATACATCCTGGTGCTTCGAAGATGTATCAATATTTAAAGAGGGACTATTGGTGGTCCGGGATGAAAAAGGACATTGCGGTGTATGTATCGGAATGTGGGGTGTGCCAACAAGTGAAGATTGAGCACCAAAGGCCGGGTGGCTTGTTGCAACCTTTAGAAATTCCGATGTGGAAATGAGATAGTATTTCGATGGACTTCGCAGTGGGATTACCTCGTGCGCAAGGTGGTTATGATTCAATTTGAGTAATTGTGGACCGGTTAACGAAATCCGCGCATTTCTTAGCTGTGAAGACTACCTACAAGGCGAGTCATCTCGCAAGGTTGTTCATTTCAGAGATAGTGAGATTGCATGGTATTCCTACTAGTATAGTTTCGGATAGAGATCTAAAGTTTACTTCCAGATTTTGGAGGGCTTTTCAACAAGCCATGGGAACGAGGTTACATTTGAGTATGTCGAACCATCCGCAAACGGACGGTCAGATGGAACGGACAATACAAACCATGGAGGACATGTTGAGAGCTTGTGTACTTGAAAGCGGAGGAAATTGGATAGACCTTTTGTCGTTGATCGAATTCTCTTATAATAACAGTTATCATGCAAGTATTGGTATGGCACCTTATGAGGCGTTATATGGTAGGAAGTGTAGAACGCCATTGTGCTGGGCGAAAGTTGGCGACGATAGAATTTTGGGACCCGAGATTGTTCACGAGACCACAAAAAAGATTAGGATGATTCGTGGAAAAATTAAACAAGCCCAAGATCGTCAGAAGAGCTATGTGGACAACCGTAGGAGACCGTTGGAGTTTGATAAGGGTGATCATGTATTTTTGAAGGCTACTCCGAGATTGAGATTGAAGGGACCATTTAGATCTCGGAAGTTAAGTCCAAGATACGTGGGACCGTATCAAGTCTTAGAAAGAGTTGGGGAAGTAGCTTACAGATTAGCCTTGCCGCCTTCTCTATTAGAAATGTACGACGTTTTCCATGTGTCTCAGCTTCGGAAGTTTGTCCCAGATCCTCTTCAGCCAATTTTGCCAGATACAATTGAGATAGAAGCTGATTTGACATTTGAGCCTCAACCAAGTCGTATCACAGGAAGAGAAACTAAAGTGCTGCGGAATAAAGAGATCCCTCTTGTTAAGGTTCAGTGGGATGAGACGCATCCGGGCGATGCAACTTGGGAGTGGGAATCGGAAATGCGGGAAGTTTATCCTCATCTTTTCAGGTATTTGTTTTAAATTCGTGGGTGAATTTCTATTTAAGGGGGGAGGATGTAATACCCCATAATTTCGTGAGCATTTTGGATAATATTTTTATGATCAACTGGGTTCCAGGGTATTCTGAGCAATTATTGGACAAGTAATTAGAGTAAACCGACGAACTCGGAATTTGATTATATTAATATTGTTTAACTTGGAGTTTTATTAATTGGTGTATTTGAGATAATTTGGATAATTAGTAGTATTACCAATTAATATTTCCTTGTGTATTTTCTTTTCCTTTGCCATATTTGGAAAATAGATAGAAAAAGAAGAGAAAGAAAAAGGAAAGGAAAAAGAAAAGAAAAGAGAAAGGAGAAGGAAAAGGAAGAGGAAGAAGAGAAAAATTTCACAAGAGCTCAAGACTTGAATCATCAACCAATCTCCAAGCTTTTCATCTCAGTTTCAATCTCCTCGTCTTGTAATCCAGGTGGGTTCTAGTTAGACCCTTTAGATTAAGGTTTTATTGAGTTTTAGCGTTAGTTGAGATTGTTAGGGGATGTGGAATTTTACCGTGAAATTGTAAATTAACTGCTGAAATACGATCTTTGATTGTATGTTATACTGGTTGTTGTGTTTATAGCATGTTTCGATGTGTTTTGATTGTGGAAAAATGGATTTTGGGGTTGATTTTGGGGAACCCGTAGCAGAAAATTCTGCAGATTTCCACTGCCCATACGCGTATGGGGCTTGGCCTTACGCGTATGGGGCTTGTCCGTACGCGTATGGCATGGATGGTACGCGTATTGGAGGAAAAATGGAAAATTTTAAGGGAAAACAGCTCTGCCCATACGCGTATCACCTTGGGCAATACGCATATGGTACGCGTATCACAATGGGCGGTACGCGTATGGCTGGGCGAGCCAAATGGGCGGTACGCGTATGGCACAAGGCAATACGCGTACGGTCAGGAAAATTGCACACTTGTGTTTTCTCGCGATACTATTTTTAGTTATGTCCATAACTTTTGACTCGGTTATCCGTTTTTTTAATATTCTTGATATCATTTGAAAGCTAACAGAATGTACTTTCTTATGAAAATGGTTTTAAGATTGTTGATCGATTTAATTGTGTCGGGATTTTTAGAATAGTGTCGTTTTGTCGTTTTTATCGTTCAATGGTGTGTGATTGTTGTTGAATATGTATGCATGATAAAATATAAAGTAAGTAGAGTGAGGACCATTACCATAAGCAGTGTTGGAAACTATAGAATGAATAAACACTAGTATGGAACATGTGTGGTAACCGTTTGGTTGTGATAAGGCATAATGGCCTTGTGATTGTCGAATACAATCACGATTGTGTGTGATCACGTAATCGTAACCGGTTATCTTTGCGAGTGTGTTTCATGGGTTTCGAGCTCCTCTGAAACATGTGCACAACTACTTGACAGGTTTGATTCCCGTGTGCAGTACGAATGGCGCTCGGGGAGCGTATGCTTGTGACGGTTAATGGCCCGTGTGAAGTGACGGTTCATAACGGTTAATGGCCCGTAGAACCCGAATCCATTCGTATGTCAAGTAGGTTCAAGGATCCATGACTCGGGTCGTCTTCTAGACGTAGAAGCGGACGGGAAAAGGGGATGCCTTGGTGTGGTTACCGATTAGTGATATTGTGAGTTGATGAACTCATAACATGTTTCCATATAGTGTGTGTGTACTCAAAGTCACTCCCCTCCCCTTTGACTTGAGTTAGGTTTATTAGAACCTTGTAGAGCCGAGAGGACTTTAAGATAGGGAACTCACTGAGATTTGATGTATCTCACCCCACTGTTGTTGTTTACATCACAGGTACTGCAGGT
Source organism: Lathyrus tuberosus (assembly GCA_022829125.1). Lineage (NCBI taxonomy): Eukaryota > Viridiplantae > Streptophyta > Magnoliopsida > Fabales > Fabaceae > Lathyrus > Lathyrus tuberosus. The sequence goes on along the minus strand of JALAZF010000062.1, from coordinate 14,488,368 downwards.
TCCGCGAAGGGTAAGGATAAGGCCGTGTGATTATCCTTACTTATCTGATTTGATGCATGTATATATATGTGGGCATGTATAAATGTAGCTTTTATTAAATAAGGGACTAAAGTGAAATTTGAAATTAAGTTAAAAGACTTCGAGACTAATTAAGCCTAATTTAAATTATTTAACTTTTATGTCCATAATTTAACTTTATTTTATTTGATAAATATTATGTACAAAACTTTCATTTTATTACAATTTTTCTTAATATTATTTCAATCTTTTGTGGTTAATTAATGTTTAATTTTTTAGAAATAAAATAACTATATTTAACCTATATTTTTTAAAATCAATATTAATATACTATAAAAATATATACAAAGAAGTGTTGCATTTAGAGATTGAACTTTGAATATGGTGTTTTTCTTGAAGATTTTTTCAAAGAAAAAATGCAATATATTTGATTATAATAATTTTATAAACTTATTACACCTACACATTCAATTATATTTCTAACATTGACTCCATTTGGTAAGTTGGTAACCCATAATATCCATACTATTTATATATAATATATACTTAATTACATGAGACTAATCACCAAGAATACAATCAATTATCTTTTCACATAATTAAAGTATCTTAGAGTTAATCTATTTTAAAATCAAAAACAAAATGTAATTAAGTTGTTTGGAGAGAGTAAAAGTAAGGTTACTTATCATTCATTACCAACTCAAAAAATTTGAAACCGTTGATAAAAAAGAATAAATAAAAAAAAAAGGTGGTACAATAGAATACAAGAGTGTGTTATGTCTGTGAGTCATGGTTTTGTTTGATATGTCCTGTCAAGTAAATGCTGCCAGGCTAGCATCTTGAACATGATTGGTGTGGGTCCCACCATTCCTCTGTTTCTACTCTGTCAATCCACATGCTCCACGGTCCCATTCTCTTCTTCTATTCTAATCTCTCTGCCCCATTCACTCCATAAACTTGTTATCATTGTTTTTTTATCATCCTCAGTCAAAATTTAATTTTGAATGGAATTTAAATATAAATACAATTTTAAAAAGAATTTAATTGTTATGTACAATGAGTCTAAAATATTTTGCATCATCAATACATCACAATCATTATTTATAGTTGTAATTAACTAAAATATTTTTATATCAACACATATAATTAAATTAATTTAAAAAATTAACTCATATAATTATGATTTATTAAATTTTTTATTACTCTCTAAGTTTAATATATGATTTTTTTTAATTCATTGCATAATTGTTTAAGAAGATTGACTCAATTGCAAAGATGTTGACTCATATACTGTGGATTTAACTCTGATTATCAATGTGAGAATATTTTTTATGGGTGATAAATAAATACCTCTGTAAATGTTCTTTGAGTATTGAAACGTGCCTTAACTCTGATGAGTTTTCGGAGCTCAACTCACGTAATTTTTAAAATATAAAATAAATTGTAAGCGGTTTGTAAACTTTGAAACCCTAATTCTAATGAAATTCGAAATTCAACTCACAATTTTTTTTTTAATAGTTCGTTGCATAGTTAATGAATTTATATTATTTGTAATTTAGATAAATTAATTTTTCAATATATTAAATTTTTTTTCTTTATATTAAAATTTAGAAAAAATATAAAAAATTATATAAATTACACTTCATCAAAGTTACAACAACATTTTTACATCAGCAACAAAAAGAATCGATTATGTTTTTTCTCCTTAGAAGATTTAATAATTGCAATTACGCGTAAATGAAACTTAATTATTTTAAAAAAAAACTAATAAATAAGAAATTTTATTTTATTTTATAATAATTTATAGACTTAGTAGTTATAATTACTAAAAATTCATAAGAGTTAGAATTTAAATCTTGAATATAATTTAACTGATTTTTATCTCATATTTAACAGATTTTTTTTTTGTCAAATGAGGTAGGATTTGGGAATAAATAGAAATATTCTTATATGTCATCTTTGTGCCGGCTGGCATTGCCAGCAAGACATTGATTAAAGCTTTATCATTTGGCATGTCATAAGTCATATGTTCTCACCACTAATGAAAACATTACAAATGTAAAAAGAACAATAACGTTGTTTTTTTGATGATGTGTTTTCTAGCATGTCACTCACACACATAAATGAATAAAAAAAAACACACATAAATAAGTCTAGTAATAATGTAATAATTGTCTGACATGTAAAAAAACACCGAACACTATGCAGCCAGCCACAATCTATGAAGCCGTTTCAAACAATTTTGTCGGCGAAAGACGTTACTAATCATTTTCATTAACAGCTTCAATCACCCATTAGTGCTAATTAATTTATTTATTCTTTTCGAGTCCTTTTCTTCTTCCATATACAGTTTTCTTTCTATTTTTTTATTAATAATTATGGTCCTATTTTAACAAAAATTAATATTCATTAATTTAACTTTTTAAATATATTAAATAATCAATATACTTAGACAATATAACAAATATGATTATTCAATAAATCTAAAAAATCTTATAATAAAGAAAAATATGACATAACTTTTCTTCTTTACCTTCTTTTTAAATATATAAATTTATAAATTTTAATAACTTATTTATATTATTAATTTTTCATACTCCTATATTACATCTTTAATTTTTGTATTTTGAAATGTTTTTAAAATGAAAAAAAGGATAATGCACTGTAAAACCAATGACGATTATCTATCTCGTCAAGTTATATTAAAATTTTTAAATTAATTATATAACATATCAGAATAATATATCCATATTAAATGATCGTGTAAAACATTTTTATATTGTCAGTGAATAATAATTAAATTATTTTGAAATACCTTAATTTTTTTTAGTAATATACAGACTAAAATTTTGCACATTCAAATCTATGTCTTTTTATTTAATGTCATTGTACGACTAAGAACCGAATTGTCTTAACACAACACATATTTTAAATACTCCGTCTATTTTAAAAAAATTAATTTTTACATTTATTAAATAATCAATATATTTAATCTATACTAGAGTTCAAATAATTTTTTTATCATAAATAGATACAAATATAGAATTAAATTAATTTATCTTTTATATGTCCCCCTCTAAAAATTTCTAATATCTCTTAATTATTGAGTTAGAAAAATTCGTTTAGTAATTTTCTTATAAAATTGATACAACTATATTTTGATATCATCAATTAATTGTCCACGTCATTAACATATTGGAAAAAAAAAGGTAAAAAAATAAAATAAATTTAAAAATGGTAAAAAATAATTCAAAATATTAATTAATTAAAAATAACATTTAAATCAAATATATATTTAATTAATAGTATTAATAATTATATACTATGAAATAAAAAAGCTGTCTTTTTTTGTTAAACATTTTAATTTCCATTATTAATAAAGAAAATTTCTTACCAAATATTTGTACATATATGAAAGGACCATTAATCTTCTTCCTTTGCTGTCATTTTTACATATGGGTAGATTAATTCTTATTCTTAGTATAATAATACTCTCAAAAACTGCATAAAGCTGTTTCTTTTCCTCTTCTTCTTCCTTCTTTTCTCTCTCTGCAATTTTTTTTGGCTACTTAATTTTCGTTGGCACTAGCGCTAGTTCTTGTCTTCTTTAGTCTCTGACCCTTTTACCAGCTTTGACCTTAGAAGATGCTTGTAAGTACGTTTCTCTCTGAGCTTCATTTTTGGTTTGTGTTTTCTTTGCCTTTTGTGTTTTTTTTAACCTTAAACTTGTTTGGTTCCAAATCTTGGACTATGTTGTCTTGTTTTTCATCCTAAGAAGTAAAAGGGGTTCTTCAAGATTTGATCTTTGGTTGGATTTTGTGTGTTTTAGTCGAAGTTTGTTTGTTTTGTTCATATGGGTCGGGTTGGAATTCAATGTACGAGATTTGTTCTTTTGGGGTGTTTTGTTTCTTTTACTAGGTTTGCTTATGGCAATGGTAATTCTTGTCCATGGTGTGACTTTCGTGGAATTATGTTCACTTTTGATCTGAGAAATTGATCTGATTTGCTTTGAATTCAGTTCGAGCATGAATTGCTAGTACTTTTTGTTTTTAGCATCTATCATTTTGAAGTGAATTTGTTGCTTCATAGATTATGTTCGAATTTCGATCTTCTTGTTAATCTGAGATACTTTCTGGTGGTTAATTTGTTTGTGACTTTTTTTCAGGTGGCATTGCTCTTGCTTTTGGCATTGAGCAATGCCTCGAAAGTTTATGGAGATTTTGAGCAGTGTGGTTTGAATCCGAAATTGGACCCTAGACCACATACTGTCTCTATTTTGGAGTTCGGTGCGGTTGGTGATGGTAAAACACTGAATACACTTGCGCTACAGAACGCAATTTTCTATGTCAAGTCATTCGCTGATAAGGGCGGTGCTCAGCTCTATGTGCCACCGGGAAAATGGCTCACCGGAAGTTTCAATCTTACCAGCCATCTCACCCTCTTTTTGGAGAAAGGCGCTGTTATTATTGGATCTCAGGTACTTTCACATCTTGCTTAATTGCTGTTACCGTGCGATGTAGGGCTGTAGAATTTGAATAAATCATCATTTTCTGTGATCTGTGATTATAGGATCCGTCTCATTGGGATGTTGTTGAACCTTTACCTTCATATGGGCGAGGGAAAGACGTTCCTGAAGGAAGATACAAGAGTTTAATCAACGGTTACAAGTTGGAGGATGTGGTGATAACAGGTTTTTTTTGTCTATTCTTCTCGATTCGAAGTCTTTCTTTTTCTTCTAGCAAGTTTTTCATATGGTTCTGTTTTTGGATTTAATTTTCGTATTTTCATGTAACTTCACTAGGAAATAACGGAACCATTGACGGCATGGGAATGGTTTGGTGGGAATGGTATAATTCTCATTCGCTTAACCATAGTCGTCCTCATTTGGTTGAAATGATATCTTCCGATTCTGTCGTAGTTTCAAATCTTACATTCTTGAATGCTCCGGCATATAGCATTCACCCGGTTTATTGCAGGTATATAATTTTCTACTTCTTCTTGATACTTTGCAAAAAGAATTAATATTTATACGGTTACGTTTTAATGTGATGCAGCAATGTACATATTCAAAACGTTTCAATCTCCACTCCACCAGAATCCCCCTATACCGCCGGTATAGTACCAGGTTTGTAGCATACTATTGACTCAATTTTCTATCCTCGTTAAGAAATTGGCAATACCATGTAGTATCGACACTTATCAAAGACTTGTCTAATGTCTAACGCGTGTCTGGTTCACACTAATATGATAGACACACGTGGTTACATTCAATTATATCACTTTTTCAAATTATTACCAGGGTCAACATTTCACTGTTGTGTGTTGTGTCTGGTGTCTGTGTTTGTGTCGGCGTTTCATAGATTGCATGCCAAATATCAATAGCTTACCGAACTTTGGTGAGTGTCATTTATCTAAAGTCTGTGCACTTCATGTTTTCAGATTCTTCTGATAATGTTTGTATAGAAGATTGTAATGTATCCATTGGATATGATGCAATATCTCTCAAAAGTGGTTGGGATCAGTACGGCATAACCTATGGTAGACCGGCCGAGAAAATACACATAAGAAGGGTTCATCTTCACGCATTTTCTGGCTCTGCTATTTCATTTGGTACTGAAATGTCCGGTGGAATTTCAAATGTTCTAATCGAGCATGTTCACATTGTCAACTCAAATAGCGGCATCGCGTTCAGAACAGTCAAAGGAAGAGGCGGTTACATAAAACAAATAGCTATATCCAACATCGAAATGGAAAATGTTTATACCGCAATTTCTGCCAAAGGTAATTGTGGTTCTCATCCCGACGACAAATTTGATCCAAAAGCACTTCCACTTTTGAATCACATTACTCTGAAGGATATTATCGGAACAAATATCACAATTGCTGGAAACTTTAGCGGCATAGAAGAATCACCCTTCACCGATATCTGCCTTTCAAACATAACCTTGTCTACGAATTCGGTTTCTTCCATTACATGGGAATGTTCAAATGTCTCCGGATATTCCGACTCAGTGCTCCCTAAACCTTGTCCAGAACTCGATAACCCTTCAAACTCTTCCTCCTCGTCGTGTTTCTATCTCATGAGTCTCGGTGAGAAAAATTCTGCAGAGCTTTAATAAATCATTCTGAAACACCGAATTTGGCGCAAGTGGTTGGTGCGCAGTGTTGTAAATTCTGAAGTACCGAGTTCGATTTCTGCTAAAAAAAAAAAGAAAAAGTGAATCGCGATTTGCCGTCTGAGAATCGTCTACATTCTTTCCAAAATAAGACAGTTCATTTTGTTTCTTCCATTCCTTAGATTTGAATTCTTGCATATTCCCAAATAGGTCATTATTTGTACAGCTTCATTTCTATTTCTTCATTCATGTGTAATGAAATTTTGGTAGTGCCTTTACAAAAGGACTCAAAATGTGATAGTTTACATTTTTGCATTAGTTTCATTGTTATTTAATTTCACTGTAAAGCATGTAGTGGATTTGGTGATACTTCAATTAAAGAAAGTTCAATTTTAAGTAATATTAGTTTCATTGTTATCTATATCTATAATCTTAAATTACTATTTTTTCAATGAGTCATCAAATATAATGCATTTTTTGTTTTGCTATATATCTGTTGAATGTGACAGTCAATAAAAGGGACATGATACCAATATGTTAAATTTAGGTGGCTTGAAATTTTGCCATATAGTATAATCAATATATCATGTGGAAAGCACATTATATCAAATTATTATAAGTGGATGATTATTGTGGTAGATAGATTTGATGTATTCTCTTGAGGAGAAATGGTCTAATTTTCAATTTTCTAGTTTTGATGACTTTTTTTATTCTTCTCTTAAACAAACATTCTCTCTTATTGAAACAATCTTATTTTAACTATTATTGTCATTTCTAACTATATATTAGTCCTAAAAATACAACGTACACTATCTCTTAAACTCTAAATCTAAAAATACATTTCTGGAATATTTGTTTTCATTTGTAGCGAACTTTTGAAACTATTATCTTATTTTCTGGTGATCATGCTGAATTGACCAAGTCCTTCAAGAACACCATGAAAGCGTGCCTACAACAGTTAGATAATAGTTTCAAAAGTACTCCAACGATGAAAACAAAATTTTCAAAAATATATTTTCGGATTTCAAAAATATATTTTTGAATTCTTTTTATAAAGTAAATGTGTGGTTCGCTTATGCATGTATTTAATGTATTTTAGATAAGTCCGAAAATACATCTTTAAAATTTGAAAGACATTTTCGAAATTTTATAGAGTATTTTTTCACCACTTAAAGTGAGATTAGTAATTTCATTTTTCCTTATACAAAGCTTAATATATTAAAGCTTAGTATATTAACTTAGATGACATAAACTAAAAGGGAATTATTTTTGGCACCCTCCAGTAAAAAAAACTAATAATACCTATAAAATGTGAAAGTTAATCTCCGAACGCACACAAAATGCAACCAAAGGTAAGTCTCAGACCCATGCTAGAGTATAGAAAAATATATATGGAGGTTAACTTTCGTATTTTATATGAAGGTTAAGTTATGTGCGTGTTTGATTCATATAACGCATCAGACCGTAATCCTTCTTTTTCATTTTAGTTCAAAGTTTACTCAGAACCTAAAACAGAGTTTGTGAGCAAACTTGTCTTTCATCATTTTTCAAGCTCTCTCTTTACTTTTATTACATTGCATTGAAGCCGAGGACATCAATCAACCTCTACTTCGTTCCATTCAATCGAAAAACATCGACTTCTCACATTTGGTAAGTTTTTCATTTTCTAACTTTTTTTAAAAAAATTAATGCATTAGTTTGAAGTTAAACTCATAATAAGTTGATGTTGTTACATTATGATGCATAATAGGTTATTTAGTGAGGCACACATATATATTTTTTGAAGTTTGTAGTAAGAACATTTGGATATATAATATGTTTATGTGTTTTTAGGTTGCAGAAGGATACAAAAGTTAACTTCTGATTTTTGTTTTGAAATGTGGAAGTTAATTTCCGAATTTTGGTGTTTTGTAGTCTTTTTGTAACATATTTTTCCGGTTTTGTCCTTTGGGTTTGCCTTCTCGGATTATGATATGATTTTCTAGTGTAATTACAAGTAAAATGTTTGACAACATAGACAAATTGAGGCATGGTAGATTGGCTTAACATGCTTCCGTTCGGAGGGAAAGAGCCAGACCCTATCGTCATGCTGTTGGTGCTACTTCATTTGATGATGAAGCATCATCCTCTCGGAGACATGAGTCCCATGATGCACCAGAAGTCCAACCTGTTGCTGCCATTCTTGATGTTTATCCAAGAGGTCCATCAAACACCCACTATTAATCTATATGCAGACCATGTTTCCAGAGATGTGTGGGATAAAGAGGTAATATAAATTTATATTTATTCTTTTAAACACATGTGTTGTAATATTTGAACATTATGACATTTATGTATTGAATAATGAGGCATTGAAATGTATCACCCATGGTAGGGAGATTACAAAGTTGTTGCAACCTGATAAAACATGATTTACGATTGTTATGCAGCTATCCGGGCTTCAAGATTTATCCAGGACTAAGTATATTTTTTATTAACCATGGTTTATTATCTGCTTTCATTAAGAGATGACACTCAAAGACTTCTTTTTTCTATTTTTCGATTGGTGAGATGTCCATCACACTTGATGATGTGTCATCCCTCCAACATCTTCCGATCAGAGGGAAATTTTTAACCTACTCCAGACTAACTAGATCTAAGACATTGGATATGATGGTGCAATATTTTGGAGCTAACTCTGGTGATGCCCAACAGGAGATGAATGGCACCAGAGGATGTCATGCCAGGTTTGGATTTCTAGAAAGGATGTACAGATACCACCTGGATGCAGCAGTTGAGGCTGATGGTGATGATGCACAATTAACATATTATAAAGTATGTGCATTAAGGTCATACCTCTTGTATCTAGTTGGCATGCCCATATTTATGAACAAAAGAGCATATCATGTCGATGTCGTCTACTTGACACTACTACGTAAAAGTCATTTCACTACGGTTGGAAAAGGGATACCATCACACTTGACCAACCATGGTGAGGTAGAGTGTGATTGTAAGTGTGTAGTTTACAACCACGGTCTAATAGTTTGTTGAGTGTGCAGAATCTAATAAAGTTAAAAGTTGAATCAAACAGACTCTGAACAAGCTATATGCTAATCAAATCTAAGCAAAACAGACTCTGAACTCTTGACAAAGAGAGACTCTGGACTTTGAACATCATCTGAATCTGAACCAAAGTGATAATATGAAGAAGTTCTAAACTTAAAGTCAACTCTGGATATACCAGTCAACGCTTCTGAAGTAAACAACTCAGATGTACTATGATACATTCAAGCCTCACTTTTACTAGACTCTAAAGTCTATCCTTAAGGCTCTAAACTATGATCAAGCTTCAAATCTCTCATATACGAATCCAATGATTTAGAGAAAATGAATGAATGAACATTCTATGAATATAGTACAAGTTAAGCTGCAAAATCAAAAGGATTGTACTACAAACAGCTATAAAAAATTTTATCTCCACTACCCATAATTTACGGTTGAACCTCGTACCAACTATTACAGTTGTGAATTCGAAGAAATTTTAAATTCTATCCTCCAACGGTCTTATTCTTCATATATATAAAGAGGACAAAGGAATTGTGAAAAGATAACGATTGACGCACCAAAACAATGAACTTCATGTTGAAGGAATTTCAATAATAGAAAATCAATATCAAGAAAGAGAAAATAAAGAGAGAAACACTTATATGTTCATTTCATATATTCTTAAGTGTAAAGTCTGATAATCACTTTGTGTATCTTCTTATTTAGAAGTATCTTTGTGAACACGAATCTTGTGTTTAACAGTTGTTAAATTCCTTGAGGGACTAGGGTATAGTCAAAATACTCAAGAAGTCATTGACAGGTAGTATTTGAGTTGTAATTCCTTAAGGGACTAAGTTTAGTCATAATCCTTAAGAAGTCATTGACGGGTAGTCTTTGACATTATAATCAGTTTGATTATTGGATTGAGTCCTGTTGAGAAGGCAAAATCACTCTGGCGAGTGGACTGGATTAACCTCGTTAAAGGTGAACCAGGATAAAAAAATATTGTAATTTTATCATTGTTGTTATTGTTTTGGGTCATGAAAAATTGTCATATTTGAAACCATATTCAATCCTCTCTTTCTTGTGTTTCTTGAACTTTCAAAGCGAACGAGTCATTTTGAAAATAGTTTGGGGGCCAAGTTCAAATTGTTTTGTGTCGTTTTGATGTTGTTGTGAAAAATGATTCCCAGAAAACAGAGTGTGATCAGTTTCTAGATTATAAAAAAAATCACAAAGAGAAAGAAAAAGAGAGAAGAGAAGAGAAAGACAATTCAAAATAGTTAAATCTTGATTCTTGATTCAATTACACATTAGGGTACAATGTTTACAATTGAATCTCAACCACACCACTTTCTCCACTTGATTAGGATTAACAATCCAGCGGTGACTAGTATGCTATTTATAAGAAAACTAAACCCTAACTTTCAACTAACATACTAAACAATTGACCCAACAAACTGGCATAATTCGACATGCTAACTTAAACTACAAGCTAACATATTTCAACATCATGCTATAACAGGCTTTGACTACAACACACACATCTTCGACTCCTGCATTCTTGAACGGACTTTAACTATAGCATGCACACCTCATGTTGAAATTAGAAGTTATCCCTGTCATGACTAGAGTTCGATCCAAAATACCACAAATCTCCACCTTGGAACAAACTCTACAACATTAAGGGAACAAACTAGCTTTCATCATGCAGATTTATCAACTGCATACAATGGAAGAACTTGCTACTTGGCGATATCTTGGTGATCATATTAGCAACATTGTCATCAGTCAAAACCTTCAGCACTTGGACTTCTCCATGATCAATTATCTCTCTGACGAAATGCAACCTCATATCGATATGCTTGGTTCGCTCATGATAGACTAAATTCTTCGACAAGTGTATTGCACTTTGACTATCACATTTAATAATGATAACTCTACCTTGAAGTTTCAGCTCCTTAGAAAAACCTTCAAGCCATAATGCTTATTTCACAGCTTTAGTTAGGGAAATATACTCCGCTTCAGTTGTTGATAAGGAAACACCCTTCTAAGTGTTGCTTTCCAACTGATTGATATAACAAACATAGTGAATACATATCCCGAAATAGATTTTATGGAATCCATATAATCTACATAATCATAGTCGACAAATCCTTCGATTTTGATTTTGCTATCATCACCATGGGCTCCACCATAAATCAGGACTCTGCTTAGAGGCCCATTTATGTACCTTAGGATCCACTTTAAAGCTTTCCAATTCACCTTCCTAGGATTGGCCATATACCTGCTTACAAGGCTAACTCTGTATGCTATGTATGGCCTTGTATAAACCATAACATACATCAAAGAACCTACTATACTAGCATATGTAATGCTATTCATATAGACTCTTTCGACTTCAGTACTAGGACTTTGATCCGTACTCATTTTGAATTGAGGATTAGTTGATGTTACAATAGGATTTGAATTTGACATACCAAACTTGTCGAGAATCTTCTTCAGGTATGTATCTTGAGATAAGCATAATCTCGATTGCTTTCTATCTCTCTGGATGTCAATCCCAAGAATCATGGAGGCAGCTCCCATATCCTTCATGTCAAACTCCTTACCGAGTTCAACTTTCACCTTCATAACATCATCTGCACCATTACTTGCTATGAGGGTGTCATCCACATAAAGCAACAAAATAACAAGTGAATTTTAAGGTTTAAATATGAAGTAAACATAGCAGCCGAACTGGCTCCTAGTGAAACCTATGTGTGCCATGAACTTGTCGAATCTCCTATTCCATTATCGAGGAGATTGTTTCAGGCCATACAAAGACCTATTAAACTTGCACACATAATCGTCTTTTCCCTTTTCAGGCCATAGAAAGACCTATTCAACTTGCACACATAATTGTTCTTTCCATTTCCTGCACACCTTTTGGTTTGCCTCATTAGGATTGTTTCATCTAGATTACCATACAGGAAGGTTGTCTTCACATCCATATGTTCAAGTTCTGGGTCGAACTTTGCCACCATATCAAGCAACATTTTGGATCTATGCTTTACAACAGGTGAAAACACATCATTGAAGTCGACACCTTCTTTCTGAGTGAACCCCCTAGAAACCAACATTGCCTTAAATATCTTCGACATCACTCATTTGATTCCTTCCTTAACCTTGAAAATCCACTTGCAGTTGACTAACCTGGCTCCTGCAGGTTTCTCTATTAGCTCTCAAGTGTGATTATCATGAAGAGATTTCATCTCATCATCCATGGCTTTAAGCCATTCAGTCTTATTTCGACTCCTCACAAATTCCTTGTAGCCTCTAGGTTCTTCATCAAGAACCTTACTTGTAGAGATTAAGGTGTGAATGCTATGAAATCTGTATAACCAAGTCTTTGAGGTGGCTTGATGACTCTTCTCAACCTGTTTCTTGCCAGTAGATAATCATTATCAATCTCCTCATCTTCATCAGCAACTTATTTTTGTTCTTCGACTTCATCTGGGTTATACAATTCAATACCACTATGCTCCACCTCAACAAGAATCTCATCATGTTCCAGCTCTTCTGTAGAGATCTCTGCATTTTGATCAGCATCATCAATTTTCTTGAATGCCATTTTTTCTTCATTGAAAACTACATCTTGACTTGTGATACACCTGTTGTGACCTGGCTCTAGGAACCACAATCTATAAGCTTTGACTCCTTCAGGATATCAAAGAAACATACATATCAGAGCTCTAGGTTCAACCTTGTCTTGCTTAATGTGAGCATGGGATACATAGTCAAATACTCTAAGTCTGTTGAGATTATGTAGATGTCTCGACCAGAATTCTTCAGATGTCTTCATCCCCAAAGTCATAGAGGGAAACCTATTTATCATGTAAGCTATAGTCATGACTACCTCAGCCAAAAAGACCATCTTCAATCTAGCACTAACCAGGATGCCCCCCACTCTTTCCATAATGGTTCGATTAAACCTTTTAGCTAAATCATTCACTACTACAGAAAACATATACAACAACGGTTGGAAAAGAGATAACATCACGCGTGACCTGCTGTTGTTATGTAAGGTGTGGTTGTATATGCGCTACATACAATCACAGTCTTATGACTGTTGTAGAAAACCTGAAAGCGCGTTATATATGATCACGGTTGCACTAACTAACTGTTGTAATATATAAAGGTCTCAGGTTCGATTCTCACCAGCGCATCTTTTAGTGTAATATATTATTCTAGACAACGTTCACTATACAACCACAGTTATATACTACAACCGTCGTTAAATAATACTTTTTTTAAAACCATTTTTCTACATTTTGAAATTTTTTCATTTCTTAACCTGTATTTTTTTTGAACCATATCAGAATAGAAACAACAATTGTATCATAATAAAGTATTGTATTGTATTACATCGATCAAATCCATGTATTGTATTAAGAACCAAATGTTGTATATGTATTACATCAAATGAAAAATGGCACAAAACAACCTACAAACTTTATATAACATCACATAATTGTAAGTGTTTTGTTTCTTTGTCTCTTGGTGTTTTGTCTCTTGGTGTATTTACTTTAAACACCTACAATTTCAAATAATCATACTTGTTAGCAAATATACTTAGAAATAATGACTTACATTAATTAAATTATGAATAAAGAATAAAATACTAATTACTTGTTAATTTTCCCATATGTCTTCATTATGATCGATACGAATAGCATGCACATCATCTCTATCAACTTCATCATAAGTGGTAGGCACTTTTGTTGTGTTAGAAGGAACAGAAGGAATGTCAAAACTTTCATCACTACTAATAATGCCTTTTCCTCGGAGAATGATTGACCATTTCCCCAATGTGTTCGAAGGGTCGGTCACATAGAAAACTTGTTTTGCTTGTGAAGCCATGATGAATGGTTCGGTCATATAATTTGCCTTGCCAAGGTCAACCCGGGTGAACCCTAAGTCATCAATTTGTACACCATTAGTATTATTGGGAACCCACTTTCATTTAAATAAAGGCAATATGAAGAAAACATAATAAATCTCCCAAATCTCCTCGATGACACCATAGAACGCACTAGATACCAATATTGAATTCTTATCTTTCAAACTAGAGAAATACATGGATTCCGCCTCAACCATAACCCCACTATTTTGCATTGTACTACGATCATCTTTTGATTTTGTTTAAAAGGTATAATGACCAATGTCATATGTAGTCCAAGTTATCACATTAAATTTTGGCATGAATGACAACCATTTAATTGTCTCGGATGCACTATGATATTTTGGTATCCTTTTATTAAACCAATCTAGGAATTTATTGTTATGATCGATCAACAACAACTTGTCACTCATTCGTGGATATCTTTTCTTCAAAAGTCTTTTGTGAGTAGCCACGTAAGGTTGGACTTCATCAAGATTATTCATTATATAGAAATGTACCTGAATAACTATATCCTGAGCCATTGACTTAACATTTAAACCTTGAATACCTCTACCTTCAGTGTTAGCATGACGAGACTTTGGAATTCCTATAGACTCTGCTTCAAACAAATAGTTTGTACAAAACTCAATAGCTTCTTCTGTGATGTACCTTTCAACAATCAAAGCTTCTGGTCAGAGATGATTCTTTGTATATCCTTTAAAGATCTTCATGTATCGCTCTATTGGATACATCCACCTTAAATAAACTAGACTATAAATTCTGATTTCTCTAACTAGATGAACAAGTAAGTGAACCATAATGTCAAAAAATGATGGAGGAAAATACATCTCCACTTGACACAATATTATGGCAGCTTCATCTTCTAATTCATCTAGTATTTTGAAATCAAGAACTTTATTACATATGGCATTGAAGAAGAAACACAATCTGCTGATATTTTCTCTCACATTTTTTGGTAGGATGCCACAAGTAGCCACTGGTAGAAGTTGTTGCATCGAGACATGGCAATCATGAGATTTCAAACCAATTAACTTGAGATATTTCATTGATACAAATTTCTTGATGTTTGATGAGTAACCTTGGGAAACTTTGATACCATGCAAACACTCATAAAAACTTTTCTTTTCCTTTTTACAAAGAGTGTAACAAGTCGGAGGCAGATAAGTTCTTTTCCCATTTTCATTTGGAGCCAATTATTTTCGTATACCCATCGCCTCCATATCGAGACAAGTTTTCTTACTATCTTTAGTCTTTCCTGGAATGTTTAGAAGTGTTCCAATTAAACTATCACACACATTTTTCTCCACATGCATAACATCAAGACAATGTCTTACATCGAGACTTAACCAATATGGAAGATCAAAGAACAAAGACCTCTTTTTTCCATATATTTTTTCTCAAAAACTTGCCCTTTTTCTTTTCCTCTCTTTCCAAGGACAACATTAATGTGTTTCTTTCGTTCATAAACTTCATCCCCGGTTAAAGGTTTAGAAGCGATATCAAACTTCTGCTCTCCATTAAAAGCCTTCTGCAATCTATGATGAGAATGAACGGGTTTTAGAAATTTGAGATGCCCAAGGTAAACAGTCTTTTTTCCAACCTCAAGTCGGTGATAACATGTATCAGATTCACAATTAGGACACATTTTGTGTCCTTTGATAATATATCCATCCAAATTACCATATGCAGGAAGTTCGTTGATTGTGCAAAATAACATTGCACGCATCTTAAACTTTTCACCAGAATATGCATCATCAACTTCAATGTCTTCCTCCCACAAAAGTCTTAGATCTTCAATTAATGGACTTAGATAAACATCTATGTCGTTTCTAGGTTATCGTGGTCCAGAAATCATCATACTTAACAACATATACTTATGCTTTATGCACAACCAAGGAGATAGGTTGTAAATCGTGAGAAGAACAGGCCACGAAGAATGATTATTACTCATATTACCAAAGGGGTTCATTCCATCAGTGGCAAGCCCAAGCCTAAGGTTTCCTGGTTTAGTGCCAAAATCTGGAAACAACGAATCAGTTTTCTTCCATTACAAAGAATCAGCTACATGGCGTATGTTTCCATCACATTTTCTTTCATCTGCATGCCATCTAATATTCTTTGCGTCATCCGGATTAGCAAAAAGTCTCTTGAATCTTGAAATTAATGGCAAGTACCATAACACTTTAGCAGGAGGCCTCTCCTAGTAACATTATCATTTTCATTGTCATCACCATTATTGTCATTCAGCTTGTAACGCGACACCCCACATTTAAGACATTGATCCAAATTTTCATACTCTTTCTTGTATAATATGCAGTCATTAGGGCATGCATGTATTTTGATATACTCAAAACCCAATGGACACAATATCTTCTTGGCTTCATAACAACGATCAGGCAAATTGTTATCTTCTAGTAGCATTTGTTTTAGCAAATTAAGCAATTCCGTGAAACTCTTATCCGACCACCCATTTTTTGCTTTCAGATTAAACAATTTTAAACCTGAAGACAATCGTGTAAAACTTGTGCACCCCTTATATAAAGGGGTTCCTTATCACTACATAAAGTATCATAAATATGAGCTTTCTTAAAAGAAGATTCTCTAATATCATGGAACATATCTTCTAGACGGTCATCCATATATTCATCTTCATCAACTTCGTGACTTTGTGACGCAGGGTTTTGATTTTTTTCCACCTCACCATGCCACGTCCATATTGTATAATTTTGACATATACCATCACAACATAGGTGATGGAATATCTCATCCTTCGTACTTTTATTTATATTCCCGCAATTAACACAAGGACAATAAAAACACCATTATTGTCGGGAAGATTTTGATCAGCGTATTCAAGGAATTCAAGAACTCCTTTCTCATATACCGGATCTAATCTATCAGCTTTCACCCAACTACGATCCATAATAAATTCTGAAATTTATACCAAAAAAATATTGTGAATGAGACAACAAAATCTAAACCTAAAGCATGTTCAATACAATAATACAACTCTAAATCTTAAGCATATGGATAAAGCATATGAACTTTGCAAGAAACAGACCACAAAATCCAATAACAAAACATAAAGCATATTCAATATAATAATACAACTCTTAATCTTAAGCGTATGGAAAAAGCACATGAGCTTCGAAATCAAACAAGAGAGTAAAGATTATCAAGAATTAGGAAGATAAGGAAGAGAGTGAGGTTTGCACGAAACATACCGTACTTCGAAGAGACCAAGAATGAAGATAGTGAAGATTATCAAGAATGAAGATTCAAATGAACAAAGATTGTGAAGATGAAGATTTTGCAATCGCTATCGCTGTCGTCTCTGGTTCGCTAGTTAGCTTAGGGCATGTTATGAAGGAAATAATGAATTTGTTTTGTTTTAAATTTATCAGGAAATACTTTAATCACGGTTAATATTTATAACCGCAGTGAAATGTATATATTATTACAACGGTTATATACAAAACTGTGGTTAAAAAGTTTTCAATATTTTATTTATTTATGAACTTAAGTGACACGCTCTTTTTGTAATAGAAAAAATGGAAAAAATGTATTTGCTAGGATTCGAAGCTTGTAACTATTACTTTATCACCACGGTTGTTTATAGCAACCGTGATTAAATAGCCTTAAAAAAATATATATATCATGGCGCATCCAGTTTGCGGTTTTACAATGGTGGAATGCATAACCGTAGTAGAATTAGTGTTACCGAAGGCGTATTTTGTAGTAGTGATTTTGTTGGGGAGTCATTGAAGTAGTTACGTACCTTGCAATACCAGGCACAACACAATAGCTGTCAAAAGCCTCGTTGCAAAATTCAAGACCATTGTCGATCTTTAACCTCTTGACCTTCCTTCCAATTTGGTTTTCAACCAGAGTCTTCAAATTTTTAAAATTTTCAAAAGTTTCATCCTTAGTCTTCCAGATGAATACCCATTACTTTCTGGAATAATCATCAACTATGGAGAAGAAATACTTTGCACCTGAGTGTGAAGGATTCCTTGCAGACCCCCAAAGATTAACATGAATGTAATCAAGGGATCCATATGTTCTTTGTTTGCCTTTTTTAAACTTCACCCTACAGGATTTACCAAATACACAAGGTTCACAAAACTCCAGTTTTTTGACCTTGTCACCACATAACAAATTTTGTTTTGACAATTCGACCAGAACTCTTTCACTGACATGGCCAAGTCTCTTGTGCCATAGCTCAGTCTCCGATATAGGTTTTGTGGATGCCACATCTGCTGAACACTTACAACGTCAGCCTCAAGGATATACAAACCTTGTTTCTTCAGGCCTCTCAAGAATTCCTTTGACCCCTTCATTACCCTTAGGATACTTTGCTCTCCTTTGAAAACATATCATTTCTTATCGAATTCACCAAGAGAAATCAAATTTCTCTTAAGTTCAGGTACATACTTGACATTAGTCAATATCGTTATTGACTCATCATGAAGCTTGAATAGCATAGATCCCATACCTATAATCTTGTAGGCTTTGTTGTTTCCCAACAACACTGATCCACCATATTGATCACATATTTCCTCAAACACGTCCTTGTTTGGAGTCATGTGCCAAGTACAACCTGAATTCATAATCCACTCCTTTCTGGAGTCACTGATTGAAACCACCAGGACAATTAGATGATTCATAATCATCTTGCACAATCCTTGCATTACAATTATCCTTTCCACCATAATTATTTAGTAGACCAGGGCATACATTTCTTATTTGATCCTACTTCTTACATTGATAACACCTAATTGCAGAAGCATTAACATAAGAATTCTGTAGAACTTTACCCTTCTTCCTCTCATACTTACCACCTTTCTTTTATAATTTCCCCTTAACGGACAAACCTTTACCAACAAACGATGACCTGTGCTTCTTTTGTTTGTTCAAATCCTTAGAGTACAAGGCTGATTGAACTTGTTCAAAGGTCAACGAATCTCTTCCATACAAGAGAGTTTCATTGAAATAAACATGAAACTTAGGTAAAACACACAACAACAATAATGCTTGATCTTCATCATCAATCTCTACCTCTATATTTTCAAGATCAAGAATCAACTTATTGAACATATTCAACTGCTCAGCCAAGACTTTGTATCCACTCGTCTTGAATGAATACAAAGCTTGCTTCAGGTAGAGACGATTGGCCAAATATTTGGTCATATACAACCCCTTGAGTTTGCTCCACACACCCACTGCAATTTTCTCCTTTGGAACATGCCTTAGAACCTTATCACCAAGGCTCAAGATGATTGTACTGTGGGATTTCTCAATCATCGTCGTCTTATCCTTCTCTGTTAGGGCAACATTCATCTTCTCTGATCCTTTTAATGCTTCTAACAAACCCTGTTGAACAAGAAGGGTTTGCATCTTCAAGCGCCACAAACCAAAATCATTCACGCTAGTGAATTTTTCAGTCTCATACTTTGTTGACGGTACCTTCTTCTCCATGCTTACCACACCAATTTGTTGTGAAAAAAGATGCCCAGAAAAAGGAGTATGATCGGTTTCTTTATTAACAAGAAACCCACTAAGAGAAAAAAAAAATAGAGAGAAGAGAAAGATAATTCAAAGTGGTTAAAACTGGATTCTTGATTCAATTACACATTAGGGTACAATTTATACAATTGAATATTAACCACACCACTTTCTCCACCTAATTATGATTAACAATCCAGTGGTGACTAGTATGATATTTATAAGAAAACTAAACTCTAAATTTCAACTAACATAATAAACAATTGTCCTAATTCAACATGTTAACTTAAACTACAAACTAACGTATTTCGATAACATGCGAGAACAGGCTTCAACTACAACACACACATCTTTGACTCCCGCTTTCTTTAGCAGACTTCGACTACAACATGCACACCTTCTACGAAAACTAGAAGTTATCCCTGTCAAGACTAGAATTCGATCCAAAATACCACATACGTTAAGTCTTTTATGACATTATGATGCATGCGAATATTGGAGACTAGAATTTCAAAGCATGCTTGGGTAAAGGAACTTTATAACTTCAATATTTAATATGTTTTATATTGTGTCTGAATTTACATTATTGATTATTTATTTTTGATTGTTTGTAAATGTACATGTTTAAGTATATGTGTTACATTGTATAAATGCACATGCTTGAGATTATGTGTATTTGTGATTGTGATTTATATAATTATTATATGTTCACTAATTTATATATATATATATATATATATATATATATATATATATATATATATATATATATATGGTGGGGATCAACTTACTCCAACAATAAATTTTTTTTAACTTACTCCAAATCATAGTCTTTGAATTGAATTTAATCTAATGATTAATTAAGTAAAAGGTTAATCTAAACATTAGATTGGATTCAATTCACAGGCTATGATTTGAAGTAAGTTAAAAATACTTACTCTTTAAGTATGTTGATCCCCACTCATATATATATATATATATATATATATATATATATATATGAGCATGACATAATTAAACATGAGAAAATAGTTGTACATGAGAAAATAATGCATGCTTTATCATTTAAGCATGATTATGTTGTAATGTGCATGTAAGTTAGGTCATATAAGTTTATGAATACATACTGGCGGTACTATCAGAGGGTGATAGCCACAATTCTAGGTTGGACAATTGTATCAGTTATTACAATGAGATAAACTCCCAAAATTATGTGTAAGGGACACAAACCTATATGTAGTGGATTCTGTATTTTGTAATCATATGCATTGACATATAGACGTTGTATCTATGTGGTTTGTGTGTTCTAAATTGTTGTGTTATAAATTAAAAAATGTTAATTAATGGGTTTGTTTTACCATGTTATATGCACTTACCATGTTTTGATGCTATATGTTATTTTGAGATCTTGACCTTCTACTATTACTATGAAATAAGTTTACGCCTCAAGTTCTGTTATAATGTGAGAGAAAGTTGTTATTGAATAATGCAACTTCAAGCTCTATGTTTACATGAATGGTCAATTGCTTGTATAGCAAAAAATCACACTTATAGCTAACTACCTTATAAATAACTCCTAGTTTTTTATTCTATTAGCTAGCTATATTCTAGCACTTATATGAAGAACACAATGTTGCAACATTTTGTTTGACATTCCAACAAACACTCCTCTAATCTGAAACTAGAAAAAGCGACACATTACAACATGATATAGACATTAGATTCATGCACATTGTTAAGCAAGAAACAAATGACACAAACTCCAATTCTCGTTCTGATTTAGTTGAAAGGCTCGAGCGTCACTAGTTTAGTTAGCACATTTGTAAGTTTCTCTCCTGTGCTGTAATGCTTCATCTCAATTGTACCATATTTGGTCAAGTCCATAAGATAATGAAACCTTACATCTATATGCTTGCATCCTCCATGTATCACTGGGTTCTTTGACAACTCGATTGTGTAACTATTGTCACACATGATAATTGTACCTTGACTTTGAGTCTGACCAACCTTCTGAAGAATGCTTTAAAGCCACACTTCTTGACTGATTCACGAAATCTTTCATCAAAATTGAACAACCATTCTTTTGTTCCAACCATATAATTCCTGCATCATGATTCAATAAACCACACTTGATTGTTGATTTTTTTGTCTTCCTTTTGAGCCATGAGTAACAAAGATTTACTTTCATCGAATTCAGCAAAGTTGGCACCGTTCTCTTTCCAACTTAGACATTCACTTTGATAGTGCCACTATCTTGTGACACTTGCAACATTGGATCTGATCTCTGTATAATCTTCCAATGCTACGACTATGAAAGACACCACGTCCTACCCCGATTTTTGATACCACCACGACTATAACTTGCAATCTTTAGCACATTTTCATCCTCATTTTCTTGATTGATCTTCATCCTTTGCTCATGCATCAAGAGACTAATTTTTAGATCATCAATGGAAAAGGCTGTAACATCATTCAATTCTTCTATGGAGCACACCACATAATTGAATTTTATGGTCATAGACCTCAATACCTTCTCAACAATGGTGGTTTGCTCCATCTTCTCATCTTGAGTAGTCATCTTGTTTACAATAGCCAAAGTTCTTGAAAAATATTCATCTACTGTTTCGTTATCCTTCATGCAAAAAACTTCAAATTCTCGACGTAAAGTCTGCAATTGAGATCTCTTCACTTTCGTGGACCTTTGATACTTCCTGTACATGGAATCTCAGATATCTTTGGTTGTGTCGCGATTCAAAATTGTTCTAGGAACTATTCGGTTAATTGCTTAAAAGAAATAGTTCTTGGCCTTGAGATCTTTGAACTTGTTTTCTTCTGCAAGTTTTCTTTGTTTCGGCGTTGCATCCGATGGTGCAACTGTAACACCCTTCTCTACCAATTCTCAATACTCCTTAGATCTAAGAAGATTCTCCATAAGCATGGCCCAATGATCGTAGAATCCATCGAATTTGGGAATTATTGGTGTCAATAATTTTGATGAATAAACCATGGAGATGGTTCAGATAAGGGATTGGTATGAGAGAATAACGGAAATGACGACTTCCTCTCACCACGATATTGAAATTGCGTTTCTTGAATGAAAGATGAACACTTGGATCATCAACCAATGCTTTAGATACCACTTGTTAGAATGTGAGAGAAAGTTGTTATTGAATAATGCAGCTTTAAGCTTTATGTGTACATGAATGATCAATTGCTTATATAGCAAGGAATCGCACTAATATATAACTACCTTATAACTAACTCCTAGTTAGTTATTCTATTAGCTGACTATATTCTAACATTTACATGTTCAACAGAATGTTGCAACATTTTGTTTGACATTCCAACAAACACTCCTCTAATCTGAAACTAGAAAAAGCAACACATTACAACATGATATAGACATTAGATTCATGCACATTGTTAAGCAAGACACAAATGACACAAACTCCAATTCTCGTTCTGATTTAGTTGAAAGGCTCGAGCTTCACTAGTTTAGTTAGCACATTTGTAAGTTTCTCTCCTGTGCTGTAATGCTTCATCTCAATTGTACCATATTTGGTCAAGTCCATAAGATAATGAAACCTTACATCTATATGCTTGCATCCTCCATGTATCACCGGGTTCTTTGACAACTCGATTGTGTAACTATTGTCACACATGATAATTGTACCTTGGCTTTGAGTCTGACCAACCTTCTGAAGAATGCTTTAAAGCCACACTACTTGACAAGCACATGAGACTGCTGCAACAAACTCAGATTGAGTGCTTGAAAAAGTCACAATGGGTTGCTTCTTTGAAGACCATGATATAGGACCCAATCCAATCTTAACCACATACCTTGTAGTGCTTTTCTATCTTCATTATCTCCAGCATAATCAGAGTCTAACCACCCTTGCAAGACCATCTCATCATTCATCTTGTACAAAACTCCCAGGTTCATAGTTACCTTTAGATACCTTAGGATTATTTTTGTAGTTTCTAGGTGAATTTCAATTTGTCTTTCTATGTATCTAGCTACCAAGCATACTTAATAGGCAATGTCAGATCTAGTAGAAGGCAAATACATCAAGCTTTCCACCATCTTCTTGTAGCTTGTGGCATCAACTGGCTTGCCATTTTCATCCTTGTTCAACATGCAACCTGGCACCACAGAATTATAAACCTTATTGCATTGATCAATGCCAAATCATATGAGTATTTCATTGGAATATTTATGTTGGCAGATGAAGATTCATGCACTTTCTTGCTTTACTTCTACCCCAAGAAAGTATCTCATATTCCCCATATTTTTCATGGAAAACATCTTCCTCATGGATTCCTTGAATCCTACAAACAAATATTTATTATTTCATGAGTAGATTAGATCATCTACATACAAGATGATAATAAATATCTTGTCCTCACTATGCTTCATAAACAGTGTATGTTCATGAGGGGACTTTTTAAAATTCTCTTGATTGAAATTTGCTTCAATCTTGATACACCAGACCTTTAGAGCCAGCCTAAGGCCATAGAGTTCCTTTCTCAGGTTGTAGACCTTGTATCTTCCTCCTTTCTCATAGACAAGTGGTTGATATACATAGACATCTTCAATAAACTCACCAGGCAGGAATGTACCCTTGACATCAAGCTGATATTCCTGCCACTTCTTGCATGATACAAGTGCTAAGATAGTCCTGGTAGTATCCCATCTTGCCACAGGAGCAAAAACTTCATTATAATCTATGCCATGTTCTTGTGAGCACCCTTTAGTCACAAGCTTTGCTTTATGTTGGTGCGGTAAAGCGGCAAGCAAAAATTAATTAAGTACCCAGTTTTTGTCATCTCCACAAGGATCGATTCGAGGGAAAGAATATCGTTTGACAATCTCTAGATCTCTAAGTTTGGTTTTAAATGGTTTGAGAGTAAAAAACCAAAAGAAAAACATATGAACAAGAAACTAAATACATTCTTTAGAGAGGAGAAAACTCGACACGAGTTGTATTTCCTTCTACCCATCAAATATACAATCTACTAATCAGTTGTACGCAACCTAAAACACTCATCAATATCATCACGCATTCTCTCAATACCGTCTATGTCTAGAGCGGTGTCGTGAGAAATACCATATCCATCGCTATACGATATCTCCATATAACAACCGATACAATAAGCTTTAAGTTCAACACAAAGCAAATATCAACCACAAATCAATTTCTCCAATTTGTGTCTCGATAGATGAATATCCTAGATCCGGATTCGAAGAGGATATATCTACCGCAACTCAAATCCAAATATAAAGCGAGTAAAATAAGGATAACACCGATAAAGATTTGTAAAATAGCTCGTATACAACGCCATGATCAATACATATACATAAAATCAGAGTAAACTTACATACAAACCCCACAAATGGAAACTACAAAGGGAAGAAAGGAGAAGAATCAAAATCTCTTGCGGTGTCAATCACGATTAAAGAAGCTTCAATCCCGGATCATCAATTTACAACCTACATTGATGTTGTTAAAGCTCTCTAAACTCCAAAAATGTGTTTGATGAAGCTGGGGTTAAAAGATCCCAAAAACATCAACTAAAAAATATCTAAAAATTGACTTTATAGACAAATTTGGGGTCCCGTGTTCGCCCAGCGAAGTCCCATTCGCCCAACGAACATATGCCGCCTTAGCTACTGCCAAAGATGAAGAAATTTACTCGTTTGCAACCGCAGGACAATTACACTCATCTGAAAATAATGCTAACAACAGTTCAATTCATACATTCATCTAACAATCATAAATGAAATCATGGAAGCAAATAGATCACTAAGGGCTTGAAAGGTTGTAGCTTGGCCATATTTCACAACAAAAGAGTCATTTCTTAAACTATTGAATCGAAGTTGCCACGCAAAAGAAACATTCACTATACATGGTATTTACACATCACAACTTCATTCACCAATTTCTTTTCTCTATTGCTCACCCATTCCAAACTTCCTTTGCACAATTATTTTTCATTCTCTATTTTTTTTCTTTTCAAACAAGCATCTTTTTCTTTTGTTTTTCACATTCATATTCACAATTTTCTTATGCTTGTTCAAAATTTTTAGTAACATACCATTTCCTTTCATTCTCCCCAACTTGAATACCATCAAACCTCAAGTGAATGCTCCATGCTATTTATGGCAAGAAAATCAATTTAAAACATTGTTCAAAGGTTTTAAGATTTTTTTTAGAATCCCACAAAATTCAATGATGAACTTAACTTTTAATTTATGAAAACACATCAATTTCATCACCAAATTAGGATATAAGCTGTTAAGGCTCAAAGGGGTTAACGAATACTCACTACTCACGGGTAAGTTACTTTTGGATATGGTTATGGTCAATATAAACAAATGCCTTGATCATTTTCTAATGCTTCCACAAAAACACAATAATAAAAAGATTAAGCATGAATAAAACGAATTAAACAAAGTTATCAGTCATCCTAAGCATTTAGTAAACAATGGAGGTTTCTCACAATTTGTGGCCTTTGGACCTAAGTGATTCAAAATTGAACAAAAATTGCAAGAGAATGAATGACATGTTATTTGTACAAAGCCTAAGGTTCATAAACATGTTATGTTCTAGAAAAGCAATAGACACAAACCTTAGCCATGTAACTCCTTTAAACTTTTCTCATTACCATAACATTTTCTAGTTGAAACAATTAAACTTGAACAATCACAAAATGCATCCTCAAGCTAATAAAAAATAAAGCTTGAGACAAAACACAAAAATTTCCTAACAACCTAACAAAATTGAATCAAACTAAATAAACATAAAGCTATACAAACTCAAAAACCGTTGGGTTGCCTCCCAACAAGTGCTTGTTTCACGTCGTTAGCTCAACGCCTTTATTGTTCTTTGCTAGTAACTTCTTCACAAACATGTCGATGCTTTGTCAAAGCGCCAACCTAAAGAAAGTGTCCTAATCAAACACTTTAACAAAAGTTACGGGAATAAAATATATACAACACTAGAACAAACATAATGGAAGACAAAATCAAAACAAGTATCTATACAAGCATATATGCAATTATGTGCAAAGCTTAGACATATAGAAATTATCGCAATGCGATTCAATATCAAAACCAATCCCCAGCAACGACACCATTTTGCTGGTACGGTAAAGCGGCAAGCAAAAATTAATTAAGTACCCGGTTTTTGTCGTCTCCACAAGGATCGATTCGAGGGAAAGAATGTCGTTTGACAATCTCTAGATCTCTAAGTTTGGTTTTAAATGGTTTGAGAGTAAAAAACCAAAAGAAAAACATATGAACAAGAAACTAAATACATTCTTTAGAGAGGAGAAAACTCGACACGAGTTGTATTTCCTTCTACCCATCAAATATACAATCTACTAATCAGTTGTACGCAACCTAAAACACTCATCAATATCATCACGCATTCTCTCAATACCGTCTATGTCTAGAGCGGTGTCGTGAGAAATACCATATCCATCGCTATACGATATCTCCATATAACAACCGATACAATAAGCTTTAAGTTCAACACAGAGCAAATATCAACCACAAATCAATTTCTCCAATTTGTGTCTCGATAGATGAATATCCTAGATCCGGATTCGAAGAGGATATATCTACCGCAACTCAAATCCAAATATAAAGCGAGTAAAATAAGGATAACACCGATAAAGATTTGTAAAATAGCTCGTATACAACGCCATGATCAATACATATACATAAAATCAGAGTAAACTTACATACAAACCCCACAAATGGAAACTACAAAGGGAAGAAAGGAGAAGAATCAAAATCTCTTGCGGTGTCAATCACGATTAAAGAAGCTTCAATCCCGGATCATCGATTTACAACCTACATTGATGTTGTTAAAGCTCTCTAAACTCCAAAAATGTGTTTGATGAAGCTGGGGTTAAAAGATCCCAAAAACATCAACTAAAAAATATCTAAAAATTGACTTTATAGACAAATTTGGGGTCCCGTGTTCGCCCAGCGAAGTCCCATTCGCCCAACGAACATATGCCGCCTTAGCTACTGCCAAAGATGAAGAAATTTACTCGTTTGCAACCGCAGGACAATTACACTCATCTGAAAATAATGCTAACAAGAGTTCAATTCATACATTCATCTAACAATCATAAATGAAATCATGGAAGCAAATAGATCACTAAGGGCTTGAAAGGCTGTAGCTTGGCCATATTTCACAACAAAAGAGTCATTTCTTAAACTATTGAATCGAAGTTGCCACGCAAAAGAAACATTCACTATACATGGTATTTACACATCACAACTTCATTCACCAATTTCTTTTCTCTATTGCTCACCCATTCCAAACTTCCTTTGCACAATTATTTTTCATTCTCTATTTTTTTTCTTTTCAAACAAGCATCTTTTTCTTTTGTTTTTCACATTCATATTCACAATTTTCTTATGCTTGTTCAAAATTTTTAGTAACATACCATTTCCTTTCATTCTCCCCAACTTGAATACCATCAAACCTCAAGTGAATGCTCCATGCTATTTATGGCAAGAAAATCAATTTAAAACATTGTTCAAAGGTTTTAAGATTTTTTTTAGAATCCCACAAAATTCAATGATGAACTTAACTTTTAATTTATGTACACACATCAATTTCATCACCAAATTAGGATATAAGCTGTTAAGGCTCAAAGGGGTTAACGAATACTCACTACTCACGGGTAAGTTACTTTTGGATATGGTTATGGTCAATATAAACAAATGCCTTGATCATTTTCTAATGCTTCCACAAAAACACAATAATAAAAAGATTAAGCATGAATAAAACGAATTAAACAAAGTTATCAGTCATCCTAAGCATTTAGTAAACAATGGAGGTTTCTCACAATTTGTGGCCTTTGGACCTAAGTGATTCAAAATTGAACAAAAATTGCAAGAGAATGAATGACATGTTATTTGTACAAAGCCTAAGGTTCATAAACATGTTATGTTCTAGAAAAGCAATAGACACAAACCTTAGCCATGTAACTCCTTTAAACTTTTCTCATTACCATAACATTTTCTAGTTGAAACAATTAAACTTGAACAATCACAAAATGCATCCTCAAGCTAATAAAAAATAAAGCTTGAGACAAAACACAAAAATTTCCAAACAACCTAACAAAATTGAATCAAACTAAATAAACATAAAGCTATACAAACTCAAAAACCGTTGGGTTGCCTCCCAACAAGCGCTTGTTTCACATCGTTAGCTCAACGCCTTTATTGTTCTTTGCTAGTAACTTCCTCACAAACATGTCGATGCTTTGTCAAAGCGCCAACCTAAAGAAAGTGTCCTAATCAAACACTTTAACAAAAGTTACGGGAATAAAATATATACAACACTAGAACAAACATAATGGAAGACAAAAGCAAAACAAGTATCTATACAAGCATATATGCAATTATGTGCAAAGCTTAGACATATAGAAATTATCGCAATGCGATTCAATATCAAAACCAATCCCCAGCAACGACACCATTTTGCTGGTACGGTAAAGCGGCAAGCAAAAATTAATTAAGTACCCGGTTTTTGTCGTCTCCACAAGGATCGATTCGAGGGAAAGAATGTCGTTTGACAATCTCTAGATCTCTAAGTTTGGTTTTAAATGGTTTGAGAGTAAAAAACCAAAAGAAAAACATATGAACAAGAAACTAAATACATTCTTTAGAGAGGAGAAAACTCGACACGAGTTGTATTTCCTTCTACCCATCAAATATACAATCTACTAATCAGTTGTACGCAACCTAAAACACTCATCAATATCATCACGCATTCTCTCAATACCGTCTATGTCTAGAGCGGTGTCGTGAGAAATACCATATCCATCGCTATACGATATCTCCATATAACAACCGATACAATAAGCTTTAAGTTCAACACAAAGCAAATATCAACCACAAATCAATTTCTCCAATTTGTGTCTCGATAGATGAATATCCTAGATCCGGATTCGAAGAGGATATATCTACCGCAACTCAAATCCAAATATAAAGCGAGTAAAATAAGGATAACACCGATAAAGATTTGTAAAATAGCTCGTATACAACGCCATGATCAATACATATACATAAAATCAGAGTAAACTTACATACAAACCCCACAAATGGAAACTACAAAGGGAAGAAAGGAGAAGAATCAAAATCTCTTGCGGTGTCAATCACGATTAAAGAAGCTTCAATCCCGGATCATCGATTTACAACCTACATTGATGTTGTTAAAGCTCTCTAAACTCCAAAAATGTGTTTGATGAAGCTGGGGTTAAAAGATCCCAAAAACATCAACTAAAAAATATCTAAAAATTGACTTTATAGACAAATTTGGGGTCCCGTGTTCGCCCAGCGAAGTCCCATTCGCCCAACGAACATATGCCGCCTTAGCTACTGCCAAAGATGAAGAAATTTACTCGTTTGCAACCGCAGGACAATTACACTCATCTGAAAATAATGCTAACAAGAGTTCAATTCATACATTCATCTAACAATCATAAATGAAATCATGGAAGCAAATAGATCACTAAGGGCTTGAAAGGCTGTAGCTTGGCCAGATTTCACAACAAAAGAGTCATTTCTTAAACTATTGAATCGAAGTTGCCACGCAAAAGAAACATTCACTACACATGGTATTTACACATCACAACTTCATTCACCAATTTCTTTTCTCGATTGCTCACCCATTCCAAACTTCCTTTGCACAATTATTTTTCATTCTCTATTTTTTTTCTTTTCAAACAAGCATCTTTTTCTTTTGTTTTTCACATTCATATTCACAATTTTCTTATGCTTGTTCAAAATTTTTAGTAACATACCATTTCCTTTCATTCTCCCCAACTTGAATACCATCAAACCTCAAGTGAATGCTCCATGCTATTTATGGCAAGAAAATCAATTTAAAACATTGTTCAAAGGTTTTAAGATTTTTTTTAGAATCCCACAAAATTCAATGATGAACTTAACTTTTAATTTATGTACACACATCAATTTCATCACCAAATTAGGATATAAGCTGTTAAGGCTCAAAGGGGTTAACGAATACTCACTACTCACGGGTAAGTTACTTTTGGATATGGTTATGGTCAATATAAACAAATGCCTTGATCATTTTCTAATGCTTCCACAAAAACACAATAATAAAAAGATTAAGCATGAATAAAACGAATTAAACAAAGTTATCAGTCATCCTAAGCATTTAGTAAACAATGGAGGTTTCTCACAATTTGTGGCCTTTGGACCTAAGTGATTCAAAATTGAACAAAAATTGCAAGAGAATGAATGACATGTTATTTGTACAAAGCCTAAGGTTCATAAACATGTTATGTTCTAGAAAAGCAATAGACACAAACCTTAGCCATGTAACTCCTTTAAACTTTTCTCATTACCATAACATTTTCTAGTTGAAACAATTAAACTTGAACAATCACAAAATGCATCCTCAAGCTAATAAAAAATAAAGCTTGAGACAAAACACAAAAATTTCCTAACAACCTAACAAAATTGAATCAAACTAAATAAACATAAAGCTATACAAACTCAAAAACCGTTGGGTTGCCTCCCAACAAGCGCTTGTTTCACGTCGTTAGCTCAACGCCTTTATTGTTCTTTGCTAGTAACTTCCTCACAAACATGTCGATGCTTTGTCAAAGCGCCAACCTAAAGAAAGTGTCCTAATAAAACACTTTAACAAAAGTTACGGGAATACAATATATACAACACTAGAACAAACATAATGGAAGACAAAAGCAAAACAAGTATCTATACAAGCATATATGTAATTATGTGCAAAGCTTAGACATATAGAAATTATCGCAATGCGATTCAATATCAAAACCAATCCCCAGCAACGACACCATTTTGCTGGTACGGTAAAGCGGCAAGCAAAAATTAATTAAGTACCCGGTTTTTGTCGTCTCCACAGGGATCAGTTTCAGGGAAAGAATGTCGTTCGACAATCTCTACATCTCTAAGTTTGGTTTTAAATGGTTTGAGAGTAAAGAGCCAATAGAAAAACATATGAACAAGAAAATAAATACATTCTTTAGAGAGGAGAAAACTCGACACGAGTTATATTTCCTTTTACCCATAAAATACACAATCTACCAATCAGTTGTACGCAACCTAAAACACTCATCAATATCATCACGCATTCTCTCAATACCGTCTATGTCTAGAGCGGTGTCGTGAGAAATACCATATCCATCGCTATACGATATCTCCATATAACAACCGATACAATAAGCTTTAAGTTCAACACAAAGCAAATATCAACCACAAATCAATTTCTCCAATTTGTGTCTCGATAGATGAATATCCTATATTCGGATTCGAAGAGGATATATCTACCACAACTCAAATCCAAATATAAAGCGAGTAAAATAAGGATAACACCGATAAAGATTTGTAAAATAGCTCGTATACAACGCCATGATCAATACATATACATAAAATCAGAGTAAACTTACATACAAACCCCACAAATGGAAACTACAAAGGGAAGAAAGGAGAAGAATCAAAATCTCTTGCGGTGTCAATCACGATTAAAGAAGCTTCAATCCCGGATCATCGATTTACAACCTACATTGATGTTGTTAAAGCTCTCTAAACTCCAAAAATGTGTTTGATGAAGCTGGGGTTAAAAGATCCCAAAAACATCAACTAAAAAATATCTAAAAATTGACTTTATAGACAAATTTGGGGTCCCGTGTTCGCCCAGCGAAGTCCCATTCGCTCAACGAACATATGCCGCCTTAGCTACTGCCAAAGATGAAGAAATTTACTCGTTTGCAACCGCAGGACAATTACACTCATCTGAAAATAATGCTAACAAGAGTTCAATTCATACATTCATCTAACAATCATAAATGAAATCATGGAAGCAAATAGATCACTAAGGGCTTGAAAGGCTGTAGCTTGGCCAGATTTCACAACAAAAGAGTCATTTCTTAAACTATTGAATCGAAGTTGCCACGCAAAAGAAACATTCACTATACATGGTATTTACACATCACAACTTCATTCACCAATTTCTTTTCTCTATTGCTCACCCATTCCAAACTTCCTTTGCACAATTATTTTTCATTCTCTATTTTTTTTCTTTTCAAACAAGCATCTTTTTCTTTTGTTTTTCACATTCATATTCACAATTTTCTTATGCTTGTTCAAAATTTTTAGTAACATACCATTTCCTTTCATTCTCCCCAACTTGAATACCATCAAACCTCAAGTGAATGCTCCATGCTATTTATGGCAAGAAAATCAATTTAAAACATTGTTCAAAGGTTTTAAGATTTTTTTTAGAATCCCACAAAATTCAATGATGAACTTAACTTTTAATTTATGTACACACATCAATTTCATCACCAAATTAGGATATAAGCTGTTAAGGCTCAAAGGGGTTAACGAATACTCACTACTCACGGGTAAGTTACTTTTGGATATGGTTATGGTCAATATAAACAAATGCCTTGATCATTTTCTAATGCTTCCACAAAAACACAATAATCAAAAGATTAAGCATGAATAAAACGAATTAAACAAAGTTATCAGTCATCCTAAGCATTTAGTAAACAATGGAGGTTTCTCACAATTTGTGGCTTTTGGACCTAAGTGATTCAAAATTGAACAAAAATTGCAAGAGAATGAATGACATGTTATTTGTACAAAGCCTAAGGTTCATAAACATGTTATGTTCTAGAAAAGCAATAGACACAAACCTTAGCCATGTAACTCCTTTAAACTTTTCTCATTACCATAACATTTTCTAGTTGAAACAATTAAACTTGAACAATCACAAAATGCATCCTCAAGCTAATAAAAAATAAAGCTTGAGACAAAACACAAAAATTCCTGACAACCTAACAAAATTGAATCAAACTAAATAAACATAAAGCTATACAAACTCAAAAACCGTTGGGTTGCCTCCCAACAAGCGCTTGTTTCACGTCGTTAGCTCAACGCCTTTATTGTGCTTTGCTAGTAACTTCCTCACAAACATGTCGATGCTTTGTCAAAGCGCCAACCTAAAGAAAGTGTCCTAATCAAACACTTTAACAAAAGTTACGGGAATAAAATATATACAACACTAGAACAAACATAATGGAAGACAAAAGCAAAACAAGTATCTATACAAGCATATATGCAATTATGTGCAAAGCTTAGACATATAGAAATTATCGCAATGCGATTCAATATCAAAACCAATCCCCAGCAACGACACCATTTTGCTGGTACGGTAAAGCGGCAAGCAAAAATTAATTAAGTACCCCGGTTTTTGTCGTCTCCACAGGGATCGGTTTCAGGGAAAGAATGTCGTTCGACAATCTCTACATCTCTAAGTTTGGTTTTAAATGGTTTGAGAGTAAAGAGCCAATAGAAAAACATATGAACAAGAAAATAAATACATTCTTTAGAGAGGAGAAAACTCGACACGAGTTATATTTCCTTTTACCCATAAAATACACAATCTACCAATTAGTTGTACGCAACCTAAAACACTCGTCAATATAATCACGTATTCTCTCAATACCGTCTATGTCTAGAGCGGTGTCGTGAGAAACAATGTATCCATCGCTATACGATTTCTCCATATAACAACCGATACAATAAGCTTTAAGTTCAACACAAAGAAAATATCAACCACAAATCAATTTCTCCAATTTGTGTATCGATAGATGAATATCCTAGATCCTGATTCGAAAAGGATATGTCTACAGCAACTCAAATCCAAACATAAAGCCAGTAAAACAAGGATAACACCGATAAATATTGTTAAAATTGCTCGTATACAACGCCATGATCAATACATATACATAAAATCAGAGTAAACTTACATACAAACCCCACAAATGGAAACTAAAAAGGGAAGAAAGGAGAAGAATCAAAATCTCTCGCGGTGTCAATCACGATTAAAGAAGCTTCAATCCTGGATCATCGAGTTGCAACCTCCATTGATGTTGTTAAATCTCTCTAAACTCCAAAAATGTGTTTGATGAAGTTGGGGTTAAAAGATCCCAAAAACATCAACTAAAAAATATCTAAAAATTGACTTTATAGGAAAAATTGGGGTCCCGTGCTCGCCCAGCAAACATATGCCACCTTAGCTACTGCCAAAATAGTGTTTCCACGCTTTTGAGCACTTTCTGTTCACCTAGGAAACATGACAGCAAACCAGCACTTGTTTCGACCATAACTTTTGAACCGTAACTCCCTTTTACGCACGGTCGGAAGCATTCGAAAGCTTATTCAATGCTCTATAAGATAATGACAAAATATAATTGCTTGTATACCTGCAAAAATGAGAGAAAAACAATTAAACTAAATGATATTTACATGATACGCAATATATACATTATAATGTAAACTATACAACATACGCACAAAAGTTGAGGTTTGTTGGTTGAATTAAGCCAATAAATGCCTATTATTCAAACTCAATATCACTCCAATTTAACACTTATCACTTTGTATTTCCCTACTTTTCTTTTTTTATTGCATTTTGTTTTGTATATCCATTTGACACCAATTTTCCGAGCTCTTGGTGGTAGACTAACAAGGCTCCAAGCATCATTTTTCTCAATACTTTCAATTTCCAAGTTCATAGTTTTCCTCCACTTCTCACGCTTCACCGCTTCATCTTAATTGAGATGATCATTGCTGCTACAAAACACTTCTAAATTGTGTAGCTGCTCTTCTTCCTCTCTTCTGAGTTTGTAACATAGTCATTCATGTACCTTGGCCTTGTTCTTTGCCTCACTGCTGGATCTACACGCTTTTGCCTTTGAGCATTGTTTTCCTCTTCAGTAGTATTATCCTCACTAGCACTTTCTACATTGCTTCCCTCATGCTGTGAGCCATCAATCTCCATGTCTACTTATCTATATCAACATTGTTGGTTGATTGAGTCATGTATTCTTTGTCATGCTTGTTCCATTCCCAACTTTTTGATTCATCAAAAACCAAATTCTTGTTGATAAAGATCTTGTTATTCACAAGATCATATAGCTTGTAAGCCTTTGATTCTTCACTAACTCCCAGGAGAACACACTTCGTACTCTTGAAATATAGCTTTTTTTGTGCACATCAGGAATGTGTACAAAAGCTATGCACACAAACACCTTGAAGTGATGCACTGAGGGCTTTACACCACTACATGCCTCTTCTCGAGTCATGTTTTTCACAGATAATGTTGGAATTCTATTGATTATATATGCTTCCCATTTAGTTTCTTCAGGCTAAAAGATCTTAAGAACATTTCTACTTGTCATCATTTTTCTAATCACATTCATCATAGTCTTATTCTTTCTCTCTAACACTCTATTTTTCTTTGGAATATTGGCAGTTTTCAATTGCCTCTTGATGCCATGAAGACTGTAAAAGTCACAAAAAGCATTTAATGTAAACTCCCCCCTCTATCTTTCCTAATACATTTGATGTAGAGGCCCGACTCTTTTTCTTTTAAGGCTTTGAATTGTTTGAAAACATTAAATGCAATAATTTTCATGCAAAAAGTAATTTCATATCATTCTACTAAAGTCATATGTGAGTGTAATGAAATACATGCTCCTATCATTTGGTGTAGGTATGATAGGTCCACACACATCTGAGTTGATTTACTCAAGCTTTTCTTTGGCTTTCCATGTGGCTTGGTTTAGTATGGCTTCTCTATGTTGCTTTCCCATTAAACAATATTAACAAGTCCCCTTTAGGTCCTTCAAACTAGGCATTTCTTTCAGCATGTTTGTCTTGATAAGTGTGCCAAGGAATTTAAAGCTTAGATGGCCATATCTGCTATGCCACAAATGTTTTACATTATCTAAAGAAATCTTCATGCACATGGGAAGAACAACAGGTGCCGACACAACAAACAGACTTTTGGATGCGATCTTTGTGTTCATGATCAATCCTCTATAAATATGATTTACTTTGCAACCTCCATCGTTGTACACTATTGTTAGTTCTGTTTGCATTAGTTAACAAACACTTAGAAGATTATTCTTTAAGCCTGGAAAGTAATACACATCAGTGATTACTTGAGTGATTCCATTTGTGCGAAGCTTCAAATATCCCTTTCCCATTACTTGCATCTTGGAATCATCCCCTAACTTGACAGATTCACAAAATCTTTCATCAAAATTTAACAACCATTCTTTTGTTCCAACCATATGACTAATGCATCTTGATTTAAGAAACCACACTTGATTGTTAGTTTTTTCGTCTTCCTTTGTGCCATGAGTAATAACTATTCATTTCCATCGAATTCAGCAAAGTTGGCATCATTCTCTTGCCAACTTAGACATTCACTTTGATAGTGCCCTATCTTGTGGCACTTATAACATTGGATCTGATCTCTGCCCAGTCTTTTTCTTCCACGACAACAAAAGCCACCATGTCCCCTACCTCGATTGTTGATACCACCACGACTATAACTTGCAATATTTAACACATGTTCATCCTCATTTTCATGAGTGATCTTCATCCTTTGCTCATGCATCAAGTGACTGCTTTTTAGATCATCAAGGGACAAGGTTGTTATATAATTCAATTCTTCTATGGAGCATACCACATAATTGAATTTTATGGTCATAGACCTCAATACCTTCTCAACAATGGCAATTTTCTCAATCTTCTCACCTTGAGCAACCATCTTGTTTGCAATAGCAAAAGTTCTTGCAAAA
The DNA here is from genome assembly GCA_022829125.1 of Lathyrus tuberosus. Classification (NCBI taxonomy): domain Eukaryota; kingdom Viridiplantae; phylum Streptophyta; class Magnoliopsida; order Fabales; family Fabaceae; genus Lathyrus; species Lathyrus tuberosus. Next base: position 14,451,069 of record JALAZF010000062.1, on the reverse strand, counting down.
TATTCATCAACTGTTTCGTTATCCTTCATGCAAAGAACTTAAAATTCTCGATGCAAAATCTAAAATTGAGCTCTCTTTACTTTCGTTGACCCTTGATGCTTCTTGCACATGGAATCCCATATATCTTTGGTTGTGTCGTGATTCAAATTTGTTTCAAGAATTGTTCTCTCAATTGCTTGAAATATATAGTTCTTGGCCTTGCGGTTTTTGAACTTGTTTTCTTCTGCAAGTATTCTTTGTTCCAGCATTGCATCTGATGGTGCAATCGTAACACCCTTCTCTACCAATTCCCAATACTCCTTAGATCCAAGAAGATTCTCCATAAGCATGGCCTAATGATCGTAAAATGCGTCGAATTTGGAAATTTTTGGTGTCAAGAATTTTGATGAATCATCCATGAAGATGATTCAAATGAGGGGCTGATACGAAAGGATAATAGAATAAATGACTTTCTCTAACCACGATATCAAAACTGCGCTTCTTGAATGAAAGAGGCACACCTAGATCATCAACCAGTGCTCTAGATACCCCCTGTTAGAATGATAAAATTGTTATTGAATAATGAAGCTTTAAACTTTATGTGTACATGAATGATCAATTGCTTATATAGTTAGGAATCTCATTCATAGATAACTACCTTATAACTAACTTCTAGTTAGTTATTCTATTAGCTAACTATATTCTAACATTTACATGTTGAACACATTGCTACAACATTTTGTTTATAATTCCAAATTGTGCTAAGTTGTAGTTTAAGTTTAAAGTTGAAGAAGTAGTAGTACAATTATTTTGAATGGTGATCGAATGGTGGTTAAAATTGATTTTTAAAATAAAAGCAAAAAAAACTCGCTCAAACTGAGCTTTAATTAAAAAGGCAATACAACATTCATATTCATTTATTTTTATATAAGCCACTTATACAAACGACCAATAGATATGAGTTAAAAATTGAAAATAATCATTGTATATTATAAAAAATAAATAAGAACAATCATCATATTTATTGAAACTCGATGGACATGATGATTCTTTTAAGTAAAAGGAATCACTATCACTTAAAGACTTTTATTATTGGGGGGGTTGTTTTAGTAGCTTAATTCAGTTATTTTTATTGTGTTTCTTAATTGTGGCCCACGGCCCATTTTTATATAGAAACCCTAGATATATATTGTAAGCAACTCTTCTTTGAATGGTAGAAAAAATCTGAAGTTGTTTTATTATTTCTTCTTTAGGAACTTAGATCTAGTGTTAATTTTGAGCAATTATCTATCATGGTCCTTTCATTCTTTGATTTCATGGCTCCCCCTAAAACACCCAATCCTTCTTTTAGAGAAATTGTAGAAGAAGTTGTTCAAACAACTCACCTTCACTCAGACAATGCTATGAATCAAAACCAACAATAAATGGATGAGAGGTTTGATAAGACTAATGCAGATTTGGAGCTTCATATTGGAAAAATTCACACCAGATTGGACAATGAAAAGGAAATCTCAGATTTCAGATTTGAATCAATCATGTTTATTCTCAACAAGCTTGCAACCCAACGGGAACAACAACACTCTGTTACTAAGAAACACAACCACCTTCTCTCATAACCCACCTCAACCACCAGTTACTATACAACTACAAAACATTGCTGCACATCCCCACCACCCATACCATCTTACCTCTCCTCCCAACCCCTTTTGCATTTACCTAAAATTATAATATACCCTTTTTCCAACAGATTCCTTACCCCTAATTTCCTCAAATTCCCCCATTACCCCCTTTTCGAACCCCTAAACTTGAACTTGCTGTGTTTGATGGTTCAAACCCATTAGAATGGTTATTTCAAGCTGATCAAATTTTTTCTTTTTACAATTTACCACCAGCAAATAGATTGTCATTAATTTCATTTTACATGAAGGGTGATGCTTTATGTTGGTTTAAATGTATGCATCAAAGTCATTTATTAACTGATTGGGTCTAATTTACAAAAGCTTTGGAATTACGTTTTGGTCCTTCTACTTACGAAAATAATCAAGTTGAGTTATTTAAATTAAAACAAGACGGATGAGTTGTGGATTACCAAACAAAGTTTGAGAAATTAGGAACCCAAGTGGTTGGTTTACCCCAAGATGCCATTCTTAATTGTTTTATTTTGGGTTTAACACTAGATATTCAAAGTGAACTAGCTATTCATAAACCTATTTCCATTTCACAAGCCATTGGACTTGCAAAACTCATCGAATCCAAATTGAAAGATACAAAACCCAAAATTCAAAAACCCTATACCACCCCTTTTATCCGTCCAAACCCACCTTTTCAACACCAAGTCAACAACAAAACCCCAACTCCATCGCTTACACAAACTGTTCCTGCTCCTAAAAACCCTTCTCCCCCCAACCCACTAAAATGCCTATACGGCGTCTCTTCAACAGCCAACTGCAAGAGCGTCGTGCTCAAGGATTGTGTTTTAATTGTGAAGAAAAATTCATTCCGGGACATAAGTGTACATCTGACATATTTTTGTTGCTACTTGAAGAGGAGGAGACTTCCTAATCTGAACAAGTTATAGAACTAACTTGTGAGACAGAACCTCTAGAATTGGATCATACAAATACCTATTTCCAACTCTCACCATAAGCTTTATCTGACCAGTTTTTTCTTCAAACTTTAAAATTCTAAGGTATTATTAACCGTCTGCCGGTTATGGTTCTAGTTTACTCTACTTGCATAACACCTAAACCTCCCAACCACCCAAATTCCCCAATTTTCCATTATGGTGGGCAACAGTTCCCATTTGAAATGCCAAGGGATATGTCATGATGTTCCCATCTCCCTTGAAAACCAACCTTTCTCCTTACCTTTTTATTTACTACCTATTGAGGGTGCTGATGTGGTTTTTGGCATGGCCTAGTTATGAACGCTTGGACCTATACATGGTGATTTTTCCATTCCATCCATTACATTTTCTCACAATGACACCACAATCACTCTAAAAGGAGACTCTAAATCAAACCCAACTCTTACAAGTTTCCACCAACATTGTCACCTAGTTCACACCGACTCTATCACATCCTTACATTTAATAACATTCCTTGTTGTTCCAACATATGACCCTCTACACCCTAATATCACATCAATTGACAACCTTCCACCTTCTCTTCCATCTGAAGTCAGCACCCTTATCCAAAACTACCCAACCGTTTTTCAAGGTCCTCAAGGCCTTCCCCCTTCAAGGACTCATGATCATCACATTCCACTCCTCCCAAATACAAAACATGTAAACATAAAGCCTTACCGAAACCCATATTTCCAAAAAGAGGCAATGACCTCAATTATCCAAAAAAATGTTACAGGATGACATTATTATCCCTAGTCACAATCCCTTTTCCTCACCCATTCTACTTGTAAAAAAAAGCATAGGAGCTGGCGTTTTGTGTTGATTGTCGGGCTCTTAATGTTGTTACTGTCAAGGACCGATTTCCCATCCCAACCATTGATGAACGATTAGATAAATTGGGGAATGCATCAATTTTCCCTAAGATAGATCTACGCTCAGGTTATCACCAAATTCGAGTTTCTTCAGAAGATACCTATAAGAAAGCTTTCAGGACATTTGATGGACATTACAAATTTCTCGTAATGCCCTTTAGGCTCACAAATGCCCCTTCAACATTTTAATCTGCCATGAATGATCTACTACGCCCTTACTTGCAACAGTTTGTTTTGGTTTTCTTTGACGACATTCTGATTTACAGCCCCAATTTTAATGATCATTTAGTTCATTTGAAAATTGTTTTTGACCTTTTAAAGTTCCAAGTTTTTGTTGCAAAATTGGCTAAACGTGTTTTTGCAGTTGATAAGGTCCATTCTCTTGGTCATGTTATATCTGCTGGGAATAATTCCCTAGATCCATACAAAGTGAAAGCCATTTTGGACTAGACTGTACCTCGTTCACTCACGGCTCTCAGGTTTAATTTAGGCCTCGCTTGTTTTTGTCATTTTTTTATGCATAATTACGCCACACTCGCTGCTCCACTCACCGATTTGTTACGTTCCACTAAATTTGTTTGGAGTACAAAGGCGGTCAAAGCCTTTACAGAGTTAAAGACAAAGATGACCGACATGCTGATTCTTATCTTGCTGGATTTTTAAAAAAATCATTGTGGAAACAAATACTTCTAGAGTCGCCATTGGTGTTGTGTTGTCGCAGGAAGGTCATCCTATTGCTTTCTTCAGTAAGAAAATGTGTCCAAGGATGAAAGCAACTTTGATATATGTGCGTGAGATGTTTGGTGTATCAGAGGCAGTTAAAAAGTGGCTTCAGTATCTTATTGGTCAACAATTTCACATTTACACTGATCAAAAGAGCTTACGCAATCTACTACTTTAAATCATTCAAACTCTAGAACAACGAAAATGGGAAGCAAAGTTACAGGGTTTCAATTTTGATATATTTTACAAAAATGGAAGATCTAATTTGGTTGTTGATGCTTTGATTAGGAAATTCTTAGAAGAATCCTTGTTGATGACTTTATCCTCACTAATCCCAGCCCTCTTAACCACACTCTGCATGTTTTATGCAACAAACAACGCAGGCCAGAAATTAGTAGAGCAGATGATTAATAATCAAAGTGAGAAGAAGTTTTATAAGTTCACACAAGGGATATTGTACTACAAAGATAAAAATTTTGTACCTGACATGTGTTACACCCCCAAAATTTGCCCTCCTATTTGTGGCTTATGCTTCATTCATTAGGTCATACTCATTCATGCATTGCATTGGCTCTAAGACATAAGATCAAAGTATCTTAGTTTTCCTCAGGAGGAGGAGTGGGTTTTCAAAGAAATGAGAGATGAGATGTCCTCAACACCATGGTACTCTTAAGCTACAAGGTCTGCACATACTTCAAAGTATCTCAACAAGTTCACCAAATCAACTGGTGGTTAAGGTTTCAAGTGTTTTAAAGGGTTGATCATTGTTCTCCTATATTTTGGCCCTGAGCTAGGGTTTTGGTCAAAGGCAAACATGTGATTGATTTTTGGAGCTAATCATGATTCTATGATTCAACATACATATCAAGGGTTCCATATATGCCTCATGTTTCCTCACAAATCATTTCAGAAGATTCCAAGTGGATAGAGGAAAATTTTAAATTCATCTGGTCAAGAAAAGTCAACTGATGCTCTAAGTGAGTCAAAGCTTGATTCTTGAGTTCTTGGGTCATATTTGGATATTTTAAGTCACCATCCATGTTAACAAGAGGTTTTATCAAGATAAACCCATAGAAATCAAGAAATTCCCAAAAGTTCCTAAATTAGGGTCTCATGAATTTCACTAAGTATGGAAAATGCATGTTCATATGGTTATTTTGCAAGATGTGTATCTCTCTCCTCAATGAGCCAAAGTGAGGAATCAAGGGCTAGAATTGAAGATGACATCATACACTACAAGTTTGTAGAAGAAATCAACTTTAGAAGATGCATGGATCAAGAGTTGTGAAGACATGAAGTTGAGAAAAATGAGATTCAAGTTTCCAACACTTGGAATTTTTCTAAGTGTCAAAATTCAGTTAAGATTTCCTGTTTTCAATGGAAATTTTCTCATAGTTCCAAGCTCAATTTCATTTTGCAATCAATATGAAAGTTGTTAACCATTCTCCAAGCTTTCTTTGGACACCAAGAACACATCATTTGGATAATTAAAACTCAAGTTATGTTGCTTCAAAGATAGGGTATTCAAGTTGGTCAATTTTGATAAAATCATGAGATTTTTCTTAGTGTCATCGGTCAGATTTATGGAACCAACTTCAAAGGAAAAATTCTCATTGATCAAAGCTTCAATTCATCTTTCCTTCAACATCAAACTTGTTCATCATGCTCCAAACTTTCCTTTGAGCACAAGTTCTCCTCCATTAGGGCCAAAGTCATCAAGTTACAACCATTCAAAGTTGGCTATGTGAACATGTTTTGCTAGCAATCAAACTATACCATAATTGGATTTATTTTTTTGAAATTGATTGCAGCATACCATATCATCATATACCATTGTTAGATGTCAAACATGACTAATATTTCTATTTGATACTTGACATTTTTATACTCTTTTATGCTTAATTGTGGATTTTAATCTTGAATTATTGTTATTCTTCAAACATTGTGAAAATAGCTTTGGTGCTTGTAATGTGTGTGTTATTGTGCAGAAAAAGGCACTAATTAATCAAAGAAGTAAGACATAAAGAAATGATACAAGTTACCAAAGAAAGGAAGAAAACATCAGCAAGTTCACTTTGCGAACTTGCCAGTAAATGTTCGCTTTGCGAACAACTGGGGAAGCTCCAGCGAATGGTCCCAGGATTTGGACAGTAAGAAAAGGGACTCAAGTTCGCTTTGCGAACTTCCCAGCGAATGTTCGTTGATTCATCACTTTGCGAAGACCTAGTGAATGACAGATGAGGCAGTAGCTAAATGGGCCTAAGTTCGCTTTGCGAACAAAAGTTCGCATTGCGAACTTATGCAGAACTTTTGAGGCGGTTTAGTTTATCAGAGGCACCTCAGGTGCCAAATTCATAGTTCGCTAGGCGAACAAAAAGTTCGCAGTGCAAACTAGTCTGATTTCAAGTGTACTATAAATGCATTTTATGTATTTTCTTGGGATCATAACCTCATTTTATCACACCAAAACCTAAGTTTATGATATTTCTTCATCTAAGAGAGATTCTTCACATTGAGAAGCTGGATTTGTATCTGATCTCGATTATTCGACGCGGATGCTTTTTCATCTCCTCACGAAACTTGTGAAACAAGCTACCATGAATATGTGTAGCTAAACACATCTTGTGTCAAGATTAGTGGTAGGTAATCCTTTATTTTGTATGTATTGATCTTGATTGTAGTGTGTGAACTTTGTTGATGATAAATATAGAAGAAAAACTTTGTTTATATGGTCTATATTTTGTTTTAGTTCATGATTGAGAAATATGTTCTAAAACTTGACCTAAGTTTCAATCCATCAATAATCATGAGGCTAGAGATAGTTTTTAAAGTTGATGTTCATAAATATTGATCTTGAATGTTATCATATTGATAGTTTGAGTGAGAGATCATCTAAGGATCAATATGGTAAATCCCACAACAAGTGTTAGAGATAAACTTGTTGAGAGGATATGTGGTTATATTCATCGTTAACAAGTTCACATCCTTTATCGAGTAAATACGTATAAAACGGATTATCGGACCCTAATCTTGGCATCCTTTTACCAAATCTTTAAAACCAATTTCTTTACCGTTGATTACTAAATTCTTATGCAAACGATCTGATACAAAACAACCAAACTCTTTGTTACTTTAAAAGTTTAAAACAATTTTGACTATAGAACGGCGGAAATACATATACAATCCTTGTGGAGACGATAAAACACCCCCCCAAAATACTTTTCAACAAAATGGCGTCGTTGTCGGGGATTGTTATTTGATATTGCAAGCATCGTAATAGTTAAGTTTAAGCTTGTATAACTTTTTCTTGTGCTTGTTAATTTGTTTGGCTAAGTGTGCATACTCTGTTTATGCGAGGGAAGTTACCCGCAGACCAACTTCTTTTCAATCCTGAGATTGAAAGAACTGCGCGTAAGTTAAATAGAAAAACAAGGCGGAGGAGGAAACTTGCTAAAGAAAGAGGAGAATGAGGAGAAAGTTCAACTTCGACACCAATACCATAGTTAACGCCAATCATGGCAGCTCCACCACCACCACCACCTGCTTTAACACCATGTGCAAATAGTCCAAGGCACACAGCTCAGTTCTCATGCAATGCCCACACTGGGAGACATTCGAAAATGCAGACGGGTATCCTCGCTCTTCTATACTAGAATCCATTCACCGGTATGGATCACGAGGATCCCTTTACTCATTTGGCCAAATTCTATGAAATTGCGGGTGCGACTGGGGCACCTGAAGATGAAGAAGAGTCTTTATTTAAGAGACTGTTCCCGTATTCCCTACTTGGGAAGGCAAAGGAATGGTACCTTGACCTATCAACTGCTATTATGACGGACTGGAACACGTTAGAAGATAAGTTCTTGGAACGTTTTTTCCCCACAATCGTTTCATGGAAGCGAAAACGGTGATTGCAGTTTTCTCACAAGGTAGGAATGAGTCTCTCAACGAAGCTTGGGGGAGATTCAAGTCCATGCTTAGAAAATGCAAAGGGCACGGTTTTAATGAGCTAACGCAAGTGCATATTTTCAGAAATGGTCTTCAAATGGTTCATAAAACATTGTTGGATGCTACCGCGGGCGGGTCTTTAATGACTAAAAGTGCCGACGAAGCCATTTCTATCATAGACAAGATGGCACTAAATGACCATCAAGGGAATCATAACCGTGGCCAATCTCAAAAGAAACCGGGAGTGCTAGAGTTGGGGACAAATGATACAATTCTTGCTCAGAACAAATTGTTATCTCAACAAGTTGAGTTGTTAACGCAACAAATGTCAAAGCTCCCTCAACAAATTAAAGAAATGCAAGAGTTGTCGGACAAAAATGTGCAAATAGTGATGTGTGAGTTATGTAAAGGCGATCACCCAACCGGCTATTGTCCTCCTTGTCCTCCGGTTGATGAAGAAACCAAATTACATGAATAATCAAAATCAACAACAAGGTTATCAAAGGCAACAACAACAACCTTATCAAATTCAACAAGGATATCAACCAAGAGGAAATTATCAAAACCAACAAGGATACCGACAAAATCTGTATCAACCCGTACAACCTCAAGGTGGGAGTTCCAAGCTTGAAGAAACTCTAAACCAATTCATCCAAATGTCCATGGCTAACCAAAAGACAAATGAAGCATCGATCAAAAATCTCGAGAATCAAGTTGGGCAACTTGCAAAACAAATGGCCGATCAACAAGCGGGGCCATCTTTCTCCGCAAATACTCAAACTAACCCGAAGGAGCATTGCAAAGCGATTGTTACTAGGAGTGGGAGAGAGTTAGGAGAAGGAGAGAAAAATGAGAAAAATGTTGATGTAAGAATTGAGGAGGTTGTGGAGGAAAAAAAAGATAATGAGGTTGTAGTTGAAAAGAATGATAAGGAAGAAGTTGAAAATGAAAATGAGAAGTTAGTTGAAAAGAATAACCTTGAGAAGGAAAAGATAGAAGAAAAGAAGAGAAGAGTAAAAAAGGGGAAGGAGATAGTGAATCCAATTCCTATTCAAAACTCACCTTACCTTCATGTTCCCAACAAGAAGGACAATGAAAGGCATTACACTCGTTTCATGGACATATTCAAACAATTGCAAATCAATATTTCGTTCTCCGAAACGCTTGAACAAATGCCAAAATATGCTAAGTTCATGAAAGATATTCTTACAAAGAAGCGAAGATATTCGGAGCCGGAAACAATTATCCTTGATGCAAATTGTAGTGCTATAATCCAAAGAACTCTACCAAAGAAAGAAGTCGATCTGGGGTGTGTTACTTTGCCGGTAACCATTGGTGATGTTTATGTTGGCAAAGGCTTAATTAATTTGGACTCAAGCATCAACTTAATTCCATTGTCTATTGTGAAGAGGCTTGAGAACATTGAAATGAAAGCAATTCGAATGACATTACAATTGGCGGACAAATCCACAACTCATCCTCATGGATTGACTCAAGATGTATTGGTTAAGGTTGATAAGTTTTTCTTCTCGGTTGACTTTGTTGGTATTGATATGGAGGAAGACGAGGATGCTCCATTGATTCTTGGATGCCCTTTTATGAAGACCGCTCGAATGATGATTGATGTTGACGATGGTCTTATGAAAGTAAGAGTTCAAAATGAAGAAGTGTGCTTTAATCTTTTTGAAGCAATGAAGCATTCTCATGATAAACATGATAGTTTCCGTATTGATGCAACGGAAGAAGCCATAATGGAAGTCTCAAAGCAAGTTCATATAGTATCTCCCTTGGAAAGAGCTCTTGATGACTCATTTGAAATATTTTCCATTGAAGAAGAAAGGGCACTTGAAGAGTGTTTGAAGGAACTTGAATCTTTAAAAGAGTTACAACCATGGGAAAGTGAAACGGAAGAGTTGAAGAAAGAGGTGAGTGATGATAAGTCTCAACTTGAATTGAAGGTGTTACCTTCTAATTTGAAGTATGTGTTCCTTGATGACGGTTGTAACAAACCGGTTATCATTAGCAACATTTTGACCGACAAAGAGGAAAACCGTTTGATTCAAGTTTTGAAGAAGAATCAATAAGCTATAGGTTGGATTCTTTCCGATCTAAAGGGAATTAGTCCGGCCTATTGCATGCACAAAATCTTAATGGAAGAGGACTTCAAGGTGGTAGCTCAACCACAACGCCATTTGAATCCTACTATGAAGGAAGAGGTGAGAAAGGAGGTTTTTAAGCTATTGGATGCCGGAATGATTTATCCAATATCCGATAGTCCGTGGGCGAGTCCCGTGCAAGTTGTGCCCAAGAAGGGAGGAATGAGCGTTATTAGAAATTAAAAAAATGAATTGATTCTGATGAGAACTGTGACGGGTTGGAGTAAGTGTATCGATTATAGGAGGCTTAATACCGCTACTAAAAAAGATCATTTTCCACTTCCGTTTATGGATCAAATGCTTAAGAGATTGTCGGGTCAAGAATTTTATTGCTTCTTAGATGGCTATTCCAGTTATAACCAAATATCGGTTGATCCGGAAGACCATGAGAAGACGGCGTTCACTTGGCCCTTTGGAATTTTTGCTTACCGGAAGATGCCTTTTGGCTTGTGCAACGCACCGACAACAAACTTGATGCTAAATTGGGAGAAATGCAACTTCATAGTAACAGAGGGGATTGTGTTCGACCATAAAGTCTCCTCTAAAGGCCTTGAAGTGGATCAAGCTAAAATTGAAGTGATCGAGAAGTTGCCACCTCTAACCAATGTCAAAGAAATCCGGAGTTTTCTAGGCCATGCGGGCTTTTATAGGCGGTTCATTAAAGACTTCTCCAAAGTTGCAAGACCTTTGAGTAATCTACTCAACAAAGATAAGTCTTTCTTCTTTGATGATGAATGTTTAAATTCCTTTCAAATTTTAAAAGAGAAACTCATCACCGCACCCATAATCATTGCTCTAAATTGGACTTTAAATTTTGAATTGATATGTGATGCTAGCGATTATGCCGTTGGTACGGTGCTTGGGCAAAGAAAGACCAAAATTTCTCATGCCATACATTACGCAAGTAAAGTTCTAAATGAGGCACAAGTGAATTATGCCACCACAGAAAAAGAATTACTCGCTATTGTGTATGCTCTCGAGAAACTTCGGTCTAATCTGATTGGTTCAAAGGTTGTAGTCTACACTGACCACTCGGCCATTAAATATCTGCTTACCAAGCCAGATTCAAAGCAAAGGCTAATCCGCTAGATCCTTTTGTTACAAGAGTTTGATTTGGAAATCTGTGACAAGAAGGGGTCTGAAAACTTGGTAGCGGATCATTTATCCCAGTTGGTCAATGTAGAGGTAACGCACCGAGAAAATGAGGTCCGAGAAGAGTTTCCGGCTGAAAAACTTTTTTTAGTACAAGTTAGGCCTTGGTTCGCAGATTTTGCTAACCACAAAGCAACTAGATTTATACCAGAGGACCTAACTTGGAACCAAAGACGGGAATTCTTATTGGATGCTAACTTTTATGTTTGGGATGAGCCATATTTATTTAAGTTAGGAGGTGATAATTTGTTGAGAAGGTGTGTCACTCTTGACGAAGCTAAAAGTATCCTTTGGCATTGTCACAACGCACCATATAGAGGGCATTACAATGGTTTAAAAACGGCAACAAAAGTCCTCCAATCGGGCTTTTATTGGCCAACATTGTTTAAAGATGCAAACCTCCATGCAAAAAGTTGTGACACATGCCAAAGAAGTGGCGGGATTGGAAAAAGAAATGAAATGCCCTTGCAAACAATTTTGGAAGTCGAGGTGTTCGATTGTTGGGGTATTGATTTTGTTGGACCGTTCCCCCCATATTTTTCAAATGAGTATATATTGGTTGCGGTTGACTATGTTTCCTAGTGGGTGGAAGCAATTGCGTCACCGAGGGCCGATGGCAAAACGGTGATAAAATTTTTAAAGCAAAATATATTCTCCCATTTTGGCACCCCTCGTGTGTTGATTAGTGATGAAGGTTCGCATTTTTGCAATGCACCGCTCGAAAAGGTCTTAGAGCATTACGGTGTAAAACACAAGGTTGCAACTGCTTACCACCCGCAAACCAATGGTCAGGCTGAAGTGTCAAATAGAGAGGTAAAAAGGATTTTAGAAAAGATCATGTCAAGCTCGCGAAAAGATTGGTCGCAAAAGTTGGATGAGGCTTTGTGGGCGTATCACACCGCTTACAAAGCTACAATAGGCTTAACTCCTTTTCAAATGGTTTATGGCAAGACATGTCATTTACCAGTTGAATTAGAGCACAAAGCTGTTTGGGCATTGAAACTGTTAAATTTTGATCCGAGCTTGGCCGACGAAAAAAGGAAGGTTCAATTACACAAATAGGAAGAAATGAGGAATAATGCGTACCATTCGAGCAAACTCTATAAAGAGAAGGTAAAAGGATATCATGACAAGAAGGTTTCTCAGAAAGAATTTCGGGTTAGTTAGATGGTTCTTTTATTCAATTCCCGTTTGAAACTCTTTCCGGGAAAATTGAAGTCCAAATGGTCTGGGCCGTTTTTGATCAAGGATGTCAAGCACTATGGTGCCATAATAATAGAGGACTTGCAGAAGAAGGAAAGTTGGACAGTGAATGGCCAACGGCTAAAAATTTATCTTGGAGGAGAAATTGATCGAGAGAATTGTGCAGTGTTTCTAGATGATCATTAAGATCATCTTGGACCGTCGAGCTCAAACGACGTTAAACAAAGCGCTAGTTGAGAGGCACCCCAACATTGTAAGTATTTATGTTTTTCTACTGTTTTTAAGTGTTAAGTTGTTTAGAATTAGTGTAGTGTGGTAGCAACTGCAGAAAAAAATTTCAAAATTCTGTCACGTTCACTGGCTAGTTCGCTTTGTGAACCTGGGGCGAGCATTCGCTGACCAGTTCGCATTGCGAACTTAGCGTGACAGCCAAAAAATTTCTGCTGCCACCTCATTAAAAAAGGGTTTTTTTTAAGTGTGTGGGCCAGACACTTGGGCCCATGACCCACTTATTCTGATTTTGAGGTAACCCTACTCACTTTGTCACTCTCACATTGCCTCTCTCACAATCACTAACACAAGAACTTTGAACTCACGTGCTCTCAGTTCCTTCTTCTCTCACGTTTTTTTCCCAAGTTCTCAACAAGTCCAGGTTTGATTATCTTTCTCTCTGATTAATTTAGTTAGAATATGTAATTAGGTTAGGTTAGGATAATCTTAGAGACCAATTGATTCTAGGTTTAAAAGTGGTACAATGCACCTTTGTTTTTAAGGTTTGTTGTGGTTGCATGTTGATTTTTTTATGCAAACCCTAAAAATAGAGGTTGGGTTGTGAAAGATTGAACACTTTTGTGTGCATTGGCAGAATCTGTTATTTTTGAAAAATTCGCAGGTTCACCACTAGTTCGCTTTGCGAACCTGGGGCAAGCATTCGCCAGAACTTCGCTTTGAGAATCTGGGGCGAATGTTCGCCAGGACTTCGCTTTGCGAACTTTGGGCGAACAGACCAGATTTCTGAATTTTTTTACTGTTTCTGTTTGAGATTCTTGATTATGTTTTGTTCCTCATCTAATGGACAGTTTTGCTGGATGGTTGTTGTTTTGTCTGGTGGTTTTTGCAGATGGCTCCAAAAATCATTCCATAAAAAAAGAGAAAGACCGGAAGCTCTACACGACCGGCTCCAATTCAGTTCGATAATACACGTTTTCGAGGGGCTAAACAGGCTGCAAGGTACTTGACACTGGAGAAACATACCATCTTGTTTGAGAAAAGATTTCATTTGAATTATCAAGGAAGCTACCGGGCGATAGCTGGACTCCTTGAAAGAAAAAATGGGGAAAGTTGGTTACATCTGTGGATAGCTATAACGTGGAGATGATCAGGGAATTTTATGCTAATGCCCTCCTGGATGATGGGGAGGCATTTAGATGGAAGACCATGGTTGGGGAAACAGAGGTAATTTTTTATCGGAATACTAATAATGAGGTTCTTGGGAACCTGCTGCAGTTGAGAGAAAATGAGATAGATACCTATCACAGAACTTTGAGACTAGTTAGAGACACCAACAAAATAACCAAAGACCTTTTGTGTGAAGGCAAAACAGCTGAGTTGAACTCATCTGGGGTTCCGCGCAGATACCGTCGGGAGGACATGCGTCATTTGGCCCAGTTGATCTTACTTTTGGTTTTTACAAAATTTAACCCAAAGTCATATTCCTTGCCCATTTGGTCCACAGTATCATGTTGAATGTCTAGATTGATGTAGCCAGGATTATTGTCGATAAGATGAAGGCTATTATGGAAAGTGGCCTTGGTTCAGCTTCGCGGAAGAACTGTCCCCTTGCCTTTCCTTGTCTTATTATGACCCTTTGTGTGCATGCGGGGGGTAATGTCCCGGCACGCTGTCAAGTAACCATCCCGGTTGCTATAGATGACCGGTATGTGGACAAATTTTATAAATCAAAGGGGATCTGAGGTGAGTCTTCAGGTGCAGGTACTGACGCCGGCACAGGTGCTGGTGATGGGTCGAGTGGTTCTGGTTCTCAAGGTTATTATCCGTATCAACAAGAGATATGCCAGTACAATTGGGACTAGATGGCGCCTTCTCAGCGCGCTATGATGGATTTACATGATTCGATGCAGGTATTACAGCTGTAGATCTGTGAGCCCTCCATGGATCACTCTATAATGACTAGGGAGCAATTCCTAGCTCATGCTGGTTGGCCTGAGGCCAGGCCAGTTTTTGGAGGAGGAGCAGAGGCAGCTGGTGAGCCTGAAGATGCTGATGCGGAGGATGATGGTGGTGATGAGCTTGTGGAGGTATCTGAATCTGAGTCTGGTTCTGAGGAGGAGGAGATTAAGGTTTCCGGTTCTGAGTCCGAAGAGGACTTATTTTGTTGATGTCATTTTGCACTTCCTTTGATCTTCAAAGTGAAGTTTTCTTGTTTTTCTTGTTATTTTGCTTATGTGTCAGTTTTTAGTATTGCACTTTATCCATTATGTGGATTATTTTGGGATTTTGATGTACTTTGTACCCTTATGAGGTACTTATATTTTTGTTGGTGCTTTCACACCATAACACTATTATGCTATTATTATGAGTATTTTGTTTTTCAATTAAATTTGTTCAGTTTTCATTTTATTTTAGTTTTTCAATTTGTTGTGTTATGTTGGTTTGCTTGTGGGAATTTAATGTTTCCAACTTTTGGATGTGGTTTTGAAAGAAGCTTCTAGGTTGGTGATTGTTGTTCATCAAAGAAGATTCTTCCAAATTGGATGGCAATGATAGTATTTTAAGCATGTTATTGTTGGAAAGGTACATAGTTACCTATTTCTAGAATTTAGAATGTGTTAGAACTTTTTGTCTTTGTACAAATGAAATTTTGTTTCTTGTTACAACTTTATTGATTGCTTATGTCACTTAGGTCCAAAACCCACAATGGTGAGAAACCTCCATGGTCTACTAAATGTATATGATTGATGATGAATTTTGTTTTATACTTGTAATTCATGCTTTATCTTGTGATTTGTGTGATTTTGTGGAAGCGTTAGAAATTATCAAGGCATTTGTTGATAATGAGCACAACCATTTCCATACAGTGATTTACCCGTGAGTAGTGAATATTCGTTAGCCCTTTGAGCCTAAACAGTTTAGATCTCGTTTAGTGATGAACTTTGTGTTGTACATAATTTGAAAATCAAGTTCATCATTGAATTTTTGAAAGTTTCTAAAAAAAATTTCTTCTTGAACCTTGGAACTTTGTTTTTATTGATTTCCTTACCTTAAAAAGCAAGTAGCATTCACTTAAGGTTTAGTTGAAAATAAGTTAGGGAGAATGAAAAATAAGATAGGTAAATTGCTCAAACTTTTGAAAAATTTCAAGCAAGCATGAAAAGAAAAACAAAATGTGAATATGAATTTGAAAAAAAAAGAGAAAAAAAATGCTTGCTTGAAAGAGAAAAATAGAGACCAATAATTGTGCATAAGGAAGTTTGAGAAGGTTTGTGATAAAGGAATAAATTTTGTGAATGAATTTGAGATGTATGTGAATACCTTGTATAGTGAATGTTCTTTTGCATCGGAAATTTCGATTCAATGGCCTTAAGAAATGTCCCTTTATTGTTAACCCGACCAAGCTACAACCTTAAAAGCCCTTAGTGATCTTTTTACTTCTATGATTTCTTTATTGATCGCTTAGATATTGTATGAATTGCTTTGTATTTACATCATTGGTCAGGTGAGTGAAATTGCCCCGCGTTTGTAAGCGCGTTTTTCCTTCAATCCTTTTTCGAAGAGGATTGTTAGAGTGATATTAGCTTGATTGTTTAGTTGTTACTTGAAGCATTGTTTGATATTTGTTTAAGAATCAAGTTCTTTTGAATTGTTCGATTCTAGGAATATGTAATTGTTGCTTGTTTGCAATTGTTGTTTATTTGAGCCGTTTATCTTTTCTTGGTTGATTCAAATGCTTGAGAAAATCCTCTTGTTTTCAATGAGAGGCATACTTTGCTTGAGGATAAACAAAGAGTTAGTTGGGGAGAGTTTGTTAGATGTCAAGCATGACTAATATTTCTATTTGATACTTGACATTTTTCAACTCTTTTATGTTTAATTGTGGATTTTAATCTTGAATTGTTGTTATTCTTCAACATTGTGAAAATACCTTTGGTGCTTGTAATGTGTGTGTTATTGTGCAGAAAAAGACACTAATTGATCAAACACGTAAGACACAAAGAAATGATACAAGTTGCCAAAAAAAGGAAGAAACCATCAGGAAGTTCACATTGCGAACTTGCCAGTGAATGTTTGATTTGCGAACAACTGGCGAAGCTCCAGCGAATGGTCCCCGAATTTGGACAGTAAGAAAAGGGACTAAAGTTCGCTTTGCAAACTTCCCAGCGAATGTTCGCTGATTCATCGCTTTGCGAAGACCTGGCGAAGGACACCTTGGATGAGGAAGTAGCTAAAGGGGTCTAAGTTCGCTTTGCGAACTTGTAGGCGAATAGTTCGCTTTGCGAACAAAAGTTCGCATTGCGAACTTATGGAGAACTTCTGAGGCGGTTTAGTTTATCAGAGGCACCTCAGGTGCCAAATTCATAGTTCGCTAGTCAAACAAAAAGTTCGCAGTGCGAACTAGTCTGATTTCAAGTGTACTATAAATTCATTTTATGTATTTTCTTGGGATCATAACCTTATTTTATCACACCAAAACTTAAGTTTCTGATATTTCTTCATCTAAGAGATTCTTCACATTGAGAAGCTGGATTTGCATCCGATCTCGATTATGCGACGCGAATGCTTTTTCATCTCCTCACGAAACTTGTGAAACAAGCTACCATGAATATGTGTAGCTAAACACATCTTGTGTCAAGATTAGTGGTAGGTAATCCTTCATTTTGTATGTATTGATCTTGATTGTAGTGTGTGAACTTTGTTGATGATAAATATAGAAGAAAAACTTTGTTTATATGGTTTATATTTTGTTTTAGTTCATGATTGAGAAATATGTTTTAAAACTTGACCTAAGTTTCAATCCATCAATAATCATGAGGCTAGAGATAGTTTTGAAAGTTGATGTTCATAAATATTGATCTTGAATGTTATCATATTGATAGTTAGAGTGAGAGATCATCTAAGGATCAATATGGTAAATCCCACAACAAGTGTTAGAGATAAACTTGTTGAGAGGATATGTGGTTATATCATCGCTAACAAGTTCACAACCTTTATCGAGTAAATACGTATAAAACGGATTATTGGACCCTAATCTTTGCATGCTTTTACCAAATCTTTAAAACCAATTTCTTTACCGTTGATTACTAAATTCTTATGTAAACGATCCGATACAAAACTACCAAACTCTTTGTTACTTTAAAAGTTTAAAACGATTTCGACTATAGAACGGCGGCAATACACATACAATCTCCGTGGAGAAGATAAAACACCCCCCAAAATACTTTTCAACAACCACACACATACTTCTCCATTTCCTTGCTCAAATAAGCCAAACACATACTCCTCATGCACATGTACACAATTGGAATTTCTTACCAAAGTTGGAAAGGATGAAATTTGCACAACTTTGCCTCACCATTCTCTTCTCACGTGCTACCCTTCACACATTCTTCATGTTCATTTCCACTCACCAAAAAGCAACAACAATACCTCATGCCAAACCTGAACCCGAGCCTACACCATGACATGTGCATTTTCTCGCATTTTCAATCCCAAGCCAAAATAACAAAATCATGACCTATTGCTTTGGTTCCAAGCCTCATTCCAAAGCTAAGTACCTCCTATAAAAGCTAATCAACTCCAAACCTGTGCATTTACTCATTCATTTCAGATCTGAAGCTCTCTCTCTCTGTCTCTCTCTCTCTCTCTCTCAAGAATTTCTCATCTTCGAATCAAGCTTTTTCTGTAAAGTTTGTTCATTCTCTTGCTCCCTTCATCATCATTGAAGCTTGGAGGATTGTTTGTTAAAGCATTCGAAGCAAGAAACAAGGTGCAGTGGACATACTCCACTAGGTAACCTCTGAACTTTCTCACTCTCTCATGCTAGATCTATGGATGTTTTAGATGTATATTGTGTACATCTGAAGTCCTATAACATGTAGGCATTGTTTGCGCATCTGGTTGTCTTGATTTGATGAACTTTAGTTTGTGTGTTCATATTTTCGTGCTTCATTTTCATCATGTTAGAGTGGATATAAATGAAAACTAAGCATGGATTTGGATTCTACGTGAAATTTCGTGTGAGATGATGTTTTTTCTTTCCATTTCTAGGTTTGTTGATGTAGCTTGATAACACTGAACCACACTACGTATTTGACTCGGATTGCATATGTTTCTTAGGATTTTATTGCTATTTTCTTGTGTTATGCTTGTGTTTTGTTTTGTTTTCAGGTTCTTTGTATTACCAGAGCTCCTCGTGAAGAAATGAAGAAAAAGGAGCAAGAAAGCCAGTTTTTGAGGAAACTGTACACATGGCATCCACCATGGCGGGCGCCATAGGACAGGCCATGACTTGGATAGGAATCAACTGCTGTCAACTGCCACGATCTCCACTTCTTTTTCCTTTGGTTCACATGGCGGGCGCCATGAGGGGGTGGCGGGCGCCACCTTTGTCGTATGGTTTCCCTCCCAAAAGAAGTTGGGGGGCACTTTGGTCTTTCCATAGTTTTTCCTAGGCTATAAATAGATGAGTCCTTGATCCTTTTTCTTCATCCAAGCTTAGTTTCAGAACTCAAGCCATATATTTTCAGTATTGTAAAGTGATAAACTTCTCACATCGGGGAGTTATCACACTATTTGATTGAGTCTGTAATCGAGTTTGGAGCACTCTGGTAGAAGTTAATCCTGCCGCTGTTTTCATTTCCAGTCATTTATTTCCAGCTGTACCAGATTTAAAGCCTCCGATTTGGAGCAGGTTTCTATTTACTTTCCCGCACCATTTATTTTCTCGCACTATTTGCTTTCCCGCACCATTTATTTTCTCGCACTATTTACTTTTTTGCACTATTTACTTTCCCGCACTATTTACTTAAAAAAGAATCTACTTTAACATGATCTATTTCAACATGTCTATTTACATTTCCATTTCCGGCTAAATTTTAAAGGTTAGAATGTAAGGATCATAGTTAAAGCAGTATTCCATACAAGGTGTCAATAGAAATGCTTAGGGGTTATTCTGATTTTTAACACAAGTTTTCTGCTCTTTATTTCTGTTGGGTAAGATCGAAAGTCGTCCAACCTTTGGTTAAACTTGGTTAGTTTTAACTGTTCAAAGGAAGCAAAAGCGCTTTGTCTAGTTAAGTAGGAGTTTTTAATACTTTAGAAAAACGATTTTAAAACTATTTTCGGACGCGTTTATGGGTTTAAAGTCCGGTTCGCATGAACCTCTTTTTGTTAAAAGTTCCAAGTCAAAATACTTTTCAACTGAGTCAAGAAACTATATTTCTTAAAAATAGGTTTATTACTTTAACGCAATGCACACCTTTTTATAAGTGACAATAAGAGGGTTCGATTAAGGGATAAACTCGGTTTTGAATACGCTAAAGCGACAGTTCCCGTTAAATTAGTTCTTTTCATAAGTAGAAAACATTACCCCATAAGTGGTTCTATTTACAAGCATTTGGAATACTATCCGACTGTGTGAATTACATTCAGGCCTGTTGTTTTAGATTGAATTTTATATCTTCGTACTTTACTTTGCTTTTACTGTGCACTCACGAACTCCCGATTGATTTGCCTTAGATAAACATCGTAACAATAGAAACCGATAGATTGATGTTTGCTCTCTGTGGGATCGATAATCTTTTATATTACTCTGACGTGATTCGTATACTTGCGAAAACACCGCATCAAGTTTTTGGCGCCGTTGCCGGGGACCAATTATGTCAAATTTCGTACGCTGTTGTTACACCGTCTAGACTATGGCTTTACCTACTGGTCAATGCGAAGAACTCGCAGCACCGGTAGTCTTATAGATCCTTTAGCAGAACCTGAATGTTACACTCGCGCACGTCTCTCACTTTGTAGAATTAAGGAAACTATGGCCGAAGACCGTAACCAAAGACCCCTTAAGGATTTCTCTCAACCATCCGATGACGAACCCAGTTCTAGTATAGTAAACCCTAATATTCCTGCTAACAATTTCGAACTGAAACCCTCCCTATTACAATTAGTACAACAAAACCAATTCGCAGGTCTCCCTTCTGAGAACCCAAATAAACATCTAAAAGTCTTCATCTAATTAGCTGACACTTTAAAAACCAATGGTGCTACTCCTGAGGCGATTCGTCTAAGACTGTTTCCTTTCTCCCTCAGAGACAAAGCTCTTACATGGTTAGATTCCCTTCCAGCCAATTCTATAACAACTTGGGAAGACCTTAGGAGAGTATTCCTTGCTAGATATTTTCCCCAAAGTAAAACTGTTGTTTTTCGAAACCAAATAACCAGATTCACTCAAACCCAAGGTGAATCACTCTTTGAAGCTTGGGAGAGATATAAAGACCTATTGAGAATATGTCCACATCATGGCCTGGAATCATGGCTAATCGTTCATACCTTCTATAATGGACTTCATTAATACACTAAGATGACCATCGACGCTGCCGCTGGTGGCACTCTGATGAATAAACCTTACCTTGAAGCTTGCGCTCTCATCGAAGATATGGCTCAAAACCATTGTCAATGGGGAACAGAACGAGCAACAGTGGAGAAGAAAGAAGCCCAAGGAGGAATACATGAGATAAGTTCTATAGACATGATGCAAGCCAAAATGGATGCTTTGGCCCTTAAGGTCGAACATATGTACGCAAACCCAGCTACTGCAGCAGCACTCTCGTCGGACTGCGAATTATGTGGAACCAAAGGACACCAATTAGCGGAATGCAATCTGTTTAATGAAACTAAATCAGACCAGGTCAACTATGCCCAAGGGAACCCATTTTCAAACACTTATAACCCTGGATGGAGGAATCACCCAAACTTTTCCTACAAAAACAATAACCCTATCCAAAACCCTGCACCTCCGAGACCACCCGGTTTTTAAGCCCAGAGACAAAACCAACCTATGCAAGCTGTGCCGCCCAAGCCGAGCCTTGAGAAAATCATGGAAAATTTCATTTCGGCTCAAACCCAGCAAAACAAAGAATTCCTAATCCAAAACATTCATGTAAACGACATGATTACCTAGTTAGGAACCAAGGTAGACCAAATAGTCACCCACAATAAGATGCTTGAAACCCAGATCTCTCAGGTAGCTCTCAAACAAGCTCCCAAAACCACACCTGGAGGACAATTTCCTGGACAACCTCAACAAAACCCCCGAGGACAAGCCAATGCAATTACCTTACGAAGTGGGACCGCTTACGATGAACCGTTTAACCCGGCATTGGGCAAACCCAAAACTTCTAAGAAAAGCGTTGTACCTACGGACGAAGTAGAGGAATCAGTGGAATCTAAAGAACAGAAAAACCAAGATAAGGGAGAAACTATAGATAAAACTAATGAACCACCCCCGCCATACAAACCTCCAATACCCTATCCACAAAAACTCAAACAAACCAAGATCAATAACCAATACCAGAAATTCATTAAAGTCATAGAGAAACTTCATGTGGAGATCCCTTTCACAGAAGCCATCACCCAGATACCATCTTATGCAAAGTTCCTCAAAGACATCCTTACCAAT
Source organism: Lathyrus tuberosus (assembly GCA_022829125.1). NCBI lineage: Eukaryota > Viridiplantae > Streptophyta > Magnoliopsida > Fabales > Fabaceae > Lathyrus > Lathyrus tuberosus. Next base: position 14,428,713 of record JALAZF010000062.1, on the reverse strand, counting down.
AAACGTAGACTTGACGATCCAAAACCTTTGGAATGCAATTCCATTTCCGAGAATAAATTTGCCAAAAAGGAGAAAGATCCTGAAAATTTCTCCATACCTTGTATTTTGGGGAGTCATGTCATCGATAAAGCTTTCCTGGACTTAGGAGCTAGTGTGAGCTTAATGCCTCTAACAGTTTGTGAAAGGTTAAAACTAGAAGAACTGCAACCTACTAAGATGTTCTTCAATTAGCCGATAGATCCGTCAAATATCCAGTAGGCATATTAGAAGACGTCCCAGTTAGGATCGGTCAGTTGTTTATCCCTACTGATTTCGTTGTCATGGACATTAAAGAAGATGATGACATCCCAATCCTCCTAGGTAGGCCATTCTTATCAATCGCAGGAGCCATAATAGATGTCAAGAGAGGAAAGTTGACTTTTGAGGTAGGTGATGAAAAGATAGAATTCATTTTGCCGAAATTTCTTATGGCACCAGTATTAGGAGACGCATGTTATGCCATAGACATCATTGATGAATGCATTAGGGAACTAGATCAAGAAGAACCCATCGAAACAATCAAACTACCTTCAACCCTCATAAGGGAAGATGATGGATTTATGGAACCCTACATTGATGATTTCTCGGTATGCGGATTTAATTTCAAAAACTGTCTCGTTAACCTTGAGAAAATCCTGAAAAGATGTGTGGATGTAAACCTGGTGCTAAACTGGGAGAAATGTCACTTTATGGTTACCGAAGGTATAGTTTTAGGACACATAGTCTCTAAAAGGGGTATTGAAGTAGATAGAGCCAAGATATAGGTAATAGAAAACCTAAAACCCCCTAAGACCATTAGAGAAGTCCGAAGTTTTCTTGGACATGCTGGTTTCTATCGGCGTTTTATCAAGGATTTCTCTAAAATAACCAAACCTTTAACTGGCCTCCTGATGAAAGATGTCGAATTTAATTTTGATGAAAAATGCATTGAAGCATTTAACCTTTTGAAATAAGCGCTAATTTCAGCAACCATTATGCAACCCCCAGATTGGGCCGAACCTTTCGAAATCATGTGCGATGCTAGCGATTACGCTGTAGGAGCTGTTCTAGGTCAAAGAAAGGATAAGAAATTAAATGTAATTTATTATGCTAGTAGAACCCTAGATGCTGCTCAGCTTAACTACGCAACCACTGAAAAAGAACTCCTTGCCGTGGTTTTTACTATGGACAAATTTCGATCTTATCTGGTAGGAGCTAAAATTTTAGTTTACACAGACCACGCTGCTATTCGTTACCTGTTAAGCAAGAAAGATGCCAAACCTAGGTTACTTCGATGGATCCTTTTATTGCAGGAGTTTGATCTAGATATTCGAGACAAGAAAGGCACAGAAAATGTAGTTGTTGATCACCTTTCTAGACTTGAGTACCTAAAACCAGATTTAGTGCCTATAAATGATGATTTTGCCTATGACAGGTTAATAGCTAAGATAGAAGCCATTGAAGAAAATAACCTAGATCCTTATAAGAACCCTGAAAAATCTTTGGCGGTAAGTGGCGTACCTTGGTACGCTGATTTTATTAATTACCTAGCCGCTGATATCATACCTCCTGACCTTAACTATCAACAGAAAAAGAAGTTCTTTAATGATGTAAGACAATTTTATTGGGACGAACCACTTCTTTTCAAAAGAGGTACAGACGGTATTTTTCGTCGTTGCGTTCCAGAAGAAGAGGTAAGAAATATCATAGAACACTGTCACTCTGCACCCTACGGAGGACATGCTAGCACCTCCAAGACACACGCTAAAATTCTTCAAGTTGGCCTTTTCTGGCCCACAATGTGGCGTGATGTTCATGCTTATATAGTCAAATGTGACCGGTGCCAGCGCACTGGGAACATCTCCAGACGTGACGAAATGCCTTTAAGGAACATTCAGGAAGTAGAACTTTTTGATGTTTGGGGTATCGATTTTATGAGACCATTTCCATCCTCATTAGGAAATAAATATATCTTAGTGGCTGTTGACTACGTGTCTAAATGGATTGAAGCCATAGCCTCATCCGCAAACGACACACGAGTAGTGATTAAGCTGTTTAGGAATTATATATTCCCTAGATTCTGAGTACCCCGTCTTATTATAAGCGATGGTGGATCGCACTTCATATCAAGGATTTTTTATAAACTTTTAAGCAAATATGGAGTGTAGCAACACCTTACCATCCACAGACTAGTGGCCAAGTAGAGGTGTCTAATAGGGAGATTAAACACATCTTAGAGAAAATTGTTTCAATAACTAGAAAAGATTGGTCTCAGAAGCTACAAGAAGCACTATGGGCCTACAGAACTGCCTTTAAAACCCCTATTGGAACAACTCCTTACCAATTGGTCTATGGAAAGTCCTGTCACCTACCCTTTGAGTTAGAACACAAGGCCTATTGGGCCATTAAAACCTTAAACTTAGTGTTAGTTCTTGGATTGGCTGGAATTTTGGTAAAACAAAGTTGTTCAATGTTGATGTCACATGGGTGATGTCTTAACATTGAGTCTTAACATTGGTTAATGTTAGTTGTTTAAGTTGGATGTCTGATGTCACATGCGATGTTGTGACATCAGGTCTGCAGAAGATTAATAACATCAGGTTTAGTGATGTTGTTAGGGTTTGCGTTTTAGCTGGATATTGGGAGAGCTGTTAGTCTAATTGGTTGCGAATATCTTGGAGGAGATATTTTCTGTTACAAACAGATTTGATGCAGATTTGTAGGAGTGTTTAAAGACTGAGATTTAAAAAGATTTTGGGGATAAAATCTGTTTTGAAGATTCAGTTTTAAATTACAAATCAGGTCAGATATTGCATAGGATCGAAGCCCAATTCAGATGGCTATATAAAGCGCATCAACCAAAGGAAGAATACACAGAAAGTAGACAGAAGATAGAGAGCTTTGAATGGAGGTTAAGCATTGTCTTTGTACGAGTATTGTGTTAACCATTCAAGTGTGAATTGGTGAGTGTAATTTGTCCTCTCTAGGGCTGTGAAGCAAGAGAGTTTTGTAACTTGATCAAAGTTGTGAAGCAAGATCAAGGTGTTTCTCAAAGTGTTTGATCTTTGAGAGGTTTTAGGCATTGAGTAGTGTTCTCATACCTAAGTGGGATCTTAGGTAGAAAGTTCATTAGTAGAAATTAAGTTTAGGAGATTGTCAACTGGGTTGTTGAGTCTGTAAATTAATTCTACAAGTAGTGAATTTCATCCCTGGCTTGGTAGCCCCCAGATTAAGTTGTTGAACTGAACTGGGTAAACAATTCTTTGTGTGTTTCTGTTCTTGTTTGTTATTGTCCATAGCAGAGTGTGTTGTTGTGACATTAAGTGTGACATCACATATCTCGTACCAGAATTTCAATTGGTATCAGAGCAGGCATCCTGCTCTGCATCTGGGTGAGATCTAGGGCTGATACTTTCTGGTAAAGATGGACAAGGAAGTTGGTGGATTTGTGAATAGACCCCCTACTTTGGATGGCTCTAATTATGATTATTGGAAACCAAGGATGATCACCTTTTTGAAATCCTTGGACAGCAGGGCTTGGAAGGATATAATAAAAGAATGGAAAGCACCTGTTGTGTTTGAGAAAGATGATGCTGGGAAAGATAAAGAGGGCACCTCAAAGCTGAAGCCTGAAGAAGAATAGACCAAGGAAGAAGATGAGCTTGCCCTTGGTAACTCTAAAGCCCTAAATTCTATCTTCAATGGAGTTGATAAGAACATCTTCAGGTTGATTAACTCATGTGAAGTTGCTAAGGAAGCATGGGATATTTTGAAGACTACACATGAAGGATCATCTAGAGTTAAGATGTCAAGACTCCAACTTCTAACATCAAAGTTTGAAAGTCTGAAGATGAAGGAAGATGAGACTATCCATGACTTCCACATGAGTATTCTTGAGCTGTCCAATGCATCCAGTGCTCTTGGAGAAAAGATGTCAGAAGAAAAGCTTGTAAGGAAAATCCTTAGGTCTCTTCCTAAGAGGTACAAGACATCAGCCAGATGAGGGTTGATGAGCTCATTGGATCTCTTCAAACTTTTGAGCTTGGGTTGAATAAGGAAGAACCTGAAAAGAAGCCAAAGAGTATAGCCTTGGTTTCAAATGCTCAAGAAGAGAAAGGGAATAGTGCTGAATCCCAGGAGGATCTATCTCAGGCCATTGCGATGTTGGGAAGGTAGTTCAACAAGGTGTTTAAAAGAATGAACAAGAACTTCAAGCCTAATATCAAGAACATCGCTTTTGACATCAGCAAGTCTAAGGAGAAGGATGAAGAGAAGACTGCTCAAGACAAGGGTGTTCAATGCTTTGAGTGTGAAGGTTATGGACATGTTAAGAAAGAATGTCCCACATTCTTGAAGAAGCAGAAGAAAGGCATGACAGTTTCCTGGTCAGACTCTGACAGTGAAAGTGAAGGAGAGTCAGCCAAACATGTCAAGACTTTAACTGGAACAGTTGTTTCTGATGGTGATTCAAGTGATGAGGAACTGACTTTTGAGGAGTTAGCATCCACTTATCAAGAGCTTTGTCTGAAGAGTGCAGAAATCTGTCAAGAAAGTGAAAAACAGAAGAAACAGATTGTTCAGCTTGAGACTGCTAAAGCTGATTTGGAAAATGAAGTCTTATTGGTCAAAGCTCATCTTGATCACATGACCAAATCTGTTAGGATGCTGAACAGTGGTACAGACACACTTGACAAGATCCTTCAGACAGAAAAGGTTGTTGGAGATAAGTCAGGCTTAGGATTTGTGGTTGAGCAAAAGGTATCTGCTAAAGCAAGCACTTCAGGAACCAAGAAGGAGATGTCTCAACCAATGTCTCAACTTCACACGAAGAGACAGGATCCTAAACCTAAGCAGGTAGCTCATCCACAACCTCAAAATGTTGGGAAGAGGCATGCTCATGGTCCTCATCAAAGGAAGGCACATGTTTCTGGAGCTAGGCAGTTTATGCCTCCACAATATCATAAGAGCATGCAGGCTGCTAGGTTCAAACAGAACATGTCTTAACATCAGGGAAACATGTATGGTTATGGATATAATAATGCTGTGCCTTATCATTATGGAAGAAGAAAGCCTCATCACCATAGAAGACAGCCAAAAAGACAGTATCCTTACCATAGAAGACAGTCAAACTATGGGAGAAGAAGACAACATTATGGGTGGCAGCCACAGCAGTATCATCATCAAGGTGGCAGGAAGTTTAACAACTTCAGAGAAGAAAGAGTAAGGTGCTTCTATTGTGGAAGATTTGGCCATATGTAATTTTCTTGCTTCAAGCTTCATGGTTACCCCAAGTATACCCCTCAACCTAGACAGAAGGATAACAGGCCCAAGGTTGTTAAACAGTGGGTTCCTAAAGCTGAGGCTACATGTCTGTTGGCTCACATTTCAGATAGACACTCTGCTAAGGATGGATGGTACTTTGACAGTGGTTGTTCAAAGCACATGACTGGATGCAAAAATCAATTGGTGGATGTCAATTCTTGCTCCTCAATTGATGTTACATTTGGAAATGGAGAGAAAGGGGTGGTACAAGGTGTTAGAAAAGTGAAGTGTCATGATGGACCTGATCTTGACAATGTGCTTCTTGTCAAAGGTTTGAGTGATAATTTGATTAGCATAAGTCAGCTTTGTGATGAAGGACACAAGGTCAGCTACACTAAGGATGAGTGTTTGGTGACTAATGAGAAGAATGAGGTAGTTATGAAGGGAGTCAGATCCAGAGATAATTGCTATCAATGGGTACCTCAAGAGTTCAGCTCATCAAGTGATATTGAGGATGATGTTATGACATCTGACTGTGACATCAGAAGGATCACCAAACAACCTAGTGTTTTGCAATTGTTCATAGGAAATCTTGAGGAACCTAAGGTCATAGAGGATGATCACTCAGATATGAAGAGTAATGACGATTTCTCTGAAGATATGGGTGCTGGTAGAGGTGATCTTTAGAAGTTTTGGAAGCAAGATGATAAGCAGACTGATAACTCACAAGACAACCATCACAGGTTGGCAATCTATGTTTTGGAAGATGGAGATGTTGGAGTTAAGGTTGAAACATCTCCTAGCCTTAAAATAAAGAAGAATGTTGAAGTGGTTGATCTGTCTGACAATGAGCTGATTGCAAAAGTAGCTCATGGGGTTGCTAAAAGACTGAAATCAAGGAAAGGGAAAGCTATTGAGTCACCTCCAAAGGACATCTCTCATATGAAGAAAGTTGTTGTTGTTAGAACTTCTGAGAAAATTCAAAAGGCTTCACTAGATAACATTCCTTTGCATTTCATAAAAAGGTGGAAGTATGTTTTTCAAAGAGGGCTTAATCTGGAAAAAGAATTTGGTAAAGATGCTCTGAATATGATTAAGTTTGCTAGACTAATAAAAACTGTTTTTGGTTTTTGCAAATGCTATGAGATACTTGTCAAAGAATTCATTCCTGCTGACATTGCTGATAGAAGAGATGGGGATTTTGGAAAAATGTATATGAGAAGGAAATGTACTGAGTTTTCTCCAGCTGTTATAAATAATTACTTAGAAAGAGGGTGTGCGAGCTTATGGTATTCAAGTGTGTATGTTAACCTGAATAAGCTACTCTGACTGTGTTTTTTTTGGGAGCTTCTTGAAGGACTTCTATGTGAAATAAGTCCTTTGAATGGTAATGAGAAGCTGATTTCCCAAAAGATGTTGTTGAATGTGATGAGAAGAGATGTTGTAACATCTTGATTGCTGATATTTGGAAGATGTTTGAGATTGTGCGTGTGGCGTCAGAAGAGGTGTTTCTGACTATGTGTATTAGATTCTGGTCCTGTTTTTAGTAGAGATGACTACTAATTTTGAAGACTTCACTAGTATCAACAACTACTGGTGGATGTAATTGTGGAAGGTTGTGATCATTTCTGTGGATATTATTGAAGTATGGATGGTTTCTGGATAAGAGGGATCAAGGGCGATTTTGGTTTCAATCCTAGAGTTTGTTGGATGTGATCCTGGTACTTTCTTACTATATGATCATGATTGTGTCATGGGATATCATTGGTGTTTTTGGAGTGTTTCATGTTGAAGTAGTGCAGTTGTTTATCAAGATTATTTGTGGCTTCAAGCAGTCTGTGATGGAATTTCTCTGGTGAAGGTATAATGTCAGACAATATGTCATGACATTGTGTTTCTGGTGCTGGTTCTGAGGGGGAGTTTGTAGTTGTTGCCTAGTTCAGAGTTTGTCCAATTATGGCTAAAAAGGGGGAGAGTTAGCCAAGAGTTAGTCAAGGTGTTGCAATGCCAAGAAGAAGAATTAGTCATTGTGCATTGCTAAGGAGTGCAGCTAGTGTGATGCTGAAATGCAGATATTGAGGGGGAGAGTTGTTGAACAGTTGCTGGTATACTGATTCTGAAGTTGAGGGGGAGCTTGACCCTCTGCTGCTGATTAGTGTTTGAAGTCTGTGCAGCTGTTTGAAGAAATGCTGCTACTAGTTAGTGCTGAAGTATGTAGCAGAGTATTGGATTGTGTGCAGCATGCTGAAAGAATTGTGAAGCTGTTATGAAGAAATGCTGCTACAAAGGTTGGTAAAGTATTCATGTTTATCCGCTGCTGAAGTCTCTGATGTTGCAGAGATTATTTTAGCCAAAATTAGCCAAAAGGGGAGATTGTTAGTTCTTGGATTGGCTGGAATTTTGGTAAAACAAAGTTGTTCAATGTTGATGTCACATGGGTGGTGTCTTAACATTGAGTCTTAACATTGGTTAATGTTAGTTGTTTAAGTTGGATGTCTGATGTCACATGCGATGTTGTGACATCAGGTCTGCAGAAGATTAATAACATCAGGTTTAGTGATGTTGTTAGGGTTTGCGTTTTAGCTGGATTTTGGGAGAGCTGTTAGTCTCATTGGTTGCGAATATCTTGGAGGAGATATTTTCTGTTACAAACAGATTTGATGCAGATTTGTGGGAGTGTTCAAAGACTGAGATTTAAAAAGATTTTGGGGATAAAATTTGTTTTGAAGATTCAGTTTTAAATAACAAATCAGGTCAGATATTGCAAAGGATCGAAGCCCAATTCAGATGGCTATATAAAGCGCATCAACCAAAGGAAGAATACACAGAAAGTAGACAGAAGATAGAGAGCTTTGACTGGAGGTTAAGCATTGTCTTTGTACGAGTATTGTGTTAACCATTCAAGTGTGAATTGGTGAGTGTAATTTGTCCTCTCTAGAGCTGTGAAGCAAGAGAGTTTTGTAACTTGATCAAAGTTGTGAAGCAAGATCAAGGTGTTTCTCAAAGTGTTTGATCTTTGAGAGGTTTTAGGGATTGAGTAGTGTTCTCATACCTAAGTGGGCTCTTAGGTAGAAAGTTCATTAGTAGAAATTAAGTTTAGGAGATTGTTAACTGGGTTGTTGAGTCTGTAAATTAATTCTACAAGTAGTGAATTTCATCCCTGGCTTGGTAGCCCCCAGATTAAGTTGTTGAACTGAACTGGGTAAACAATTCTTTGTGTGTTTTTGTTCTTGTTTGTTATTGTCCATAGAAGAGTGTGTTGTTGTGACATTAAGTGTGACATCACATATCTGGTACCAGAATTTCACTTAGATTATTTGACTGCTGGTGAAAAGTGCATCCTTGACATTCATAAACTAGAAGAACTCCGCCAGTCCGCCTATGAAAATGCCATAATATATAAAAAAAGAACCAAAGCTTGGCATGATAAAAGAATTATAAAGAAAGATTTCAATATAGGAGATCCTGTTCTCCTCTTTAATTCTAGGTTGCGACTTTTTCCTGGCAAGCTTCGTTCAAGATGGACAGGTCCTTTCGAAGTTTCTAAAGTCCTAAAATTCGGAGCAGTTAAGATCAAGAACCATTCTTGTAGTCCATTCATTGTAAATGGGGAGAGGTTAAAACACTACGAAGGAGGTGACATTCCCATTAACTACTCCAGCCACACTATGATCGATCCACCACTACCTACTTCAGCTACATGAGTTCTACTCGTCAAGCTAACGACGTTAAACAAGCGCTGCATGGGAGGCAACCCACGGTTTTCTTTATTTTTTCTTTTATGTTTATTACTTTCCATGTCTTACATTTTGTTTTTATTAGTTTATTTGTATAGACTGATCTTTTATAATGTTTATGTTTTCAGGTCCCATTCTCTAACCCTTCTTTTTAGGATGCAGACCTTCGATGACATGCACGTCACTTTCAGAGATGACGCACAGAGACAACGTTATTTAGTCCTTTATCAGCGCCCCATGGCACCTACCCATTACCCTGACCAGGCTTGTATGGATGCCTTAGGCATCGAGCCCAGTATAAGGTTTCTATGTAGCCAGCTCCAGTGGGATGAGTATGCTGATGACATGCATTCGACCTACATAAACCTCACCCTGGAGTTCCTCAGTTCATTTAGCCATGAGCCATATGTTGGTCAGGACGGCAGCGTCATTTTCAGACTGTTTGGGACAGAGTACTCTTTTACCCATAAGGGATTTGGTGATTTGCTAGGTTTCCAGACTTCCCCTGATGCCATTCCTGATTTACCTATGGGATACTTTATGAGTCGAGATATCGACAAGTTCTGGAGCGATATTACAGGTGGAGAAAGCCCTGATCCGTCCACCCAGCTATCTCACATTATCCATAACCCAGCTCTCAGGTATTTCCAGATGATCCTTGCCTACACCTTCCTTGGAAAGGCTGATGCTGATGTCCATGTTAGTGATGAGGAGATCTTCTACCTTTTCTGTGCGAACCAGTCGCGTCCTGTGGCCTGTGGGAACTTTCTGCTTGATAACTTCATACTCACAGCCAGATCTTCTGAAGGAATCATCCATGTGGGAGGAACAGTTACTCAGATTGCTACCGCTTTGGGTCTTACTAGTAAGCTGCTTCACCTGACTCCCTACTGCGGGTATACCACGCTGAATATCGATTTCTGCTTAGACCGAGGGTTGATGAGGAGAGCTTCCTTTCACCCTAACCAGTTCAAGCTCTTGATTGACGGCGAGACCATCCATTACTTCACTTTACCTGATCCTATGATGACTAGTGTCCACGACCCTGCTAATTGGAGTTATGCTTTAGAGGGTTATGGAGAGATAGTTGATGAGCCTCACACTCCACCGTTACCAGAGTATCACCCTACACCACCTTCTCCCAGGATTACAATGTTGTCAAATAATCTTTCCTTGCAGAGACCTGACGTGTACACACAGCTAGCTGAGCTACGTATGGAGACTGCCAGACTTCAACAGGAGGTTACTGACCTTACCTTGCAGGTCCAGGTGTCCGATCTGACTCACGCGACAGAGGCTAATTGCTTGTATCAGGAGATCGCAGATCTACGCCGCGATTTAGCCGCAGTTCGAGGTTCTGACCAGACCGAGGAGCATCTGGCTCCATGATGACACTACTCTCATTATCTTCTTTACCGTTTTATTTACTTATTTCCGTTTGGCTTCCATGTTGTTCATGATGTACTTTGGTTATATATATATATATATATATATATATATATATGCATTTTTATGTTTATTATTCTCTCATTTTATTTTATTAATTTATTTACTTATTTATTATTTGTATTTTTATTTTTAGACCTAACAAAAAATATGCATGTACTAGAACAAGAAGGACGTGCTACCTGCACCACCCAAATAGAAGAGGAGAAGAAAGCCCAGGAAAACAAAAATAAATCCGGCCCATACCTTTTGTTAAGGTGGCGCCCGCCATATAGTCCATGGCGCCCGCCATGGGGTCTGGAACTATATGCAGGGCAGAACCACCAAAACCCCCATTTTCTCACCTTCAAACTCCCTAACCTCCATTTTTGCCCATCCGAAAACCTCCATCAACCCCCATAAAGTTCACAACTTTTTCATCTACTCACCATCCCATTAACCTCTCTAAGCTCCATTTTTGCCCATCCATCAAAATCTCTCAAAAACCCACTTTTCACCACCTTTCTATAGAAACCCATTTCTCTCATTCTTCAACCTCTAAGGTGCATCAATGGAGTATGACGGTTACATCCTTCGCCAAGGCAAGTCCGGGGAAAGGCAAAAGAAACTTCTCGAGAGATTGCAAGCACGAGAGATTATCTCGACCCGGTACGTCGACGAAGACTGTCTCTATACTCTTGGTATTTATCATAGCGTTTTTCACATGCTAGATGTCTTAGGATTACACGATATTTTTGCTAGGAAAGATCCCACTTTTGAAAGGTTGACCCGGGAATTTTTGAGTTCCTTGATTTACATTGTTAGTCCTAACACTGCTAGCACAGTCGGTACGGTGAAATTTAGAATGTTTAATGTCGAATATGAACTCACCACCGAAGAAATAACAGAGAGATTAGGAATGCCTTTTAGGAATGATGCTGTTTGTGAAGCACCTTTGGATTCCGATTGGTCGGTTGAGGCATTTTCCTTCTGGCACAGGTTGCCAAATTTTACAATTACTTCTTTTGAAGGGATTCTTTCCTCAAGGATCCATAACCCGACCATCCGTGTGTTTCGTTATATGTTGGCTTGTACTATTTTTGGCCGGGTGAATCCAAACAAAGTGAATGCAAAAGAACTTCTATTTTTGCAAGGGTGCCTCACAAATAAGAGGATTAATTTGGTTCCTTTTATGATTGCTCACATGACTGCTGCTATTAAGAGTACATGGACCATTGCTTTTAGAGGTTTGATTACGTCTATTGCTAGGGCTCTAAACCTCGACACTGAGATAGCCACCTTGGCACCTCTTCCTCCCCACACAATTAATTTAAAATTTCTAAAAGATATGAAATTGTGTAAGGTAAGGAGAGAGGGAGGCTTTGAACTCATGATCCATAGAGTGGTTATCCCATCTGCTATTTTGCCGTGCACTAGACGTACTGATGTACGTGTAGAGAGGAACTGGAGCTATGATTTAGATGCTCAACCTATTACGGGTCCACTGCCTCCTAATGTTCCTACTGGGGACGGGAACGAGACTGATGACGAGTATGACCAGCGAGAGCAGTCTCCCGATCATCATATGTCACCCCACCATGTATCACCTGCACCCACTGCACCGTCTTCTTCTCACCCTTCTGCAGGTACATCTCCTGGTTTCTATATTACTGAGCAGATGTGGCGCGACCAGCTGGCCAGAGAAGAAAGGCGTGATAGCTCGCTTGCTGCCATCCAGCAGCAACTGACCGACAACATGAGATTCATGCAAGAGTCACAGCAGCAGACAGACCGCTCCATTCAAAGTATCATGCAATCTCAGGCTGCTTTGACCACCAGATTTGACGAGTTCGCAGCTTCTCAGAGAGATCGTCGCCGCAACAGATCTCGTCACCCTAGGCGCTCACCGCACGGTGGCGACAGTACGAGTAGCATACCATAGGACTTCCAGGTTACTCTTTCCCTATCTTATTTCGAAACATTAGAGACAATGTTCGATTTAAGTTTGGGAGGAGACTTTATCTGTTTTACTTGCATTTTCTTTCCTTTTACTTTTTTATTGCTTTCTAGTTTATTTATCTTGTTTTTAGTTTGTTTTTAGAATATGCATGTGCTTGACGAGTCATCTGTGTAGTGTATCCCTATTTTCCCATTTCCTTAGCCTTACCAAAAAAATTTTTTTTGACAAAAGAAAGTGTATTATTCTGAAAATTTGGGCTTTGAGACAGGTTTGAGTTAGGATGTGGATGACTTGGGAAAACTTTTTTGAAACATCGGTATCGCTTTAACACCATAGGCTTCGTGATTATAGGAATCGAACCTGATACCCCATATACCATGGCCTTAATTATCTTTTTAGAGTAGGTCATTATTAGTTTATCCTAGTAGTCAGCTCCGGCCTAAGCATGCCCTACGTAAGGGACCGATGAATATAAGTGAATGATCTGTATGTTGTGCTTCATAAAAATGCAACTCGGGTATAGGTAACCCTCACAAGGTCATTTAACCCAAAAAGTTGTAAAAATTTGCAAAAAAAGAAAAAAAATATATATATATATATATATATATATATATATATATATTTATATATATATATATATATATATATATATATATATATATATATATAAAGAGAATAAAATTTGCCCATTGTTGGTTGGTTCAGAGGTATCTGGTGCTGGACTTGGTAGGGCGGGTTACTATCCGATCCCCCACAACTACAATTGGGTCAATAAAAGGGGTTACACCAGTTTGTATACCAGAGCCCCATGCTTGAGATCAGAATCACTAACCGGTCACTTTATTATGAGTATGTACGGATAACGGGCTTAATGTGATTGCACCAGAATGAAGAGGACCCAAAAGAGATGCAAAAGGTAGGCCTAGGTACAGTGGAGTAGTATGGATTGGTTTGTATAGGAACGAAGTTTATGTCCGTGTCTGTGGAAAAGTGTCATTACGATATCCTTGGTTCACTTAGTTAGTACCTATCACTTCATCCTACTTTGAACTTAGAAGCCCTTTTAGCCCAAAATCATTCGTTGATACCACCTTTTTCTGTCATGAGCTATAAAGTGTTTTGCTTGAGGACAAGCAAAGGTCTAAGTGTGGGAGAATTTGATAACACTGAATCACACTATGTATTTGACTCGGATTGCACATGTTTCTTAGGATTTTATTGTTATTTTCTTGTGTTATGCTTATGTTTTGTTTTATTTTCAGGTTCTTTGTATTTCCAGAGCTCCTCGTGAAGAAATGAAGAAAAACGAGCAAGAAAACCAGTTTTTGAGGAAATTGTATACATGGCATCCACCATGGCGGGCGCCATAGGGCAGACCATGACTTGGATAGGAGTCAAGTGCTGTCAACTGCCACGATCTCCACTTCTTTTTCCTTTGGTTCACATGCCGGGCGCCATGAGGGGGTGGCGGGCGCCACCTTTGTCGTATGGTTTCCCTCCCAAAAGAAGTTGGGGGCACTTTGGTCTTTCCATAGTTTTTCCTAGGCTATAAATAGATGAGTCATTAATCCTTTTTCTTCATCCAAGCTTAGTTTCAGAACTCAAGCCATATATTTTCAGTATTGTAAAGTGATAAACTTCTCACATCGAGAAGTTATCACATTGTTTGATCGAGTCTGTAATCGAGTTTGGAGCACTCTGGTAGAAGTTAATCCTGCAGCCGTTTTCATTTCCAGTCATTTATTTTCAGTTGTACCAGATTTAAAGCCTCCGATTTGGATCAGGTTTCTATTTACTTTCCCGCACCATTTATTTTCTCGCACTATTTACTTTCCCGCACCATTTATTTTCTCGCACTATTTACTTTCTCGCACTATTTACTTTCCCGCACTATTTACTTTCCCGCACTATTTACTTAAAAAAGAATCTACTTTAACATGATCTATTTCAACATGTCTATTTACATTTCCATGTCCGGCTAAATTTTAAAGGTTATAATGTAAGGATCATAGTTAAAGTAGTATTCCATACAAGGTGTCAATAGAAATGCTTAGAGGTTATTCTGATTTTTAACACAAGTTTTCTGCTCTTTATTTCTGTCGGGTAAGATCGAAAGCCGTCCAACCTTTGATTAAACTTGGTTAGTCTTAACTGTTCAAAGGAAGCGAAAGCGCTTTGTCTAGTTAAGTAGGAGTTTTTAATACTTTAGAAAAACGATTTTAAAACTATTTTCGGACGCGCTTATGGGTTTAAAGTCCGGTTCGCATGAACCTCTTTTTGTTAAAAGTTCCAAGTCAAAATACTTTTCAACTGAGTCAAGAAACTATATTTCTTAAAAATAGGTTTATTACTTTAACGCAATGTGCGCCTTTTTATAAGTGACAATAAGAGGGTTCGATTAAGGGATAAACTCGGTTCTGAATACGCGAAAGCGACAGTTCCCGTTAAATTAGTTCTTTTCATAAGTAGAAAACATTACCCCATAAGTGGTTCTATTTACAAGCATTTGGAATACTATCTGACTGTGTGAATTACATTCAGGCCTGTTGTTTTAGATTGAATTTTATATCTTCGTACTTTACTTCGCTTTTACTGTGCACTCACGAACTCCCGATTGATTTGCCTTAGATAAGCATCGTAATAATAGAAACCGATAGATTGACGTTTGGTCTCTGTGGGATCGATAATCTTTTATATTACTCTGACGCGATTCGTATACTTGCGAAAACACCTCATCATAGCTCTGGTGGCTTGGTGACCAGAGAAGACGACCGGAGCTAGGGCTCTAGCGTCTCTGAAAGAGATAAAGCTGACATGGCCTTGGCGATTTTTTTTTTGAATTTGAATGAAATGATGTGTTATTTCTTAATTTGCCTGCTTGTGTGATTAGATGCTAACTGGATTAATGAGATGAGGTGGATGTGATGATGTGGATCTGAGTGGTGTGTATTTGGTCTGGGCCTGCGCATTTGTTTTTATCCACACCCCCTTTTTTCTGAGCCCAATGTACGTTGTAACTGGTTGTAGTTCATTCAGTTTTTAAGTGTTGCACCCCCATGCTTCTCTTGGTTTTATTTTTGTGTATTTTTAATTTTAATTTTAATTTTATTTTTAATCTTTCTTCCATTTAAAAAATAATCAAAAATATGTTCCTAATTCCTTGATGTCTTGAGATATTTATGACATTTTTTATTTTATTTTTCCATTTATTTTTATATTTTATTTAGAATTAATTGTGAAGGTTGTTCTTGTTGATTGTTCTTGTGTTTAGGGTTCATGCTTGATGCCTTGTGAACCACTTCTTAAGCTAATATTTTGGACATGTCTAGGCACATGTATGCTTAAGGTTTGAGTGATGTTGTGATGCTTTTATGGTGCATATTTGATAATTTTCCATTTGGTTTTGATGAGCCTCGGTGCATGCCTAATTGTTGAAGTATAGTTGACTTGATGGATTGTTTTGAGGATGCACTTGTGCAATTTTTTTTGGGACCCTTTTCTCACATGTTCTTGATTTTTTGGCCGTAAGGTATAACCTTAATGTCATTTTTTTTTAGTCATTGAGATGCCTTGAATTTATGCTTCTTTTTTATGTTGTTTTGACATAATAACTGCCTAACTTGTGACCTAATCTTTGAGCATGCTTTGAGTTGAAACTTCTTGAGGTTCATGAATCTTGTATGACTTGAATGTCTTGTTTAAGATACTTCCCTTGCCATGTATCAATGTTCAATTGCATGATCACTTGCTCTTTTATTGGATAATTGCTTCCTTTTAAGGATGATTTTGATTGATGAATGCCTGGTTGCTTGATCATGTTTTGAGTATGATGTTTGTTGAAACTTCTTGCAATCATGAGCTTTGTTTTGAATTGACATTCATACTTGTGCTACTGCCTCATCATGATTCCATACCCTAATCTCATATGCTTAATCATTTGTGGTTTATTTTTCATGAGCTAGTTGCTGACAAATGTTTGACCATTGGCGTAGTTCATGTATGATCCTCTTGTGATTCTTTTTCAATATTTGAAGTGTGTTGAACATGTTATGATGTAGCTACTGACTTTTATGGATTCTCATCTTACTTGTTTCAATTTGCCTTTGTGTGATAAATGATGATGTTTGGTTATTATTTCAAGATATGAATGTGTGTGCACTACTTGTTTATCATTTCTAAGTTCCTAAACCCTAATCTTTGGATTCTTTTGAGCATGACCTATAATGTTTGAAATGTGTGCTAAGTGTTTACTTTACACATCTTGGTTGTCTTGATTCAAGTTTGAAGCATGTCTTGACTTATCATGGAAGTTTGCCACTAGTGGATTATTTGTTGAGTCTTCTTACTTTGTTTGTTGCTTAAGTTGAGTACTTGATGGCATGAGCTCTTTCATCTTTGAATATTCTCTCTTTATCTTTGAGTATTGTATAATTAAATGTGTTCATGTTTGTGATTGAGTTGTCTTGTGATTACTTGTGTTGTTCCTTGTGCTCACATGCTCCCTTAGGATTCCTAGTCCAAGTTAATTTCTGATTAAGTTTGGAGTATGATAGACATTAGGCTCTCAATCCTTTGCATGAGAGCATTAGGGTAGTTCCCTTTCAATCCCAAATCTAGGTCCACCTTGTATGATAACATTAGTGTAGAACTTCCCTTCTCATCTCAACTACAAGACCATTTGGCATGACAACATCTAGGTGTGAGATCCCTTAGATTTTTTCTTTGCCCCGTTGAGTCTCTCTCTTCTCTCTCTTAAATCAAATTCAAAATACGTAATAAATACGATGAGTATAGTACGTCACAAGCCTTAAGTACATGGGAATTGATAAGCGGGAGTCTGTTGTTACCTTGTCTAGAGTGCTTTGTATACGTCCCGTCTTGGGTCGATCTTGCAAACTATTCGCTCATATGTCATAGACTTTAGTACGACGCGCACCTCCAACAAAGTCAATTCACTTCTTTAAAACACTTCAATAAACAAAAACCATTTTTTCCTTCGGGATTCTTTCTCTCCGTCCGTTTTCAGAAAGGGCATGTTATTTCCATTCTATCGCAAACAGGAGATCTCCCTAACAGCTGGAATGTGAACGTTAGCATTGTCCATAAAAGATACTAAGCAACCCGTGGTCCCACGAACTACGAACGTTCTGATTTCTTTATTTTCTTGTTCGAAAGAAGATACGTAGACACAAGACGGCAAAGTTTTGGCGAACACCATCCCCCCTTTTCACCCGTAGTCCTCCGAACTACGTTGACTGTGACTTTCCCATTGCACGAGGGATTGCGTAGGCATAGGATTGCGATATCCTATCAAGTCCCCTTTTGTTTTTCTCCCTTTTCGTTTCTGTGTTCCCTTAGCAAGTAGGTCTTTAGATATATACACTCTTTGATTAAAACAACAAGAGTGGATCCCGTTGAGTACAACAGACGCAAGAGGTGTTAATACCTTCCTTTTGCGTAATCGACTCCCGAACCTGGAATTTGGTTGCGAGACCATGTTCTTTCACTTTTTGAGGTTTTTTCAATCGTTTCCTTTCCTCGTTGGGATAAATAACGCTTGGTGGTGACTCTGTTCCCACCGGTTATTTTTTGCGTTGCGACAACATGCAAGACCTTCGAAACAACATCCATCTAACAGTTAAAGCCCTGGTGAAGCAATGTAGTGTTTGTAAGTTCTATGGCTTTTGAATTGACTATATTTTGGTAAAACAACATGCTATTAGCAATATATTAAACCAGATGTTCTGCCATGACAGTCAAACATCATGTCCAGCAAGATGTTGTGACATGTGCCAGGACATGTTATACCAGAAAGTTAGGGCATGACTATTTTGGTATTTTAGTGTGATTTTTTAGTGTGTTCTGATTCACACATGTGCGTTATTCATGGGAGTATATTGTGGGAATTTCTGTTATGACAAATTCTGTTAGTTTTCATAAAAGGATCTTTGAGCCTTTTTAGGAAAGTTTGTATTTTGTTCCTACTATTGTACAGGATGATTTGC
The DNA here is from genome assembly GCA_022829125.1 of Lathyrus tuberosus. NCBI lineage: Eukaryota > Viridiplantae > Streptophyta > Magnoliopsida > Fabales > Fabaceae > Lathyrus > Lathyrus tuberosus. Next base: position 14,410,306 of record JALAZF010000062.1, on the reverse strand, counting down.
AGTGAAATAAATTTGATTGCTGCTATTTTTTCGCGTAAAAGAAACCCAGGTCCATTAGGTCTGAAGGATATTTAAAGAAAGGAGCTAAACCTAAAGAAGACGGTTTTGAAGATTAAGAATTTGGAGAATTAGGTTTAGTTGTGTTTTAGTTGGTCTTTAGGGTTTAGTGCTTGTTAATTGTATGTCACTCATGTATCTTCTGATGCATTGAGGTTGACTGATTGTTCATTGTTAATTGTTCACTCTAAAGCTTTTAAGAAATAGTGTATTGTTCTTTGTTGAATCTATGAAGCAAAACCAAATATTGTCTTGGAAGTGTGTTACTTCTATTATTGGTTGTTGTTAATTGTCACTGGGACTGTGACTGATTAAGAAGTGAGAGGGGGATCTCATATCTAGAGGGTGTCTTGGTAAAAGTTACACAAGGTAGGGATTAGGCGAGAAGTTGTAAACGGGGGAGTTTAGCTTTGAACTAATACTATCATTGTGAATTTGCATCCTGGCTTGGTAGCCCCTAGATGTAGGTGAGTTGCACCGAACTGGATTAACAACTACTGGTGTTATTTTTACTTTTCTGTCATTTAAATCTCTGCATTTTTATTTGTCTGTTCAAGCTGTTTTGATCTCGGTGTTGTGACATCTGTCTCGATATCTGGTATCTGCATGCCAGAATTTTAGTGTTTGTCATCATAACAAATATGTAACTAAAAAAAGGACTTCTACAACCACTTCCAATCCCTAATCAAGTTCGGGATAAACTTACCATGGATTTTATCACTCATCTGCCAAACTCTTTTGTTCATTCAGTCATCTGGGTTACTTGTGATGGCCTGACTAAGTTCACGAACTTCATTGCCTTACCAACGAAGTTTACTGCCAAGGACCTTGCCTCTCGATTCACAGTGGAGATATACCGCCTTCATGGAACCCCCAAATCCATAGTCTCAGATCGAAACCCCTTGTTTCTCAGCACCTTTTGGAAAGAATTCTTCAAAGATCAAGGAACTACATTAAAGTATAACACCGCTTATCATCCCGAAATCGATGGTCAAACATAAGTTATTAATAGATCTCTAGAGACTTACCTTCACTGTTTCGTGAGCGACCACCCTCGTCAGTGGTACAAGTTCCTCCATCTTGCTGAGTTCTAGTACAACACCTCTTATCATACCGCTAGTCAAATGACTCGTTTTCAAGCACTGTACGCGAACCACCTAAGATCCCATACTATTTGGCCGACAGAGTTCAAGACGACTCTTTGGATATCTCTCTGCAACATAGACACACTATTCTGACTCAGTTAAAAGACAACTTAAAAAAGAGCATAATACAAATGGAAAACCAAGCAAATAAGAAACGCGTGGATTTTAGTTTCAAACAAGGAGATCTAGTACTATTGAGATTACAACCTTACCAACAACAAACTATGATGAAGAGAGCATCCCAAAAGCTGGCCAAACGATTTTTTTGGGCCTTTCAAGATTTCCAAACGGGTTGGAGAGGTAGCATATATGTTAGATTTCCCTTCTTCCTCACGTGTGCATCCGGTGGTCCATGTCTCTCTATTGAAACCGTATTATGGTGTGCATCCTATTGAAGATTTTCAGTTTCTTAACATTCAAAAGAAACAAAACTTGTATAAAGATTTGCAACGCATAAATGAGGTTCATAGGGTTAGTTTTTCAGAGGAACACAATATTAATTTGGGTCAACAAACAATGAAGAGTGATATGCAAAGTACTGCAAGTCTCAAAAAGACTTTGAAAAATGAAGGGAAAGTGGACTGCATTTCCGAAGTAAAAGTCTTACATGATACTGCAAATACTTGTAACCCACCACTAAGTACCGTTGGAAACCTTATCTCCTTCCACACTACCACCTACTTCCCTCTTTCCCACTGCCCTTGACACAAACTCTCTACTTTCCCAAACCTTATCTCCTTCCACACAATCCACTTCACCCATTCAAAACTCAACCTTATCCCTCCCACACCAAAATTCACGCGTGTTTGTTTTAGTAGCTTAATTCAATTATTTTTATTGTGTTTCTTAATTGTGGCCCATGGCTCGTTCTTATTTAGAAATCTTAGATATATATTGTAAGCAACTCTTCTTTGAATGATAGAAAAATTCTAAAGTTGTTTTATTATTTCTTCTTTAAAAATTTTGATTTTGTGTTAATTTTGAGCAATTATCTATCAGTGAAACTCAAATTGCTAACTCAAAATTCATATAGCATTAAAGATTCTTTTTTATAAAAACATATCCAAAAATATATATTTTTTAGAATTTAATGATTGTGCCCTGACACTCTGTAAAATACTACAATATCATTCAACAGAAATTTATCATATTACAATGTCGTTCAATAGAAATTCATTATTCAATTATATCATGACACTAATGTTCTGTAAAGAATTTATGTGTAATATGTCATTAGAAAATTGAAAATTTCTATTATTAAACTATTTTTTACATCAATGATGATGATGATGTTGATTCATAGAATAGTAAAATCAAATTATTTTGTTTGTATTGGAATATATATATATATATATATATATATATATATATATATATATATATATATATATATATATATATATATATATATATATATATATATATATATAACAAGATAGAAAATTATTCGTCACTAAAACATTTTGCTTATGTTGTTCTTCTTGTCATGTCAAGAAATTAAAAGACCAGGGAAATATAACTAAAAGCACGAGTGCAATTATAAAAAGAACAATATTCACTCTAACATGCAACTGAAATTATAATCTTAGTTATTTTTTACTTAACTAATGCAAAAACATTCTGCGTTCAGGCATACTGGTGTTCCACGACGTAGGATACAATGAATAAAACAATCATAGAAGTACCTACACTTGGAATCTGTGATTCAAAACAAGAATAATTGAGTGATATTAAAAATAGTTAACAAATAATATATAATTCAAGAAGAAAACACTTGAAAATGGTGAGAAGAAAAAGCTTACCCTTATCGGCATTTGATGGAACAAGAAATAGAGAAAGTAAAATTATGAGAACATAAACAAACTTTAAAATTTTAGCCATTTGTATTTGTATGCAACAAAGAAGAAAAAAAAAACAATTCAATCACTTTATTTTTTTTATCGGACAATTCTATCACTTTATATAGCGTAAGAAAATCTCACCATGCTTTAATTATTTCATTTAAATAGTTTTTTTTGGCACTTATATAATTGCAAGATATCCTTTGAAATTAAAGAAATTGTTAAATACTGGTGTATCTCTTAAGATATCCTTTGCAATAAAAGTAGTTATTAAATACTTTCTCTTAAGATATCCTTTGAAATTAAAGTAGTTATTAAATATCTCTCAAGTATATTGAAGTGTTAAACCTCTAAAGATTAGTATGATGATGAAGATTTAAAATTTAAAAGTAGATACTTAAATGAGTCTCAAGGTTTAAATTTTTTAGGAAAATTTCACTATCCTTTCAATGTGTCTTTTAAACATCTCATAAAAACTAGATTTTGTTGCTTCTAAACAAAGTGCTTCCAAAAACTTTTTTAAAAAAAAAATAACAAATTAAATTTATATATTGTGATGAAAAATACATATGAATTAAGAAATTTGCATCTCAGTAATACTAGTGGCATTGGACCCTGAAATCTTGATTATTTAAATGGTTGTAATTATTAAATATTTAAAAAATAATAATTATATGCAGTATAATATTCGTGAGAGGTTTTAAATAGGGCGATGCAAGGGTTCTTGTCCCATGAGGTCACATCTGGGTGTTACCATGTGTAGTATGGGAGCTCGCCCCTTTAATGAGACACTTGCATAATGCCACTATCCCTCAACTAACTATGCAAACTGAGATATACCACCATTTCTTGATGAATAGATAGTCAACACTCTCTCTTTGTCAAAGCTGAACACTTACCACATCTTCATAAGTCTAAGGTCTCATGAACCTCTATAAACACTTTCCCCCTAACGAAAGAGAGACATATTCAAACTTAATCACATATTATATAATATACAAAATCTCTCATCTCACTTGAGTTGCTCTCTCATACCACCATAAATATTGTAAAACCACCATATAAAAGCTCTCGCCGTCATGGATAATCCCTAACAGTTATAAATCTATTTAGACCTCTGAGTATCTGTTATCCGTGAAGGGATAGCTCACACACCTGTATTGTTTATTAATGAAGGTTGTTATTCCCTGGTGTTATTAAAAAAACTTTTGTATCCTCTCACTTTGAAAAAAGTTTTCCACGTTAAAAATTTGACGTTCTTGCTATTTTATTTTTCTGTTATTAATATTGGGCTTTAGAGTTGGTTTTCCTGTTGATTTTTAAATTGTACATATTTGAGAAAAGTGTTCCGCGAGAAAAATATTCTATTTTATATAATTTCCTTACAAAGTGGTATTAGAGTCTTGATTGGCTCGTTAGGAGAGCGAAGTGAATTCTAAAGTGAAACAAGCCTAATTATGTGTTTGACTAACATTTATGAAGGAGATTGTTGAATTTCAAGTGTGAAGTGTTAAAACTTTCACACTTATGGATCTCACAATTAAAATTATGGATCTCAGACGTAATCAATTAACACTTATGCATCTCGCTCCCCTCACCCTAAACATTCTTCAATCTCAGAAGACAGTTGCCGGAAAACTTCCACAATGCATTTTCTGTTACAAAACTAAATACATGCATCTCTTAAATTGTAGGATCCATTTTCTCTTTAAAATTAATTATTCTTGTGAGTCTAAAATTTTCGGTTCGGCCGAAAATAATTAGTTAACTCTAAATAGGATTAGCATTTTATGTGGAAATTGGAAGTATTTTTATATAGCTAAAAAGTGTATATTAGAATTTTGAGAATGTATTAATTTTTTAGAAGATATTATACATTTTTTTAAACCTATAACCATCGATGCCCTTTAAAGGAACTGCAAAATCAGATGCCCTTTAAAGGACCTACAAAATCACAAATTTTAATTTTCTTCATTGTTGTACAGCATATCAGCATCACAAACATTTTAAAGTTATTATTATTATTATTACATATTCAATTGGTCATTAAATAATTAATGTACTTGAATAGCCTTTCAATTGAATATATATATATATATATATATATATATATATATATATATATATATATATATATATATATATATATATATTTATTTATTTATTTATTATTGAATTGTTTAAAACAAGTTGTTCAATTCATTAACTATTTAAGGGGTTGTAATATTTTGTGGTACAACATTGTTCAATTTGGCAATATAGATAATATATTTTGTACACCTATAATTGTAGCCCATGTTATTCATCTTGATTTGTAGGAGAAGAAGCACCATCGTTTGTAGACCATACCATTTACCTGAATTTGAGTTTTATTCTTATTATTTGTCGGAGTAGAAGAAGGATCACTATTGTAGCTCAATCTATTGATTTAGATATGACTTTTCTTCTTATTATTTATAAGAGGAGCAGATTTAGATTTGATTTTTCTTCTTATTATTTGTAGGAGGAGCAGAAGGAGCACCACTAATGCAGGTCATACCATCCATTTTATTTATTTTTTGGTAACAGAATTATTTGAGCAAGTCAATATAAGTATAAGGATCTCCTCTTTCGTTGCACTCTTTCAGCTTCAAAGATTTCTCTAATGACTTTGGTATCTAGTTGTCTAGAATGCGAGCATAGAAAGGATGTTTATGTTGGTTTCTGACTAGAAGCTTCTCCATTTGTTCTTTAAGAGGGAGAACATAATTGCCCTGGCCTCCTTTTGGATTGTGAAGAGAAGTCTGATGTCTCTTGCTCCTATGAAGATTTAGAGATCTGGGAGCCGCATCATGGAGAGATGTGATCGTCTTAGGGATGGTCATGTGACTCATTCAAAAGATGGCTTCTTGCACCGTGTTACCTCCTATATTCACGTTGTGCATGCTTTCTTTCAAACAAACCAACCTTTCTTCAACTTGTGAGTTTTGTTGTCAAACCATTTTATACACATTGTTTAATAGTTTGTTCACGCCTTGGACACTAGGTTATCTTTTAGTAATTGGAATCCAGACAACGTCTTTGGTCTTAAAACTGCATGTGTTAGAGGCCTAAATAAAGGGTTTCTTGGTTGGAATTGTGAACAGATGCTACAATCGAAAAATGTTGAACGATATATGGATGTGGTGAAGTATTCATAGTGAGTGGATCAACACCGCTATGAGGAGGAGGTGTTGGATCTCTCATAGCTTGAGCATTAGCAGCTGCTTCAAGCAGAGCTATTGAATGAGTAGTTTTAGGTCTTGCTATTGTTGGGAAACCTAGAGATTAGTGATTTGAAAAGTTGAGAATCATAGTTGATATGCAATCTCTATGGATCAAGAATAAAACATGTGTGGCTCGATTTCAGGAAATATGAATTGTTAGGTTAGGATGTTTTGATTCGATAAAGTGAAAGATAGATATTCAAATATAGAAAATGCATGAATCAAATATCGATTCCCACAGACACTATCATTGTTCTTCTTAGGAACCATAATTAATCAGAGATTAGAGTTTGTGAGATGCAACTGTGGACTTGAGCTTCCAATGCAGTGAGAGACTGGCTAACCTACAAGGTTAACACTCCAACACTCAAGTCAGTATTTGAGTAAGATGAGTGAATATAGTTTGAATTTTAATTATACCTGAAAAATAGAGCTCTCTCCTTTATATAATGGAGAGTTTATAACAACACACTTATCATCAATCATAGGATACAGGGAGTCGTTGGATGGATCATGCATTTGCATATCCGGCAGACTAGTCTAAGATAACATTCCTATCTTAGGAGTGACATAGTGAATCGTTGTATTCTCTGGGTGGCGGTTGTTGGGTCTTCTAATTGATCCAAAACAAAATCACTTTTAAAGGAGAGATGACAAACTTCAATTAACTATTGGAAGATATAAAACTCTTCTTTTAATCTTGCTTTAGGAATATGAAAATAAATTTTAATGTTTTGAAATTCTATATTTGGTATGATATTACTTTTGTATATTTGGAGAGTTTATGAGGTATTGTGATGGAATTATGTGAGAATGTATCATGCTAGAAGGAGTAAAAAGTATGTTGGTGGTCAAATCTGACCATAAAATGGATTAATAGTAACCATTGGTTGTCTCAAAAGGATTTTCCTAGTATTGGTTCTTAGTTTTTGATCCTCTTCTTCCAATCAAGGTTAGATGGCCTTTTTATTTATTGAAAGCTTACATCACTTAAAGCTACTCTTATTGTTGGAAGAAGTAGGTTCTTGGGAATTTGGACTACAAAATTTAGTCTTGTAGAGTAGTGGTTAGAAATCTAGACTTAATGGCCAACCAAAGGGTCTTATCCGATAATGAAGTGGAAATTATGTCTAAAGCTACTCTTGATATTTGGGCTTGGCTAAGGGTGAAAGATTTTCAATCGTCCCAACGATTGAGAGTTCAGTGGCTTAAGGAAGGGGATACAAATTTGTTTTTTTTTTCATGTTTCAATTAAGAGTAGGAGTAAAATGTGAAGGTGAGAAAAGTACAAAAGAAAGAGGGGTCAAATTTTAGCTCGATCCTATATATGTGAACAAAATGATTACATCCTTATTCAATTTTGTCACGAAAGAATGTCTAGGTCCTACTTGCCTAGACTTTGTGTTATACACATTTTTGTATGCTCTAGGTAAAGTGACTTGATTACCGCAATGTATCAACACCTTTGAAACACTGTCTTTTGCCAATGGAACTTCCAACAGAAGGTCCCTCAACTATCCAGCTTCTTCACAAACAGAAGAAAGAGCCTCAAACTCCAATTCTATGGTTAAGAGAGTGATCTACATTTTTGCTTGACTATTGTAATGTATCAACACCTTTGTAACATTGTCTTTATCCAATGGTACTTCCAACAGAAGGTCCCTCAACCATTCAGCTTTTTCACCAGCAAAAGTAAGATCCTCGAACTCTGATTCTATGGTTGAGATAATCATCCATATTTTTTCTTGCTTTTTCGACAAATTGCACCCCCGTCTAGTGTAAATATCCACCAAAATGCAGATTTATGATATTTAACACTCGATATCCAACTCGCATCGGTATATCCTTCTAATATGGTAGAAAATCTACCATAATGGAGGCCAAGATTTTTGGTTTTCATAAGATAGTCGAAAATCCTACTGATGCCCTTTCAGTGCTCCCCATTTGGATAACTAGTAAAATCTACTCATTTTACTAATTATAAATGTTATGTTGGGTCTTGTACATTGTATTTGAACAAGATATGTTCATGATATATATCATTGGTTTTAATAATAACAAAAGTATTAAAAGATAAATGGTGTTATCTAATGTGTGTTCAAGTATGCAGGTTCTTATACTTAAAAGACATATTCAGAATCTGATATGAATGCACACTTGAGTGATGCTAAGTTACACATTTCTGATAACACAAAATCTGAAAGAGAACTTGCTAAGTGTTGTCTGGTGGAGAATCTAAAGCTGAAGGCCTCAACATCAAAATAAGCAACACATTGTTTCTACACTTGGTAATTGTATTGGTTTCTGATGAGTGTTCAGAAGTTGTAGCAAAGTTGAAGCTATCTGTACTGCAGAAAGCAAGTTGTAATATCAACTCAGCTCGTCAGCTAGAGTCTATGATCACAAGACTCAAGAAGAGTTGGCATGCTTTACGGATAACCACTCTCAACGGCTCTATAGTACAAGATACTTCTAAAGACGCTTGGGTTAAACAAATTACACAATGGATCAAAATCTTCTAAGTATCACTACAAGAAAATTGGCAGATTGCGGCGGTTATTTTTGCAGGTTACGACGGTTAAAACCGCCGTAATTTACAAGTCACGACGGTTGCTGCACTGTCGTAGAAACGTGCGTCGCGAGGCCGTATAGCGTCGGTTGTGAAAACCGTCACACCAACTGTCGTTATCTCTCACGATGAGTAGGGAACTGTCATAATTTGCATATTGCGACGGTTCCAACCGTCGTAAATTTCCATTTGATTTTGTTTTTATTGTTGATTACGACGGTTCCAACTGTCGCAACTTTCTGTTCCACAGTTACATCTGCAGGTAAATCCATAGGAAATTTCTTTTCCACGGGTAAATCTGCAGGTAATTTATTTTTAAAATTAAAAAAAAAATGTTTGTAGAAATATGAACAGAATGGAAAAGAAAATAACATATATTCTTCATTCAACTAAACATATATATCATATTACATTTATACAAGCATCATGTCACTTTATATGTTAGAAGCTTATCATATTACAATTGCATTCAGATAAGGAATCAAATACATTGAAGAATATTTTCACGCTAAGATGTTGATGCATTGTGCCCTTGAGGAGTACTTCTTATCAACCGTAGCTTCAGAACCAACAAGAGGATTGCTAAGTGTAGCTTGAGGATTGCTAAGAAGAAGAAGAAGAAGAAGAAGAAGAAACAATGTTGAACTTGATTACCTTTAAGTATGAAGAAGAAGAAAGACGAGTTCTTTGGAAGAAGAAGAGAGACAAGTTCTCTGGAAGAAGAAGAAAGACGGGTTCACTGAAAGTGGAAGAGAGATATGTTAGGGTTTTGTGTTTTAAGCGAGACGACTATTCTTTGCTGAAGTTTGATAACTTCACTTATATATATGTAAAACTTATCACCACGATTGGTAAGAAAAACCGTGATAAAATGTCATTATTATTCACAATTGTTTGTGGTAATAACTGTGGTGATAGTTATTTTAATTTTAATATATTTATAAGAGTATAGACAAGCTCTTTTTGTAATGAAAAATGTTGGTGCTAAGATTCGAAGCATGTAATCTTTCATCTATCACCATAGCTGTTATTATGAACTGTGATGAAATGTCTTTTAATAAAATAAAAATAAATTCAGACGTGTTAAAATGAGTTATGACTATGGCTGCTCAAACGAACGTAGTAATGGTCTAAATCGATAACGGGTCAAGAGTTATACCATGCTTCAGAGATGTCCAGTGGTTTTAGTTTTGCTAATTGCTTATTTGTTCAATGGGTGGTGAGTCTAATGGTCAGGACTCTAGTCGAATTTTCTATTAGGTGGTGCTTTGGTGAGCGGGTACTCTTTCGTGGCCTTTCTCTTCTGTTGCTTGTACTCTATGTTGTAAATTATTAAGAATTAATAATCTTGAGTGTGTTTCAAAATCACAAGAAATTATGCAAGTGAAGATTAATCTTTGAATTCATAAATAGGCAACACTTGTGAAGTGTTGCAGTAGGTTTGAATTTAGAGATAGGTAAGGCTTGTGAAGTGTTGCAATAGATTTGAATTCGCAAATAGGCAACACTCCGTGAAATGTTGTAGAATGAAAGTATACAACTCTTGAAGAATGTTGTTGTATGCGAAACAATGTAACTGTTGCCAAAAGTTTGTAACTCTTGGTAAAAGGAAGTTGTTTCACCAATGGTCGCAACCTTGTGAAACAACACCAACGTGGCTTATAAATATTTTATTCCGAATTCAGAAAAAACATAACAAAAAAAAAATATACACCCTCTTCACTAAAATTCTAAATACTTTTCTCTACATTCGAGTTTTCATTGGTCTTGTGCAAACTCAAGTATATGCTAAATTATCCTGCGTATTTCTACGTATAAAAACTCTAAGACAATTTGTGAGTCCTTGAAATATTATAAAGAAAATGATTCATTCACGATTCTAATCTCGGTTCAAATGATTTAAATTAATTTTTCAACACTCTAACTGTTGTTTTACTATTGTTGCTTTTATCCTCAACGTTGCTTTTTGTCTGGATTTTTTTTTATTTCTTGGCACTTTTTCTGTCATTTGATGATATCTTTTTGTTTTGTTGTAGGATTTTTTCCCAAATTTTATTTTATAAATTTATATTAGGAAGTTTCTTATTACACCACCCATGTTTCTTAGGCACCACGTGAATTTTCGTTTTTGCCCCCATTTTTCGGATGTCCACATCCGAACGCACCATTTTTTTTAAAAAACATTGATTTGTTCCGGATGTGCATATCCGGAATGACAAGTTACGCGGCTTCCGGGTGTGTAAATCAGGTACGTATTGAGCGTGAACGTGTCCGGATGTGCACATCCGAAAAAATGCCTGGAACTTATTCATTTGAAAAATGCATATTAAGAAGTAATAATAACATTTATTTTAAGAAGTAATAATAACATTTATTTTAACAGAAGGTTAGAGCAACAAATGCCTGGAACTTTATATTAGAGCAACAAATGCCTGGAACTTTATATTAGAGTAACAAATGCCTGAAACTTTATATCAAAACGCATGGTGACCACATGTTCTGTATCCAAAAGCTGTCTAGTAGTTCTAACCCATATTTAAACAAAATAACGGTCGTCCACCTATGGTGGCAAACATGACCTGTAACCATAAATTATATATCCAAAAAAGGGCATTGTGAATATCCGAACTCCCAAATCTATCTTCGAAGATTGTAGGACAAATCAAGATCAACAGTAAAACATTACTTTTTTGACGTTATCCAAGATAAATGGCAGCAGAGTCGGCACAAAGTTGGTGGTACTCCTATTACCACTTGCAGAACCAGAATCAGAATTTTCGACTTCACTTATGTAGTATCTAGTGCGGAAAGGTAGCAAATGTGCATAATAAGCAGGAGGAACTGCATACAAGATGATTTAGAAAAAACCAACTCGAACCTGTAAAATATGATCCTTTTAGACTTAAACCTAGTTGATTTATAGAAAGCCACACACCACTCCCTAAAAATTAAAAGAAAATAAGCTATGTCTCATCATGAGGAATCCACTATTATTTTAAAGATATCTTGAATTATCTCCTCGCAATGAACTTGAGCAGAAACAATTCCTCTGTATCTTATGACCCAAAGTCAGTCCATTGATGCCACCGCCTTACAAAAAGTTACACATAAGTTATGGAGAAACACAAAGCTTACTGCAGCTATAGAGAAACACAAAGTTACATATATGCTTTATGTAACACCCCAATTCCCATCGCAGATAAATAATACATAAATAAATCAGAGTAAATAAAAATTTATTTTTCCAACATAATCAAGGATGCCACATTTAAAGAAAGAAAACACAAACTCTGCTCAATTATTTGATACATAACACAAACTGGGATAACATCAAAGAGAAACTTTTTCCATATAAAAGGAAAGTTCAATTATGGAATAAAGCGGAAAGATCCATAATTGACTTGTTTTACAAAATAAATTTTTTTATAACATCAAAATATACATACAAAGGTAATACAAAATAAATCTAACAAAGGTATACATATATAACATAATCGTTCCCCGACTCCCGTGCTACGTATCAGAGCAGACACCAAGACCGACAAAAGAACGGAGGGCTAATCTTCACAAAAGCCTCCAAGACACAAATCTGCAATTGCCTCATAGAGCAACAAACCACAGCAGAAGGGTGAGAAATAACAACTAAATCAAGATTGCATAATAATATGCAAATGCATAAAAATTCACATGCATAGTTATTCTCACCACAAGCATCACATACTAATACACATAGCATATATCAATTACACCAACATAATCACATATTCACACATAAGGCACACCAAAGTCATAACATATGTAAACACACCACCACATCACATAACACATATCTATACATAACACATATAATCCATAACCAATGCATTTATCACATATGCACATCAATTCACCAATCCAATCATAAATCTCAACACATACTCAATCAATTAACAATTTCCACACATAATCAATCCATTCATGATTTTCCACACATAATCAATCCATTCATGATTTTCCACACATAATCAATCCTTTCATGATTTATGCAAATGCACAGAGACCGACACAACGACTCTATGAAATGCATATGCGGTACCATCCATCCGTCATTCTCAACACTAGTTCACTCAGGAACTATTGGAACCATCGCTTGTTACTTAATGTAACTCCCCGTCGGGCAAACGATGTTCCCCGTCGCTCACACCTCTTTGTATAAGGCACACAACGTTTATGGATCACTTACACCTCTTTGTATAAGGCACACGACCCGATCGCTCACACCTCTTTGTATAAGGCACACGATCGTCTATAATTATCGCTCACACCTCTTTGTATAAGGCACGCGATGTTATAGCGAATTCCCTTTGGAATCGATTCGTCGCTCACACCCCATAAGGGCACACGACATCACAAGAATGCATATCATGATGCTTGGCAAACCATGACTCATGACATTCAAATGCACACATAATGCAACCATAATCATGCATATATTTCAACTCATCAATTTCATACATTCACAATTCAACAATATGAATTATCTCATCATCATTATTCATGCATTGGAAATCAATTCAAACAATGCATTTACTTGCCATAAGGCCACCAAATAACACACATTGAATTTCACATACACAATGCATTTCATCATAAAACACAAACCACAACAATTAGCATTTTATCATATACATCCATATCAATTCACATCAAGAATTACTCACCATCAATCACAACAATTACCACAAAACCTCATACCCACATACATTGATATTCAATCAAACAATGTATTTTACCACACAACAACATCATTATCATACATTGAAACCAAACCCAAAACAACACATTTATTTCTCCATAAGACCACAACCCATCATTACCAACACTCATCATATATATTTACATCATATAACAGCACACCAGCTATACGATACATATTAAAAGCATGTCACATGATAACACGTCAATCACATACAATTACGACGGTAAAAGCCGGCAAAACGACACTATTCCAATTCCCGACACAATTAAATCGGCCACTACTCCCAAAACCATTATTATAAGGAAGAACATTTCATTAGCTCTCCAACGCATCAAACCGCGCCTCAAACCGACTTACGACCCAACAGTTATAAAGAAAACAATTTAGAAAAGCTGTCATGTTCGCAATGCGAAGCTCCTAGCGAGTCCTTCGCTTTCCTCATTCGCAATGCGAATGCCCCAGCGAACCATGGCAGAAAGAAAATAGCCTACAGTTTCGCAGTGCGAACTCCCAGCGAACCTTCGCTGTCCCCTTCGCAGTGCGAATCCCCCAGCGAACCGTGGCAGAAAGAAAAACAACACAACGTTCGTAGTGCGAACCTCACGCGAACGTTCGCTTTCCCCTTCGCTGGCCATTCGCAGTGCGAACCTGCGAAACCAGAAAAATCCAGTAGCGCTATAGATCACTCCCAACCAACATTTCAACCCCCAAAACACTTCCAAACCAAAACATAACAATCAGAACATAACCCAATCATGGTAACAAATATTCTACGCAGTTTATATCGAATTTCATCCGTGAAAACATCGATTTCTATCAATTGCTCCTAATTCTAATCGATACGAAAAGTTGCGAAACAACCAAAACAATTACAACAAACAACACATATACATACACAAGCAAGATATAATTGAAACTTCTCACCCTTACCCGATTAATCGCGATTGAAACGGAGTTTTCTCGATTTTCCTCTTTCTCCTCTTTTCTTTCCTCTTCCTTTCTATCTTCTCTTTTCTTTCTCTTCTTTTTCTTTTCTCTCTATTTCTCTCTAATCCCTATTTATAAAAAATATTTAAACCCCTAAAAGACTATTTTACCCCTCAGCTCAAATATCTCGCAAACGCTCTCAAAACGCGATAAAACATAAACAGCGATGAAAAATAATATATTGTCAAATAAAAGTCAAGAATAAAATATTATAAAAACGAAAATAATTAAATCAACTCGATTAAATAAATAAGACAAAACCGGGGCGTTACATGATTGGGTGAAGGAGAAATATGGTATTAAAAATGGCTGCACTGCAAGTATTGTAAGTATCTCTTGGTTTATATTGTATTTATATTGATTATTACATTTAAGTTGCCTTGTCTAACTTATATTTTTTATTTTGTAGCTTGAAGAACCTAAAGATGAACCTCTAACATATGATTTTGGTCAGGAATAGGATCCGGGTGTCACTTCTTTGTGATGTTGTTTTGTTGTTTTGTAATTATAACTTCAATGCCAAATTGCCAATGATGAAATTGTTCTGAGGCATATCATTCACAAATGTATTTTGTAATACTAGTAGCATTTTGAACAAGCACTTTGAACAAGCGTGTTGCATTGTATGATGACATTTGTTAAATTTTGTAATCTGATGTTGTTTTGTTAAAAAAATTTATGTTTTTTTGGCAAAAAAAAATTCCAAAATATGCCTTTTTATTGGATGGGCCGGGTACCCAAACCGACACAACTGGTTCGGTTCCGAATCTCAGTTTCTAATAACCGGTTAATCGGTCCGATTTCGATTTATCCGAAAATGTTGGACCAGTAACGGTTCCAATTTTAATCCATCACTGTTTGGGCCCGGTCCGATTTTATCCGATAGAGATATCGGTCCAACATCTAGTTCCTTAGATAACCGGTCCGGACTGGACCGAAAACAGCCTTACATGTGGGCCTATGCCCTTACTAATATCCCACACATACATGGATTAGTACTACTAATACTAATGCCTAATACTAATGCATGCACTCTTAATTTGACATATAAATTAATATTAAACTGTATAAAATACTATAATTAATTCAATTTTTTAATATGTAAATATTTAATTAAACTTTGAAATACATGCTAATTACAATTGAAATAGATGACAACATACTATGTAGTGTCACGAAATTGATATCAAATTTTGTATTAAATGCTTATGTTGTATTTTTAGCTAAAATTCATTAGATAATATGAATCATCTATTAATAAAGGCAAATTTTTGGTAACTTTAGTTTTTGTTAGTTACAGATATCCTTAGTGTTTAATTAATTAAAAATATTAATTTTTTTATAACTAAAATAATATTAAAAAAATAATATGGCATTGTATATTTTTATTTGATTGGAGGAAGATATATTGATTTAAAATTTTACTTTTTTAAAATTAAAATAATTTTAAAAATGATGGGACATTGTATATTATCATTGTATTGCTAATTAATGACTCTTAAATTAAAAATAGATGAATTAATTATATAAATTTAGTTTCTAATTGAAATTTTATAGTTTCTTACGTCTTTAAAGATGTGAATAGTTATGTATATGTCCTTCTAAATTTAAGATTAACTATTACTGATTCTAACCAATTTACTTCAATCCATTTGTTTTTAAGGGTAGATTTTCAAAAGAATAATCGTGTTTGTCTTTTTTAGATTTGCTTCTACTTTACATGGTTTTAGTATGTTCCTCCTCTCATTTTGTAATGTTTTATTTCTTCAATATATATATCATTAGTTAAAAAAGACTCTTAAATCAAAATTAAACTTTAGATCTTTTACTTTTGTATTTTTTATAATTATTGTCATTACATTTAGAGACTAAAAAGCTATTATACTAATAATGATATTTATTTTTAAAAATAATACATATTTTACATTTAAAAATATCATATTTTGTTTTAAATTTAATTTGATTAGTATGTATTATTAAATAATATTAAAAAATTATATATTACATTCAACTATGTCTCACAAATATAAATAGTATACAAAAAATTTATAACCATTATTAGAAAGTAACATAATAAATATATATAAATATATATATATATATATATATATATATATATATATATATATATATATATATATATATATATATATATATTTGCCCCCATATGCTAATTTTCTGGCTTCGTGCGTGTGTATTTCTGTGTTCCTATCGGTTATCCCCTTAATATCGATGTATTAATATCATAGGGTTCTGAACCAAACCCCTTATAATTTAGCAACCACTCCTAGCATGAGTGGGTGATTCCCTGAAATTTAGGAATTTCTATGGTTAAGTCACATGACTTTCAGTATAACATCTATTGACCCAACATAAGCTTTATGCATGATCGCGCGTTATAGACGGAGAAATTAGAAGTTCGTGTAACACATCTAGATAAGGGGTAATCGAACAAAAAGGGGGGGGGGCCTCAAACTAGTGCAAGGGCGATTCGAGAAGGACGAATGACCAAGCGTGTGACACTCGCTCTGCCCCCAAGGTTTCTCTAAATTATACCGCTATATAGTCCCTTAAGCACGAGGGCTCGTAGAGGCCGAAGTGTTTTAACCTCTAACTCGTCTTTGGATATTCATGAAGAGTCTTGTCGAGGCTTTGTTCCTGCCTTTACGTCTTGAATGATAATTTTTGGGAGAGACTTAGTTGAGTCCTTCAAGGGAGACTAAGTTGAGTCCTTCATTCAAGACTTAGTAGAGTTCCTCAAGTGAGACATAATTGAGTTCCTCAAGCGAGACACAGTCAAATCCCTCACATGCCTGCACAGATGTTTGTCTGTGTGACATATGTCAGTTAGAAAGTCTTGAAGCATGAGTTGAAAGAAAAGCGTGTGAAGCATTTAATGTGAACAATGATGATTTAACCTTAGGACGCCAAATTGGCCTTTTCCTTTTGGCAAGTGTTGAAACATGTGAAACCTTTCACATTTTATTTCCAAACTATAAACCTTTGATAACCCATAGTTTTCTCTCTTATTTAAGGAAACGAGAGCTAATTTGTTTCCTTTTTCATGAAATTCCTTGTTTAGAGTTTGTAAGTTGTTCCTTCTACCTTAGGTAACTTTTGTCTCTCCACGAGCTCAAGTTCAAGTTCTTTGCAAGAACTCCCCATTTTCCCTTTTTCTTTATGGAGATTATTACTGATTTAGATGAGGATGGAAAGCTGGTTGAACCATTTACTCACAATGAGCATAATGCCATTTGGAACTATAGTTATATAAATACTAGGAATCCCAATGGGACTGTTGACTATAGATTTGTAGTACTAGGCATTTTCAAAAGTTGTGAGAGTTATCTAAATTCTGAGAGCGGTAGTAGTGGTGGAACTGATAGTAACTCCTCTTTTCCTTATGTTTTTCCAAGAAACTTGACGATCATGGCTATTTTAGAACCTGAGCCCAAAAATTCGAGGGAAGTTAGGTTCGTCTACACCGCCTCCTCCCTCTATTTATAGACAGATTAGAGGCACGTTCACGATTCTCACACATAATCAATCCATTCATGATTCTCACACATAATCAATCCATTCATGATTCTCACACATAA
The DNA here is from genome assembly GCA_022829125.1 of Lathyrus tuberosus. Lineage (NCBI taxonomy): Eukaryota > Viridiplantae > Streptophyta > Magnoliopsida > Fabales > Fabaceae > Lathyrus > Lathyrus tuberosus. The sequence goes on along the minus strand of JALAZF010000062.1, from coordinate 14,392,125 downwards.
TCAATCCATTCATGATTTATGCAAATGCACAGAGACCGACACAACGACTCTATGTAATGCATATGCGGTACCATCCATCCATCATGTCAACACTAGTTCACTCAGGAACTATTGGAACCATCGCTTGTTACTTAGCGTAACTCCCCGTCGGGCAAACGATGTTCCCCGCCGCTTTCGGTCCTCTTTGTATAAGGCTCACGACGTTTATGGATCGCTTTCGGTCCTCTTTGTATAAGGCTCACGATCCGATCGCTTTCGGTCCTCTTTGTATAAGGCTCACGATCGTCTATAATCATCGCTTTCAGTCCTCTTTGTATAAGGCTCACGATGTTATAGCGGATTCCCTCTGGAATCGATTCGTCGCTCACACCCACTAGGGCACACGACATCACAAGATGCATATCATGATGCTTGACATACAAGAACTCATGACAATCAAATGCATCTTCACAATTCAACCATGTGAATGATCTCATCATCATTATTCATGCATTGGAAATCATTTCAAACAATGCATTTACTTGCCATAAGGCCACCAAATAACACACATTGAATCTCACATACACAATGCATTTCATCATAAACCACAAACAACAACAATTAGCATTTTATCATATACATTCATATTAATTCACATCAAGAATTACTCACCATCAACCACAACAATTACCACAAAACCTCATACCCACATACATTGATATTCAATCAAACAATGTATTTTACCACACAACAACATCATTCGCAGTGCGAATGCCCCAGCGAACCATGGCAGAAAGAAAATAGCCTACAGTTTCGTAGTGCGAACTCCCAGCGAACCTTCGTTGTCCCCTTCGCAGTGCGAATCCCCCAGCGAACCGTGGCAGAAAGAAAAACAACACAACGTTCGCAGTGTGAACCCCACGCGAACGTTCGCTTTCCCCTTCGCTGGCCATTCGCAGTGCGAACCTGCGAAACCAGAAAAACCCAGCAGCGCTAACATAGGTCATTTGGGGTCAAAATCCCTCATTTCTTCCACCCAAACACTTCCAAAACATACTATAACAACCAAAACATAATTCAAACCTAACGACAAGTATTCTACGCAGTTTATATCGAATTTCATCTGTGAAAACATCGATTTCTATCAATCGTTCCTAATTCCAATCGATAAGAAAAGTCGCGAAACAACCAAAACAATTACAACAAGCAAGATATAATTGAAACTTCTCACCCTTACCCGATTAATCGCGCTCGAAACGGAGTTATGTCGATTTTGCTCTTTCTCCCTTTTTCTTTCCTCTTCCTTTCTATCTTCTCTTTTCTTTCTCCTCCTTTTCTTTTCTCTCTATTTCTCTCTAATCTCTATTTATTAAAAATATCTAAACCCCTAAAAAGACTATTTTACCCCTCAGCTCAAATATCTCGCAAACGCTCTCAAAACGCGATAAAACATAAACAACGATGAAAAATAATATATTGTCAAATAAAAGTCAAGAATAAAATAATATAAAACAAAAATAATTAAATCGACTCGATTAAATAAATAAGACAAAACCGGGGCGTTACACTTTATTCTACATAATACAACAAAACCTTATGATTTAATTTAGACTAGACAAAAAAACTTAAAATATGATTTACCCTTAAAATCAGGCAAAATTATGATCAACAATTGAAGTTTTCCCTCCTGCTTTGTCCTATCAACAATTGAAGTCTTCCCTCCTGTCAGTCACCGTGAGACGTGCCCGTTCGCTGATATATTGAGAATTTCATTATAGTAGTAATAATGAAATAATCCTCTTATTCAATATTCATTAATGCGACAATATATTAACATCTGCGACCAACCAACAAAACTGATTTTTTTAAAAACAATAAAGTTCTGCTATTTTTCTAGATATGCAGATCAGGAATTTTTTCTGATATGCACATCCGGAACAACTCAACGTTTTAAAAAAAATAGTGCGCCCGGATGTGCACATCCAAAATCAGGGGGCAAAAACAGAAATTCGCGTAGTACTTAAGAAACATGAGTGGTATAATAAGAAATCACCTTATATTATTGTCTTTAAAAAAACCGCTGAAAATGCTTAATTCATTCCATTGTAAGTGCAATTTTTCAGCCACAAGTGAAGACAAAGCTACCTCTAAAAATTTGTTATGTGCTGCCATTTTGTGGTTCAATAAGCCTTATACTTCATTTTTATGGATTTGCCCTTATAAATTTCATTTTCTGCTAGTGCTAGAAATAAGCCAATAGGTGGGTATAGCAACAAATTATGCAGAATTTTATAAAAATAGAAAAATCACAATATTATGAGAGTTTTTTTTTTGTTTAAATTTATATTGTAACTTGTTTCATTGCTTAACTTTTTTTATTTAGATATGTTATGCATTAATTAGTATGGATCTTTAGAATCTTTATTATTTGTAAAGGTGGGATACTCTTTATACTTCTCTTATTAATAATATCTACTTACAAAAGAATAAAAATAAAAATCATCGTATTTATTGAAGTACTATGGGCATGATTCTAGACAAAAAAAAAAATTTAACATTTATATTAATATTACTTTAAGAAAGATCTTAAACTTTATGCAAGAGAAAAAAAACTATAAGAATAAACTAATACTATAATATTCGTATTCATCTTGTTGGATAAATATGATATTCGTATTCGCTATATATCCATGTGAATATTCATTAAACGGGTAATTTACAGATTTTACGATATCCGTGGATATTTATATATATCCATGAATAATTTTTTGAAAAAAAAAATTAACTTCTTTTAAAGACACAAAAATTTATTATTACATAACATCCATACAATTTACTTTTAATTTAACAACACAATTTTATCACATTAACTTTCTTCTTTTTCAATAAAACATAATTATGCATTTCATTTTTAACTAAACATATAAAAGAAATTGTGATTGTGAGATATGATGGAAGAGCGAATGACAGGTTAGTAAGAATGGAGCCACTAGTTCGACAGACGAAGAACGACACTGATTGGTTGGATTATAAAATTGTTGAAGTGAGGTATAGAGTATTGAAGAACTTAAATATGAAATGGATAATATAATTTGTATGGAATATGAAAGGTTTAAGAAATGTTCAAATATATATATATATATATATATATATATATATATATATATATATATATATATAAGAAGATTATTTTTTTTAGAAGATAAAAAGACAAGGTATAATATACTAATAAAATTTAAATAATTTTTTATAATTTATTAACGGATACGGATATCCACGGATATGAGTATCATTAAACTCACATTAATATTCATTAACAAATAAGAATTTAAATATCCATTTATTTTATCCGTAAATATTCATTAAACTATCCATATTATATTCATGACGGATTTTAGCTATAGATATCCGTGGATATAGTTTTCTTACCATCCCTAATACACTATGCACAAATACATCCACCAAGCAGGCATATTGGTGTTCCTCTAAGTCCATTGCACTGAGTAGTAAAACAATCGAGGAAGGTGGTACATTTAAGGCCTATGATACAAAACAAGAATAAAAGAGTGTTATTGAAAATGGTTAACAAACAATTAATACATAACTCAAGAAGAAAACACTTGAAAATGGTGAGAAGAAAAAAGCTTACCATTGGCATCAGTTGGAACAGAAATTAGTGAATGTAAAATCACCATAGCATAAACGAACATGAAAACTTTAGTCATTGTTTTCATTTGTATGTAAGGAACAAAAATTAATTCAATTACTTTATTTTTTTCGACGATAACTCTATCACATTATATAGTATAAAAAACTTATGCTCTATTAACTTCAATTAAATATTTGTAACACTTATGAAAATGCAAGAGACCCTTTACAAATTAAAATTGTTATTAAATATCTCTTAGGGATATTGATGTTTTGTATTTTCTCATTTATCTCGTTCAATAGATCACTTGAGTTTAGTAAGTAATCAAGGGTTATCAGATCATCCAATTAATTCATTCAAATTGTGTTTATTATTGGATATTTGAAAATTAATTTTTTTCGACGATAACTCTATCACATTATATAGTATAAAAAACTTATGCTCTATTAACTTCAATTAAATATTTGTAACACTTATGAAAATGCAAGAGACCCTTTACAAATTAAAATTGTTATTAAATATCTCTTAGGGATATTGATGTTTTGTATTTTCTCATTTATCTCGTTCAATAGATCACTTGAGTTTAGTAAGTAATCAAGGGTTATCAGATCATCCAATTAATTCATTCAAATTGTTGTTATTATTGGATATTTGAAAATTAATTTTTTTCGACGATAACTCTATCACATTATATAGTATAAAAAACTTATGCTCTATTAACTTCAATTAAATATTTGTAACACTTATGAAAATGCAAGAGACCCTTTACAAATTAAAATTGTTATTAAATATCTCTTAGGGATATTGATGTTTTGTATTTTCTCATTTATCTCGTTTAATAGATCACTTGAGTTTAGTAAGTAATCAAGGGTTATCAGATCATCCAATTAATTCATTCAAATTGTTGTTATTATTGGATATTTGAAAATTAATATTTTTTGAAATATTTTTTAATAATAATTTGATGTTGAAGGATAATTCAGTATTTTAGCATGTTGATTACGTAACATTTATATATATATATATATATATATATATATATATATATATATATATATATATATATATATATATATATATATATATATTAGTGTAACTGTCAATAGTCACATACACTGAGCAGCAAGTAGTGCGCATAACCAGTGTAGTGGAGTAACTATTTTGTAACCGTTTTGTAAGAGTAGTGGAAGTTTGTTATTCTCTTCCTCTCTTCTTCCATATTCATCTTCTTCACCATGCGCACCAATAATTGGTATCTAGAGCTCCAATTCAGATCCACAGGGAAACACGAGTGAACGATAAGGCATTGTGTGATTGATTTCGTTTCTTGAATTCGTGTTGAATTTTTTTATCGGAATTGCAATAGAATCACATTTCTTGATTCTGCTGGATTGGGAAACACTAGTGTTTGGTGAGATGTGAGTGATTGTACAAGGTTGAAGATGAACGAAAACGGTAATCTGAGTACCAAGCTTCTAGTGTTCGATGGCAAGAATTGGAATCAATGGATGATTCAGATGCGTGTGTTGTTTGGTGCTCAAGATGTTCTTGATCTCATCAATGACGGTTATGCTCCGGTTGTGGCAAATGCAATAGAAGCACAGAGAAACGTGCAAAGAGAAATGAGGAAGAAGGATTAGAAGGCGTTGTTCTACATCCTTCAGCATGAGGATGCGAACATGTTTGAGAAGATCGTTGTTTCGATGACGACGAAGGCTGTTTGGGACACATTGGTATGGTGCTACTGTGTGGATGCATCAGTGAAGAAGGTGAAGCTTTAGTCTCTACGTAAGCAGTATGAGAATCTCAGCATGAAGAACAATGAAAAGGTACCTGACTACATCTCCAGAGTGATTTTGATCACAAATAAGATGAAATCGTGTGGAGAAACTCTCAGTGAAGAAAAGATCATTGAGAATGTACTTAGATATCTTACTCCTCAGTTTGATTACATTGTAGTAGCAATTGAACATTCTAAAGATCTTAGCACCATGAGAATGGAAGAGCTGCAAATTAGTCTAGAGGCACAAGAGTTGCGTCTGACTAAGAGAAACTCTGAAAGAGAGGTAGAGCAACAGGATCTGAAAGCAACTTCTAGTAAGAAGTATCAGAAGGAGTCGTGGTCAGAAGTCAGGAAGAGATCTGATAGTGTTTAGAAGTTAGAAACCTCAATTTCTTAAAGGCAGAAGAGTGCTCAGAAGGGGAAAGAAAAGTATGACAAAAGGAAGGTTCAATGCTACTGTTGTAAGAAGTTTGGCCACTTCGCTGCTGATTGTTGGTCAAACAGGAAAGGAAGTCATAATAAGTAAATGTAGCTATAAGAGATTCTGATGATGAATCTGTGCTATTAATGGCTTCTGATTCTGATGATGCGTATTTGGCGGACTGGTGGTATATGGATGTTAAGGGCCAAATTGTGGATATATTTAATAGTTTTTTGTGGTCCTTTCCAAATGTTTCCTTGGTATTGTCATACCCCAAATTTTGACCACTAAGATTTCCCATCATTGTGCAAATCATCATCACAATATGGATGAACCATCATGCCTCATCAAATGCCTCAAGGGTTGTTGAGCATTCACTACAATCAAAATTAGGGTTTCAAGCCCTCTCAGAGTTCTTAGACAAAGGATCAATCAAGGATTGACATGATCTTCAACTTGTCTAACCTCTAAAATATCTACAATGGATCAAAAGGACTCCCACTTCAAGGATTAAGCACAAGGATGCTCCCTTCTAGGTGGATCAAGTCTCAAGATCGACAGTGTCACCAAATTAGGGTTTTGGTCGACCAGGGCCTCCAGTTGGAAATTTTCCTCTGGGCATGAGCCAAAGATCCAAAACATAACCTAATATACTCCATGGAACCCCATGGACCTAATCATCAAGTCAATTTTGCCTCAGGGGATGCATACATCAAAAATCAGGAATTAGGGTTTCTTGACCTAATTCACCCCTAAGTTGACTTTTGGGACAAATCATGAACCAAGACCTCAAGAGATGATTTGAGGGTCTCTAATATACTATATTGATTCATTTGGAACAATGGATTAATCCAAGAAGCTTGAGCAACAAGTCTCAATTTCATCTGCACCACAATTAGGGTTTCGCGAGTAAAGTCAACTGTCACTTTGACTTTTGACCAGGACATGCTCCCAAACCCTAAGACATTATTTAATATACCCTATGACACCCATGGAACACGTCCATCAAGTTTGATTTAGGTCAAGGACATGATTTCCTGAAGAATTGCACAGTTTGGAATTCATCTGATAAAAAGTCAACTGTGCACCAAAGTCAACTTTGACTTTTTGAGATTTTTCACCCAAATGGATTTTTAATCCTAAAATGATGTTAATGTATGATTTGAATCATCATTCATCAAGAAAAATCAAAGAAAGTGGGATAACTTGTAAAAGGGGTAACCATAAAAACTTAGAAAAATTTCTAAGTTATGGAAAAAGTGACACTAATGTGCCAACTTTGGAGGACCATAACTCCTAAACCACAAGGCCATTGTTCCCCATTCAAAGCTTGATTTGTAGATCACATTACCCTCTACAAAAGCTTCATACTGACCTATGTCCAAATTCCTCATGGATTTTGATTTATGGAGTGATCAAAATCAAGAAAAGTCACTTTGTTCCAACTCTTAGTGAAAATTTCACTAAGTCAGAATCTGCCTTTACTTTTTTCCAAATGTAGGGGGATTTTTCACTTGGGTTCAAAAGAGATCAAAACCAAACATGTTCAAACAGTTGTTGTATCATGTAAGGGCTTTCCAAAATGACCAAGAACATTGCCAAATTCAATTTGAGCTATGAGATATGACATTGGCAAGTTGCCTTGCTGAAATCTGCCAAGGCAAGGCAGATTTTTGCACTTTTGGTCGATTTGCCAAAATCAGCCAAATTCAAATGCTCCTATCCACTTGGACACCTCTGAGGATTGAATCTAAATGGGACAATCACTGAGCTAAGCCTCCAAAGTCTTTGGGACAAGAAATAGCACGTTGAACCTAGAATTGCCAAAATAGGGACAAGACTCCAATTTTGGATTAGAGCATTCAATGGAAACATCAAGGTGGCATGAACTGAGTTCTTAGCAACTAAATTCAGTCAAGGCTTATCCAAGACCAAGGGGACCAGTAACCTGTGCCCTAACCTCTAGTCATTGGCTAGAGGAGACTTGGGTTTTCATTTGCCAACATTGGCCAAACCTACTCAGCAGTTGCCATTCACTATTCCTTGCAAAACAAACTTGCTCTACTATAAATAGAGCTCAATTGTGATCAGTTTAAGTACACCAAAGGCCTACAACACTTGCCTTTCTCAAAAACCACTTCTCACTCTCAAAAATGCCTTTCTTAGCAAGTCACTATCGGGTTTTTCATTAGAGAGCAATTCCACTCAAACCAATCACACACACACCTCATATACATCACATATGAGCTGATCAAACACTTAAACAACAACTGGAACACTGATTTCTCAGAATCACCAGTCAATTGCTCAAGGTTTTAACCAAGTTGCAGTTGAGATGCCATGAAGTGATCCAGCCATTCTCAATCAAGTCCAAGCATTCAAACACACTCCATAGGGTGTAGGGAAGCTGTTCAGATCATCACAATTCATCTGTAACACCTCCTACTCAGAAATCAATTTGCTCTTGCTGTCACGACCTAGAGGTAAGCTTAAACTTGGTCATCTCTCAATCTATGCATATTTCCTCGCACAATACTTTTGCCAAATGTTCATAATCATGCATGGAATGTTTCCCCTCAAGTAATTGCTTTGTTTGAATCGTGTATTAAAAATCCCAGCCTTCATGCAGAAATGAGGGTTCTTAAGGATTTATCTTGATTTCTTGTTTTATGCTTAATTTAAATGAAATTAATTGTCATAAACATGATCGTGAGGTTGAGACGAACATATTGATATGTGGATTGCATGATATAATCAAGTATTCAGTGAGATTGGATAGAAAATGCAAATCAGCCAAACCCAGAACACGCGCGTGTTCTTCAGCTGTTCTTGGCGCCATTTCTTTCAAATTCAAATATTTGAATTTTGTGATTTTATTTAATTGATTCAAAAATTAATTTCTCTCTGAGTTTTAATGATTTTGAGTTGATTATTTTTTTAATAATTCACAAAAATGTTAAAATATTTTATTTTCCGAAAAAAATCCCAAAAATATTATTTATTTCATATAATTGATAGTTTTGCAAAGAATTAATGTTTTAATTGTTTTTAACATTTAAAATATTTTTTCCACCTTGATTTTGTAAGTTTTAATGCCTTCTAATTATTTTGTAGGTCAATACTTAATTTTTGAAGCATTAATCCAAGATCACAATTTGTTTTCCATATGTTAAACAATTTTGATCATTTTAATTGAATTTTTATTCAATTAAAACACATTTTGAAAACAAATTAGGGTTTTTGGATTAATTCAACCCTCATAAATCATTTTCAAAACACTTTGGGCCTCTAATAGAGTGTAAGACCCAATCCTTTTTTGACCAAATCATTTTTGGGCCTCAGATATTGTATAAGTCCCGATACCGCCAAAAAACAAACGGCGCGATCGTCGCCTTTTGAAAAATAACAATTGGGCCTCTCCTATAGCTATAAGACCCATTCAAAACTTTTGGGCCTCTAATAGAGTGTAAGACCCAATCCCCTTTTAACCAAAACAATTTTGGGCCTCACTTATTGTATAAGTCCCTCTGTGTTAAAAGAAAACCTCGGCGCGATCGCCATTTTAAACGGAAAAATCATTTGGGCATACCCTCGTGTTATAAGCCCCACTCTTTTTCTTTAAACCTTTTGGGCCTCTTGAGAGAGTGTAAGACCCATCCCTTTGTACAGAAAACCTTTTTGGGCCTCAGTCACTTGTATAAGTCCCTCTGTACAAATTCAACAGTGCAATCACTGGTAAAACCCTGGGCCTCTCCTTGAGTTGTAAGCCCCAAATCTTTCTTTTTCAAAGCACTTTCTCCTTTGATTTTGAATATACTGTTGTTTTCAATCTGTCTTTGTTGAACAACTAACCAAACAACATGGAAGCTCTACAACCGAGTAAGTGTTTATCCGCTTTCATTTACCGCTTTCATATACATATAACTGTATTGTGGGGCTGTTTCGCTGTAAGTCTTCTTTCATAAACTCATATCAGCTGTGTAATAATAGTATATATATTTAGAGTTTCCCCGACAACTACGTCTAGAACTAGGAAAAGCCGTTTTGTTTATTCGTAGAAATAGACAACTAGATCCCCAATAGGATCACCAGATACAGTCTTCTCTTCGGCTGTCCTCATTAGGAATTGTCAAGAAACTCTACTCCCAGAGATGAATGTATTCTCCGTGAATGGCATCTTTGAGTTTCTTCCAAATTCTCGGACTTTCCTGGCTTGATCTATTCCTCGTGGATAGCCTGTCTTGAATTTCTCGGGGTTTGGGGACCCACGGGCTTCTTAAAAGCATCGGCCTCCTCTTGGGCATCGTACAAGGACCCACAGGCTTCCTAAAAGCATCCCCGCCTCCTCTTGGGCTTAGTACAAGGACCCATCGGCTTCTTAGAAGTATTCACAGCCTCCTCTTAGGCTTCGTATAATGATCTCTTCCTTCGGGAATGATAGCCTCCTCTTGGGCTTAGTACAAGGACCCGTCGGCTTCTTAAAAGTCTCTAGCCTTCTCTTGGGCTTCGTACAAATTGTCCCGACGACCTCCTAGAGGTATAGGAACAGAACTTAGTCATCTTCATAAAACAGTCCTTTCCAAGAGTCTATTACTGTTTCTCAAAGCATAGTACAAAAGATGAAACTCTAGACACAGACAGTCTAATATCCTTGAGTCTCCAAGACATTCTCAAGTGACCCCTTCGTTAAATAGGAAGGAAACCCGTAGACTCGGACAGTCTTAATACCCTTTGGATTTCCCATTTCCTCAAAGACAAGGAAATATCCCTGATCATCGAATCAAATTCTTGAGTACAACATTGCTCATATAAGAACTGATTTTCTCTTTTAAAATCAGTATACTGGACCTGTCACTCAACTGAAACAACACCATAGCCTCCTCTTGGGCTTTGTACAATGATTCTCCCCAGCGGAGTCAAACAACGTTTAGCCTCTCTCTCGAGCTTTGTACGAGACACATAAGAGACTCCCTCGTTGAGTCAATCACCCTTTCGCCTCCATCTCGGGCTTTGTATGAGATACAAAACAAAAACTCTCTTGTTGAGTCAGATAGCCTCTATCTCGGGCTTTATACGAGATACCAAAAGACTCCCTCGTTGAGTCAAAACCTTTTAGCCTCTCTCTCAGGCTTTGTACGAGACACATATTAGCCTCCTCGTAGGCTTTGTATAAGGAAAACCTTTTAGCCTCCTCTTAGGCTTTGTATAAGAAAACCACTGGTTGAGTCAATTAACCTTTTAGCATCAAAGTTGTGCCTCGTTCACCGTACACAAACATCAACAACTCCTTCCCCTTCATCTAATTGCTGTAAGTGGCAAGCCTCTGGATCATCTACATCCATGCCACTGTCCCTATTTTAGCATGAGAAATTCCTAAGGAAAGATATCATTGCTCTACACTGAGTTAAAGTCTTCTCCTTCAGGTTAAAAATCCCCTATAAAGGAAATTATGGCATTGCCGGATTCACAAATCCCGGTTAAAGTAATTCTCCTTTATAAACAGTTGTGACATACAACCCCCTCTTTAGAGATGACAAATTCTCTCTAAAGTCAAACCCGTTTAGCTTCACATCTTGGGCTTTGAACAAGATACAGATCAACTTTAGCTTCACTTCTTGGGCTTTGAACAAGACACCAAAACAACCATTTCCTCCCATAGAATAGGAGGAACTACGAACGCTCTAATTTCCCTGTTTCGGTAAACGGGAATACGTAGGCATAAGATTGAAAGAAAAGATCTTAGCGAGCACACTAATCAAAAACCCTAAATCCCATACTCTCACATATCTATCAAAAAGCATCAGTCCTAACATCCTAATCCTTGTTCCCCGCCAGAAGCCTATCATTCTGTCAAAATAACACAAGAAAGGCCCCACCACATTGATCGCATCCGTAACCTAACAGACCGCTGTTTAACCTCAGTTTGCAAGCAGGGTTAATTGGAGACATCTATTTCCCTTCCTTCATCAGCTTTAATAGGATAAAAAAATGAATCGACCTATAGTAAACAAACCCAGAGAGCGACAGCGCTTAAGAACCGCGTCCAAAATCGCTCGCTACAGGTATATTAGTAGTAAAACCATAAGTTTTAGTGTTAATATGCAAGTTTTCGATTATGCATGTAAATATCTTGAATCGTGATCATTTTGATGCCTTTTTGATAGGTTTTCTTGGTGGATATGATGCTTGGATCCTATGGATGATGAAAGAGGGTTTTGAAGATCATTTTCGCGACAATCTGATGGCACACCGCGATTAGCACATTTTTTAGCGCGGGGTCAGCTCGCTTTTATTGAAGAGGCAGTAGCCAAGGGATCATAATCGTGCTTAGCGCGCTTAGAACACTCTTGCTTATTTACCACCTTTGTTACTGACTGCGCTAAGCGCTCTCTGAGCTGGCTTAGCGCGGTGACACTTATTGGCACTTATATGTACTTTTTGAAGACATGTATAAAAGGGGCACTTGCTAGATATTTTGGGAGACATTTTTAGTCACTTTTCAGATTTAGAAGATATTTTAGGGTTTGAAGCTTAGATTTTCCTTTGTAAGTAAAAATCAAAGCTTTGGAGTATCAATCCTCGATCTTTCGACTTTGATGCTAGTAGAGCTTTCTTTCTTACTTGTTGATCAAGTTACCATGGTAATGGGTAGCTAAACATCTTTTGTGTCAAGATTAGCGGTAGTTAACCTTATTAATATGTATTTCTTTTGATCTTTTGCATGTGAACAAGGTTGATGATCAATATATGATGAATATCTTTTCTCTTCATGATATATATATATATATATATATATATATATATATATATATATATATGATTTGAATCATTCTAGATTTTCCAACCTTTGATTTAAGTTATTCATCTATCAACAAACAAACTCTAGACATAGATTTGTGATTTGATATTTGCCTTGTATCAATCTTTATGTTTATTGTATTGATTGTTAGCATGAGACATCATCTAGTGATTGATACAATAATAATCACAAAACCATTTTAGACATAAATGGGTTTGAGAGGATACATGATTGTATTCGTCGAAACCAAGTTCACATGCTTGATTAACCAAATATGCACGAAAGGGGTTAATGAAACCTAATCTTGACATGCTTTTCTCAAACAAACATGTTTCTATAATTTACTCTTTGCTACTAAGACAAGTGAAAACATAAGTTACCAAACTAAAACCTCTTTGAAACCCTCACTTAAAACTGTTTAAAATGTAGAACGTCAAATGATATCAGAATAGTCCCTGTGGAGACGATAAAACAAAACCCACCACAATTATGCTTTTCAACAATGGACACTAGCTGCTCAAATCATCTTACTGGAAATAAAAATGGCTGGTTGATTTTGACTCTAGAAAGAGGACAAAAATCATATGTGCTAATGATAAATACCTCAATGCTCAAGGTATGGGAAATGTCAGAGTAGTTATGAATAATGGTAAAACAACATTGATTCAGAATGTGTGGTATGTGACTAGCATGAAAAACAATCTAATTAGTGTAGGCCAATTAATTGAGAAAAGATTTTTAGTTACCATGAAGGACAATCTTTTGAAGCTGTATGACTGTAATCAGAAGCTGATTATGAAGTCAAAATAGGGAAGGAATAGAACATTCAAAGTGAATGTTAAAACTGCAGACTCTAAATGCCTGAGTGCAACAAATGTTGTGAAGGAAAGTGAGTTGTGGCACAAAAGATTTGGTCATTTGAACTTCAGAATCTTAGAGCATCGGAATTCAAAGAAGTTGGTACATGGAATTCCTACAATTAAGAAGCCAGATAAGTCATGCAATGTGTGCATGAAAGGAAAGCAACCAAGACTGCCATTTGCATCTGAAATGCCTCCAAAAGCAAAGCATTCTTTGGGTGTGATGCATTATGATGTGTGTTGATTATTTCCAGTACCTTCACTTGGAGGGAATAAATACTTCGTGCCATTTGTTGATAAGTTCACAAGGATGACATGGGTATCCCTTATAAAGTTCAAATACGAGGTGCTTTCTAAATTTAAGAAATTCAGAATCAAGGCTAAGAATCAAAGTGGTCAGACTCTGAAGATTCTAAGAACTGATGGTGGAGGTAAGTATAACTCTACCAAGTTCAAAAAGATCCGTGAGGAGAATGGAATCGAGCATGAGGTGACTGCTCCATACACTCCTCAACACAATTGTCTAGTTAGAAGAAGGAACCAAACTTTGCTTGATATATAACGAGAAACATGCTGAAGGAGAAGAAACTCCCTCACACCTTGTGGGGAGAAGCTGTTGCCACTACAACATATGTGCTCAACAGGTGTCCAACCAAGAAGTTAAAGGAAATTGTTCTTTTAGAGAAGCGGACTGGACAAAAGCAAAGTGTGAGCCATCTGAAGGTGTTTGGTTCTGTATGTTACAAACAAGTTTAAAGGCCACAAAGAATAAAAAACATACAAAGAAGAATTGCAGAGTTTGACATGTTGCAAGCTACTGAAGTAGACTCTGAAGAGGAGGTCATTCAGTGTACCGTGTTAGTAGACTCTGAACTAGTGAGTACAGAAGAAGCTCTCAAGAAGAAAGTTTGGCTAAAGGCCATGAAAGAAGAACTTGAGGCTATAGAAAGAAACAAGACTTGGAAGTTGACTGAGCTTCCAAAGAGCAAGAAATCCATCAACGTCATATGCGGTTTCAAGGTGAAACTGAAACTAGATGGATCAATTGGCAAACACAAAGGAAGGTTAGTAGCAAGGGATTTTCTACAGAAACTTGGGTTAGATTTCTTTGAAGTGTTTGCGCCTGTATCGAGACATTAGACAATTAGACTGGTGATTGCAATAATAGCTAACATGAATTGGCCTCTGATGTATTTAAATGTGAAATATACATTTATGAAAAGTTTATTACCAGAAGATGTATACATGTAACAACCTCCTGGATTTGAGAAAATGAAACAAAAATGGATGGTGTACAAGTTACATGAAGCATTGTGTGGACTGAAACAAGATCATAGAGCTTGGAATATGAAATTTGATTCATTTTTCAAGCGTCAAGGATTTAGAAAGTATGATATGGAGTATGGTGTTTATGTTCAGCATACTTCTGAAGGCAATATGATTCTGGTGTGTGTCTATGTTGATGAAATATTGCTAACAGGAAGTTGTGAACATGAGATAGCCAAGTTCAAGAAGGTGCTGATGTATGAGTTTGAGATAACTGATATAGGAAATATGACATATTTTCTAGGGATGACGTTTATGTAATCTGAGAAGGGTATCATTTTGCATCAGCTGAAGTATGAACTTGAGCTTCTGAAGAGATTCAAGTTGTTGGATTGTAAGACTGTTGTCACACCTTCAGAAACAAATCATAAATTGGATTCTGACCCTAAGGGTGATGATGTATATGCTATAACTTTCAAGCAGTTGGTTGTCTCTATGAGGTATATGTGTAATACCAGACCTGGCATTTGCTATATAGTTGGAATGGTGAGTAGGTTTATGAATAAACCGAAATGGTCTCATTACCAAGCTGCTGTCAGAATTCTGAGGTATATAAAGGGAACTCTGAAGCATGGAGTTTTGTCCCTTTTTAGAAAAAAGGCTAATTCAAAGTTAATATGTTACTCAGACTCGTATTAGTGTGGAAACAGAGTTGATAGAAGAAGTACTTCTGGATATTTGTTTAAGTATCTGGGAGGTCCTATTTCTTTGTGTTACAAGAAGCAATCAGTTGTTGCTTTGTGTTAGGTGCGGATTTGACCTAAAAATGAACTATATTTCTTTGCACTTTTTCCACTCTTTTCTCATGTTTTCGTTGATTTTAATCATGATTGTTGTTGTTCCTCTAACATTGAGAATATACCTTTGGTGCTTGTAATGTGTGTGTTATTGTGCAGGAAAAGGCACTAAATGATCAAAGTGTAAGACACAAGAAATGGTGCAAGCTGCCAAAGAAATGTGGAATACATCAGTAAGTTCGCTTTCCGAACTTGAAAGCGAGTGCCAGCGAAGGTTCGCTTTGCGAACTCTGGCGAAGTCCCAACGAATGGTCCCAGAAATTGGCAGGGGCAAAAGGCACTAAAGTTCGCTTTGCGAGCGGGAAAGCGAAGGTTCGCTTTGTGAGTGATTCTTCGCATTGCGAACTCACGAGAATTTCTGGGGCGGTTTAACTATTCAGAGGCACCTGAGGTGCCTATTTTTACCATTCGTTGTGCGAACTGTCAAATTCCTGTCTTTACAATTGATGAGATCCAATTCCAACAAGGCTCCGTTTATAATTCAGTCTTTATTTTATATTTCCCGTCTTTACATTATCCGCATTTGCTTTTGGTTCCGCTTTAAACCAAAACTTTTGAATCATAAGCTTGAAAACATAGATACCGTCGAATGGCATTCCTTCCCTCGCACTGATCCATGTGGATACGAAAAAACTGGGTTACTTATATATTTTTGCTTGCTGCTATTCTAGCTTCAACAAAATGGCGTCGTTGCCGGGGATCGGTGTTTAGATATTGAATCGAATCGCGATAGTTTATATATTTTTGAGCTTTGTACATTTGTTTATATTGTTTGTATTTGTTTTCTATTATGTTTTCTCTATTGTGATCAGGAATGATGAGAACTCTTTCTAGATTGGTTGCTATTTGTATAAAAGTATTCAATGAAGCTTCGACCGAGTCTGGATGGTGAGATTTGAAAGTATGCGAGGTAAATTGTACTGCTTTATAGAATGTTAGAAGGATTTAAGAATTTTGTGCTTTGTGAAATTGTGTATTTTTGTTTCATTTTGCAACTTGTTTGAATGCTTGTTTCACTTAGGTCCAAAAGCCACAAATTGTGAGAAACCTCCATTGTTTACTATATGCTAGGATGACTGATAACTTTGTTTAATTCGTTTGATTCATGCTTTATCTTTTGATTATTGTGATTTTGTGGAAGCATTAGAAATGATCAAGGCATTTGTTTATATTGAGCACAACCGTAATCAAAAGTACCTTACCTGTGAGTAGTGAGAATTTGTTAACCCCTTTGAGCCTAAACAGTTTAGATCTCATTTTAGTGATGAACTTTGTTTTGTACATAGTTTGAAAGTGTAGTTCATCATTGAATTTTGTGAGGTTCTAAAAATTTTCTTCTTGAACCTTTAAACTTTGTTTTACTTTGATTTCCTTGCCTTCAAATGCAATGAGCATTCACTTGAGGTTTGGTTGAATTTAAGTTGGGGAGAATGGAAAAGAAGAATGGTAAGTTGCTATAAACTTTTGAAAAAGTTCAAACAAACATGAAAAGAAAAAGTGTGCATATGAATGTGAAAAACAAAAGAAAAAGAATGCTTGTTTGAGTGAGAAAAATGGAGAATGAAATAATTGTGCATAAGGAAGTTTGAGAAGGTTTGAGGTAAAGGAAGAAAATGGTGAATGAAGTTGTGATGTGTAAGTATCATGTATAGTGAATGTTTCTTTTTGCATCGTCAATTTCGATTCAATGGCCTTTAGAAATGTCCCTTTGTTGTTAACCCGACCAAGCTACAACCTTTAAATCCCTTAGTGATCTTTTTACTTTCATGTTTTCATTTTTTATTGTTAGATGTTGTATGAATTGGATTGTTATTTGCATTGTTTGTCGAGTGAGTGAAATTTCCCCGCGGTTGCAAACGCGTCAATTTCTTCATTCTTATTTTGAAGAGGAGTGTTAGAGTGATTCAAGTATGAAAATTTAGTTGTCATTTGAACCATTTCATGATATTTGTTTAAGAACTTAATTCTTTGTCATTGTTCGATTCTATTGAGTGGTAAACGTTGTTTGTGCGCATTTTCATGCTTGACTTTGGTTGAATCTTATGCTTGAGCAAATCCTCTTTTTTTCATGAGGGGCAAGCTTTGCTTGAGGACAAGCAAAAATCTAGTTGGGGAGAGTTGTTAGGTGCGGATTTGACCTAAAAATGAACTATATTTCTTTGCGCTTTTACCACTCTTTTCTGATGTTTTCATTGATTTTAATCATGATTGTTGTTGTTCCTCTAACATTGAGAATATACCTTTGGTGCTTGTAATGTGTGTGTTATTGTGCAGGAAATGGCACTAAATGATCAAAGTTAAGACACAAGAAATGGTGCAAGCTGCCAAAGAAATGAGGAATACATCAGTAAGTTCGCTTTGCAAACTTGAAAGCGAGTGCCAGTGTAGGTTCGCTTTGCGAACTCTGGCAAGGTCCCAGCGAATGGTCCCAGAATTTGGCAGGGGCAAAAGGCACTAAAGTTTGCTTTGCGAGCGGGAAATCGAAGGTTCGTTTGCGAGTGATCCTTCATATTGCGAACTCACAAATATTTCTGGGGCGGTTTAACTATTCAGAGGCACATGAGGTGCCTATTTTTACCATTCGCAGTGCCAATGAATCGTTCGCTGTGCGAATTGTCAAATTCCTGAATGTGTATAAATAGATTTTTCACACTTTTTTATGATATTATGTTTTTTGGAGAGAGAAACTTGTAAATAAAAAGATCAGAAGTTATAGCTCTTCATTTCCAAGGGAGAAAAGGTAGGATCTTTGATTTCTTGTCTGGAAAGGATGTAATCTTTTTATACCTATTGTATTTCATCTAATCTATGTTTGTGAATTAGTTTGGATTCTCTATTTTTGGTTGTCTTTGGTTGTTTATTTGTTGGTCTTGACAAAACCTATTTCAAATCTTCGATCTTAGATGTTCATTTATCATTGAGCAAGCTTTTGACAATTTTTTGTGATTTGATATTCATTTGCATCTTGGCTTTTTAGCATTGTGTTGATTGTTAGTTTGAATAGCTTCTAATAATGAATGTAATAAGAGACCGCGCTATCGCTTGACAAACGGTATCGTGAGGGTGCGTGAGAATAGTGATGAAAAACGACATTCACATTCATTTGGTAAATTAATTGAAAGCATGAAAAAAAGGGTTAAGCGTGTGTACGTATTTTGATCATTGGCTTT
Source organism: Lathyrus tuberosus (assembly GCA_022829125.1). NCBI lineage: Eukaryota > Viridiplantae > Streptophyta > Magnoliopsida > Fabales > Fabaceae > Lathyrus > Lathyrus tuberosus. Next base: position 14,373,341 of record JALAZF010000062.1, on the reverse strand, counting down.
GTATATGAATTACTCATTGGTATGATATTGTTGTTATAGTAATATCTGTTGGGTTTTGATTCCAGAGATGGATTAGGCTTAACATTCATGTAGGCTTTGAATGCTTTGTATTGATTGGTGATGTGCGAGAGCAATTATTGATCGGTATAAAATCACTCATAATATGCAGGGACCGAGAGGATATGCATGTTGTGAGTGATACATGATGATATTAGCGAATGTTTGATTTATGTATGAAATTGGTCAGAAGAATGCATGTGTTATCAATTATTGAGATCCAATTCCAACAAGGCTCCATTTATAATTCAGTCTTTATTTTATATTTTCCGTCTTTACATTTTCGACATTTGCTTTTGGTTCCGCTTTAAACCAAAACTTTTGAATCATAAGCTTAGAAATGTAGATGCCGTCGAATGGCATTCCTTCCCTCGCACTGATCCCTGTGGATACGAAAAAACTGGGTTACTTATATATTTTTGCTTGCTGCTATTCTAGCTTCAACAAAATGGCGCCGTTGCCGGGGATTGGTGTTTAGATATTGAATCGCATCGCAATAGTTTCTATATTTTTGAGCTTTGTACATTTGTTTATATTGTTTTTATTTGTTTTCTTTTATGTTTTCTCTAGTGTGATTAAGAATGATGAGAACTCTTTCTAGATTGGTTTCTATTTGTATAAAAGTATTCAATGAAGCTTCGACCGAGTCTGGATGGTGAGATTTGAAAGTATGTGAGGTAAATTGTACTGCTTTATAGAATTTTAGAATGATTTAAGATTTTTATGCTTTGTGCAAATGTGTATTTTTGTTTCATTTTGCAACTTGTTTGAATGCTTGTTTCACTTAGGTCCAAAAGCCACAAATTGTGAGAAACCTCCATTGTTTACTATATGCTAGGATGACTGATAACTTTGTTTAATTCGTTTGATTCATGCTTTATCTTTTGATTATTGTGATTTTGTGGAAGCATTAGAAATGATCAAGGCGTTTGTTTATATTGAGCACAACCGTAATCAAAAGTACCTTACCTGTGAGTAGTGAGAATTTGTTAACCCCTTTGAGCCAAAACAGTTTAGATCTCATTTTAGTGATGAACTTTGTGTTGTACATAATTTGAAAGTGTAGTTCATCATTGAATTTTGTGAGGTTCTAAAAATATTCTTCTTGAACCTTTGAACTTTGTTTTACTTTGATTTCCTTGCCTTCAAAAGCAATGAGCATTCACTTGAGGTTTGGTTTAATTTCAGTTAGGGAGAATGAAAAAGAAGAATGGTAAGTTGCTATAAACTTTTGAAAATGTTCAAACAAGCATGAAAAGAAAATGTGTGCATATGAATGTGAAAAACAAAAGAAAAATAATGCTTGTTTGAGTGAGAAAAATAGATAATGAAATAATTGTGCATAAGGAAGTTTGAGAAGGTTTGGGGTAAAGGAAGAAAATGGTGAATGAAGTTGTGATGTGTAAATATCATGTATAGTGAATGTTTCTTTTTGCATTGGCAATTTCGATTCAATGGCCTTTAGAAATGTCCCTTTGTTGTTAACCCGACCAAGCTGCAACCTTTAAAGCCCTTAGTGATCTTTTTGCTTCCATGTTTTCATTTTTGATTGTTAGGTGTTGTATGAATTGGATTGCTATTTGCATTGTTTGTTGGGTGAGTGAAATTTCCCCGCGGTTGCAAACGCGTCAATTTCTTCATTCTTATTTTGAAGAGGAGTGTTAGAGTGATTCAAGTATGAAAATTTAGTTGTCATTTGAACTATTTCATGATATTTGTTTAAGAACTTAATTCTTTGTCATTGTTCGATTCTATTGAGTGGTAAACGTTGCTTGTGCGCATTTTCATGTTTGACTTTGGTTGAATCTTATGCTTGAGCAAATCCTCTTGTTTTCATGAGGGGCAAACTTTGCTTGAGCACAAGAAAAAATCTAGTTGGGGAGAGTTGTTAGGTGCGGATTTGACCTAAAAATGTACTATATTTCTTTGCACTTTTTCCACTATTTTCTCATGTTTTCATTGATTTTAATCATGATTGTTGTTGTTCCTCTAACATTGAGAATATACCTTTGGTGCTTGTAATGTGTGTGTTATTGTGCAGGAAAAGGCACTAAATGATCAAAGTGTAAGACACAAGAAATGGTGCAAGCTGCCAAAGAAATGAGGAATACATCAGTAAGTTCGCTTTGCGAACTTGAAAGCGAGTGCCAGCGAAGGTTCGCTTTGCGAACTCTGGCGAGGTCCCAACGAATGGTCCCAGAATTTAGCAGGGGCAAAAGGCACTAAGTTCGCTTTATGAGCGGGAAAGCGAAGGTTCGCTTTGCGAGTGATCCTTCGCATTGCGAACTCACAAGAATTTCTGGGGAGGTTTAAGTATTCAGAGGCACCTGAGGTGACTATTTTTACCATTCGCTGTGCGAACTGTCAAATTCCTGAATGTGTATAAATATATTTTTCACACTTTTTGATGATATTATGTTTTTTGGAGAGAGAAACTTGTGAATAAAAAGATCATAAGTTATATCTCTTCATTTCCAAAGGAGAAAATGTAGGATCTTTGATTTGTTGTTGGGAAAAGATGTGATCTTTTTATACCTATTGTATTTCATCTAATCTATGTTTATGAATTAGTTTGGATTCTCTATTTTTGGTTGTCTTTGGTTGTTTATTTGTTGGTCTTGACAAAACCTATTTCAAATCTTCGATCTTAGATATTCATTTATCATTGAGCAAGCTTTTGACAATGTTTTGTGATTTGATATTCATTTGCATCTTAGCTTTTTAGCATTATGTTGATTGTTAGTTTAAATATCTTCTAATAATGAATGCAATAAGAGACCGCGCTATCGCTTGACAAACGGTATTGTGAGGGTACGTGAGAATAGTGATGAAAAACGACATTCACATTCATTTGGCAAAATAGTTGAATGCATGTAAAAAAGGGTTAAGCGTGTGTACGTATTTTGATCATTGGCTTTGTATATGAATTACTCGCTGGTTTGATATTGATGTTATAGTAATATCTGTTGGGTTTTGATTCCAGAGATGGATTAGGCTTAACATTCATGTAGGCTTTAAATGCTTTGTATTGATTAATGATGTGGGAGAGCAGTTATTGATCGGTATAAAATCACTCATAATATGCGGGGACCGAGAGGATATGCATGTTGTGAGTGATACATGATGATATTAGCAAATATTTGATTTATGTATGAAATTGGTCAGAAGAATGCATGTGTTATGAATTGATGAGATCCAATTCCAACAAGGCTCCATTTATAATTCTGTCTTTATTTTATATTTTCCGTCTTTACATTTTCCACATTTGCTTTTGGTTCTGCTTTAAACCAAATTTTTTGAATCATAAGCTTAGAAATGTAGATACCGTCGAATGGCATTCCTTCCCTCGCACTGATCCCGGTGGATACGAAAAAACTGGGTTAATTATATATTTTTGCTTGCTACTATTCTAGCTTCAACAAAATGGCGTCGTTGCCGGGGATCGGTGTTTAGATATTGAATCGCATCACGATAGCTTCTATATTTTTGAGATTTGTACATTTGTTTATATTGTCTGTATTTGTTTTCATTTATGTTTTCTCTAGTGTGATCAGGAATGATGAGAACTCTTTCTAGATTGGTTGCTATTTGTATAAAAGTATTCAATGAAGCTTCGAGCGAGTCAGGATGATGAGATTTGAAAGTATGCGAGGTAAATTATACTGCTTTATAGAATTTTAGAATGATTTAAGATTTTTATGCTTTGTGCAAATGTGTATTTTTGTTTCATTTTGCAACTTGTTTGAATGCTTGTTTCACTTAGGTCCAAAAGCCACAAATTGTGAGAAACCTCCATTGTTTACTATATGCTAGGATGACTGATAACTTTGTTTAATTCGTTTGATTCATGCTTTATCTTTTGATTATTGTGATTTTGTCGAAACATTAGAAATGATCAAGGCATTTGTTTATATTGAGCACAACCGTAATCAAAAGTACCTTACCCGTGAGTAGTGAGAATTTGTTAACCCCTTTGAGCCTAAACAGTTTAGATCTCATTTTAGTGATGAAGTTTGTGTTGTACATAATTTGAAAGTGTAGTTCATCATTGAATTTTGTGAGGTTCTAAAAATTTTCTTCTTGAACCTTTGAACTTTGTTTTACTTTAATTTCCTTGCCTTCAAAAGCAATGAGCATTCACTTGAGGTTTGGTTGAATTTAAGTTGGGAAGAATGAAAAAGAAGAATGGTAAGTTGCTATAAACTTTTATAAAATGTTCAAACAAGCATGAAAAGAAAAAATGTGCATATGAATGTGAAAAACAAAAGAAAAAGAATGCTTGTTTGAGTGAGAAAAATAGAGAATGAAATAATTGTGCATAAGGAAGTTTGAGAAGGTTTGTGGTAAAGGAAGAAAATGGTGAATGAAGTTGTGATGTGTAAATATCATGTATAGTGAATGTTTTTTTTGCATCGGCAATTTCGATTCAATGGCCTTTAGAAATGTCCCTTTGTTGTTAACCCAACCAAGCTGCAACCTTTAAAGCCCTTAGTGATCTTTTTGCTTCCATGTTTTCATTTTTTATTGTTAGATGTTGTATGAATTGGATTGCTATTTGCATTGTTTGTCGGGTGAGTGAAATTTCCCCGCGGTTGCAAACGCGTCAATTTCTTCATTCTTATTTTAAAGAGGAGTGTTAGAGGGATTCAAGTATGAAAATTTAGTTGTCATTTGAACCATTTCATGATATTTGTTTAGGAACTTAATTCTTTGTCATTGTTCGATTCTATTGAGTGGTAAACGTTGCTTGTGCGCATTTTCATGCTTGACTTTGGTTGAATCTTATGCTTGAGAAAATCCTCTTATTTTCATGAGGGGAAAACTTTGCTTGAGGACAAGCAAAAATCTAGTTGGGGAGAGTTGTTAGGTGCGGATTTGACCTAAAAATGAACTATATTTCTTTGTACTTTTTCCACTCTTTTCTCATGTTTTCATTGATTTTAATCATGATTGTTGTTGTTCCTCTAACATTGAGAATATACCTTTGGTGCTTGTAATGTGTGTGTTATTGTGTAGGAAAAGACACTAAATGATCAAAGTTAAGACACAAGAAATGGTGCAAGCTTCCAAAGAAATGAGGAATACATTAGTAAGTTCGCTTTGCGAACTTGAAAGCGAGTGCTAGTGAAGGTTCGCTTTGCGAACTCTGGCGAGGTTCCAGCCATTGGTCCCAGAATTTGGCAGAGGAAAAAGGCACTAAAGTTCGCTTTGCGAGTGGGAAAGCGAAGGTTCGTTTGCGAGTGATCCTTCGCATTGTGAACTCACGAGAATTTCTGGGGCGGTTTAACTATTCAGAGGCACCTGAGGTGCCTAGTTTTACCATTTGCAGTGCGAATGAATCGTTCGCTGTGTGAACTGTGAAATTCCTGAATGTGTATAAATAGATTTTTCACACTTTTTGATGATATTATGTTTTTTTGAGAGAGAAACTTGTAAATAAAAAGATCAGAAGTTATATCTCTTCATTTTCAAGGGAGAAAAGGTAGGATCTTTGATTTCTTGTTGGGAAAGGATGTAATATTTTTATACCTATTGTATTTCATCTAATCTATGTTTGTGAATTAGTTTGGATTCTCTATTTTTGGTTGTCTTTGGTTGTTTATTTGTTGGTCTTGACAAAACCTATTTCAAATCTTCGATCTTAGATGTTCATTTATCATTGAGCAAGCTTTTGACAATGTTTTGTGATTTGATATTCATTTGCATCTTAGCTTTTTAGCATTGTGTTGATTGTTAGTTTAAATATCTTCTAATAATGAATGCAATAAGAGACCGTGCTATCGCTTGACAAACGGTATTGTGAGGGTACATGAGAATAGTGATGAAAAACGGCATTCACATTCATTTGGCAAAATAGTTGAATGCATGTAAAAAAGGGTTAAACGTGTGTACGTAATGTGATCATTGGCTTTGTATATGAATTACTCGCTGGTTTGATATTGATGTTATAGAAATATCTGTTGGGTTTTGATTCCAGAGATGGATTAGGCTTAACATTCATGTAGGCTTTAAATGCTTTGTATTGATTAATGATGTGGGAGAGCAGTTATTGATCGGTATAAAATCACTCATAATATGCGGGGACCGAGAGGATATGCATGTTGTGAGTGATACATGATGATATTAGCGAATATTTGATTTATGTATGAAATTGGTCAGAAGAATGCATGTGTTATGAATTGATGAGATCCAATTCCAACAAGGCTCCATTTATAATTCAGTCTTTATTTTATATTTTCCGTCTTTACATTTTCCGCATTTGCTTTTGGTTCCGCTTTAAACCAAATTTTTTGAATCATAAGCTTAGAAATGTAGATACCGTCGAATGGCATTCCTTCCCTCGCACTGATCCCTGTGGATACGAAAAACTGGGTTACTTATATATTTTTGCTTGCTGTTATTCTAGCTTCAACACTTTGTCAACATGTGAAGTTGAATACATTGCAGGTGTTGTGGCTTCATGTCAAACAGTTTGTTTTATGAATTTACTACATGATCTGAAGATCAAGGTAAACAAGCCTTTGAAGCTGATGATTGATAACAAGTATACAATCAATCTTGCGAAGAACCTAGTGTTGCATGGGAGAAGCAAACATATTGAGACTAAGTATCATTTCCTAAGAAGTCAAGTCTAGAATAGAGTGCTAGAAGTTGTGCATTGTAGCACCCAAAAGCAGCTGACAGATGTTCTGAAGAAGGCAATCGAGACAAATCAATTTCTCCACTTGAGGGATGAAATTGGTGTTGTTAGTTTTGATTAGTTAAATCCTAAATTAAGGGATGGTATTGTAGGGTAATTCAGTATTTTAGCATGTTGCCTACGTGGCACTTTTTTTTTGTGATTGTGTGTGTGTGTGTGTATGTCTGTGTGTATATATATATATATATATATATATATATATATATATATATATATATATATATATATATTAGTGTAGCTGTCAATGGTCACACACACTGAGCAGCAAGTAGTGCGCATAACCAGTGTAGTGGAGTAACTATTTTGTAAGAGTAATGAAAGTTTGTTATTCTCTTCTCTTTCTTCTTCTATCTTCATCTTCTTCACCTTGTGCACCAACATTTGCAACACTACAAAAAAACTTAAATTTTCTAGGTGCTAATCACTTCGAAAAAGTCAAATTTACCTCGCAACGTATGAAACCAATGAGTTCCATTCACCTTGCTAAAATGTTAGTCGCAACATTTTTGCTGAGAGAAAATCACCTCGCAAGTTGCTAGGTGAAAATCACTTCGCAAGTTGCTAGGTGCAAATCACTTCACAACTTACTTTTGCAAGTAGACAATACAGGTGTGCACAACGCAGATGGGCAGAGCAGGTGTGCAACATTTTGCTCTGTGTAATTCACCTTGCAAATCATGCATTTGCTGGATGAAAATCACATGGCACCTTTTAAACTTATTTAATAAAAAATATTCTTATATATATTTATATTATACAAATTTAATTATAATAAATTTGTAATAATATAATATAATAGAATATAATATTTTTTTATTAAATAATAAAATATTCTTATAAATTTGTATGATACCATGTCATTTGATTAGAACTATACATCGAAGCAAACATTCTCTGCAACCTTGGTATTATCGGCAGATAAAACATGGATTTTACTGCTACACGTTTTAGCTTACGTTCAACTCCTTTACTAAGAACTTGATATCTTGGACTCTTAGAAGACTTACATTCCTTCAACACTCCATCATTAGTAGTAAATTCATTGTCATAAAAAAACATGCAACCTCCAATGCAAAAATCAATCTTTCTTACTTCTAAACCCAACTTCTATCCCAACCTCTTTGCATCATAAAAATTTGTAGGCAACTTGTCTTTCTTATGAGCCGCGTCCAACATCATTTGAGTAAAGAATTCAAAACACTGATCATGAACATTCGAATTTGACTTCGCATCTAATAATCTTACACACATTGATAACTTAGAGTCTGACGAACCCTCATACAATGGCGTATTTATTTCTTTCAGCAACTGATTAAACTTATGTGCTTTCTCATTCGGCAGCTCTTCCCCATCAAAATCTTCTTGTTCATCGTAGGTCAAGTTCACCCCAAAAGAACCACCAACCATGTCTTCGATTAGATTAAATTGTTCATCATATTTCTTATGTGATCGACTGCTTAAAGCTTGTGTATTATTGGTCTTTGGTACATTACTCAGCAATTCTTCTCCATTTGATATCCAAACCCAATCATTTTTCATAAAACCCTTTCCCTTCAAATGATTTTCTACTTCTTTTTTATCATTGATTATACATCTATATCCACATTTAAGACACGAACATCTTACATCTCCTACTCTTTGACAACATTCTTGAACAAATGCAAATATGATAATCCTTTCAACTCCTTCCTCAAAAGGTGGTTTACGTCCGCATCTTCCAGGATACATTCGATCATACATCCAACTACGGTAATACTTATTATATTCCATACTATATGTTTACAACATTGTTGCCATTAATATCGCAAAAAAAAATTTAATCAATTGGCCAATTTGAGAATATTGGTCCATTATATCAAATAACTATATAATCAACTCTAACTAAAAAAATCAAAAATTATTTGGACTACCCATGATTATATAAACACTAACATACATATATAATAAACATTAACTACATAATATCAAAAATTATATAGACTACTCATGATTATTTAAAGACTAACATACATATATAATAATCATTAACTAAAAATTATAAAAAATTATATGGATTACTCATGGTTATATATATATATATATATATATATATATATATATATATATATATATATATATATATATATATATATATATATAACAAACTAATTTAGTTAAGGATATTAATTATTATAAAAATTAAAATTAATTAATTTTTTATTATGTTTTATTCAGAAAAAGTTTTAAAAAACAACAAAAATAAATTTATCTTTTTATTCTGTTTTATATCATTTATTATAAAAATATAAAAAAAACTAATTTACTTAATTTAAAAAATTTTAATTTTAATTTTAAAATTTTTTTAATATAAAAAATAAATAAAAAAAATATTTATTCTGTTATACTATCAAAAATTAATTAAAAACCAAATAATATATATACTAATTTTATTTTGTTTTAAGTATAATTTTTTTACTCTGCTTTATTCAATAAAATGTTAATACTATTTTAACATTTATATACATAATTAATATAAACTAAAACTCTAACATACATTATTTTAATATATATTGTTAAAAATATATATACTATTTTAATTTTTTAACATTATAAAAAATAAAACAAAATTAATACCCTATCATACTAAGTAAAAATTAGAAATAATAAATCACATCAAGACATTATAATATCAAAACAAAATTAATATCCTCATAAACAATATCTACAAAAATAAAATTTAAAACAACATACATAACGATAGAAACATCAACAAAGCCATTTAAACAAGAATGACACAATATTGGTAAGAAAAAATTTGCAAATAAAGTGTGTATCTTATAATAACACTGACCCATAAATAAAAAGTTTTATACTAGAACGAAAGAAGATTACAAAATTTTAAACTATGATTAAAAAAAAATTATGAGCTTTTAGTAAAAATTTTGTGTAATATATGGATGAAGAAGTAGAAGGGTGAGAGGAAGAGATCGGTTGTGAAGAAGTTGAAGAAAGGAAAAATTTAATATATACGATGCTTTACCTTTATGCAATTTGAAGTGTTTTTTGAAATCTGCGCATGTCCGCTTGCTGGGTGTTTAACACACCGCAATGCATGTGAACATTGCTGAGTGATATGCACGTCCAATGCCAGTTGTTGTTGGGTGAATAACACATCGCAAAGCATGTGACCATTGCTGAGTAATTTCCACGTCTCGACCGTCTGACACAATTCTACCAAACTCTGCATTGAATTGACTTGTCATAATGTTCACAATTTGAACTTTGAAAAATGTATTGCGAGGTGAATAACATTCATCAACATCAATTGGAATTATCCAACTAATTTTAGTTTTTCTTTGTAGTGCAAATTAACAAACAATTGGAATTTAATTTATTTATATTAATTCTTTATTACTTATAAATGTTATTTTTTTTTGTCAACTATAGCTTTTATCATTTTATTGTAAATAGCTATAAAATTTTTTGGAGAGGTTATACATTCAATATATTCATTAAGTTAAATTTCATTAAAATGTTATATGATATGAAGATTTTAGAATTTATCCGTGATAGACCATCAGAGTAACTTACTTTTTGGTGCTCATCAATTTAAAACAAACAAATGTATTTCGAAGTTATTATTATTACGATTTCAAATGGCCTTTCATTGTGTTGTAAGTAAATAGCCTTTCAATTAAATGAAATTAATCGAATGAATTATAATGGAAGGAATAACAATATAACATACCAAAATTCTGTTGTAACCGTTGCACGATTAAATGGCCAAACCAAAATTCTTTTGTAACCGTTGCACGATTAAATGGCCAAAGAAAAGGTTATTGATAAAATAATACTTTATAAATGCTTGTTCGAGATTCAGTAATATTCTCTTTTGAACTAGCTATGGAAATAAATCATGTTAATTAATAGAGGCATACAATCTAATCTACACAAACTCAGGTTAGTTTAGACTTTTTTTTTTTATCATTTCTTATTGCATTCTATTGATTTCTTCCACACCATTTGAATTTCCACTTATGCTTCTTGATTCTGGAGATATATCTCCAGACACCAAAATTTAAGTGAACGTTGAAATATTCTAGAGATGTATCTCCGAAACATTTTGGAAGTTATTAACGCGTCTGACTCTTCTCCTTCCATACTTTTCATTTTCCTTCAATCTCACACTCAACTCTTCTCCTTCTCAACATTCTTCAACTTCACCAAATCATATTTCATCAATAGAAGGCTCAAGGAAACATCAAGCATCATCTATTTCATCATTCAACATCATCAAAATCAAAAATTTCGAGTAAGTTTTTTGAATTTTTGCTAAATATTTGAGTTTTAGTGTAAACGAGTAGGAATCAATTGTTAGGGGTAGAAATGTGTAGAAATCACATTTAACATAATTTAGATTTAGTGTATTCATTGTTTGTTTGCTCAAAAGGACGATCATATAACAATACAAGTAGCAGAAGACGCCATCGTCGCGACCTGTGAATCTCAGATTCCGGAGATGCATGTCCGAAAGTATTCAAAGTAAAAAGATTTAAGGTGTTTCCGGTGATGTATCTCCGGAATATCCTGTAGTCTATTTTTTTTTATTTGCTTGTTTGTTTGTGTTGTGATAACTCACTTTATGTGTGATATTTAATCCTTTTATAGTTAAATTTTAGGGTAATTTATATCTTGAGTAATGTCATTTATTTATGTCATGTGTTGCTTTAGTTAATTTAGGATAGAACATACTAGGTGCTATCTTTTGACATTTTTATGTGTTTTGTGCTTGTGCAGAATTAGCTCAGGTGTCGAGTACTGTCACGACAGGAATCTGTGAACACCATCCAGCAGGCCTTGAGCTAGAAGATACTGGTATGAGTTCTCAACTGCAATGCTAATGCTGGCGTGGCAGAAATTCGAGAAGAAAATAGGGCTGAGTTGGAAGAAATGAATGGATAAGGGTGAAATGCTACAAGACAAAGGACAAAGTTTATGGATAAGGATGAAACACTACAAGACAAAACTCTGAAAAGTTGTTTTTGGTCTGCTGTTGTTGTACCGCTGTTGCTCCTGCACTGCTGCTGCTCCTGCAATTCTGCCACAATGTCATGTTGTCTCCCATGTGCACTGTACTATCATAATACAACATAAAGGAATATGCTTTATTCTTTGGGCTTAAGCTAATGGATCATTGTAAAGGCCCAAGAACCAAAGAGAGATAATATGCAGCTGCAAACCCTCTATAAATAGACCTGCAATGCAATGAAGAAGGTGGTTCTAAAACTTGGGAAAACTATGCAGAAGTGAATTAAAGAAAGACAAAGACGAAAAGGCGAGGGGAGGTGTGACAAAAGTCATCACGTGTTGTTTAGCAAATTGCAAGTGATTAAAGGGTCATCCTTAGGTTTATCATTTATATCTTCTTGCTTAAGAATGTGTAGCTTAAGATCTCTCTGTGTTGTTCTTACTTTACTCATTATGAGCTAAAGTTGCTTTGTTGGATAATGTGAAGTTTAATGAATTAGTAATCTTTTGAATGTTATGAATGTGTTGTCTTGATATATTTTGCTCATGTGAATTTATGATATATATTTATTCCTGTGTCTGGCCATCTTGGGAGTAGATAACAACTTGTTAATGTTGAGAGATCCTTTGACAAGTGGAACTCTTAAGTAAATATGGTTAAAAATAGTAGGATAGAGATATTCACTAAATTAGCTACTTTAGAGATAAAGAGCTACACTCACAGGGGAACTTCAGTATGAACCCAGACATGCACCAAGGTTACAAGTGAGGCTTAGAGATTTGTCCTATTGCTTTGATGTATATGTTTATGATTGAAAGCTTTCGAGGTTTGATTAAATTTTGGTTAAAACTTAAAGAAGAATACTGCAGACAAAGATGTCGAATACAATGTTCCAACATCCAGATTCAACAAATATAGCAGGTTTTATTTATGTTCCAAGATTCAAGGCGCGATTCTGCAGTGGATTAAGGAAAGAAGATTTGAAGCTCAAAACAGCAGAAAACCATAAAAGAAGACCGAGTCATAGGCCAGAAAAGAGAGAGAGAGAGAGAACGACATAGACTTAGGAATCCTATTTTGTAAACTTTTGTAAAGTCGGGTTTAGGGTTTTGAGAGTCGTTGGCTCGTTTGTATTGTAAGTCTCCCTCTGTATCGATTTGATACATTGTGGAAGACATAGTTGTTGTACAGATTCAGAAACCCGTAGGTAATGAATCGTGTATTGTTCTTGGATGAAGCTTTTAAGCAAATCCGAGTTAGCTTGTTAGTCAAGAATGGTTGACTGAACTTTGTATTGAAAGAGATGTCTTTCAAGTAGGATGATATAGTTATTGTGACTATAACTGTTAGATAATCACAGGTTATGATTTAGGGAGTGAGATGGGTTTCTCTTATGTGATAGGTAAACCAGAGGTTGTTTACTGTAAACCAGTGGTTGTTTACATAAAACTATACTACTGATAGTGGATTCTTCTTTCTGGCTTAGTATGCCCCCAGATGTAGGTGATTTGTACCGAACTGGGTTATCATATTCTGTGTTGTTTATCATTCTGCAATTTACAATTCAGTTTTGATTAACATGTTATAATAGATGGTGAAATATTTGTCTTGCTGCTGTTCAGTTTGTTTGTTCTGCCCTTGTTTTGAAAGTTCTGCAGAGAACAATGTCTTGACATGTGTTAGGACATCTGCTATCTGCTATGCCAAAATTTCAATTGGTATTAGAGCAGGCATCCTGTCTGTTTCTGGATGAGATCTTGGGAGATACTTTCTGGCGCTTTAAACAAGGAGGAGTTTGGTAGATTAGATCATTCACTCGGACATACTCAAGGGTATTAATGGATGTGATGGATGTTCTGGATCGAAGGTAATAACTACTGTTGGTTGTTCATGTTTTTTGAGGGATTTCTACAAGTAACTACAAGAGGAGTGTGTATTTCTCCTGTATGGTGTCTGGTAAGATGTTCTGACGTCTTATTAGGGCATGTTGAAGATGTTTCTTGGTGGCTCCGCTGTATTTTCTAATGGAAGAACTCTGGTATTTATGGGATTCTGGAGTTGTGATAGAAGAAAGATGGTGGAAGATCTTGATTGTTGGCTTCTTTTCTTGAAGATATCAGCATCTGTGAAAGCTCTAGTCGTTCCAAAGTCGGGACCAATGGAATGGAGAGAGTTGTTGGTTGATTTCTGTCATGTTAACTTGATACTTGGAAGTTTGGTTCCAACTTGTATCTTGAAGTCATTTTGAAGAGAAGGTGAGTTAAGATCGTGTTTATCGAATTCATGATCTATGAGTTTGGTAAATGTTCTTTTCGACAAAGTTGCCAAAGATACTTGAGTTTTTTACTCAAGTCCACTCATAAAGGCATCTCTAGTCATGGTTGAAAAGCTCTTTCAGAAGGATAATCTGTTCTCATGTTGAAGATGGATTTCTTAAGATCTCAGGTGCTGATAGATGTTATTCAACTTGGAGATAGTGGGAGGTGATTTATTTTTACCATTCATAATTTGTGAGTATTCTATTAGCAAAGTAAAGTCATAGGCAGGTTGAGTCAAGGGTGACAGACTTGATGTCTCAACATGTTGTTTAACTAGAAAGATGTTGACACAGTTGGGTTGATACCTGGTAGATCATATATCCTACAGGATGTATGGTTTTGAGGACAGGGATTTAAGATCAATTGTTATTTGTGGAATTTGCAAATATTTAATTGATTATTCTTGTATGTTGGAGTATAAGACCACTGGTGACAAGTACAACATCTGTTATTGCATCTGCTCAAGGATCTGTTCTTTTGAGAATGAGTACAGTCAAGATAAGGAACTGGTGTTCTATCAGATGTTGAAACATCTTGACAGTGGAGTATGTGCAGAAGCCTGTTGATTCAAGGACTGAATATCTGGAGCAAAGGAGTTGTAGCTGATGATCTTGGTACCATACACGTGTGTGTGGTAGGATCAGTCTTTATTTTGGCATGTAATCAGACTAGAAAGTTTCGTGGCAGGAAGCTTGACTAGAATGAAGTGTTGTTGGAAGTGAAGATGAAGACAATTCTCTTGGTTCAGTTTATTTCTGACCTAGGAGTATTGGTGTGCAGCAGATGTGTTCCAGTTTCTACTAGAAGCATCTGATCTTTATCTAGAGAATTTCCTGGCAAGAAACTTGTCTAGACTATGGTGCTGGTGATAGCACTGCTTGGGTCAGTTTATTTATGATCAAGGTGCATAGGAGTATGCGATGTTGCTCATCTTGGAGGTCAAGGATAAGTGGCAGTTATCTCTGACTTTCTGAAGAAGTCTCTACTTAAGGAAAGTGAGATTCCTTTTGTAAAGACCTTGTGTGACTGATCTCTTCTGTAGAATCAAGCTTTGGCATGTTTGGTTTCTCTAAAGATAAGGTGGTTGTTGCAGTACAGTAAAGCAGGATGGAGGTTGTCTACTTTTACTTAATATCTTTGATCAAGTCTATGAGAACATGGAACTATTGTTCTGTTATAGGGAGGAGGTTCTTCTAAGTGGCAGAATGAAAAACTGAATTCTTCAGCTGGATGTTTGATCAGGTGTTATGACATCAAGCAGAAACGTCAGTGTCTTAGTTGATGTTGTGGCGCATCATCGTAAGATAAGTTGATCTTCTAAAAAATAAGTGGAATTAATGCTTCAACAAGGTCTATCTCATGCAGTTTGTGGGAGCTGCAAGAAGGAGTGAATGTTACATGTCTGAGTCTTAGTGTATCTAAGATGGCTTGCTATGGAGTAGGTGGATTATGTAACTTGAAGATTAGGTTTCATTGGTGGATAAGAAGATTTCCTGGAACTCTGAAGAAAGCTGAGACTAACCAAACATTGGCATTTGGTTGATCTCTATCGTGCATTCAAGCAGGGTGCTTGGAACAAATTACTATTGTGAAGAAGGGTAGTTGGTTGAAAATCAAAGGAGGTTTTGGTTCTGTTCATATTTTGGAGCTTGTGGTAGAAGCCCTAAGTTGCTTATGGAAGATTACCTTCTTTTGGGAGTTGAATGAGAGTTTATTTCTCTCTTTGGGTGTCTGGAGTTCTTATTGATCAAGCTGGATGAGATGTGTTCTCTAAAGATCTTCAGTTGGATTACTATGCAGATAGTAAGTTGTTGGTGCAGAATAGCGGCAAGCAACAAAAGTTTTGGAAGTATTTTTCCGGGAATTTATCGTGTCCACAGAGATCGGTGCTACCGAACTGCCATTCGACAATTTAATTGTCAATGAGTTTGGGTTTAAATGGTTTAAAGCGTAAATGCGGAAAAGTAAATAAGAACATAAGAAAATTCATTCATCAGAGAGAAAAGACTTATCAAGCATGTATATATTCCACTCGTCACAGACTTAAACTTATCGACCAATTACACTCAACTTACAATACTCCTCAATATCACCCGGTATCGCTCACAATAGTGTTCATCTCTGACACACCGAGCTGAGAAACAACCGTATCACTCTCTTCATCACTCTCGCGCACGAAGCCTCGAAATACGGAAGGCATTTAAGTTCCGACACCCATATAGATTGTTAGCCCTAAATCTATCTCTAGCATCCAGAAACTAACAGATAATTATCCTTAATCGAAGTTTGTGACGTTTATCTCTAACACGACCCAAACCCCGAGCATTTAAGCAAAAATCAAGAACAATCACCAACAGAGATTTGTAAAGCAAATTAAATATAACGCCATGGGCGACAAATGTACATAAGATCAAAGTAAAAACATATACAAACCCAACAAAGAAGAAAGACATGAAGAAAATCAGAAACGAACCAAACACTTCACGGATTGTCAGAGCCGATCGATGAGAAATCCACCCCTGATCATCGAAATGCAAGCTTCCATGATGTTTTCTAAGCAAATCCAATGAAGAAATGAAGTTTGATGGAGTGGGAACAAAAAATACCCAAACCATCCCCTAAAAAATCTGTTTTTCCACTATTTATGGACTGTCAAAGTCGCAGACCGCGCTAAGCGCGCTCTTATTAATGTTAAACCGCCTTAAAAGCACGCTAAGTGGGCTAGGAGCGCGCCAAGCACGCTACTCGCTGGAATTTGCTCCTTCCTTGAGCTAGGAGCGTGCTAAGCGTGCTTGTAGCATGCTTCCTGGGCTAGGAGCGCGCTAAGCGCGCTCGTAGCATGCTTGAAAATCCGAAGCTTGCTTTCTTCATAACTTTTGAACCGTAATTCCATTTTTTGCTCGGTTCGAAGCGTCGGAAATCTTATTCAATGCTCTATACCACAATGGCAAAATCCCACTGCTTAAATACCTACAAAAATGAGATAAAATCAATTAAACTCAATGATATATACGAGAAAATGCAAAATACACACGAAAACGTAAAGTAAACGTATTTACACATAAGTGGGGTTTATTCAACCAATATTAACACAAAGTAACGATACGTGCAACAAAACTTATATACAAAAATAGGTACAATTTTCACTTATCATAATTTTAGTGGTAGTTGTATCAAGAACCATAGTGTATGGTGTCTGTGATATGATCAGGATGTCCTAATTGATGTTAGAACATCAACATGGTTTCTGAACTTGGAGTTCAGATTGTGGAAGCTGATATTCACTAGTTGAATCAGAAGTGTTCTATATTATCATATGGGAGAATGATAAATTGAAGACTGTCTTCTATCATGGGGTGCTTATATGGAAGACTGACTTTTGCTGAGGTCAGAATGCTTGTGGAGAGGTGGTTTCCTCTGCTACAAGTCATGCTAGAGAGAAGTGGATCAGTTTGGTGCTTGTGAATCAAGTAAGCTAAGGATTTCTAGAGCATGTGTTTGATGTCCTTCAAGTGTGAAGAACATCTGGGATAGCTAACAAGCTAAGGGACTCCGTATGTATCTTTGAGGAATGTGAAGCATTCCAGATTCAATTGGATTTTATCTCAAGGAACAAGGATATATATGGCTGTAAGATTCAAGGTGGATTTGTACAGGGTATAGATGGTTTCTAGATGAGAGGGATCAATGATGATTTTGGTCTCAATCCAATAGTTTGTTGGTTGTGGTACAAGGATGTGGTCTTGGTACTTTCTCACTATGTGATCATGAAACTGTCATGGAATATCATGTGGTGATTTTGGGGTGTTTCTTGTTGAAGGAGCATCATTTGTGAAAGATAGGGGGAGAACTTCTGTTTGTTAAATATACGAGTTTGGTACATGGATTGCTTGAGGATCAAGAATGAGGTGAATGCGTTCAGCAGGTGTGTTGAACAGAGGGTGCACTCTTGAAGACGTGAAGATGAGTCTTATGTTTTCCATTCATTTAAGGTGTTCTTCTTGCAAAGGAGCATTGGTTATCTTAGACAGGGGGAGTTGAACTTCTGTTTTAGATATATTGCTGCAGTAATGCAATTGTTTGTCAAGATTGTTTGTGGTTTCAAGTAGTTAGTGATAGATTACCTCTAGTGAGGAAGTAATGTCAGACGAGATGTCGTGACATTGTGTTACTAGTATAGTTCAGGGTGAACTTGACTGGTTGTTTTGGTTATGTCATTGTGTGTCAATTGATTGAATCAAGAGTTGTACAAACTTCTTAAGAGTGTTCTGAGAGTCATTGATTGTTTCTGGGAGAATTTATTTTTCTCTGCAGAAGCAGATAAGGTCTTTTGGGAGTCCCTGTTGCTAACTAGGAGATGTTTGAAGAAATGTCTTAACATCTTGGTCAGTTATTCTTGGTCTTCTAGTTGAAAGGATTATTCTAGGGGCTCATTGAAAGGGACTGTGTCTATGCATCTAAGGTTGCAAGAAAGACTAAACAAAGTCTGACAAGGTGTTAGAACATTGTTTAAGACATGCTGCTGTTTCCAAGTTGATTGTCTTGGACAGTGGAGAATGTGTCTTAGAGAAGGTGTGTTAAACATGTGTCTTGAGACATGCGCATTCCTTGGATGGTTCCCCTTGAAAGAAGAAATAGTCAAAAGTGTTTTGGGCGGTGCACATTTTTCTTTGGGAAGTTTTATTCCTTATTTAATGTTCGTATTGAATGGTTCGTTACATCCTAAGGAAAAACACTTGGGTATATAAAGGGGATTCTTGGTTTCGACTTGTCTCACGTTATCTTTCTGTTGCGCTGGGTTCTCATGGGATTTATTAACTTTTGGGTCTGTTAAGGTTGAGTATGGTTTTGTCTTGGACATGTTTGTCAATTTTTGGCTAAAAATGGGGAGAAAAGTACAGGGGTTGAGCATGTCCTTGCAGTTGGTTTAAAAGGATGTTGGAAAAAATGTTCTGACATTCTAACTGAGTCTCAGGTTTCCCATATGTTCTAAATCCTTCTTTAGTGTCCTATGATCTGAGTTATGAACACAGTCGTGCCCTGTGTTCTGAGTTACCCATGTTGGTGTGGTTGCTTCAGTAGCAAAATTATTCCCCCCAGGTGAGGAAGTATAAATTCATGGGGAGAGGGGGAATGTATGTCATCCTCTTCCTCATGTACACCAACATGATTGGAGTCACATTAGTATTCCAATCATAACCGCCACTCAGGGTGAAGAGACGCCAGGAGCATCCTGGGTTTATTGTCCAAAAGGAGTTTTAGCCAAAATTTGTCAAAAGGGGGAGATTGAAAGCTCCTGAGGTTTGACTAAATTTTGGTTAAAATTTAATGAAGAATGCTGTAGACAAATATGTCGAATATAATGTTCTAACATCCAGATTCGACAAATATAGCAGATTTTATTTCAATTCCAAGATTCAAGGCGCGATTCTGCAGTGGATCAAGGAATGAAGATTTGAAGCCCAAGACAGCAGAAGACTATAAAAGAAGACCTAGTCCTAGGCCAGAAAAGAGAGAGAGAACGACATAGACTTAGGAATCCTATTTTGTAAACTTTTGTAATGTAGGGTTTAGGGTTTTGAGAGTCGTTGGATCCTTTGTATTGTAAGTCTCCATCTGTATCAATTTGATACATTGTGGAAGACATAGTTGTTGTACAGATTCAGAAACCCGAATGAATCGTGTATTGTTCTTGGATGAAGCTTTTAAGCAAATCCGAGTTAGCTTGTTTGTCAAGAATGCTTGACTGAACTTTGTATTGAAAGGGGTGTCTTTCAAGTAGGATGATACATCTATTGTGACTATAACTATTAGATAATCACTGGTTGTGATTTAGGGAGTGAGATAGGTTTCTCTTATTAATTAGATGTGACTTCTAATGATAAAGTCTCCATTAGGTAGTAATAGGTAAACCAAAGGTTGTTTACTGTAAACCAGCAGTTATTTACATAAAACTATACTACTGATAGTGGATTCTTCTTCCTGACTTGGTATGCCCCCCAGATGTAGGTGATTTGCACCGAACTGGGTTATCATATTCTGTGTTATTTATCATTAAGCAATTTATAGTTTAGTTTTGATTAACATGTTGTAACAGATGTCGAAACATCTGTCTTGCTGCTGTTACTGATATTTTGAATATCAGTTTGTTTATTCTTCCCTTGTTTTTAAAGTTGTGCAGAGAACAATGTCTTGACATATGTTAGGACATCTGCTATTTGCTATGCCATAATTTTAATGATGTTGTAGAGATACACCTTAAGATCATATTTTGACCTCATATGTCATGACAGAACACATCAGAAACATACATTAGATGAATTCATTAAATGAAACATTGTCCAACATATTATTTCACTCTTTGTTGACCTTAATTATCTTCTCTATTTTTTCACTTTCTTAACCACGTGACACACACCATTATTTTATTACCTTTGCTCATGTTTACTTTACAATTTCTTGTATGAAAATCATTATACTTAATACAATCTCTGTGGGATCGATACTTTTTCTTATCACTTGCTACTAATTTGACCGTGTATACTTGTACGCATATAAATTAGCCATCATGTTGTCAGAGACAGCAGGTACATCTGGTCAGGCAGAGGTGTCGACTTCAGGGACGCAATCTACTCTTGGGGCTCGACCTTCACCCCAGGCCCCTCCATCCTAGGCCATTCCACCTTCATGTCATGTCACTCCACCTTTATCTCAGGTCACTTCACCTTCTTCTTCTTCTTCCCACAGGAGACGAAATTCACCAGCTGACGCGTCACTTCCACCATCCTCCTGCAGGCGTTAGGATGCACCAGTACGACCTCCTGCTAATCTGGTACCACCTCCCGCTGATGATCCTACTGATCCAGTGCCACCTCTAGAGGGTGAGGTTGCTCAGGATGATTTTTCAGATGGATTCGGAGGAGGTCCATCGGATATGTCCCTACTTCCTCTGTATCCATACCACACTACCGGATATATCTGGGACGGAGAGGTAGCATTAGTTTGATTTTTGATTTATTTTTTACGTTAATTTAAATTACTGACATTTATTATTTCTAACATTGATTATTAATGACATTGATTATTTCTGGAAAATCGCAGGTGCGTGATCCCCAAAAATTTCTTAACCTTAGAAGGAAGATTGCTGGCTTAGATCAGCTGGATGGGGAGTGGTTTCAGTCGGTTCTGACCTTATCTGGGTTGAGGGACCTATGCATGATCGATTACACTCTGGTCAACCAAGGGATGCTAAATGCATTCGTGGAGCGATGTCATTCTGAGACGTCCTTTTTTCATCTTCTGCATGGTAAGATGTCTATCACACTAGATAATGTCTCATGTTTGTTACATCTTTCGATCAGGGGGAGATTCCTTAATCATGGTAGGATGACAAAAGACGAGGCAGTCGAGATGATGGTAGAGCATCTAGGAGCTGATCCTGAGAAGGCGATGAAAGAGGTGGATAACTCCAGGGGTGCTCATGCTAGATTTGAGTTCCTGAATACGAGATATGATGGGGAGATCGTTGCTGCAGAGGTAACTGATGGTGATGATGAGAAGGTGTCCTTACACATGACTCGTGCTTTAAGGGCATATTTCTTTTTTTTGGTTGGCACTTGCATTTTCGTAGACACGAGTGCCACTATAGTGATGTTGCATACCTCCGGTACTTCTTGGATCTCACTCGGATCCATGAGTACAACTGGGGGGCGACTTGCCTGGCCTATCTGTTTTCGAAGTTGAGATATGGATGTCGGTGGAGGACGAAGCAGGTCACAAGAAGCACGACACTACAGGTGGTGATAATTTTTTATCGAATGTTTTTTATCTTTTTCATTTCATATTTTCGAAACCATTGGCGATAATTCTTGATCCCTGAATGTTTTTTATTTTTATTTTCATTTTGAGCTTGGATCCTCTAGCACTCCCTGCGCATCGCTGGCTGGGCGAGTGTGGATGAGTACACTAAGGACATGCCTCGTGCCTGTGCTTTTATCCCGCTTAGAGGGAACTAGGCGGTCGAGCCTTTCAGAGTCTACCTTGCCCATTTAATTGTTGAGGACATCCATTTCAACATCTACGTGGATCACTGTCGCATCTGCGAAAATCAACCGGCGGAAAAGAACAGAAGAGTCGCCACCGAATGTTATTTATCTTGACGCAGGGAAAGGAAACGATCGAAGAAAACCTCAACAAAGGGAACGGAATGGTCGTCACAACCATAGCCTGGGTTCGGGAGTCGGTTACGTGAGAGGAAGGTATAAGCACCCCCTCGCGTCCATCGTACTCGATGGGATCCACGGTTGTTGTTATTGATCAAAGGGTGTGGGTATCTGTAGCTCAACTGCTAAATGGAAACTGGAAACAAAAGGTGAAATGGAGAAACAGGGGGAAAAAAAGAAAAAGTGACTCGATAGGACATCGCCGTTCTAGGCCTACGTATTCCCTCGGGTGCAGGAAAGTCAGAGTCAACTTAGTTCGGACTACGGTTTTGGGGGGGGGGAAGGTTGCTCGCCAGGCGTCGCGCCTGTGACTACGTATCCTCAATCTAACCAGAGAGAGGAAATCATAGCAGTCGTAGTTCGACCTATGGGTCGGTTTTGTTTTGGTCTCGATCGCACGCGGGCGAGAGAAAATGGTTTGATTGATAAGGTTGTGCTTGCAGAGATCTCACACGATCTCCTGCCTATATATCTCCATTAACCAATGAAGAATCAGAGCGACGTAGTTCCCCTCACTAGGGATGAATTTTCTTTGTTTGTGTCTTTTAAGTGGAATACGCCAACGTTCGCGTTCCAGCAGTTTAGGTGTTGCCGCTCTGCGTGGGAGTCTTACCCGTTTACCTGTTTGCAGTAGAACGGAAATGACACATCCTTTACAAGTGGATTAAGGGAGATGAGAGGAGATGACTCCAAGGTGTAAGAGAAAACAGAAGTTAGTTGTTAGTGTGCTAGGTGATTAATCTTGATCGCACGGGTGCGAGAGAAAAAGGAAGTTAGTTGTTAGTGTGCTCGCCGAGATATCGCATCACGTGCCTACGTATCCTCAATCTGAAAAGAAGGAGGAATCAGAGCATCCGTAGTTCATGCTACTACGGGTGAAAGGGAAAAGGTCTCGATCGCATGTGTGCTAGAGAAATTGTGAGACTCACGGAAAGTCTACGGGGGAAACTCGATCCTACAAGTCAGCACACAATAATGGTCCTAAGGTCAGGATCAGGAGGAAAGTCTACCTAATGTTGTCATGCATGGATTGCTATCATAATGTCTCTCCTACCTCCGACTTAATCAAAAATTAAGTGGAGTGAGGAATCCTACGGGATCATGTCATCAGACAAGTAAACATAGGATAAATCAATCACAAAACGAACTAAAAGCAACGAAAGAGTAAACAGTGTCAGTCAACAATAACATAAAACAGTCAAAATAAGAAAATGGGGAGCTTTAGCCAAGGGTTCATATCAACCGAGGAAAACAAGCTAGCTGTGGGAAATAAGGGTACTCATCCAATGGTATCGAGAACCATGGAGAGCAGAGTAAGAGGGAAAGATGTGAATCAGATCACATAAGCATCAGCATCGGTCAATGCGAGCTAAAGACAATGCGTGGGGGTTTGATTGCTAAACCCTTCTTCCACTTGACGGACTCGATAACAAGAGTGAGTAATGTTCAAAGCATCAACATGAAATGCGAGCTAAGAACGACCTGGGACTAGAAATGGCGGGAGTCAATTGCGGACTCTCATTCCGCCTGATGCCTTCTTTGAGGTCTTACAAGGGGATATGGGAATGGGATGCCTCTTTGGAGGTCTTAGGCATAATATTAAACAATCACAAATAGAGCCTCCTTTGAGGACTTCCAGAATTGCCGACCAAGTGGCACGGACTCCCAATCCTACTTCTCATGGCATCAAAAGAAAAAAAATGCGGAATTAGTAAAAGAGAAGAGAAGTAATACCAAACGGGTAACAATCCATAGCAACTCAAGCAAAGTATAAACAAACCGGAAAGCTTCTAGTAATCTAGCATAAATGAGCAAAAGTGTCAGAAAGTGGAACGGATCCGTGAAAGACATGGAACCAAATGCTCTTCACCCTTCATGAATAAAACAATAAAATAAGGAAATAAGCCATAAACAACAACAACCACAGCGCTCCAGCACCTGCATAGCTATAAAAACCAGCAACAAGCAAAAACAGCCTATAACAGCTACCATTTCCAGAACAGAATAGGTGTATATGCAACCAGACAGAATAGCAACATTTTACAGCACACTTTGTTCACTACAGCAGTGTATACAACATCAACATTAGATAATCGGGTGTAATCTACAATTAGGAACGAGTCGAAATTGGTTCCTAAACAAAAGTTAATCGGGTGTAGTCTACAAATAAGAACGAAATCAAAGTTAAAAATCACAATTCAAAGTTAAAACCTAAATCAAAATTATATCCTAATTCTTAAATCTATTTGTCCGAATCTAATGTCTAAATGCAAATATCCAAAAAACAATAATCAATTATCCAAAAAATATTATCAAAATATAAACCTAAATGTAATTCTAAATCTAATTCAATCCACTTTAATCAAGATTAAGTTCTAATTAGAGAAACTTAGTAACTAATCTAAGCAAAAATCAGCAATGAATCGCATCATCAAAATTTAAACAAAATCTAAATTTAATTAGTGAAAACTAAAAATAATTGCCAAAAAACTAAAATCTAAAATAACCAAAAGAAATTAATAAAAAACAAAAAATCATAACCTGTGAGTGCAGTAGAGACTCGTGAGGTGAGAAAGGGAAGGAGACGTGTGAATAGAACCTTAGAGCATGAATATCGGTCCAAATATATGGTTCCTACACTGTTATCAAAGTGATTGTGTCAGAAAATGATGGATAATTGCATAATAAAATCGTTCATCTATTTGCAAGTGTTGTTACAGTAAAGAGCGTGGTTTAACTATTTTAGAGTGAAATGTGGAGAATATTGTGGGGTTTGGTGGGACCTATGTTAGTGTTTTTAATGGTTGTATGGATATTTATAAAATATAGTTGAGTTGTTTAAAAAATTTAGAAATATAAAATAATGAAAAAAATTAAGTGGGACTCATTTAAAGAATCCAAATGAGTATAATAGATGTGGATGCTCTTATAACAGTCTTGAAGCCCGGTGCGCCTGGGTACATTGAGATGGATTGGTTTTATTGAGAAAATCCTAAAAGTTCATCAGCATAACTAGGGGTGGGAATAGGCTAGACCGAGCTAGGCTTTGCCAAGCCTGAGCCTGGCCTGCTAAAAAATTCAAAGCCTAAGCCTGGCCTGTAGCCTATCATAGGCTTATTTTTAGGCATAAGTCTGGCCTTTTCGAATGCCTGATTAGCCTACTAGCCTATTTAAAAGCCTACTTCATTTGAACATCTGTAAATAAGAAATTCAACTAATGTTAAATAGACTAACAAGTTAAAAGATCAATGAGATTAAATGTTTGTTTTCATTGTCTAGTTCAAGTTTTCTTATTAGCATAAGTTTGGTGATACTATTTGTTGAAGATAACTTATGAGAAAAACTTATGACAACAACTTATGACATTGTTTATAATGTTTTTTCAACTTATTTTCATAAGTTCTTCAAGATAACTAAGTTTTATTTTCGTATTTTAGTTCAAAGTACAAAATAGAATATAATAATAATAAATTTATTGATTTTTTCTTAAATAGGCTAGCCTGATAGGCTTAAAAGGCTTTTTTTACGGCCTGTGGCCTAGCCTCTTTAGCTAAATAGGCTTATAAAAAAGCCTAGGCCTTTTCTATTTAAGAAAAAGCCTGGCCTGGCCTGAGCCTATGTAGGCTAGGCCGTAGGCCCCTGTTAGTTGGTCTGGCCTATTCCCACCCCTAAGCATAACAAACTCACTTTCCTCTCTCTTCAGGGTGCGCCACTGATTCCCCTTCCTCCTCTCAACCTCTTCGTCCGCTCATCTCACCGCTGCAACTTCAACCGCTACAAACAACCACCGCAACAATCCTCTTCGCCCGCTTCGTACATTTCGCCACCGTACCCTCCTCCGACCTTGGCTGCACCTCTTGGCATTGCTTCTCACGAATATCACCTTCATCAAAAGCTTCGCTGTTTCCCTTTCCTACATCAACTTCCTCAAATTCGTACTCACAAAATCTCGCACGGTTCGCTTCGAACCTCCCTCCGTGTCAAGAATCATAATAAAAAATATCTGAAATCTAACCACGACAGATCAAGCAACCGACCATAGCAACTACACTGCAAGTGCGAGAGTCGAATAAAGATTACGTAACGACAACGTTGACATCGAATTACCGGTGAATCTTGACTTTGCTATCTCTTAATTTCTTTTCCGCGTGATCCTCTTCTTCAATCTTGTGGTGTTGTGAATCGTTCTATGAGTCGTTACGAATTGTTGTGCTGTTCACGGTGTGATTGTTGCGGATTCATATTGATGCGTGGTTGACGTTGCTCATGTGATTGCAGGTTTTTCGAATTGCCGATTGTTCGTGATTACGAAGCGATGGTGAAGACATGGCCGAGAAGATTCGAAAGATGCAATTTCTGAGAAAAAGTTGCAGAATCATCGATCGAGTTTGAAGCTGGAGTTTTTGTTAGAATCTGTTAGAGGAATTCTGTTAGGAATTGGTTGTGTTGAAGATTGAAGGTTTCTGCAGATTTGATGTAGAACGGATTGAAGATGATGAAGGTTTGAAAAGGACATTGAAGATGGTGAATGAAGAGTTGAAGGTGAAGGTTATGGAGGGGGATTGCAGATGCTTGAAGAAGATGAATGGAAGCATAGAATCGAAAGAGAACAGGGTGATGGAAGAATAGAGTTTGTTACGTTCTGTTAGAAATGGTTATGAAAATGTTAGAACAGTTAGAATTAGTTATGATAGGTTCTGAATCAGTTAGTTATGAGGTGGGAGCATCGGTTTGGAATTCTTCTCGTGTAAAAAGAAGCTGCTGCTGCTATATTTATTTTGGAAACTTGGTTAAATTATTTGAAGTGCTGGTTAAGACTGTTAGCAAGTGATTGTAAGTGATTTTAGTCACGAGCTAGAAAAACTGGTTGAATGCCACACGTGGTCACCATCATCTTGTAGTTTGTTTTTTTTTCTCTTTATTTTCTGCCGTGAACTGTTCCGGGGCTGTTATGCCATTTTCTTCTTTGGCTGCTGCATTAAAATTTGTTATGGACATGTTTGCATTTCTTGTAAAATTTCTCCCATAGAGTGAACAACCATAGGCATACCATCAATCCCAGAAGATACACGCTTCACAAAATTGGATAATCTTTTGATCATCACCTTCTACTATCCACCGCCAGACTCCAAAAATAACGATAAATAACTGCCAGCTCATCACTAGGACATGAAGCCAACAGAGCAAGTTGATGGTGGGGATTTCCACTTGTTAATGGGGTTACATTGAAATTGAAATTGAATAGAAATAAGACACAATTTGATTGGTTTAGGGTTTTAAAAGTGTGTTAGATTTAAAGAACGAATTTAAATGGATCAAAATGGACTTCTTGGGTATGGAGACATGGATAGAAAACAAAAAGAGCTTGATAGATTGGATTTATGGTTTTGATATGAAATTGGATTTGGATATGGACCTTGACTTGGATTTGAATATGGATTTGGAAATGGTTAATTAGGATTTTGGATATGACCTTAATTGAATAAAATGGATATCCAAACATGGTTATAGGTTTTGGATATGGATAATGAAATGGATAGTGCTATTTGGATTTGAAGCCATGGATTTAAGATTGGAAAGTGGATTTGTGTGGATACAAGCTTAGAAAATGAGTTTAAAGGTGGATATGAATTATTTGTGAAATGGATATTATTAAGAAAAATGGTTTCTAAAATGGGAAAGAGAAGTTTAAAATGAATATGGATATTAGTATGTCAATGGTTAATTGGTTAGAAAGAATGGGCTTGTATCTTGAATTCCAGGTAATCCACATGAACAATTCTAACATGCTCCTTAAGAATGTTGATCCTTTTGAACGTCCTCAAACAAAATTTCAAATCCCAATCAAATTCACCTTCTTGATGGACCTCCGGTTCCATTTTCGAATCCACATGGACCTGTATCTCAGGAACAAACAATAAGCAACGGATAGAACAACAATATCCTAACCATAATATAAGTCCACAACTTAATCTCTTCCATGAATACCTAAAATGTATTCACCGTGAAACCCTAATCACTATTGATACTCTTGAGAAACTTGAAAAAGATAACTTGATGAGAATTTAACCCTGAATGAAGTTGAGAGTCTCACTGCAAGAGAGAATCCTGAGCTTGCACATAATACCTCGATCCCACACCTTAGGAGCCCATGCAAATGTATGATTAATGCAGTTATGACCTAATGGATATGCAGATGAATGTGAAGCATAAGCCACTGTTATAAGGCAATAAATAAGAGGGCAAATTTTGAGGTGTTACAGCTGCCCCTATTCAATCAACTATGGATCTGAATGGATGAGGGCAGCGACTGTCAGAAATTCAAGGTACATAGGGATTGAATACAAAAAATAACCAGAAAATTTGCACTCTGCGGGTAAAAAGAATGCATATATAATAGACACAGCAGTCGTGGGAGAAGATATTTATGGAGAAGAGTCTGAAACCTATTAAAATTGAAACCCAAAGGATGCCTGTCGGGAACGGCTAAAGTTTTGCCTGTCAGGAACGCCTGGAGTTTAAAACTTATAGTATGCCTGTCGGGAACGGATGGGGTATGCCTGTCGGGAACGGCTAAGTTTTAAAACTCAAAAGGGCGCCTGTCGGGAACGGCTAAAGTTGAAAACCTATGGTATGCCTGTCGGGAACGGCTAGGTTTAAAACTCAAGGTCCCCTGTCGGGAACGGCTGAAGTTGAAAACCTATGGTATGCATGTCGGGAACGGCAAATGCGGGCCTGTTAGGAACGACTAGGTTTAAAACTTAAAGGTCGCCTGTCGGGAACGACTAAAGTTGAAAACCTAAGGTATGCCTGTCGGAAACGGCAAATGCGGGCCTATCGGGAACGACTAGGTTTAAAACTCAAAGGTCTCCTGTCGGGAAAGGCTAAAGTTAAAAACCTATGGTATGCCTGTCGGGAACGGTAAAAGCAGGCCTGTCGGGAACGGCTAAGTTTAAAACTCAAAGGTCGCCTGTCGGAACGGCTAAAGTTGAAAACCTATGGTATGTCTGTCGGGAACGGCAAAAGCGGGCCTGTCGGGAACGATTAGGTTTAAAACTCAAAGGTCGCCTATCGGGAACGGCTAAAGCTTGCCTGTCGGGAACGGCTGAAGTTATCCTATCGGGAATGGTTCTTAAAATATACGGTTGAGATGTAAGATCAAAAAATCCAAAAACCAAAAAAAGAGGACTCTGGTGAAGAAAAAGGAAAGGTGAAACCCTGGGGTACTGCTTTGAGATGTCTGTTGGGGAATGAACGTGGCATTCTTTCTGGTTTTTTCAAACTGATTGAATATAAACAATTTTGGTTTTTCGCACAAGGTATCAAAACCGGCTTATGCTTCGCATGCACATGTTTGAATTTTTCCATGGCATAATGCTCCATCTCAAATGGAAATGCTACGCGTTTTTGAGGATGCAATGATTACTATATGCAAAATGCAAGGAGGCTCCTCAGCAAAATATATGCTGAGGAAAAAGAAGTCAACTCCGCTGGGGATACAGTAGCAATTGCTAAGGAAATAACCACCAATCTGATCTTCTGACACTCTGTGGAAAAACATCAACTCAGTTGGGGAGGACATTGATACAATATGGTCTTTGAACTGCCAAGCTTGCTGAGGATTACTGTAAGGAATGATGACCTTGTTGGGGGCCTCATCTGAATCAAATTTGCTGAGGGAAGGACTATAACCATAGAACTCTGCTGGGGAAATGACAACTTTTTGACCTGGCTACTGGGGAATTGAGATCAAAGACGCCTCATGCTGGGAATAACCTCTGTTTCAAGCTTCTGAGTTGATCAACTGCTCATTGATCGTCATGAATGAACAACGATTCATTTAATTCTCCATTTTCCCCAGACTGGTCTATGAAAGAATTTTGCCTCGAGAGGATTTTATAGAAGACATAGCATCCAAAATGCCCCAGTGTCTTCAAACTCTTTGAGAGGTGCTTCTGACTAGTCATCTTATGGAAAGGACAACTTCTCATACTCTTGAGGTGGCCTACCTCGAGTCTTGAAGAAACTTTGCCCCTAACCAACCTTAGAGAGATTTTCCAAATCGACCTGATTGCCCCATATTAAACTCTTTTGGAGAGATTTATCGAATCTCGACGTGATTGCCCCCAGTTTGGCTAAACTTTGAAGAGATTTCTCGACGTGACTGCCCCTGATTACACTGCTTTTGGAGAGATTTATCGAATCTCGACGTGATTGCCCCAGATTGGCTAAACCTCGAAGACATTTCCCGATTCAATTGCCCCAGATTGGCTACATCTCAACACAATTGGCTTGGAACGCCTTTTCCCCACATAGTCTTTCAGCAACATGTCCTCTGGAGTCTCAGGCATCTCAACTTGTCATAATTAAGCTCCTCGACTGATTTTCATCGTGTAAGCTTCTTTGATGTCACACAAATGTATGCAAGCAGAAAATATTTATTCTAAAAATAATTATTCAAATGCAACACACATGTTAATCTTGAAGTCTTTATTGAAAAGATGTCGCAAAGCCATGTGAACGAATCACTGCTTAGAATACGACATTGATTTTTGAATGAAAGAAAACATGCACATGCAATACCAACAAGATCTTTTAGCATCACTCATGAGAGTCAGGAACGTTATCTCGTTGAAGCACGCCTTCAGAATGAACCCAGTTTCAATTAGGACTTTTGAGGTTTATATCGTGGCCTGGTTCACGGTTTGAGAAAAAAGGATTTATGGCTCGAAGTTTATTGGTGCCCACCCACTCTTCGCGATGTTCTCTAGTCATACGTTTAGCTAATTCGGCACGAGCGCTCATATCTCAAAAAGGTTTTATGATCTTTAAGGAACCCATGAAACTAATGGTTTGAGACTCAATGAGGTTTTGAAGTAACATTCACCCCCTTTTGTCTTTTGTTCGTAGTCACACGACTTTGTTCTTGCTCGAGGATTTTCTTTTGTAATCGTTTTGTTTTTCACTATGTCATTCATTTGCTTTTTGACCCTAATTTTTGCCTGGACTGATTCTTTTGAGTCTTTAGATTTTGAAGTCCAGCGGGATGCCCTAACTTTTGCCTAAGTCATTTTTTTTCAAACTTTCGACTTAGCGGGCTTTTTTCTTCTCTTTTTTTTTCTCTCTTCTGAATAAATCGTGTGACACTGGCTTATCTTGACTTTGTTACAAGGATTGTGACTGCTCTACTCCTTGATTGC
Organism: Lathyrus tuberosus; assembly: GCA_022829125.1. Taxonomy (NCBI): domain Eukaryota; kingdom Viridiplantae; phylum Streptophyta; class Magnoliopsida; order Fabales; family Fabaceae; genus Lathyrus; species Lathyrus tuberosus. The sequence continues at coordinate 14,341,836 of JALAZF010000062.1, read as the reverse complement.
AGATGGATAACCATTGGGGTTTCACATCTCTTGACCTCTTGATGGTGGAATAATAGGTAATGGATCCTCAGATGCACACTCCTTTCGAAATTTGAATGGTCGGTCAAATTAACTGACGCCTACCCTGCCCCTGGATTAAATGTAAGGGTTTTTTCATACGAAAAGAAACTCCTACTTCAAGGCTCAAAAGGGTTAACGAGGGTCTATCTCCCTTATATCTCCAGTGTTTGGGGATTCGAAACAATGTCTGTACATCCTCAACAGGGTTCTATTCAAAAGCACACCCCTAGAGATTTTTGCGTTTTCAAATTATCATCCTCCCTCAAAAAGTTGAAGCAAGAAAGTCAGTATTGCAATGCATAGAAACATGATATGAGTGCATAAAACTAAAGTACTTCAAGAAAAAATATATTCATTGCATTAAAATCATCATTAAAAACAAACAAGTTTACATGCAAACAGACATTAACCAACAATGAAAAATTACAAATGAAAATGCAGTAAAGAAGCTAAAGACTGCCATGATTGAAGGCTTGGCTCCGTCTGGACTTATTGCTTCTGACGACATACCCGCAGTCTGAGTGCTCACTCGGGAGGCTTCAGTTAATGTGCAAACCATCTATAGTGAATGTAATGACCCCAGCCTCGATCAAATCTTGCACATTATGATGAAAGGCTCGACACCTCTTAATAGTATGTCCAGGGCCACCTGAATGAAATTCACTCTGGGCATTAACATCATATCCAGCTGGGAGCTTTACTAGAGGGGGACCCATTGCACGAGGTTCTACCAGATTCAGTTTGAGCAACTGTTGAGACAACATGGCATAAGACATAGGCAGTGGATCAAAATGTCGGTCAGGCTTCTTCAGCTTCTGTTCGTACTTCAGCTGCTGACGAGGAAACTCTGGAACCTCAGGTTGTGCAGTAAATTCGTGAGGTAGATCACACTTTGGGATAGATTCCACAGGCAAGGGTGGAATGACAATTTCTGTTGTAGCCTCAGGCTCAAGATTGCCATCCTTTCTGAGAACATTTCTCATGACCTCCATAACCAAGCTCATCTGAGTCTTCATTTGATTAACCTCCTCATTCAGCATTTTCTGGTCTTGAATCAAAACTTGCATGTCCCCCATAAACTGCCCCATTTGGCTTCGCATTTCCCTCAACTCTGCTTGAACTTGATCCATGGTCAACTTCCAGCTTCTTCGAAAAGTTAAGTCTAAAATTCTGAAGAAAACCAGATCAGGATGAGAACAACCAAGCCTCGAACACCTGTTATGCAAATGAGTATGAAAATGCTATGCAAATGCCATGTTCAAATATTTCCAAGGAATCATTCTGCTTTGATTCAAGTTTTCCACATAAGAACAACAAGAAATAGATGGAAATGATCAGCAACGAGTCTCAAAGTTAAGATCCTTGGAAATACCAGAACATGTATGCAAACATGCTATGATGATACGGATGCAGAGACATGGGATCAAGGCTTCCACAAATTCTGGATAAGTGATGTGCTATTGTCTGAATAGGTTTACAAGTCTGCTCTGAAGAGAATACCGGAATACCAAAATATCCGAATAATCAGAATATAACAATGCCAGAATACCGGAGTAATCAGAATACCGAAATAATCAGAATACTAGGATAACAGAATATCTGAATAATCAGAATACCATAATACCAGGTTGATAAGTCCGCACTGATAAGAAAACCAGAATACCGGGTAGGATAAAGGTTACGGTCACCTGCAAAACCTGTAAACACCCTTCCATTCTCACATGTGGTTCCTAGAAAGCGGGATCCTCAGTTTCGGATTCTCAATTTGAGAAGCAATAGTACATTCATCCCTCGGGGTACAATACTTCCATCACCCTGTTCTCTTTCGATTCTATGCTTCCATTCATCTTCTTCAAGCATCTGCAATCCCCCTCCATAACCTTCACCTTCAACTCTTCATTCACCATCTTCAATGTCCTTTTCAAACCTTCATCATCTTCAATCCGTTCTACATCAAATCTGCAGAAACCTTCAATCTTCAACACAACCAATTCCTAACAGAATTCCTCTAACAGATTCTAACAAAAACTCCAGCTTCAAACTCGATCGATGATTCTGCAACTTTTTCTCAGAAATTGCATCTTTCGAATCTTCTCGGCCATCTCTTCACCATCGCTTCGTAATCACGAACAATCGGCAATTTAAAAAACCGGCAATCACATGAGCAACGTCAACCACGCATCAATATGAATCCGCAACAATCACACCGTGAACAGTACAACAATTTGCAATGACTCATAGAAAGATTCACAACACGACAAGATTAAAGAAGAGGATCACGGGGAAAAGAAATTAAGAGATAGCAAAGTCGAGATTCACTGGTAATTCGACGTCAACGTTGTCGTTACACAATCTTTATTCGACTCTCGCACTTGAAGTGTAGTTGCTATGGTCGGTTGCTTGATCTGTCGTGGTTAGATTTCAGATTATTTTCGATTACGATTCTTGACCCGGAGGGAGGTTCGAAGCGAACCGTGCGAGATTTTGTGAGTACGAATTTGAGGAAGTTGATCTAGGAAAGGGAAACAGCGAAGCTTTTGATGAAGGTGATATTCGTGAGAAGCAATGCAAAGAGGTGAAGCCAAGGTCGGAGGAGGGTACGATGGCGAAATGTACGAAGCGGGCGAAGAGGATTGTTGCGGTGTTTGTTTGTAGCGGTTGAAGTTGCAGCGGTGAGATGAGCGGACGAAGAGGTTGAGAGGAAGAAGGGGAATCAGCGGCGCACCCTGAAGAGAGGGGAAAGTGAGTTTGTTATGCTGATGAACTTCTAGGGTTTTCTCAATAAAACCAATCCATCTCAATGTACCCAGGCAGACCGGGCTTCAAGCCCGTTTTAAGGTTCTATTCACGCGTCCCATTTCCTTTCTCACCTTACGAGTCTCTACTGCACTCACAGGTTATGATTTTTTGTTTTTTATTAATTTCTTTTGGTTATTTTAGATTTTAGTTTTTTGGAAATTATTTTTAGTTTTCACTAATTAAATTTAGATTTTGTTTAAATTTTGATGATGCGATTCATTGCTGATTTTTGCTTAGATTAGTTACTAAGTTTCTCTAATTAGAACTTAATCTTGATTAAAGTGGATTGAATTAGATTTAGAATTACATTTAGGTTTATATTTTGATAATATTTTTTGGATAATTGATTATTGTTTTTTGGATATTTGCATTTAGACATTAGATTCGGACAAATAGATTTTAGAATTAGGATCTAATTTTGATTTAGGTTTTAACTTTGAATTGTGATTTTTAACTTTGATTTCGTTCCTAATTGTAGACTACACCCGATTAACTTTTGTTTAGGAACCAATTTCGATTCGATTTAGATATTGACTTTAGACCTTAATTTCGATAATTAGAACTAGAGTTTGCTTACTAGCGCACTAATTGTTTTTGCTTATGGCACTAATTGTTTTTTGCTTAATCGCACTAATTGATTTTTTTGCTTAATCGCCCTAATTGATTTTTTGTTTAATTGCCTTAATTGATTTTTTGCTTAATTGCTCACTAATCGTTGTTTTTGCTTAATTGCGTTAATTCATTTTTGGCTTAATTGCTCCTTAACTGATTTTTGGCATTTGTTTGGAATTGTTGATTCAAATGCTTTCGAATGACTTTTTTTACATGATATTGGTTGAATATTATGTTGCCACTTGATTGAGATTTTTTACATGATATTGATTGAATATTATGTTGCCACTTGATTGAGATTTTTCACATGATATTAGTTGAATGCTATGTTGCTTTGATTAGGATTTTTTTCGTGGTATTGTTTGAATATCATACTACTTCTTATTAGAATTGATTAAAATATTTTTTGTTTCATTTTCATTGGAAGCTTATTGACTAACTTTGGTTATTTTCCTTTGATTAGTGAATTAACTTAATGAGTTTTGAGCTCTATGCTTGTCACTTTAGAGAGTAATAAGGCTTGCTTGACCTTAAGGAGGAATGCTTGTTTAGTGATGATTGCTTGATCCCATTGAGGCAGGGCCCTTCTTGTACATTAGTTAATTGAATGAATGTAGAAGTTGTTGTTGTATACACTGCTGTAGTGAACAAAGTGTGCTGTAAAATGTTTCTATTCTGTCTGGTTGCATATACACCTATTATGTTCGGGAAATGGTAGCTGTTATAAGCTGTTTTTGCTTGTTGCTGGTTTTTATAGCTATGCAGGTGCTGGAGCGCTGTGGTTGCTGCTTTTTATGGCTTATTTCCTTGTTTTATTGTTTTATTCATGAAGGGTGAGGAGCATTTGGTTCCATGTCTTTCACGGATCCGTTCCACTTTCTGACACTTTTGCTCATTTATGCTAGATTACTAGAAGCTTTCCGGTTTGCTTATACTTTGTTTGCATTGCTACAGATTGTTATCCGTTCGGTATTACTTCTTTTCTCTTTTACTAATTCCGCATTTTTTTTTCTTTTGATGCCATGAGAAGTAGGATTGGGAGTCCGTGCCACTTGGCTGGCAATTCTGGAAGTCCTCAAAGGAGGCTCTGTTTGTGATTGTTTAATATTGTGCCTAAGACCTCCAAAGAGGCATCTCATTCCCGTATCCCCTTGTAAGACCTCAAAGAAGGCATCAGGTGGAATGAGAGTCCGGAATCGACTCCCGCCATTTCTAGTCCTAGGTCGTGCTTAGTTCGCATTTCATGTTTATGCTTTAAACATAACTAACTCTTGTTATCGAGTTCGTCAAGTGGAAGAAGGGTTTATCAATTAAACCCCCACGCCTTGTCTATAGCTGGCATTGACCGATGCTGATGCTTATGTGATCTGATTCACATCTTCCTCTCTTACTCTGCTCTCCATGGTTCTCGATACCATTGGATGAGTACCCTTATTTCCCACAGCTAGCTTGTTTGCCTCGGTTGATATGACCCCTTGGCTAAAGCTCCCCATTTTCTTATTTTGATTATTTGATGTTATTGTTGACTGACACTATTTACTCTTTCGTTGCTTTTAGTTTGTTTTGTGATTGATTTATCATGTGTTTACTTGTCTGATGACATGATCCCGTAGGATTCCTCGCTCCACTTAATTTTTGATTAAGTTAGAGGTAGGAGAGAAATTACGATAGCAATCCATGCATGACAACATTAGGTAGACTTCCCTCCTGATCCTGACATTAGGACCATCATTGTGTGCTGACTTGTAGGATCGAGTTTACCCCGTAGACTTTCCGTGAGTCTCACCATTTCTCTCGCACACATGCGATCGATACCTTTTCCCTTTCACCCGCAGTAGCGTGAACTACGGATGCTCTGATTCCTCCTTCTTTTCAGATTGAGGATACGTAGGCACGAGATGCGATATCTCGGCGAGCACACTAACAACTAACTTCCCTTTTCTCTCGCACCCGTGCGATCGAGATTAATCATCTAGCACACTAACAACTAACTTCTGTTTTCTGTTACACCTTTAAGCCATCTCCTCTCATCTCCCTTAATCCACTTGTAAAGGATGTGTCATTTCCGTTCTACCGCAAACAGGTAAACGCGTAAGACTCCCACGCCGAGCGGCAACACCTAAACTGCTGGAACGCGAACGTTGGTGTATTCCACTTAAAAGAAACAAACAAAGCAAAGGCATCCCTAGTGAGGGGAACTACGTCGCTCTGATTCTTCATTGGTTAATGGAGATACGTAGGCAGGAGATCGTACGAGATCTCTGCGAGCACAACCTTATCAATCAAACCATTTTCTCTCGCCCGCGTGCGATCGAGACCAAAATAAAACCGACCCGTAAGTCAAACTACGACTGCTCTAATTTCCTCTCTCTGGTTAGATTGAGGATACATAGGCACAGGCGCGATGCCTGGAGAGCAACCTTCCCCCCACAAAACCGTAGTTTGAACTACGTTGACTCTGACTTTCCCGCACCCGAGGGAATACCTAGGCCTAGGACGACGATGTACTATCAAGTCACTTTTTCTTTTTTCCCCCTGTTTCTCCATTTCACCTTTTGTTTCTAGTTTCCATTTAGCAGTTGAGCTTCAGATACCCACACCCTTTGATCGATAACAACAAGCGTGGATCCCATCGAGTACGATGGACGCGAGGGGGTGCTAATACCTTCCTCTCGCGTAACCGATTCCCGAACCCAGGTTATGGTTGCGACGACCATTCTTTTCCCTTTGTTGAGGTTTTCTTCAACCGCTTACTTTCCCTGCGTCGGGATAAATAACGTTCGGTGGCGACTCTTCTATTCTTTTTCGCCGATTGATTTTCACATATGCGACACCTGGAGACTCTGCTGGGGATGGATTGACCTCTTACTGGTCCATCCCCTATGTGAGTCAATCCTAGCTCCTATTTGTTTTCGATTATAGGGTGTTTATCTGTATTGCTTTACTTGCTTTATTTATGGCATTATTGCATGTTTACTGTTTTATTACATTTACTTGCTTTTCATTTACTGTTGCCATATATCATATATTGTGCTGCTGTTGTTATTCTATTGGGTGGGTTGGTTCCATGAGAGATAAGCCCAATACCCAGGCTTGAGCATACACCTAGGATTAGTGTGGAAAGTAGTGTGACTTCTGTGGCATTTGACCAGACTTAGTATACACGAAAATTCCACATCCAGATGAGGTTTTCGTTAGTAATGTTCTTTCCTGCACATTGGTGCAGATGTCAGAACATAACCTTGAAAGCTTTCAACTCTGGTGACCATTCCCGAGGACTCAACTGAGGCACTCCTCCCGAAGGGCGATAATGGCAGACCAGAAATGGAAAACCCATTACGCTTCTCGATCCGAGGACCCGAAGTTGAGAACTTGCCATAGGATGACCTTATTTTTGGGGGAATCAGTGGACGACCTCTTTGTTAATGGAGTTTGTTACGTTCTGTTAGAAATGGTTATGAAAATGTTAGAACAGTTAGAATTAGTTATGATAGGTTCTGAATCAGTTAGTTATGAGGTGGGAGCATCGGTTTGGAATTATTCTGGTGTAAAAAGAAGCTGCTGCTGCTATATTTATTTTGGAAACTTGGTTAAATTATTTGAAGTACTGGTTAAGACTGTTAGCAAGTGATTGTAAGTGATTTTAGTCATGAGCTAGAAAAACTGGTTGAATGCCACACGTGGTCACTATTATCTTGTAGTTTGTTTTTTTTCTCTTTATTTTCTGTTGTGAACTGTTATGGAGCTGTTATGCCATTTTCTTCTTTGGTTGCTGCATTAAAATTTGTTATGGACCTGTTTGCATTTCTTGTAAAATTTCTCCCATAAAGTGAACAACCATAGGCATACCATCAATCCCAGAAGATACACGCTCCACAAAATTGGATAATCTTTTGATCATCACCTTCTACTATCCACCGCCAGACTCCAAAAATAACGATAAATAACTGCCAGCTCATCACTAGGACATGAAGCCAACAGAGCAAGTTGATGGTGGGGATTTCCACTTGTTAATGGGGTTACATTGAAATTGAAATTGAATAGCAATGAGACACAATTTGATTGGCTTAGGGTTTTAAAAGTGTGTTATATTTAAAGAACGGATTTAAATGGATCAAAATGGACTTCTTGGGTATGGAGACATGGATAGAAAAAAATGAGCTTGATAGATTTGTGGTTTTGATATGAAATTGGATTTGGATATGGACCTTGACTTGGATTTGAATATGGATTTGGAAATGGTTAATTCGTATTTTGGATATGAACTCAATTGAATAAAATGGATATCCAAACATGGTTATAGGTTTTGGATATGGATAGTGAAGTGGATAGTGCTATTTGGATTTGAAGCCATGGATTTAAGATTGGAAAGTGGATTTGTGTGGAACAAGCTTAGAAAATGAGTTTAAAGGTGGATGTGGATTATTTGTGAAATGGATATTATTAAGAAAAATGGTTTCTAAAATGGGAAAGAGAAGTTTAAAATGAATATGGATATTAGTATGACAATGGTTAATTGGTTAGAAAGAATGGGCTTGTATCTTGAATTCCAGGTAATCCACATGAACAATTCTAACATGCTCCTTAAGAATGTTGATCCTTTTGAACGTCCTCAAACCAAATTTCAAATCCCAATCAAATTCACCTTCTTGATGGACCTCCGGTTCCATTTTCGAATCCACATGGACCCGTATCTCAGGAACAAACAATAAGGAACGGAGAGAACAACAATATCCTAACCATAATATGAGTCCACAACTTAATCTCTTCCATGAATACCTAAAATATCTTCATCGTGAAACCCTAATCACCATTGATACTCTTGAGAAACTTGAAGAAGATAAACTTGATGAGAATTTAACCCTGAATGAAGATGAGAGTCTCACTGCAAGAGAGAATCCCGAGCTTGCACATAATACCTCGATCCCACGCCTTAGGAGCCCATGCAAATGTATGATTAATGTAGTTAAGACCTAATGGATATGCAAATGAATGTGAAGCATAAGCCACTGTTATAAGGCAATAAATAAGAGGGCAAATTTTGAGGTGTTACAATCACCGTCAGACGCGACTATTTGACGACATATTCTTATACTCCGAATGGATGGCCCAGGGATCACGTATCACTGCTTTTCATCTGCCTGATTGCATCATGCGGCAGTTCGGGTACACCCAGACCATCCTCAAACACCCTACTATCTATGCTCCTCTTGCCTTGTCTTGTAGACAAATAAAGGAGATGCTTGCTGATTATGAGAGTCACCTAGTATCAGAGGAGGCTCGGGCTACCATAGCACCGAATGATTAGAGCTACATCAACGAATACATCAGGTGGTTCTTCAGGGTCTCACATCTGTACATGGTGCCGACTGCTCCAGAAGATCCTTCGAGATCATCTCATCAGGAGATTCTAGAGGAGCAGAAGGCTCATTTTGATCATACTGATGATGTCTTGTCTCGATGTTGTCGCATAATGGAGATTGCGCGGGCAGAGATTGACGAGGGTATCTTCCCTAAGGGGTCTGCTATCAGGCGAGTCCTGGATGCCAATGTGGCTGAGGCACAGGGGGTACTGTTATACCGTAGACATTACCGGAGGACGGGGGTGGTTGATGGCTAAGGAGGCAGAGGAGGTATAGGAGAGGTTGTCAGGCACACTCAGTAGATGTCTGTTATTATTTTGATATTGTATTATAGTTTGTACTTTATTTCTGACATTGTTACTACATTTTGGATGATGTACGACATTTTACTATTGTATTGCTATATTATTTTTTACACACACAATATTAGGCTTTTATTAATTTGTATGTCTATTTTTTCATCTGAAAACAAATACAGAGCTCATCATAAAAAAACATGTTCTGATACACTTTGGAGATGTATATCTAGAATATTCCCGTAGTAGATACATCTCTGGAACAATTCAAATGTAAATGGGTTATGTGTAACGCACCGTTTTGTCCAATTTATTTAATCGAGTCGATTTAATTATTTTCATTTTTATATTATTTTATTCTTGACTTTTATTCGATCATATATTAGTTTTCATCGTTATTATGTTTTATCGCGTTTTGAGAGCGTTTAAGAGATATTTGAGCTTAGGGGTAAAATAGTCTTTTTGGGGGTTAGATATTTGTTATTATAAGAAAGAAAAAGAGAGAAAAGAAAGGTAAAGGAAAGAAAGAGAGAAAGAAGGAAAAGGAGAGGAAAGAAATGGAGAAGAGGAAAAGAGGTGGAAATCTCCAATACTCCGTTTCAAGCGCGATTAATCGGGTAAGGGTGAGAAGTTTCGATTATATCATGCTTGTATATGTATATGTATGTATTTGTTTGAATGTTTGGTTGAAAAAAATATGTTTTCCATTTGGTTGAAATTGTGAACAATTGATAGAAATCGATGTTTTCACGGTTGAAATGCGATATAAACTGTGTAGAATACTCGTTGATTATGTTGGAACATGTTTTGATTGTTCTGGTATGAATTGGAAGGGTTTGGGTGGAAGAAATGATGTATTTTGGCCCCATATGACCTATATTGACGCTGCTGCGAATTCTGGGTTTCGCGGGTTCGCCTAGTGAACCCCAGTGAAGGAACGGGCGAACGTTCGCCTAGAGGTTCGCCTAGCGAACTTTATGTTGGTTTTCCACTGCCTTGGTTCGCTAGGGTTCGCCTAGCGAATACTGGAGCGAAGGGGCAGATTTTTCTATTTTGTTTTCTTCATAACTTTTGAACCGTAAGTCCGTTTTGGTCGCCGTTCGAAGCGTTGGAAAGCTAATGAAATATTATTTCTATTAAAAATGGTTTGGAGGGTAAAAAATGATTTAATTAATTCGTGTTTTTGAGAAATAGTCGTGTTGTCGGGTTTTTATCGCGTTAAATGCGTGTGGTAGGTGTTTTACCGTGTGTTGTGCTATTGTTATATAACGTGGAACTTTTATGTGATTTATATGATGTTGATGCATGTGATAATGATGTTGTTGTGTGGTAAAATACATTGTTTGATTGAATATCAATGTATGTTGTTATGATTGTTGTGGTTTGTGGATTATGATGAAATCCAATGTGTGTTAATTGGTGGCCTTATGGCAAGTAAATGTATTGTTTGAATTAATTTCCAATGCATGAATAATGATGATGAGATAACCCATATTGTTGATTTGTGAAGATGCATTTGATTGTCATGAGTCCTTGTATGCCAAGCATCATGATATGCATCTTGTGATGTCGTGTGCCCTAGTGGGTGTGATCATGAGTTACACTAAGTAACAAGCGATGATTCCAATAGTTCCTGAGTGAACTGGTGATGAGAATGATGGATGGATGGTACCACATTGCATTGCATAGAGTCATTGTGTCGGTCTCTCTGCATATGCATAAATCATGAATGGATTGATTATGTGTGGAAATATGAATGGATTGATTATGTGTTGAGCTCGTGATATCATTGGTGATTTGATATGCATTTGTGATAAATGTATGGATGATGTGTTTTATGTATAGACATATGCTATATATGAATATAATTTATGTGGTGGGGTGTTTCCATATGTCACGACTTTGGTATGCCTTATGTGATTATGTTGGTATAATTGATATATGCTATGTGGTTAAATTATTAGAAATATGTTATGTATTGGTGGCATGCTATATGTATTAATATGCGATGCTTGTGGTGAGAATAATTATGCATGTGAGTTTATATGTGTTTGCATATTATTATGCAATCTTGATTTAGTTGTTATTTCTCACCCTTCCGCTGTGGTTTGTTGCTCTATGAGGCAATTGCAGATTAGTATCTTGGAGGCTTTTGTGAAGATTAGTTCTCCATCCTTTTGTCGGTCTATCTGCTCTGATACGTAACACGGGAGTCGGGGAACGCTTTTGTTATATATGTATACATTTGTTGGATATATTTTGTATTACCCTTGTATGAATATGTTGATGTTATAAAACAATTTATTTTGTAAAACAAGTCAGTTATGGATCTTTCAGCTTTATTCCATAATTGAACCTTCCTTTTGTTGGAAAAAGTTTCCCTTTTATGTTTATTCCATTTTGTGTTATGTATCAAATGTATGAGCAGGGACTGCATTTTCTTTCTTTAAATGTGGCACCCTTGTTTCTGTTTAAGGATAAAATTTTTTATTTACTCTGATTTAGTTATGTATTATTTATTCACGATGGGAATTAGGGTGTTACATAAGTGGTATCAGAGCAGGTCGGTCCTTCCGGCCAATTTGTTGAGTCAGTTGGTGTGACAGTTGAATACTGTCGATGTTGTTTGTTCCTTAGTATGTGATATGTGTGTGAAACACTGTCAGTACTTTCTGGTTTTTCTAATTCCTTGTCTGTAGGATTTAGAATGAGATAAGTGGGGGAGAAGCTGGTGCTTCTCCAAGTTGCTTCAGTTGTGGAGCGTTGGTTGCAAGAGTGTAAGTGTTGTTTGGACAGTGTTGTTCCCGATTCCGGAGGGAATGCGGAGGTAAGGTTTATGTCAACTAAGGATTTATGCCTTAGGTAGTTTTGAGCACAAGATGCAAGAAATGCTATTATAGTTTGGTAAAGACGGTTTATGCCCCATCATGATTGTCGGCTGTCTATTGACAAATTGAGGAACTGATCACCCTTAATCTCTTGTTGATAGTAGACGGAATTATGCTGGATGGAATAGACGTGTCTTTCCGGCTTTGATAGTGTGTGCAATGAATTATTGGAATTAAGAAAAGGATTACGGATTGTTTTGTTGAGTTGATGAAGATTCTAATATCGGAAGATGAGGCGGATTAGAGGTTTTGGTATGTTGGTCAAATTGGGAAGTCATTGAGAGAGAATGATTGGGTTTTATTGAGGGCTGCTTCTCAGAGAGTAGAGAGTGAACTTAAATTGGACGAAGGTGAATAGTTGAGGTTGATATCTGCTAAGTAAGTAGAAAACTCTTAGGAGATGGGACTAAGATGTTAGTCATGTTTGTGATGATAGTGTTCTGGAGATTGGCAGGAAGTCACAGTGATGGGCTGCCAGTTCTGCGTGATTTTCATATGTGTTTTTGGATGGAACATTAGTGTGTCGACTTGAAGAGGTCCATCATGGTTGGTAAGGAAAAGGATGATATCATGAGGTTGCGTGTTAATCAGTGAGTAGTATGGAAACTTGCAGTTGTGTTCTGGATAGCTTAAGTTTTGGATTATGACGAATCGCGAACAATTTGAGAAGTTCTTTTGGGTTGGTTGTTGCTATATGTTGGGATTTATGGAATCTGGACTGTCACGAGATGAAATTGTGTATGGATTACTGAAATTTGAATAAGGTAACGATTGAGGATAAGTGTCCACTTTCATGAATAAATAACTGGATTGGTTTGGTTGAGTTTGAGGGAAATCACAATTGGTTGGAATGTTTGATAAGATTGGTGAATTGGGTGAGTTGAGGCTTTGATCGACTTAATGTGACTGGTTATGTTTGTTATCGTCGGGATAGGCTGTTATTTACTCAGTTAAGCTTGTATGTGAGTAACCAGTTACCCAGTGAAATTTTTTGCAAAAGCTTTAAGAATTTATATCTTTTGGAATTTGGTTGGGCATTACAACGTACAGTGATGTTATTTGGTGTTAGTAATGAGTCTGTAATGGTTGTGGAGTAGATGAATCGTATCTTCCATATTTATTTGGATAAGTTCGTAGTGGTTTTGGATTGAGGATGTTCGGATCTGTTATAAACTCAGAGGAAGAACAGGTAAAGTGTTTGAGATTTGAATTACAAGTGTTGAAAAGAGACGAAGTTTTATGCCAAGTTATTCAAGTGAGAATTTGGGTTGAAAAAGGTTAGTTTTCTTGGGTATGTTATTTCAGATGAGAGTATGGTTAATGGATCCATCGGAAGTAGATGCAGTTCTACATTGAGAGACTCCAAAGTTGGTTAAGGAGATTAGAAACTTTTGGGCTTAGTTGGTTGTTACTGCAGGTTATGGAAGACTTTGCTAAGTTAGAACATCTGTTATCTCAATTGACTTGCAAAGGGTGATTCGTTTGTTTTAGATGTTCATTGTGAGTAAGTTTTGGTGAGCTGAAGTAGAGATTGACTATGGCTCCAATTTTGATTCTGTCTGATCCTAATAAACTGTTTTTGGAATATTGGGATGTGTCTTTGATGAGTTTAGTCAGTGTGTTAATGCAAGAGGGTAAATTCGTAGCTTATGCTTTATGACAATTGAGGATTCATGATTCCAAGGTGGCTGCGGTTACTTTTGTGTTGAGAATCTGGAGGTATTATTTTGAGGGTTTTAGGTTCAAGGTGTTTGGATGGAGAGAATGATGGTTTTGGATGAGTAACAGTGCTGCTGGGATTCTGAGTTTTCCATGGTTCGCCTAGCGAACCCGGCAGCGAAGGTCAGCGAATGTTCGCCAACGACGTTCACCTAGCGAAGGCGGAAGTGAACGCTCGCTAGGGGTTCACCTAGCGAAATGGCAGTTTGTCCCATTTTGTTTCCTTCATAACTTTTGATTTGCAACTCGGATTGAGGCACAGTCGGATGGTTGGAATTCCTGATTAGTTATGACCTTGGCTCGAATTATCCTATTGGTAAAGTGAATGTTGTGCCTGAAGAGTTGAGTCGATAGTCTTGCATATGGTTGTTTTGATGGTCAGAGAATTAAAATTATTTGAGCAGTTCAGAGACTTGTATCGGGTGTGTAAGCTAATACAACACAGTGTGAGGTTGGGTATATTAGCAGTGAACAGTGATTTTTGGTGAATATGAGAAAGAGTTGGACTTTGGACGTGAAATTGGTAGATTTGATGGTTACGAGTAATCAGAGTGTGCAACGGAAGCGTGATGTGGCACAATTCGTATATGCGTGTGGGACAGGTAAGAGTTCACAGGGTGAACATTATGAACATGTAGGATGAGGAGACCATTGGACGTTTCAGAATGGAAGTGTTAGGTTAAAGGTTTAAATATTATTCATGGGCTACTATGTAGATGGATGTTTTGGTTATATGTTCGATTGGTGAATCGTAGCATTGTTGTAATAATGTTGTGTGACAAGGAGGTTGGTATGGTGGTTATGTAGAGGTTGTGGAAACGATGTTGTGTCGTGGAACTTTATGTTCTTGTTTGTGTTGTTGCCTCGTTTCCGTTGTGTTGGTTCTAGTGGGAGTAGCTAATTCCTGTGTGGGAGATTAGGGGAGTGTTACCTGGGTGTTAGTAACATGGTTTCCTTTGAGTCGTGAGTTAGTCGTCAAGTGCATTGTATGGGCTTTGCATCTTGTCGTTGTAGTGGTCGTCGTTGTCGTGTCGTGGTTGTAGCTGCTGTTAGCAAGGTGGTTTGTCAGTTTGTGTTATTCGTGGTGTGCCTAGTGTTGGCATGTTAGTTGGTTAGTCGGATGCGAGAGTCGTATCCGGAGTTGTTCGTCTCAGTTATATTTTCGAGGACAAAAATGTCTAAGTGGGGGAGAATTGTAACGCCCCGTTTTGTCCGATTTATTTAATCGAGTCGATTTAATTATTTTCGTTTTTATATTATTTTATTCTTGACTTTTATTTGACCATATATTATTTTTCATCGTTATTATGTTTTATCGCGTTTTGAGAGCGTTTGAGAGATATTTGAGCTGAGGGGTAAAATAGTCTTTTTCGGGGTTAGATATTTGTTATTATAAGAAAGAAAAAGAGAGAAAAGAAAGGGAAAGGAAAGAAAGAGAGAAAGAAGGAAAAGGAGAGGAAAGAAATGGAGAAGAGGAAAAGAGGTGGAAATCTCCAACACTCCGTTTCAAGCGCGATTAATCGGGTAAGGGTGAGAAGTTTCGATTATATCATGCTTGAATATGTATATGTATGTATTTGTTTGAATGTTTGGTTGAAAAATATATGTTTTCCATTTGGTTGAAATTGTGAACAATTGATAGAAATCGATGTTTTCACGGTTGAAATACGATATAAACTGCTTAGAATACTCGTTGATTATGTTGGAACATGTTTTGGTTGTTGTGGTATGAATTGGAAGGGTTTGGGTAGAAGAAATGATGTATTTTGGCCCCAAATGACCTATATTGACGCTGCTGCAAATTCTGGATTTCGCGGGTTCGCCTAGCGAACCCCAGCGAAGAAACGGGTGAATGTTCGCCTAAAGGTTCGCCTAGCAAACTTTATGCTGGTTTTACACTGCCTTGGTTCGCTAGGGTTCGCCTAGCGAAAACTGGAGCGAAGGGGCAGATTTTTCTATTTTGTTTTCTTCATAATTTTTGAACCGTAAGTCCGTTTTGGTCGCCGTTCGAAGCGTTGGAAAGCTAATGAAATATTATTTCTATTAATAATTGTTTGGACGCTAAAAGATGATTTAATTAATTCACGTTTTTGAGAAATAGTCGTGTTGTCGGGTTTTTATCGCGTTAAATGCGTGTGGTAGGTGTTTTACCGTGTGTTGTGCTATTGTTATATAATGTGGAACTTTTATGTGGTTTATATGATGCTGATGCATGTTATAATGATGTTGTTGTGTGGTAAAATACATTGTTTGATTGAAAATCAATGTATGTTGTTATGATTGTTGTGGTTTGTGGATTATGATGAAATCTAATGTGTCTTAATTGGTGGCCTTATGGCAAGTAAATGTATTGTTTGAATTGATTTCCAATGCATGAATAATGATGATGAGATAACCCATATTGTTGATTTGTGGAGATGCATTTGATTGTCATGAGTCCTTGTATGCCAAGCATCATGATATGCATCTTGTGATGTCGTGTGCCCTAGTGGGTGTGAGTGACGAAACGATTCCAGAGGAAATCCGCTATAACATCGTGTGCCTTATACAAAGAGGTGTGAGCGATGATTATAGACGATCTTGGGCCTTATACAAAAAGGTGTGAGCGATCGGGTCGTGTGCCTTATACAAAGAGGTGTGAGCGATCCATAAACGTCGTGTGCCTTATACAAAGAGGTGTGAGCGACGGGGAACGTCGTTTGCCCGACGAGGAGTTACACTAAGTAACAAGCGATGATTCCAATAGTTCCTGAGTGAACTGGTGATGAGAATGATGGATGGATGGTACCGCATTGCATTGCATAGAGTCGTTGTGTCGGTCTCTATGCATATGCATAAATCATGAATGGATTGATTATGTGTGGAAATATGAATGGATTGATTATGTGTTGAGCTCGTGATATCATTGGTGATTTGATATGCATTTGTGATAAATGTATGGATGATGTGTTTTATGTATAGACATATGCTATATATGAATATAATTTATGTGGTGGGGTGTTTCCATATGTCATGACTTTGGTATGCCTTATGTGATTATGTTGGTATAATTGATATATGCTATGTGGTTAAATTATTAGAAATATGTTATGTATTGGTGGCATGCTATATGTATTAATATGCGATGCTTGTGGTTAGAATAATTATGCATGTGAGTTTATATGTGTTTGCATATTATTATGCAATCTTGATTTAGTTGTTATTTCTCACCCTTCTGCTGTGGTTTGTTGCTCTATGAGGCAATTGCAGATTAGTATCTTGGAGGCTTTTGTGAAGATTAGTTCTCCATTCTTTTGTCGGTCTGTCTGCTCTGATACGTAACACGGGAGTCGGGGAACGCTTTTGTTATATATGTATACATTTGTTGGATATATTTTGTATTACCCTTGTATGAATATGTTGATGTTATAAAACAATTTATTTTGTAAAACAAGTCAGTTATGGATCTTTCAGCTTTAATCCATAATTGAACCTTCCTTTTGTTGGAAAAAGTTTCCCTTTTATGTTTATTCCATTTTGTGTTATGTATCAAATGTATGAGCAGGGACTGTATTTTCTTTCTTTAAATGTGGCACCCTTGTTTCTGTTTAAGGATAAAAATTTTATTTACTCTGATTTAGTTATGTATTATTTATTCACGATGGGAATTAGGGTGTTACATAAGTGGTATCAGAGCAGGTCGGTCCTTTCGGCCAATTTGTTGAGTCAGTTGGTGTGACAGTTGAATACTGTCGATGTTGTTTGTTCCTTAGTATGTGATATGTGTGTGAAACACTGTCAGTACTTTCTGGTTTTTCTAATTCCTTGTCTGTAGGATTTAGAATGAGATAAGTGGGGGAGAAGCTGGTGCTTCTCCAAGTTGCTTCAGTTGTGGAGCGTTGGTTGCAAGAGTGTAAGTGTTGTTTGGACAGTGTTGCTCCCGATTCCGGAGGGAATGCGGAGGTAAGGTTTATGTTAACTAAGGATTTGTGCCTTAGGTAGTTTTGTGCACAAGATGCAAGAAATGCTATTATAGTTTGGTAAAGACGGTTTATGCCCCATCATGATTGTCGGCTGTCTATTGACAAATTGAGGAACTGATCACCCTTAATCTCTTGTTGATAGTAGACGGAATTATGTTGGATGGAATAGACGTGTCTTTCCGGCTTTGATAGTGTGTGCAATGAATTATTGGAATTAAGAAAAGGATTACGGATTGTTTTGTTGAGTCGATGAAGATTCTAATATCGGAAGATGAGGCGGATTAGAGGTTTTGGTATGTTGGTCAAATTGGGAAGTCATTGAGAGAGAATGATTGGGTTTTATTGAGGGCTGCTTCTCAGATAGTAGAGAGTGAACTTAAATTGGACGAAGGTGAATAATTGAGGTTGATATCTGCTAAGTAAGTAGAAAACTCTTAGGAGATGGGACTAAGATGTTAGTCATGTTTGTGATGATAGTGTTCTGGAGATTGGCAGGAAGTCACAGTGATGGGCTGCCAGTTCTGCGTGATTTTCAGATGTGTTTTTGGATGGAACATTAGTGTGTCGACTTGAAGAGGTCCATCATGGTTGGTAAGGAAAAGGATGATATCATGAGGTTGCGTGTTAATCAGTGAGTAGTATGGAAACTTGCAGTTGTGTTCTGGATAGCTTAAGTTTTGGATTATGACGAATCGCGAACAATTTGAGAAGTTCTTTTGGGTTGGTTGTTGCTACATGTTGGGATTTATGGAATCTGGACTGTCACGAGAAGAAATTGTGTATGGATTACTGACAGTTGAATAAGGTAACGATTGAGGATAAGTGTCCACTTTCATGAATAGATAACTGGATTGGTTTGGTTGAGTTTGACGGAAATCACAATTGGTTGGAATGTTTGATAAGAGTGGTGAATTGGGTGAGTTGAGGCTTTGATTGACTTAATGTGACTGGTTATGTTTGTTATCGTCGGGATAAGCTGTTATTTACTCAGTTAAGCTTGTATGTGAGTAACCAGTTACCCAGTGAAATTTTTTGCAAAAGCTTTAAGAATTTATATCTTTTGGAATTTGGTTGGGCATTACAACGTACAGTGATGTTATTTGGTGTTAGTAATGAGTCTGTAATGGTTGTGGAGTAGATGAATCGTATCTTCCATATTTATTTGGATAAGTTCGTAGTGGTTTTGGATTGAGGATGTTCGGATCTGTTATAAACTCAGAGGAAGAACAGGTAAAGTGTTTGAGATTTGAATTACAAGTGTTGAAAAGAGACGAAGTTTTATGCTAAGTTATTCAAGTGAGAATTTGGGTTGAAAAAGGTTAGTTTTCTTGGGTATGTTATTTCAGATGAGAGTATGGTTAATGGATCCATCGGAAGTAGATGCAGTTCTACATTGAGAGACTCCAAAGTAGGTTAAGGAGATTAGAAACTTTTGGGCTTAGTTGGTTGTTACTGCAGGTTATGGAAGACTTTGCTAAGTTAGTACATCTGTTATCTCAATTGACTTGCAAAGGGTGATTCATTTGTTTTAGATGTTCATTGTGAGTAATTTTTGGTGAGCTGAAGTAGAGATTGACTATGGCTCCAATTTTGATTATGCCTGATCCTAATAAACTGTTTTTGGAATATTGGGATATGTCTTTGATGAGTTTAGTCAGTGTGTTAATGCAAGAGGGTAAATTCGTAGCTTATGCTTTATGACAATTGAGGATTCATGATTCCAAGGTGGCTGCGGTTACTTTTGTGTTGAGAATCTGGAGGTATTATTTTGAGGGTTTTAGGTTCAAGGTGTTTGGATGGAGAGAATGATGGTTTTGGATGAGTAACAGTGCTGCTGGGATTCTGAGTTTTCCATGGTTCGCCTAGCGAACCCGGCAGCGAAGGTCAGCGAATGTTCGACAACGACGTTCACCTAGCGAAGGCGGAAGCGAACGCTCGCTAGGGGTTCACCTAGCGAAATGGCAGTTTGTCCCATTTTGTTTCCTTCATAACTTTTGATTTGCAACTCGGATTGAGGCACGGTCGGATGGCTGGAATTCCTGATTAGTTATGACCTTGGCTCGAATTATCCTATTGGTAAAGTGAATGTTGTGCCTGAAGAGTTGAGTCGATAGTCTTGCATATGGTTGTTTTGATGGTCAGAGAATTAAAATTATTTGAGCAGTTCAGAGACTTGTATCGGGTGTGTAAGCTAATACAACACAGTGTGAGGTTGGGTATATTAGCAGTGAACAGTGATTTTTGGTGAATATGAGAAAGAGTTGGACTTTGGACGTGAAATTGGTAGATTTGATGGTTACGAGTAATCAGAGTGTGCAACGGAAGCGTGATGTGGCACAATTCGTATATGCGTGTGGGACAGGTAAGAGTTCACAGGGTGAACATTATGAACATGTAGGATGAGGAGACCATTGGACGTTTCAGAATGGAAGTGTTAGGTTAAAGGTTTAAATATTATTCATGGGCTACTATGTAGATGGATGTTTTGGTTATATGTTCGATTGGTGAATCGTAGCATTGTTGTAATAATGTTGTGTGACAAGGAGGTTGGTATGGTGGTTATGTAGAGGTTGTGGAAACGATGTTGTGTCGTGGAACTTTATGTTCTTGTTTGTGTTGTTGCCTCGTTTCCGTCGTGTTGGTTCTAGTGGGAGTAGCTAATTCCTGTGTGGGAGATTAGGGGAGTGTTACCTGGGTGTTAGTAACATGGTTTCCTTTGAGTCGTGAGTTAGTCGTCAAGTGCATTGTATAGGCTTTGCATCTTGTCGTTGTAGTGGTCGTCGTTGTCGTGTCGTGGTTGTAGCTGCTGTTAGCAAGGTGGTTTGTCAGTTTGTGTTATTCGTGGTGTGCCTAATGTTGGCATGTTAGTTGGTTAGTCGGATGCGAGAGTCGTATCCTGAGTTGTTCGTCTCAGTTATATTTTCGAGGACAAAAATGTCTAAGTGGGGGAGAATTGTAACGCCCCGTTTTGTCCGATTTATTTAATCGAGTCGATTTAATTATTTTCGTTTTTATATTATTTTATTCTTGACTTTTATTTGACCATATATTATTTTTCATCGTTATTATGTTTTATCGCGTTTTGAGAGCGTTTGAGAGATATTTGAGCTGAGGGGTAAAATAGTCTTTTTGGGGGTTAGATATTTGTTATTATAAGAAAGAAAAAGAGAGAAAAGAAAGGGAAAGGAAAGAAAGAGAGAAAGAAGGAAAAGGAGAGGAAAGAAATGGAGAAGAGGAAAAGAGGTGGAAATCTCCAATACTCCGTTTCAAGCGCGATTAATCGGGTAAGGGTGAGAAGTTTCGATTATATCATGCTTGAATATGTATATGTATGTATTTGTTTGAATGTTTGGTTGAAAAATATATGTTTTCCATTTGGTTGAAATTGTGAACAATTGATAGAAATCTATGTTTTCACGGTTGAAATGCGATATAAACAGCGTAGAATACTCGTTGATTATGTTGGAACATGTTTTGGTTGTTCTGGTATGAATTTTAAGGGTTTGGGTGGAAGAAATGATGTATTTTGGCCCCAAATGACCTATATTGACGCTGCTGCGAATTCTGGATTTCGCGGGTTCGCCTAGCGAACCCCAGCGAAGGAACGGGCGAATGTTCGCCTAAAGGTTCGCCTAGCGAACTTTATGCTGGTTTTACACTGCCTTGGTTCGCTAGGGTTCGCCTAGCGAATACTGGAGCGAAGGGGCAGATTTTTCTATTTTGTTTTCTTCATAATTTTTGAACCGTAAGTCCGTTTTGGTCGTCGTTCGAAGCGTTGGAAAGCTAATGAAATATTATTTCTATTAAAAATTGTTTGGAGGGTAAAAGATGATTTAATTAATTCGCGTTTTTGAGAAATAGTCGTGTTGTCGGGTTTTTATCGCGTTAAATGCGTGTGGTAGGTGTTTTACCGTGTGTTGTGCTATTGTTATATAACGTGGAACTTTTATGTGGTTTATATGATGCTGATGCATGTTATAATGATGTTGTTGTGTGGTAAAATACATTGTTTGATTGAAAATCAATGTATGTTGTTATGATTGTTGTGGTTTGTGGATTATGATGAAATCTAATGTGTCTTAATTGGTGGCCTTATGGCAAGTAAATGTATTGTTTGAATTGATTTCCAATGCATGAATAATGATGATGAGATAACCCATATTGTTGATTTGTGGAGATGCATTTGATTGTCATGAGTCCTTGTATGCCAAGCATCATGATATGCATCTTGTGATGTCGTGTGCCCTAGTGGGTGTGAGTGACGAAACGATTCCAGAGGAAATCCGCTATAACATCATGTGCCTTATACAAAGAGGTGTGAGCGATGATTATAGACGATCGTGGGCCTTATACAAAAAGGTGTGAGCGATCGGGTCGTGTGCCTTATACAAAGAGGTGTGAGCGATCCATAAACGTCGTGTGCCTTATACAAAGAGGTGTGAGCGACGGGGAACATCGTTTGCCCGACGAGGAGTTACACTAAGTAACAAGCGATGATTCCAATAGTTCCTGAGTGAACTGGTGATGAGAATGATGGATGGATGGTACCGCATTGCATTGCATAGAGTCGTTGTGTCGGTCTCTATGCATATGCATAAATCATGAATGGATTGATTATGTGTGGAAATATGAATGGATTGATTATGTGTTGAGCTCGTGATATCATTGGTGATTTGATATGCATTTGTGATAAATGTATGGATGATGTGTTTTATGTATAGACATATGCTATATATGAATATAAGTGATGTGGTGGGGTGTTTCCATATGTCATGACTTTGGTATGCCTTATGTGATTATGTTGGTATAATTGATATATGTTATGTGGTTAAATTATTAGAAATATGTTATGTATTGGTGGCATGATATATGTATTAATATGCGATGCTTGTGGTGAGAATAATTATGCATGTGAGTTTATATGTGTTTGCATATTATTATGCAATCTTGATTTAGTTGTTATTTCTCACCCTTCTTCTGTGGTTTGTTGCTCTATGAGGCAATTGCAGATTAGTATCTTGGAGACTTTTGTGAAGATTAGTTCTTCATCCTTTTGTCGGTTTGTCTGCTCTGATACGTAACACGGGAGTCGGGGAACGCTTTTGTTATATATGTATACATTTGTTGGATATATTTTGTATTACACTTGTATGAATATGTTGATGTTATAAAATAATTTATTTTGTAAAACAAGTCAGTTATGGATCTTTCTGCTTTATTCCATAATTGAATCTTCCTTTTGTTGGAAAAAGTTTCCCTTTTATGTTTATTCCATTTTGTGTTATGTATCAAATGTATGAGCAGGGATTGTATTTTCTTTCTTTAAATGTGGCATCCTTGTTTCTGTCTAAGGATAAAATTTTTATTTACTCTGATTTAGTTATGTATTATTTATTCGCGATGGGAATTAGGGAGTTACATAATGCGTGACAAGTTCTGAATGTTTACAGTTTAAAATTGTTCTGGAGATATATCTTCGGAATATGTCAACGTTTACACAAAAATGAGGTGCGTCCGAAGATGTATCTCCGAAATCAGGGGGCATATGAGAAAATTCACATGGTGCATAAGAAACATCTATGGTGGAAAAAGAATTTTTTTTTTCAAATAGAAAAGGCATAGGTGTTTCTATAAGCCTATTTAGTTTAAAAGGCTAGGGTTGAGGTTATAAAAAAGTCTTTTAAGTCTATCAGACCGACCTATTTAAATAAATATGAATAATTTTATTATTATTATTATTATTATTATTATTATTATTATTGTTTTGTATTTGTATTTTGAACTAAAATAAAAAAGAAAAGTTTAGTTATCTTGAAGAACTAATGAAAATAAGTTTAAAAAAACTTTATGAACAATGTCATAAGTTGTTTTTATAAGTTCTCTCAAACAAATAGTATCAACAACTTATGTTAATATGTAAACTTGAATAAGTAAATGCAAATAAGCATTTAGTCTTATTGATCTTTTAATTTTTTAGTCTATTAAAACATTTATGTAATTGCTTATTTACAAATGATCAAATACAATAGGCTTTTATGTTATGCTAATAGACCAAATAAACCTTCGAAAAGGCCAGACCCAAGCCTAAAAATAAGCCTACAATAGGCCATAGACTAGGCTTAGCCTTTGAAATTTTTAATAGGTCAGGCGCAAACTTTACAAAGGCTACCTCGGCCCAACCTATTTCCACACATACTTAAAACTCACAATATTTGATGGTGAGAAGCTTTGTTAATTTAAGAATTTATTCTTTTTTTCAAAATAGAATTTTACATTGGGTTATTGTTAATACACCTTATGAAATAGGAAATATTATAATTGAGAATTTAAATAATTAAAACTGATAATTTTTAAAGGTAAAACTAACATGTGAGCCCTTGTTAAAAAATCTAGAAATGTAAATTTTGTATTAAAAATTTAATAAAAATTAATTATAAAATTTTAATAAGAGTATTACACAATTAAAAAAAAAAAATTATATTTAGTTTTCAATATATACCCTTAAGAAAATGTTAGCATTATTTTAATTTGGGAGGGGATCAATTGGCATTGGAGTCAAACATTAACTTTGACACCATATCTTATCCTTTAAATAATATTTGATCTAATGATTTTTATAAACCCAGTTAATCATTCATGTGTCAAATATTATTTTTGACATCTACCCGTTAAATAGTATTTAATATAATGACTTTTATTAACCTAATTACTCATTCAATAATTACATGAGTTTAATTTGTTTGTTAATTAGTTAGTCAGAATATTTGGAAATACCTTGAATACGAATTTGATAAATTTATTCAATACACTTTATTTTATTTTAATATTAGACATAGTTTTTTCTAATGAGATATTTTTTAAAAGCACAGTCTCTCTTTATTTTTTATTTTTGATACTATAAATTTTAATTAAAATTATAATCTAACTAATTTAATAATTACATGATTTTGTTATTGTTTAAACTATTATAATTTATATGATGAATAGAAGTTTGTTCTATTTAATCCAAATATTTATAAGATTAAAATATTGTATTTCTTTTAAGTTAACATTAAACAAATATATATTTTTTAAATTCTATAAAATTACTCCAGTAAACTATGGACTATAATAATAATAATAATAATAATAATAATAATAATAATAATAATAATAATAATAATAATAATAATAATAATAATAATAATAGTAATAATAATAATAATAATAATAAGTTTGCAAAAATAGAATGTTTTGAAAAGTAAATTCAAATTAAATGAAATATGTCGGAAATAGGATCAAAGTAATTTAGATATAGTTATTAAAATATTTAAAATATATTTTAAAATGATTATAATATAATAAAAAAAATTTAATTAAATTCGAAAGATGTTAATTTATCACTTGAAAAAACTATCATAAAACTTATAGTTTTAATAAAAGATGTTAATAAATTATTATATGAAATTCCAATGGCATTTATTAAAACTATAAGTTATGTTAAAAAAAATATATTTGTTTAATGTTAAAAAAAAATATTATTATTATTATTATTATTATTATAAATATTTGTTAAAATACACCCACTTATTTTTATAAAGGTGTGCTTTAGCAATGGTTAAATACTCCTTAAGTTGCATATTACTAAAACAATAAGTGGGTGTAAGTTAGCATCTCTTATAGGCATTTTCTAAAATACATCTGTTTATTTTTTAGAAGAAGTGTGTTAACAATTAATAACTAAACGTTTATTAAATACACTCTAAAGTATATGTTGTTAAAACACATCTTCATAAAAAATAAGTTTATGTATAACAAAATCATATATATATATATATATATATATATATATATATATGATCGTGAAGGCTGGATCAGATCCTGTAGAATCAGGCCGCCAAGTGCGTCAGGGATGCTGGTCGTATGGAGAGGAGGGGGGTGTACCTGCAAGACACTCCGACGCTCAAGTAAGAAAAGGTCAGAGAAAAAGGGGCAAGCACAAAGTATGAATTCTTAGGGTGAATATTGGATACCTAACCCTCTCAAGCGAGAGGGTTTATATAGAGCCCCCAGCGCGTGGCCAACGGTCCTATTTTCGGTGCAAAATAACTGTTTTCCCCAAAGAATAGGTAACTACCCAAACTAGCTGTTATGTCGGGCAGGGTGCCCAAAACTAGCCGTTATGTCGGGCATAAGAATTGTTCCGGGCACCTGCCCATAGCTGTTCGGGGAGCAATGAAGCCGTGCGTGACGGGCAGTAATTTCGGGGAGGAACGTTGCATTCCTTGCCCAGTTGGAGGGGCAGAAAGGTCACTTTTGCCCCTCTGTGGATTGGACTTAGGTAATTTGGGCCGCTCTGGAGCAGAGGCGGATTGGGCCAATTCTAGCTATTGGTCCCGAGCATGGGAGTGATGACTTAGGGACTGTTCATTGCTCCAGGGAGCTAGCATAGAGTCGTCGTTGGTAGGCGAGGAAGGTTGTCTCAAAGTGCCCGTGACCCCAGGTGTTCGTGAGATTCGTGGTCGTCACCTTGTTGCCCGGTGTACGGGGAGATTAATTGTCAGATAGAATTTGAAACGTTGGGGCACCACGTGTACCTAGAGCTCCGTGTGGCAGTTAATATGCAATGATGGCTAGCGGGTAGTCATAATGGCCTACGGGCGCGTGGTTGCACGTGCCCCTTTGTATAAAAAGGGGGGAAACCGTTTCATTTGAAACTTTTCCTTTCTGATTTCTCTCCGTCTCTTTCAATTCTTGCCCGTCACCATCTTCAGGCTTTCCGACCACTGTCACCAGCTTCGAGCAGCTTCTACCTTCTTCCAAAATCAAGTAAGTTTTCTGATCTGTAACTTGTTTTACTCCTTTTTGTTATTAGTGGTAGATTGTATGCGGTTAGGGTTAGCTTTAGACGACAAAATAGGTGGATTTCTGGCGAGTGTTGGTGGTGGACGGTGGTTCTGCCATTTTGCTGCCTCCAGTACTTCGCCGGAGTAGATAGTGCATTCAGCGAGTAGGATGGTCCACGGCGTGGTTGTGGTAGTTGTGTATGCGTGACCACCGTGTCTGTTCATCTTCTGATAAAGCGATGAATTTTCTGGTAGAACGTTTCCAGATTCTGGTGAAGCTTTGCGGTTTCCGGTGGAGCTTCAAACGGAATCTGGGCATGAGTACGGGGAAGCTCCTCGGAGGAGGATGATACGTTTCGAGCATCTCCTTGCGGGGAGGTTTTAGTTTTTCTTTCGATGTTAGGGCTTAGGCCGGGGACGTTGTCCTCGGCCTTTTGCGCGCCCTTTCACTTGACTTAGCGGTGGAAGGGTGGATTTGATTTGCTGTCGAATTCACTGTCTTTCTCTGCTTTTCAGGTGATCGTAATGGCGATGGGGCCAGACAGAGAAGTTATTCTAG
The DNA here is from genome assembly GCA_022829125.1 of Lathyrus tuberosus. Lineage (NCBI taxonomy): Eukaryota > Viridiplantae > Streptophyta > Magnoliopsida > Fabales > Fabaceae > Lathyrus > Lathyrus tuberosus. Next base: position 14,314,753 of record JALAZF010000062.1, on the reverse strand, counting down.
ACACGTCCGAGGAGGAAACCGGCAGGGGAGTGGAAGGTGCATCTCCCTACTATGAACGAGCGGGTCTGCTCGGACTTCGGGGACCGCTTTACAATGTACGAGTACACCTTCAAGGAGCTGGGACTGAGGCTGCCTTTTACTAATTTCCAGCGGTCGGTGTTCGAGCATCTGAGGCTGGCCCCTTCTCAACTTCACCCTAATTCGCTGGCCTTCATCCGGGATTTTGAATTGGTGTGCGAGCATCTCTCTCTGGGGACTACTCTCCCTCTATTCTTTGCTGTTTTCCATCTTCAAAGGCAGCTGACAGGGAAGAAGTATGGATGGATTTCTTTGAAGCAGCCCCGCAAGCTATTTAAGCCGTTCTCGGAGTCAATCCGGACTTTCAAGGAGCGGTACTTCGTCGTTGAACCCGTGTCTGAGGTGGCCCAGGACAGCACATACGTCTGGGAAATCGAGGTTGACGAGGATGGAAATGAGCTGCTTAACGAGGAGGGGAAATATATTGGGCAGAGGCTCTACAGGTTCCCCATCCGCTGGGCACCCGACCATTTCTCCAAGAAGCCCAGCGGTTATGTCTTTCAGTCGAGCGATCTGCGCGGGCAGGACGCCGTGGCGTACGAGAAACTGGTGAACTGGGTCAACTCCTTCAGTCTTCCAAGCTGCTGGACGAGCAAGGGCAGCCCTATCTTCGAGGAGGACGGGAGCCAAAGAGTTGAGCGCAGATTCGTTAATGTTAAGGCACTGCTGGAGTGCAAGACTCCCGCGGACGCTGAGAGGCTGCTCGGTAGTCTTAGTTATTTAGATTTTGTTTGTGTTATCTCTTTTCCTCGTAGCTAACGTGCTCGTTTTTTTCTTTATTTGTGCAGGTGAGATGCCTCAGGCTCGCGATCGCGTGGTGAGGAATGCTATGGCGAGGAATAAAGCTGGAGCGGCTCCTCCTAAATCTCGGCCTGCTGGTGCCCGTGCTCCCCCTCCTGTTCAAACTGTCGCGGGGGCCTCTTCTTCTCCCTCTCCTGCTCCACTGGGATCTCCTCTGCCCTTGGCTGGGCGGTCGAAGCGGCCAAGGACATCAGACGTTGTGGACCTTACCCGCATGCCGGAGAAAGGGAAGTTTGAGCTCCCTCGATGTATCCTTGATAGGAGGTTCTTTGAAGGTAACTCTTTGGTAGTCCCCCGGGCGGAATCCCTTTGCTTGGAAGGCATGGATCACCCGAGCAAGAGGGCGCTGGTCGCCCAAGATGCTTCTGCCCTAGTCAGGATGCTGGAGATGGATGCTGTCTACGCAGAAGGGGACTCTGCACTTGAGTCCGAACTTAAAACTGCCCGGGCTTCTGAGGCGGCCCTCAAGGGGGAAGTTAAGAGTTCCCGCGAGGCTCGGAGGAAGGCCGAAGAGGAGACGGCCAGGTTGAAGGAGGATGTCTCCAAGCTGGCGGCGGAGAAAAAGGCTGTCGAGGAGCTGAACAAAGAGTTGATGGCGGCCAGCGCCCCGGGTGCCGACGATCCGGATGATGTAAAAGAGTTGAAGACTAGGTCTGAGCTGGTTGCCCACATCCTGCTGGCCGAAGATGACGGCATCGCCGTGGCAGAGGAGTCTTTTCAAAGCGCCGTGGCTCAATTGCGGGTGGTGAACCCTGGGCTTGAGATCTCTGCTGAGGGTACTCACTATCTTGCGCGTGTTGAGGATGGTCGCATTGTCTTGCCCGAAGGTGTCCTCATTGTTACCCTCGAGGAACAGCCCGCAGAGGAGCAGGGACCCGAGCCAGAGTTGACCGAGCACGCCAATGAATGAGGGGTTTGTTATTATTTTGGATGTTGTTGTAATATGCCCGGCCTGCATGCCGTATTATTGTAATTTATTTTTGGAGGGGGCGTGGCCCCCATTTTATGTAATGACGCACAATAGTGGCCCTCGTGGCCACCCACTATGTTAAGTTATTTTATTCATGGCTTTGCATGATTTTACTTGCGTTTATTTTTGTTAAGTTTTGAAAGCATGCTCGCTCTGAATGTATGTTCGCCCGTGATAGGGGGTTTTTGACGTGTGGATATTTTTTTGGGGAGATTGCTCGTAATAGATGTGTTCGGCAGTGTAGGGAACTGGTCGAACTGCCGGGGAATGTCCTGGCGGGGAGCGGAGCTCAGGTCGCGTTCGAGGACTGAGTTCGCGGCGTGAACGTCCCATCGCGAGCTGGGGTTCTGTCAATCGTGGTACTCTGATGACGGCGATGCTCGATCGAGGATCGCTGTCGAGCACTTACCGGGCTCGTTACTGAGCGGGGTTATGCTTTAGTCGTATGCGACGCTTGTACCTAGACGTGCATAGTGATCGGTAGCTGACATTCGTCATTGCGACGAGTTGAACCGAGGATTTAGCTGTAGTATTGTTTTAGTTTCTCAGCGTTCCATGGTCAAGCGAGTTCTTCCCCAGTAAGATGTTCTAGGTAGTAGGCCCCATTTTCCATTTTTGCCCGGACGCGATAGGGTCCCTCCCAATTGGCTGCTAGCTTGCCTTCGCGAGAGTCTTTGTGGTTTCTTCTTAGGACAAGGCTTTCCACGTCGAACTCTCGTCGTATCACTTTGGCCTTGTGCCTGATGGTGATCTTTTGTTTCAGTGAGGCCTCGCGGAGAGCCGCCCCAGTTCTGATTTCCTCGACGAGGTCGAGCTCTTCCCTTAAAGATCCGCCGTTCATCTCCTCGTCTAGGGGCGACTCTGTCCGCCTAGAGGGCACGTGAACTTCGACGGGAATTACAGCCTCGGTTCCGTATGCTAAACGGAAAGGTGTTTCCCCGGTCGTTGAATGGGGAGTTGTACGGTATGCCCAGAGCACGCTGTGTAGCTCCTCGACCCACACCTTCTTTGTTTCGTCTAGCCTTCGCTTGAGGCCTCGAAGGATGACTCGGTTAGCTACCTCAGCCTGCCCATTTGTTTGGGGGTGTTCGACGGATGCGAAGTGTTGCTTCGTGCCCAGTTGGGCGACGAAGTCCTGAAACTTCCTATCTGTGAACTGCGTTTTGTTGTCTGTTACTATCGCTTGGGGAATACCGAAACGTGCAAGGATGTTTCGTTTGTAGAAACGCAGGATGTTGAGGGCAGTTATTTTGGCTAGAGCTTCTGCTTCTATTCACTTTGTGAAATAATCCACGCCCACTATGAGGTACTTGTTCTGACTCGATCCTACCACGAAGGGTCCAAGAATGTCTAGGCCCCACCAGGCGAACGGCCACGGGGAGGACATAGCCTTGAGCTCGTTGGGCGGAGCCAGGTGCATGTCCCCGTGGCGTTGGAATTTGTCGCATTTCTTTACTTGTTCTTTCACGTCGTTTTGCATGGTCGGCCAGTAGTACCCTGCTCGGAGAGACTTGCGAGCAAGGGACCTTCCTTCGAGATGTTGGGCGTTGATTCCCTCATGGATTTCGTGCAGGATGTGTGCGACCATCTCCTCCTCGACGCGTTTGAGCAGTGGAATGGAGAATCCCCGCCTGTATAATTTACCTTTGACCATTATATACGAGCAGGCTCTTCGCCGAATCGTGCTGGCCTCCTTTGCGTCGGACGGGAGTTCGTCTTTGGCGAGATAGTTGTAGACTGGGGTCATCCAGCAGTTGCTGTCGTCGATCACCTGCACGTCGAGTGTCGGGGAGGTCTTCTCGATGCTGGGTCGAGGAAGCACTTCCTGTATGACGGATTTGTTTCCGTCTTTCTTCTTCGTGCTGGCTAGTTTAGACAGCACGTCTGCTCGTACGTTATGTTCGCGGGGAACGTGTTTCACTTCTACTGTTGTGAACTTTGCCATTTCCTTCTTTACCAGGGCTAAGTATTCGGTCAGGTTGTCATTTTTGGCTTGGTATTCACCTCGGACCTGGAGGGCCACGAGTTGTGAATCCGTGCAAATGACGACTTCTTCCGCTCCCAGGTCCTCGGCAAGGCGTAGCCCAGCGAGGAAGGCTTCGTATTCAGCCTGGTTAATGGAGGTTGGGAAAAACAATGTGAGTGATACCTTGACGATAGTCCCTTCGTCGCTTTCTAGTATGATGCCCGCGCCGCTTCCTGCCGAACTCGAAGCACCGTCGACGAAGATGGTCCATCTGTGCGCTTCGCTCACGGGGAAGTCCGCGAATGTCTTGGGCCTTGAGGGCCTTTCTGCCTTCGTATTGAATGTCAAATTCAGATAGTTCCAGCGACCACTTGAGCATTGTGCCGGCCATATCTGGACGATCGAGTAGCTTCTTTATGGACTGATCTGTCCGAACCACGATCGTGTGAGCCAGGAAGTAGTGTCTCAATCTCCTGGCTGCGTTGATGAGGGCTAATGCCACTTTCTCTATCTGCTGGTATCTTAACTCTGGTCCTTGCAGTGCTTTGCTTGTAAAGTAAATGGGTTTCTGCCCGTCAGGTGTCTCGCGGATGAGGGTGGCGCTCACTGCTTTGGCAGCTACGGCCAGATATAGGTACAATGTTTCGCCATTGTCCGAGCGAGAAAGGACCGGTGGCTCTGAGAGTGCTCGTTTCAGATGGAGAAGGGCCTTGTCGCACTCCTTGGTCCATTCGAACGCAACCTCTTTGCGGAGGAGCTTGAAGAATGGTAGGGCGTGCTGAGCGGACTTGGCCACGAAACAAGATAGCGCCGCAAGTATCCCGTTGAGGGACTGGATTGATTTTTTAGATTTAGGCATAGGAAACTCGAAGAATGCCCGACATTTATCGGGATTGGCTTCGATTCCTCGTTCCGTCAAGTAGAAGCCGAGGAACTTGCCTGCCCGGACGCCGAACGTGCACTTCTCCGGGTTAAAACGCATTTTGTATTTCCTGGCTTGTTCGAAGACCTTTCGTAAGTGGGCGGTATGATCGGTTTCCTCGTGGAACTTAACGATCATGTCGTCCATGTATACTTCGAGCATGTCGCCTATCTGTCCCCAAAACACTTTGTTCATCATTCGTTGGTACGTTGCCCCGACGTTCTTCAAGCCGAAGGGCATTATGATGTAGTAATAGTTCCCCGATTCGGTCATGAAGGCTGTGTATTTTTTGTCGGACATTGCCATTGGGATCTGATTGTAGCCCGAGTAGGCGTCCATGAACGATAAAAGTTTAAAACCAACAGAGTTATCAACAAGTTTATCAATATTGGGGAGGGGGTAGGCATCCTTCGGGCATGCCTTATTGAGATCGGTATAATCAATGCACATGCGCCATTTTCCATTAGATTTTTTAACCAATACAACGTTGGACAGCCAAGTGGTGTACTTGTCTTCCGAAATAAATTTGGCCTCGAGGAGGTCCTTTACAACTTTTTCAACAGCCTCCGTTTTCTCCGAAGACTGCTTCCTCCTACATTGTGCTACGGCCTTGATGGTCGGGTCAATGGTCAGTTGGTGACATGCGACGGATGGATCCAAGTCGGGCATTTCCGCAGCGCTCCACGCGAAGAGGTCGGCGTTCTCTCGGAGGCATGCTTTGAGCTGCTTCCTTGCAACGTCAGGCAGGTCTGCTCTGATCTTTACTCCCCGTTGGGGGTCTTCGCCGAACAGGACTAGCTCGAAGTTGCCATCCGGGATTGGACGCATCAGATGAGAGCTGCTGCTGGATGACGTGGATGGGCCGACTGAAGCTGCTCGTTCTTCCTGTTGGTCCTCGGGGAAGCGACTGTCGAGGTCGATAGAGTCGACTTGGGGCAGAGGCTTGGCCTCCTCGGAGCTGCTTGGCAGTGCTGGCTTGCTCTACTCTTTAGGCTTGGGCACAATGGCGTTGAGCCCCTTTGTGGATGCTTCAAAACACCGTCGGACAGCTTCTATATCACCGTGGAGGGTGGCGACCATTCCTTTGGAAGTGTAATACTTCATCTTCAGGTGGACGGTCGATGGCACCGCTACCAACTCGGCTAGAGTTGGCCTTCCGAAAATGCATTGGTAAAGCGACGGGCAGTCGATTACCAGAAATTGCACCTTGATGGACCTGGCCGTTTCAACTGCTCCGAAGGTCACGATCAACTCAACGTAACCCCACGGCTTCAGATCCGTTGAACCCCTGCAAATCGGACCCTACGTAGGGGGTGTCGTACCACGAAAAATACGATCCTCGCGATGGACGCAGAAAAAACTGTTCGAAACAGAGTCGCCACCGAACTTTATTTATCCTAAAAGAGGGAAAGGAAAATATCGATAAAACCTTTAAAGGGAGATAAGAACATGGTCGTCGCGACCAAATTCGGGTTCGGGAGTCGATTACGCAGAGGGAAGGTATTAGCACCCTCTACGTCCGCTGTACTCAACGGGAACCTCTTGATTCGATTCGTGAGAAAGGTTAGCTTGGTTTGTTTGTTTTCTTCTAAGGTAGATATTGCTTTCTAAGGGGAAATGGGGTGGTTTTTTATTAGTGTGCTCGGCAAGGATTAGAACCCTTGGGCCTACGTATTCCCTCGTGCAATGGGAAAGTCAGAGCATTCGTAGTTCGCGGGACTACGGCTGTTTGTATTTTTTTAAAAGAACGAGCGTTTAATTCACATTCTAACTACTAAACGTTGGCTTGTCGGCTCGTCATGGGAGGCTGAAGCACTAGTTCATATGCGCGGAAGAATGGACTAAACAATGTTCTTTTGTGAAAGTTGCTTGAGTATGAATTAGATGTTTTAGAGATTTGATTGGGAAAAAGGTTTGATTTGCGTGTGTTTTAGGGTTTCGATTGTATGGGAAGTGTTTGGTTTGTTAAGTATTTTAGAGGAAGAATGACGATTATTCGATAAACGAGACGTCGGCCTCGCAACCAATTAATCGGGGCATTATTGAGATGCTAGATCTCAACGACACCTTTTTCATTCTATTAATTATGAAATTGTGTTTGCTGGACAACAGGCTTCTTTGTCCATGTAATTAGGGCGAGTGTTTTTAGGAACGAAAGATCGAAACGAACACAACCCAAAGTGTGCGCCTCAAGAGCGTTCGTTCAGGGGCTCAAGAAGTGCTAGACCTCAAGAGTCCACTACTTTCGTAATTTGATTAGAAAAATTATTTGAATTCGATTAGAATATTTTAAATAGACGTGTTAAACCGGATTCGGGTTTGAATGAATTGAAAGTTTTAAAGATGATTAAGTATTTTAGAAATGGAAGATCGAAACGAACACAACTGAAGGCGTGCGCCTCAAGAGCGTTTGTTCAGGGACCCAAGGAGTGATAGACTCCAAAAGCCCACTACTTCCATAATTAATTAAGAAAATAGTTTAGAAGTATTAATCTAAATATTTTATGATTTAATTAAGAAAATATTTTAAGAATTGAAAAAAAATGGATTATCGTTTAATTTTGATTTAAGAAAATTATTATTTTTAAAGATTAAATGATTGTTTTATAGTAATTTTTAAATTAAGAAAGTGTTTTGAATGTTAAGTATTTTAATTAGACTAAGTATTTTAAATAGAATTAGAAGTTTTTTAGATGATGATTTTCTTAACTTAATTAAGTGTTTTGACTAAAGGTTAAAGAGTATTTTTAATTAAGCAAAGGTTAATCGTTTTAAGTATTTTCTAAACGAAAGACGAAATGAACACAACCTGAAACGTGCACCCCAAGAGCATTCATTCAAGAACCCAAGGAGTGCTAGACCCCAAAAACCCACTACTTTCATTATTTAATTAGGAAAAAGATTTGTTATCTTAAAAGATTAGATAATTAACTAAGATTTAATCAAATAAAATGTTATTTAGGTTGAAGCAAATTTAATACTATTTACTTAATTGCTTAACTAACACAAGGTTAATTAATAATATGAATAAAAACTTAATAATAACTAATCATTAATTAAATCATATGATCCTAAAATAAAATGAGTAGTTTATTAGTTATGTCTCTAATAACCTAATATTAATAATGCAAGCCCAGTACACCTATGTCTTACTATCTGCTACCAGAAAAAGAAAAAAATAGAAAAAAACGTTGGGCTCTGGTCACTAAGACCCGGTTCGCCCCTTGTGGCCCAAATAGAATAGAGGCTCCAATCCTCTTAACCCTAGCCGTCTAGAGCGCATGGGGGATGTGAATGGATTGTCAGCTAATCATGATAGGGAAACGTGTCTTAAATGGAAAATACATCACATTATTGGCATTAACTAATAATAATGGAATTGAAAACGAATTTCACCGTTACATCTCAAATCCCTTCTCCTCTTCATACGAAGCCTTTCATTTCTTCACTCTTTGAAGCTCTGTTTTTTTTACCCTCTCTCTCAAAACTCAAGCGATATTCCTCTCATCTCCTTCCCTTTCTCAACATTCTTCTTCTTTCATTTCAGATTCCGCGAGAACTCTTCCCTTTTGACCCTCAAATTCAACGCTCTCCCTCTTTTTTCAGATTCATCACCTTCTCTCATCTTAAGACCCATAGAGTTATCTCCATGTATTACCCTCATGCATCGCACACAGAACCCACACGAAACACTATCATCAACCCGATTTTTGAACCTAAAACCCCAAAGATCTAAGCTACCTTTATGTAACGGAGCAAGAGAAACGAAGAACACAATTTTTAAATGGAAGCTAAACGAAGAGGTACTAAAAGAAATATTCAAAAATCAAAAGAGAAAAAGTCAGAATTTGAACCTCTGACGATTTTGCCGACGGTGATTTTGATGACGCGATTCAGGTACAAACTTTGCTCCTTGCTTTTAATCTCCTTTCGTTTCTCTCTTCTATTACTACTTCAGTTGTTGTTACTTTTTTGAGATTGTATGGTTTCGATGGTGGTATGCGTTTGGTTACACGGAGGTAGAGTTCCTGGGGTTTTTGCTGTTAGAGCACATGGTTTTTGAGTTATTGTCGAAGGTTGTTATTGGTTGTCGAAGACAGAAGGGTTAGGATTAGAGTGGTTGGAAGGACTATTGGCTGTGATGGCGAAAGGAGGACTAAGGGATGAGCATGGAAGATGGTTGTTGTGTTTCACATGGCCAAGAAAATTGAAGAAAATCGTTGGTGATGATAAAGTGGGGGGCGGAGTGTATTAATCAGGAAGAATGGAGAGTGTGTTTCAAAACAAAGTGTTCCCACCCCCCCCCCCCCCCCCCCCCAAAGTTTTTTTTCCTATTGATCTGATATGTTCCCTTTTTATACTCAAGAATTAGGGTTCCAAATTAGAGATATGGTTTCTGAGATCTTATTTGTGAAAAAGAAGTTGATGCACTTTTTAAGATGCCATCTTTGGTTTTGCCAAAATAGTGACATTTTCTCTGTTGTACTTGCTGCCCCTGCTGGATTTTGTCATCTTCCTCTTGTTTTGAAGGGTTGATAATATGTGGCTATTTTCAAGTAAAACAAAAGAACCTCTAAGTTCACCTATAACTTACATAGATCATGCAGCTGGTTTTATTTGACTCCAAAGTTTTTTCCATGGTTCTAGCTCTTATATATTAACGCATCATGATGTTCATTTATTTCCTAAGACAGGAACTGATTTATCTGTAATGTTCTGCAGGTTTTATCACTAGTCGTGAGTGAGCAGGATGATTATCTATGAGCAGTGGTGAATTTCTAAGCACATGAAGAGGACTGCTCTGCTGCGCATGAAATTTTGGCACATGAAGAGTTGTGTTGTTGTAGACGATAAACCGTGAAGATGTCGTGGCCTGATGATGTATCCTACTGTGTTGATGTACTGATAATGTTGCAGCATGTAGAATTTGTACACTTCATTTTGAAAAAAAAAACTATGTGGATTGTAGCACTGTGTATATTATGAATCTTATTTTCATGGCTTTATTTCTTAGCCTTTAGATTATTTTAAGGTATTTTGAATCAAGAGTCATCCGTGATCTTGCTTTGTGAAGAGGTTTATGGACTTTTTACTGTACTGCAACTTTACAAATTTGGTATTACTCTCTATGCATGAACATGGCTTGGCTAAGTAATATTACCTCCATTTAGGCCTGCTACTCATGGTTTGCCAAGGAACCGGTTATGATATGAACTCGTGTCTCCTCCTCTTGAAATAAGGTCTTAAAAATCCTACGTATTATACCAAGGATTTATGACCTGAGATATTCTTCACATACCTCGAAAGTTAATCCCCTCTTATCATGACTTGCCAAATTGACTTTAATAAGCAAAACAAGGCTTTGAGCTAACAAAATGACCATGACTTGAACTTTTTGTATTGCATAATAACTATGGTTTGTTGCTGCCTTTGTAAATGTGCATTGTGACCTTAGCTCCATGACCTTCACGACTTGAGAAATCTTAAAATGATACCATACAAATAGTATTTCTCAAGCCTTAGCATTTCTTGAAACAAACACCTTAAAACCTATTATGTCGAAACTGGCCACGAGAGTTTGACAGTCAGATGTAACACACTCCAATTATGTTTTGCTACAACTTTTGAACAATACTTGGATTGAGTTGCGCATTTGACCACATAACGGTTACGCTACTTATTATGTACATGGCCAAAAATCATCCATCAATTCTTAAATCAATCCAAATTTATATGAATTGTTATTTCTTAGCTTGTTTAACCATACCGCCTCAGTGTCACACTTGGAATATGGCTAAAAATTATCTTGAGATGTAAAAAACTTAAACATGGCTTGAGAAAATGAATTCTCATCATTGCATTTAAATCAACTAGAAACATCTTGGACGATATCCTTAAATCCGCTTGAAACCGTATCTTGACTAATTGGTTATGAGAATGAGGATACATCATTCCTTGCTTCACTTGAATTCCACACTCTCGCAAAAGCTCGTAATTACAAAGAGTACAAGCCAAATCTCAATAGCCTAAACTTTAGAGCATTATGACCAAAAGTTACATGATGATCTTGAGAAAAGTCCAGAAAGCAACCATATGCTTGGCATAAAAAATGAGAGGGTAGGAGAAATTTGGGGTATGACAGGGGGTAAGGTGCGATTCGTCCAGCTGCAGTGTTGAGAATAGCTGGGAGTACATGATGTCGACCGAGCTGCCCTGGTCGACTAGGATTCGGTGAACGTCGAAGTTTGCCATTTGGGCTCTGACGAGCAATGGAATGCTTGAGTTCGGAGAGCCGCCGAGGAGTTCCTCCCTGTAGAAGGAGATGGGGACGGAACCTTTCGGGGCCTGATCAAGCGTGGTCACTTTGTTCGAGCTGGTGTTGATCAGGTGTTCGAACTTCCGTTTCACGGATCCCACAGTAACTTTGTTGAAACCCCCACCAGAGATGACCATGGCGGAGGGGAAGGTCTCCCACGGGCTGTGGGCTGCAAAATATATAGGGGCGCTGAACCCGTCAGGGACGTTGAAGTCCTCGGGTCGCGATATGGACATAGTGACCTGTATATTGGCGTCTTCTGAGGAGGGTACCTCCTCCTCAACCTTCTTGGACTCCTGGGCGTCCTGCCGAGGAGTGTCCTTCTTCTTCGCGAACTACTTCAGGTGGCCGTCCCTGATCAGTATTTCAATGGCATCCTTCAGATGGATGCAGTCTTCTGTAGTATGGCCGTGATTTTTGTGGAAACGGCAGTACTTTGACTTGTCCACGTTCGGTCTGTTCGGCAACTGCTTGGGGAAGCAGACCCCGACTTATTTGAACTCCAAATTGGCACATTCAGTCAAAATCTTCTCCCTGGAAACGGTCAGGGGAGTGTAGTCATGGAAACGCCCGGAGGGCCCTTTGCTGTCACGGGAGTCACGGGGACGGTCCTCGTGCCTTCGTTCACCCCGACGAGACGTCGAGGCTTCTTCTCCTTTGGAGGCCCAGGCGTTCTCCTGGAGGCGAGACGCTCGGATGTTGCTGGCCGCAATCTTCTCCTCGTACTGAATATGAGATTGGGCTTTGAGGAGGAGGGCGTCTAAGTTCCTCGACGGTGCGAGGCCAATGGCTTTGGCGAACTCGGAGTCCGGGCGGACCCCTTGTTCGAGCAGGAACTTCTTCATCTTATCTGTCGTTGGGACCTGCACAGCTTCCTTGTTGAACCTCTCGATATATGCGCAGAGTGGTTCGTCTTTCCCCTGGATTATGGCTCCGAGGGAGGCCTCGGTTTTGGGGTGGCGGCGAGACACTGTGAAGTGTCGCGAGAACATCCTGCCCAGCTGTTTCCACGAGGTGATGGACTCATCGGGAAGTTGTTTATACCATGTCATCGCCCCCTTCTGAAGCGTGGTCGGGAGTAGTCTGCATTTGATGGCTCCCTGTACGCCGCGGTAGTCTAGCAGCACATCGATGTTCTCGATGTGCTCGTCGGGGTCAGTGGTCCTGTCGTATGTGCCAAGTCACGGGGGTTTCTCCAAGCCTTTTGGGAGACGGGTGGCCAGGATCTCCTGGGACAACAGGCCGCGAGGCTCGTCGTCGTCACTAGAACTGGTGTATGATGGTTACCGGACGGGTTGCTTGCGTCGACAGTTCCTTCGGGGAGAAGGTGAGCGGTTCCTTCGCAGAGAAGGTGAGCGGTTCCTTCGAGGAGAAGGTGAGCGGTTCCTTCGCGGAGAAGGTGAGCGTGCCAGTCCTTTGGACTTGATTGGAGACTCCTTGTTCCTTCGAGTCCTTTTGTGGTCATGAGCGTGCTGGTCACACGAGGATATCTGGTCGCGTTTTCGGGCTATGCGAGGATCAGACCCCTGGCGCAGTCTTCGGTCGCTTTCTCTCCGGGGCTGCGGGCTTCTAGATCGTCGCTGGTTCCTCCGCGTAGGAGGGGATCTTGGAGGGCGAGATTCTTCCAGTGCCCCGATCCTTTCGTTTTGCTGCAGGATCAGGGTGTTGGTTTTGTTGAGGGCCTCCAGGAGGGCTGCCACGGTCGGGTCAGCGCTGGGCAGAACAGGAACGGGCTGGAGGTCGAGAGATGGTTGATCGTTGTTGCGATCAGCAGGGGTTGGGGAAGGAGAAGCGGTGGCTCCATCCCTAAGGAAACGGGCATCTCGGAGGAGAGATGATTGGCCGTCAATGTCAGATTTGTTGACAGGGAGGATGGTGGAATGAAGAGCATCCTGGGTGCGATCTTGGAAGGCCGTGATCGTGATGATGTTCGAAAGTTGTTTTGATCTTCGGTTAAAGAAAGAAGGGGAGAACAAAGTTTCCCACAGACGGCGCCACTGATCGTGAAGGCTGGATCAGATCCTGTAGAATCAGGCCGCCAAGTACGTCAGGGATGCTGGTCGTATGGAGAGGAAGGGGTGTACCTGCAAGGCACTCCGACGCTCAAGTAAGAAAGGGTCAGAGAAAAAGGGGCAAGCACAAAGTATGAATTCTTAGGGTGAATATTGGATACCTGACCCTCTCAAGCGTGAGGGTTTATATAGAGCCCCCAACGCATGGCCAACAGTCCTATTTTCGGGGCGAAATAACTGTTTTCCCCAAAGAATAGGTAACTACCCAAACTAGCCGTTATGTCGGGCAGGGTGCCCAAAACTAGCCGTTATGTCGGGCATAACCATTGTTCCGGGCACCTGCCCATAGCTGTTCGGGGAGCGATGAAGCCGTGCGTGACGGGCAGTAATTCCGGGGAGGAACATTGCATTCCTTGCCCGGTTGGAGGGGCAGAAAGGTCACTTTTGCCCCTGTGTGGATTGGACTTAGGCAATTTGGGCCGCTCTGGAGCAGAGGCGGATTGGACTTAGGCAATATGTACAACATGTATTGCAGTGGCGGAGCCAAAAAAAATTTAAAGCCTGGGCAAAAATTTAAAGACTGCAAATTCACATTGTATATAATATATAAATAATCATTAATCAAAATAAAAGAGACTCGTCATTTTGTCAACAAAAATATAGTTTAAAATAAAAGAGATAAACATAACCTTACAATAGCGGGTTAAATAAAATTACGAGGCAAATGTCCTTTCCGAGACTTATTTGCGGCAAATGTTCGAATAATATCAATATCATCAAGTGAATTGAATATCTCCCGCTCGGTGTAACATACCATCAAGTCATTGAACCACGCATAGTTGATCTTATTGCGCAATTTAGACTTGATAATCTTCATTGCTGAAAAAGCTCTTTCAACGGATGCTGTCGACACCGACAATGTCAAAGCTAACTCAATAAGTTTATAAACCAATGGAAATACCAAATGTTTCTCAGTTTGAACCATCTTCATAGCCAAACTTTTAACATCTTCACAAGTGGAAAATGAAGCATTTCTTCTCACTTGAAGAACATAAGTGTCAAGTTGATCCCTAATTGTTCCTCGGTCATCATCAGAAAAGTCTGCCTGATAAATATCAGCAAGACGAGCAAGCTTATCAACATCAAACTTGGAGAAAGAGTTCTTGGGGTCAAGACATGAGAAGAAATCTAGAATAATGTTGCTTCCTTCACTAAAGCGATGATCCAACTCCACACATATTTTGTCAATAGCAACATAAAAAATTTCTGCACGGTAATGATGAAGATTAGTGATAGTCCTCCCTTCTACCCTTGAACGACCCCGAACCGGTATTTCGTCATCCATATTTGGCACCGGAATACCTTTAGCAACACAAAAATCTTGGACATCGGCAAATAAATTATCCCAACCACTCTCTCTCATTGTGGCCAACCGAGCTTTGACAACATCAACTAATTCCATGGCAATCACAATATTAAGATCTTTTCTTTGCAAGACATTTGAAAGCTCGTTTGTGATACCAAACAACTTTAACATTAACTTCAAAGTGAAAGCAAATTTAAAGCTCTCCATTTTTTCTATCAAACCCGATGCTTGAGATGGTCCACGTCCATCTTCATCAACCATACTAAGCACCTTTAACACGGAGGACCACATTTGATCCAAATGAAGAAATGTAGTATGATGTGAACCGCATCTAGTATCCCCAGGTCTAGTGAGACTAGGTGATTGGTGCAAGCCCCTTCCTCTAGATATCTCACCACTCTCAAGTTTATTTAAAATATCTTGGTGTTGTGCCTCTGTCAAAGCATCCCTCCTCTTACATGATGCACTTGTGTTCACAATCAAGGAGATATACTCAAAGAAATCATGAATAGATGAGAAACTACTAGCAACAGACACAACAACCAATTGCAAATGGTGAGCATAGCAATGGACATAGAAAGCATAAGGGTTTTTATCTAGAATCTTTCTTTACAAACCATTAAATTCACCTCTCATATTTGAAGCTCCATCATATCCTTGCCCTCATATCCTTGAAATTGATAACGTGTACTTGTCAAGAATACCATAAAGAGCATCCTTTAATGACTCAGATGTAGTATCTTTGACATGATGTAGAGCAATAAATCGTTTCACAACATTCCCTTTGTCGTTCAAAAACCTAAAACAAATTCAACAAGTTTACTTGGCGGCATAGAGATTAATAGGTAATAAAAATTGGAAATTGGAAAAATACAACTACTAACCTCAACATCACCGCCATTTGCTCTTTGACGGATATATCACGTGATTCGTCAATAAGCACGAAGAATTTTCTATCACCAAGCTCTTCCATAATCACCTTGGTAACTTCATGTGCACAACATGTTGCAAGCTCCTTTTGAATGTCACCGCTAGTCATTGTGCAATTTTTTCCACCACGGTCAAAAGCATCCCTCACTTGTTCATTATGAGATTTTACCCAATCTACCATCTCTCTAAAATTGCCCTTATTTAGTGAAGTAGAGGATTCATCATGGCCACGGAAAGTCATGCCTTGTGTTATGAGATATCTTGAACAATCTACAGAACAAGTCAAACGAATTTTATACAATTCTTCTGATTCCTTGGTTGCTTTAGCAAACTTACTTGTCACACTTTGTCTTTGATTATTATAATCATCGTAGTGCTTGACACATGAGTTGTGCAAACTATTATGACTACCAACATGACCTTTCAAGCCTTGAGATGCATGCTTCCAATCTCTATATCCGCTTTTAGCGAAGACTTCAAAACCAAAGTGTTCGGCCCTCCCGGGTTGCTTAAAGACAAAGCAATAAAAACAATAAGCTGCATCCTTTATCTCTCTGTATTCTAACCATGTATAATTCTTATACCATGATTTACTAAATGCTCTTTTGACTCTTCCAAATGGAGTACGAGGAAAGCTTAGCAAATCTGGTTGCATTGGACCCTTCAATATATATGCCTTTCTCACTTGGTCTTGAATATCTGGAGCATACTCACTAATTTGTTTCCTACAACCTGGATCACGCACAATCTCATTTAGATTAAACTTATTAATCACATTAGACGGTGGTTCTAATTCGGCTTCCGGTTGCACAACATTCACATTCTCAGTAATTGTTCTATCAACCAGAAATCTTCTCATCTCTGAAATTAAATTATCTTAAGTTAATACTCAATTAACAATTACATAATCTATATATTCACTTGCAATCATAGAATAAACAAAGTATTATTTTCTATTTTCTATAAAATATTGAATAAATAATATTTTTCTATGAAGTTTTAATTTATATATATAATATTCACATTCTGTTTTCTATAAAGTATACTTTTCTATGAATGATGGCTTCAGAGCAGGGGCCGCCCCTTTCCATCATCTCAAAGTCAAAATCATCATATCAATATATTATATACCTATAGTTTCAATCTAAATAAAATAAAATTAAAAAGCATATGATATGAATGGATAGAAACAACGAGAAGCAGAAAAAAAGAAGAGGAAAAACAGTGTCGAACCGTGAACCGTCGTCGTCGCGGAGCCAGAGAGGGAGTGGTGGTGCTACTGCTGCAGTTAGGTTTTCTTTTGTTTTATTTCTTTTTTTACCCATTTAATATTTTTCCTTTTTTTTAAGTGAAATAAATATGGGCCAAATTAACTAAAGAGCCTGGGCAGTTGCCCAGGGTGGCCATAGGGTGAATCCGCCTATGATGTGTTGTTGTGGAAAAATGCGCAAGATGCACAAAGTCCTTGCATCGCAACAGAAGCGAGAAAGGCGAAGAAAATGCAATGGAGATTAACACAAACTCTCTGACCAAACCATTGGAAAAATGATGACCAGACATTAAAGAAAGGGACCAATGCTTCCACTACGTATGACATGATTTACTCTAACGTGATAATGTTAGAATTTTTTGGTCACAAATATAATATTTAAGGGGTTAGTGTAATTATTTTAATTAGTCAAGACTTAAATGGGTCTAATTAATATAATATTAAGTTTGTAGTTAAAAGAATAAATGTCATGAAAGAACATGATGGAATAGTTGAGGAAAATTCATCAAATTATTCTGGTGGAGCAGCACTATGTTGTGAGTCAATCACTGACTCTGATGTAATAAAAGGAAATACAAGAATTCATCAAGCCCTTGAGTCGATACCAACAAGAATTTGGAGGTCAATTAAGGAGCTTGAAGTGGAAGCAGAAGAAGACGATGAGATTTTCGAAAGGATAATCAAGGAAATGGAAAACAGAGATAGAATTGCCTTTGAAGGTAGGAAAGAGATTGTTTGCAGGGTTCCATGAATTATGTAACCTTGAATATTCGTGGGTGTGGTTCAATCATTAAAAGGAGAAGATTAAAACAAATGCTAATAGAAGGAAAAGCTGAAATATGCTTCATTCAAGAAACTAAAATAAGTGATATGAAGGATCAGTTGGTTGAGAGTCTTTTGGGAACTGAATGAGTAAACTGGTCAGCGGTGGGATCGTTGGGTCAAGCAGATAGACTGTTAACTTTGTGGAATGAGGGCTGCTTCAACTCTATGTTCAGTTTCATAGGCAGAGGATTTCTAGGCATTGCAGACCTTTGGAAAGGAAATCTCTGCTACATGGTAAATGTCTACTCCCCTTGTATCTTAGCAGAAAAAAGATTGTTATGGACAGATTTACTAGAGGCTAAAATCAAGTATCCTAAAGGAGATTGGCTAGTTTGTGGAGACTTTAATGCAATAAAAACAAAGTCAGAGAGAAAAGGTATAGGTAAGCCGATCCGAAGAGAGATGGAAGAATTTTCAAACTTCATTGAGGCAATGGAACTAATTGATGTCCCAATGGTGGGAAGTAAATATACCTGGATAAACTTCAGTGGTTCTTGCAGTAGTAGGCTGGATAGATTTTTTTTGTCTGAGGAATTGAGTATAAAATGGAGGATTGTTACTCAACAAGTAAGTATCAGAGACATATCTGATCATAAACCAATATGGTTGAAACCAAACACAAGCAATTGGGGCCCGAAGTCGTTCAAATTCTTCAACATTTGGTTGAATAATCCAGATTTTTTAAACTTTGTTGATTCCAAATGGAAAGGTATGTCTATCACAGGTAGTCCAACTTTTGTTCTGGTCAGTAAGCTTAAGGAAATTAGAAGAAAATTGAAATGGTGGAACAAACATGTGTTTGGTTGGATCGATACGAAAATAGAAGAAGGGGTTAAAAATTTAAATGAGATTGAAACCATGGGTGAGTTGCAAGAGGATCCTTTGTCTGAGGAACAAATTAGAATAAGAAGCAGCACCATCTATGAAATCTGGAAGAATCTCAAGTATAAAGAAAGCATACTTAGTCAAAAATCAAGGTCTAATTGGACTTTGTTTGGAGATTGCAACACGAGGATATTCCATATGTCTATTAGGCAAAGAATGCGTAGAAATGCTATTGTAACTATTTGGAGGGGGGATGAACAAGTGGAGGGAGTAGAAAATATAAAAAGAGTGGTTGAAGAGTCTTTTACAGCAAAGTTTAAAAAAAGTACGGGTACCAAACCAATCCTGAGAATGGATGACCTTCCAAAACTGTCTGAAGAAGAAAACAGATGCTTAACAGAGGATTTTACTGAAATTGAGATAGCTGATGTAATTAAAAACTACGATGGGAACAAAAGTCCTGGACCCGATGGATTCAACCTTGAATTTTTTAAAAGGTGCTGGAATACTGTTGGTGGGGAAGTGGTAGCAGCTATACAACACTTTCATATTCATGGAAACTTGCCAAAAGAAATGGTGTCTGCATTTATAGCACTTATACCTAAAAAGGAGAAGCCTATGATACTTGAAGACTACAGACATATAAGCTTGGTTGAAAGTATCTACAAGATAATTTCCAAACTTCTTGCTAACAGACTATCAAAGTTTATTGGGAAGCTAGTTTCAAGTTTACAATCTGCCTTCATCCCTGGCAGACAACTATTAAATGAAGTTCTTTTGACTAATGAAATTCTTGATCTGGAAAAACAAAGAAAATCACCTTGCCTACTGTTTAAAGTGGACTTTTCTAGAGCATACGATACTGTTAACTGGGCCTTCCTCATTCAAACTTTGAAGGCAACGAATTTCAACGAAAAATGGCTATCTTGGATGCGTGGGACAGTGATGAATTATTGGCTATCGATCATGATAAATGGTGGTACAACAAAGGACTTCAAAGTTTCATGTGGGCTCAGACAGGGTGATCCTTTGTCACCCATGCTGTTTGTTTTGGTAGTAGAAGGCTTGGCTTTTTTGGTTAGGCGAGCTAAATTGAATTCAATGTTGGGCGGTTTTAATATAAACAGTGCTGAAACTTGTAGCTTGGTGCAGTTCGCGGACGAAACCATAATCCTTTGTAACGGATCCTGGACTAATATGTGGGGCTTGAAAACAATTTTACGTGGCTTTGAATTGGTATCTGGCTTGATTGTCAACTACTTAAAAAGCTGTATAATAGGTGTCAGGCTTCATGTAGACTTTTTGGATGTTGCTTCTCAATTCCTCATATGCAAAAGACGAACTTTGCCAACCAAATTCCTTGGCTTGGTATTAGGTGGAAACCAACGAAGGGTAGAATTCTGGAATCCTATAATAGATAAATTCAGAAATAAACTCTCGTGTATGAAGGGCCGTATGCTATCAAAGGGAGGGAGACTTACAGTGATAAATTCAGTACTATCGAACCTGCCAATACATTATCTCTCATTTTTCAAATTACCTGCTGTAGTAGCAAGGAAATTGACTTCAATTCAAAGAAGATTCTTTTGGTCAGGAAATGTGGATAAGGCAAGTATTCCATGGGTCAGCTGGAAGGATATCTGTAAACCAAAACAAAATGGTGGTTTAGGGGTGAAGGATTTAATGAAATTTAACACAACACTTTTGTCAAAATGGTTGTGGAAATTCCAGGTTGATAACAACGCTGTGTGGAGACCAGTGCTTGAGGAAAAATATGGATGCTTGAGAAGTAGGTGATGATACACAAGGATTGGGGTAAGAATGCTCTAGAATCTTTATGGTGGAGAGATATCATTAAGGTAAATCTATGCAAAGAAGGTATTGGTTTTAGAAATAATATCAGGTGCAATATAGGTGCTGGTGAAACGATATCTTTTTGGCATTCAAGGTGGGTAGACTCAAGACCGTTACTTTCCTGCTTCCCTGACCTGTTTGAAGCTTCTACCCATAAACAAGCTGCTGTGAGTGAGATGGGATTGTGGGTTGAGTAAAATTGGAGATGGAACAAAGAATTGATTTACGGGCAGCACTATTGTCCAGGAGTTACGAACAATTCCTCTTGGCTTGCACTTCTCTCAGCACTGTCTAATAACCTTTCTGTCCTTGGTGCTACTGACGGATACCTGTGGGAGATCGAAAATACCAATTCATTCTCTGTTGCCTCATCTTATTCGTGTCTCATTCATGCTGCCATTTTAAGTGATATTGAGATTCCGTCCAAGATGACTTTGGAGTTAATTTGGAATTCCAAAATTCCGTTGAAAGCTAAAGTCTTCTCTTGGAGGTTGCTTCTTCATAGATTACCAACGAGGCAACTTCTGGCCGCCAGGGGTGTAATCTCGAATATACATGATACAGTTTATATTTTTTGCTTCAGAGTAGTTGAAGATATTAATCATCTTTTCTGTGCCTGTCTAAGAATTCGAAAGTTGTGGGAGAGGGTGGCTGCTTGGATAGGTATTGATTGGCAGGTGCATCATAATGTTTGTGATTCTTTGTTGGCCTGGTTTTTAGTCCTTATTAGGTTCTGCGACAAATCTTCGGCGTGCTTTATTTGGATTTCGTCGTGCTGGGTTATATGGTGGATTAGAAACCAAATATTGTTCAATGATTTAATCCCGGACATGGATGATATGTTTCTTAGAATAACCCACATTTCTTGAGTTTGGTTAGATGTTTGGGTCCTTTCCAAAAGGAAATGTTCGTACTACGATTGGTTCAAAAACCCGATCGATTTTTTGGGTAGATAGGTGGTGACTTTCCCTCCTTTTTTGGGAAATCATTCGATGTCATTTTGTATACGGATTGAAGTACTCCTAGTGCTTCGTTGAATATATTGTTGCTTATTAAAAAAAAATGTCATGAAATGTCAGGTTATTGTGTAGATACCATAAGTCAATATCTAATTTCATGAGGGACCAAATTAGAATATTGAAAACTAAGAAATAATCATAGGTTATTTAAATGGGTTATAGTCCCCATTTGTAGAGAACGATAAAAATAAGGTTTATCCGGTTTTCTCTCTTCATCCCCATCAGAGAAATCCTAAAGAACTCTACAATTCCCCCTTCATTCTCTGATTGAACTCTAATATGGATTTAAAGGATACAAGTTGATAGTATATCGACTCATAGAAATTATTTTAGAGTTCTATTTTTTATTTTTATATCAATATAAATAATAAGGTTATGAACGGATCTAATAAATGATATCAGAGCCATCCATATTATATTCAATTTGATATTTGGAATATTTTTTTGGGAACCCATATTTTCTGAAATTGGGATTGTTTTTCTTCAATTTTGTAAGGATTATTATTTTCATAGTTATTTTTATGTTTACATATGTACGATGTTTTGTTACCATGATTGCATTTATTGCGCAACAGAATACTGTTCCATACAAAATAATATGGCTTTTCTGTTTACATTAGAAAAATTGAGTTTGGCACTAAAATTCATTACGTGAAAACCGTACGACATGTCCAAAATTGAGTAAGTACTGCATGGTTAAAATACCAATATTTTACTGATATATATATATATATATATTCCTAACATTTGAAGATTTTTTTAATTTTGATCTTCATTACATTTAGTCATAAAAAAAATTGGCTTTTTAGTGATATGAAAGGCCATGTTGGTTTGTTATTTTTATTTTGACTTATTTTAATGTCATGTTGACATTTCGTTTTTCATTTATTTTTAGTTTATTTTTAAAAATATGTTAAATGCTCAAAATATATTAGAGATAGAAATAGAACCCATGACCTCTTAACACAAATTACCACTCAATACCACTAGACTATATTGTGTTTTATGTTACTATTTGCAACTGTAATATACATAATACATAATTAACTAGTTAATAATTTTTACTAAACTAAAATCTATTAAATCATTTTAGTAATTATACTGTAGTAATTTTTATTTATTTTTAATGTATTTTTGATTTATTTTTAATTATATTATAGCAATTTTAGTTTAAATTATTTTTTACAATTTTAGAATAAATTAATAAATTGGAATTAAATTATTAACGTTATTAATATAAATTAATATTTATGTTTTAATATAAATTAAATTACTATTAAAACATTTTAATAGTTTAATATAAATTAATATATTTACGTTATTACAATTAATATTAAGCTACTGTAAATTTAATTAAATAGATAAATGAATATTTTAATATAAGCTAAAGTAAATTAATATTAATATAAACGTTAATAAATTAATATTAGTTTAGTAAATTAATATTAATATTAATATTAATGTTAATAAATTAAAAATAAAATTAATATTAACGTTAATAAATTAAGCTACAGTAAATTAATATTAATATTAACGTTAATAAATTAATATTAATTAAAATTGCTACAGTATAATTAAAAACAAATAAAAAATAATTAAAAATTGCTACAATATAATTAAAAATGAACTTAAATTATTTTTTGCAATTTTAGAATAAATTAATAAACTGGAATTAAATTATTAACGTTATTAATATAAATTAATATTTATGTTTTAATATAAATTAAATTACTATTAAAACGTTTTAATATTTTAATACAAATTATTATATTTACGTTATTACTATTAATATTAAGCTACAGTAAATTAAATTAAATAGATAAATAAATATTTTAATATAAGCTACAGTAAATTAATATTAATATTAACATTATAAATTAATATTAGTTTAGTAAATTAATATTAATATTAATATTAACGTTAATAAATTAAACTACAGTAAATTAATGTTAATATTTACGTTAATAAATTAATATTAACTAAAATTGCTACAGTATAATTAAAAATAAATCAAAAATAATTAAAAATTGCTACAATATAATTACTAAAATGATTTAATAGATTTTGGTTTAGTAAAAATTATTAACTAGTTAATTATTGATTATGTATATTATAGTTGCAAATAATATCATAAAACACAACATAGCCGAGTGGTAGTGAGTGGTGCCTTTGTGTTGAGAGGTCATTGGTTTTATTCCCATCTCCAACATATTTTGAACATTTAACATATTTTTAAAAATAAACCAAAAATGTGATGAAGGTTAAAATTGAGAGAATCTTCAAATGTTAGGGTATTTTTTGCAAATTTTTTTTTATAGGGGGATTTTTCGAATAACACCTATATGACAGAGAGCAAAATGACTATTAACCCTTATAAATATATTCAAATCATATTGAAATTATTTGGATTTTTTTTCTTACGTTTTGTAACACCGCCAGTGCCAACAACATCATGCTTCTTCGGTGAATAATTTTTTTTGCCATTCTTATTATGAACAAATTTCTATATTTTACTTAAGTGCTTAATTTTATTTATTTATTTATTAACACAAGTAATTTTAATAAATAAATAAATAAATAACTTTGATAAATTTGTTTTCTTTTATTTATTTTTTGTTTTGTTTTGCATAACAAACTAAATTAACTTCAGTACAATTTTGTTCAAGTTTTGGCTACGATTTGTAAATATATATAGTAATTTAACTTTTAAGTGAGTAATTAATATGAAAAAGTTGGCAAAATGACCTCTTTTTATAGAAATTGCTATTGAAAAATGTTGAATAATTCTTTGTTGTGTGTATGTTTGTCCATGCGAGTATCGATTGACACAAATGACAATTGGTGGTTGTCTGGTTTTCATACGCGTCTGTGATGGTAAACATGTGATAATTATATGGTATTTCACGTGAATAATAAATAAATCCAAAGAGGGGTTTATTATTCGACATGTTTTTATTATCAATGTTTGATCATCACAACAAGAGTACCACTAGCAGTCAATTTTACTGTCCAAATACTTGATATTGATGGTGCACTAGGTATCTTGCGATGAGTTGTGCCAAAATTTGAACATGTTGGTGATTAAGTTTTAATATCTTTTATATGATTATATTTGTAGTGTTTATTATGTTCTATTTTTTCAGCTACAATTGCTTCAATATCTGCTTATATGAATAAAGTTCAGGTCCTTAATGGGATAAATTTTAAGGATTGGAATGAGAACAAGAAAATTATTCTTGGCTGCATGGATCTTGACCTTGCATTAAGGAAGGAGCAACCACATTCTCCTACGGAATCTAGTACCTCTAAACAGAGGAAAATTTTTTAGAAGTGGGATCGCTCCAATCGCAAGAGTCATAATTTGGTCTATTCTGATGTCAATTTAGCTTTAGTGCTTGGAAACACATGGGGTTAGACTTTGATGGAACTACTAACATCAGTGTTTCATGAAGGGTTGTCTGAACTACCAAAATCCAAATGATGTTGAAATATACATCTATGTGGGAAATGGCAAGTCGGTGGAGGTGGAAGCTATATGGAATTTTAGATTATTAATGTGTACCATATTTTATTTGGATTTGAAAGACACTTTTATGGTTCCCTCATTTAGACGGAATTTGATTTCAGTTTCTTATTTGAACAAATCAGGTTATTTTTGTTCATTTTGAAACAATATGTTCAATTTGTCTTTCAATTCAGATATTGTTGGAACTGGTTCACTTATGGGTCATGATAATCTATATTTGCTTGACACAATAGCTACCTATGGCGAATCCTTGAATGTGGAATCACATGGTACTAAGCGTAAAATTGATGATAACAATTCAGGAGCATTATGGCACAAACGCCTAGGTCACATCTCTAAAAATAGAGTTGAGCGACTAGTGTCATATGGAATTTTGGATTCCATTGACTTCACAAACTTTGATGTTTGTGTTGAATGTGTTAAAGGCAAACAGACCAAAACAAAGAAATTTGGTGCATATAGAGCTACAAATGTCTTAGAATTGACATATACAGACATTTGTGGACCATTTCCGACATCGTCTTGGAATGGTCAACAATATTTTATATCATTCGTAGACGATTATTCTAGATATGCATACATATTTCTTATACATGAAAACTCTCTGTCATTGGATGTGTTCAAATCATTTAAGGCTAAAGTTTAGAATCAACATGACAAAAGAATTAAGAAAGTCAAATATGACTATGGCGGTGAATATTATGATAGATATGATGGTTCAGGTGAACAACGTCCAGGGCCTTTTGCCAAATACCTGGAGGAATGTGGAATCGTCCCACAATACACCATGCCAGGATCTCCTAGCATGAACGGTGTTACTGAAAGACGAAATCAGACTCTTAAGGATATGGTAAGGAGTATGATTTGTCATTCTACCTTGCCAAAGTCACTCTGGGGAGAGACACTAAAGACTGTAACTTATATTCTAAATAGATTACCAACAAAAGCATCTGCCAAAATACCTTATGAGCTTTGGACTGGACAAAAGCCTAGCCTCAAACATTTTCATGTGTGGGGACGTTCAGCTGAGGCAAGGCCTTCTAGGCCAAATGAAAAGAAGTTGGACTCCCGAACAGTGAGCAGCTACTTTATTGGCTATTCTAAAAGATCTAGGGGCTGCAAATTTTACGATCCCAAATTAAATTCAATTTTTGAGATGGGAACAACCACATTCTTTGAGGATATTGAGTTTGGGGGGAAGAATAAGGTTAGAGACTTTGTCTTGGAGGAAGAATCGGTAACAATTCCAAAATCGATTTATACAGTTGCTTTTTATCAAGCAAGAATAGAACCCCCACAAGATATTGTTGAAATTCCCCCAACTCAAGATGATTTGGTAATTCATGAAGAACAAACTCAATATCCTCAAGAACAAGTGTTACAAGAACCAATACCTTTACGGAGATCCACTAGAGAAAGGAGAAATTCTATTTTGGATGATTACATAGTCTTTCTCCAAGAGTATGAGGAAAATAATGGTACGGTGGAAGATTATCCAATTAACTTCCGCCAATCCATGCAGGATTCCAACTCCGAAAAGTGGATTGAAGAAATGAAGGAGGAGTATAAGTCCATGCAAGACAATAAAGTTTGGGAACTTGTCCCATTACCAGAAGGTGTGAAACCCATTGGTTGTAAATGGATTTTTAAGACCAAACGAGATTGTAACAGTAATATGGAGAGGTATAAGGCTCGTCTTGTGGCTAAGGGCTATACACAAAAGGAAGGGATTAACTTTAAAGAGACTTTCTCTCTAGTTTCATCGAAAGACTCTTTTAGGAAAATCATGAATCTTGTTACACATTATGATATGGAACTCCACCATATAGATGTCAAGATGGCCTTCCTTAATGGCCACATCGATGAAACGATCTATATGGTGCAACTAGAAAACTTTGTGTCGGGAGACTCAAGGAATATGGTTTGCAAACTAAAAAAAATCCATTTATGGACAAAAACAGGCATCTCGTTAGTGGTACCACAAGTTTCATGAATTAATTCTCTCATTTGGTTTTGAGGTGAATATTGTTGAAGATTGTGTGTATCACAAATTCCGTGGGAGCAAGTACATTTTCCTGGTCTTGTATGTAGATGACATACTGCTTGCCACAAATGATATAGGAATGATGTATGAAACTAAGAAATTTCTATCAAGAACTTTCGAAATGAAATATCTTGGTGATGCCTCCTTTGTATTAGGAATTTAAATACATCGGGAACGATCTCGAGGTATTCTAGGATTATCATAAAGGAGCTATATCGAAAAGGTACTTAAAAGGTTTGGCATGCAGGAATGTAAATAAGGAGATACTCCAATTGCTGAGGGAGACAAATTTAGTATCAATCAGTGCCCAAAAGGAAACTTAGAAATTCAAAAAATGCAAAAGATTCCTTATGCGTCAGCAATAGGGAGTGATGTATGCCCAAGTGTGCATGCGTTCGAATATTACATTCATAGTTGGGATGTTAGGCAGATATTTGATCAATCTAGGAATGGATCATTGGATGCAACCAGAAAAGGTTATGAGATATTTTAATAGAACAAAAGACTATATGCTCACATATAAGAGGTCATAACAATTAGAGATCACTGGATACTTTGACTCAGATTTTGCTGGATGCCAAGACAGTAAAAGATCCACATCAGATTATATTTACATGTTAGCTGGTGGAGCAGTTTCTTGGAGCAGTGCTAAGCAAAATCTTACGGCTTCATCCACTATGGCAACATAGTTTATAGCATGTTATGAGGCATCCAACCATGGGATTAACTGAGGAATCTTGTCACTGGGCTGCGAATTATGGAAGGAATTGAAAGGCCACTTAAGTTATATTGTGACAACAAATCAGTCGTCCTGTATTCCAACAATAATAGGAGCTCGAC
Organism: Lathyrus tuberosus; assembly: GCA_022829125.1. Lineage (NCBI taxonomy): Eukaryota > Viridiplantae > Streptophyta > Magnoliopsida > Fabales > Fabaceae > Lathyrus > Lathyrus tuberosus. The sequence goes on along the minus strand of JALAZF010000062.1, from coordinate 14,287,189 downwards.
TAAGTCAAAACATATTGACATCAAGTTCCTAGTTGTTAAGGAAAGGGTACAAATTGGACAAATTTCCATAGGACACTTGGGGACAAACTTCGTGATAGCAAATCCTCTTACAAAAGGTCTTCAACCCAAGGTCTTTCATGAGCACACTGCTTGCATGAGTGTTTTATCATTAGAGGAGTCTTTGTTTTAGTGGGAGTTAATCGATTATGAATATTATGTTCTGTGTTTGGTATTATGTATGCATACTATGATTTTGGATATTTTCCAATTAATAAAGTTTGATATTCAGAAGTTTACATTTTGTTAAATAAAGTTATTGAATTATCTCACTAAAGTAAAGTAGGACCAATTTAAAATCGACATATATAGACCAACTTCATGTGATTTTCATGCCAGACATTTCATGATGGATTTATGTCATTTTGTTGTGTCACTATCGGTGATCATTGATGGGTTTAGTTATGATTGCTATAACGAAAATCACTTTGGTTCTGAATAGTGGCATGACCAATGGACAAAATAATTTGGATATGCTTGAAGTATTTAATGGCAAATTTTGAGCTCATAAAGTCTAACACGCATGTAAAGTTACATATGTGACCAATGGGAGACTGTTAGAATTTTGGGTAACAAATGTAATATTTAAGGTGTTAGTGTCTTTATTTTAATTAGTCAAGACTTAAAGGGGTCTAATTAATATAATATTAAGTTTGTGGCTAAAAGCATAAATGTCATGAAAGGTCAGGTTATTGTGTACATACCATAAGTCAATATCTAATTTCATGAGGGGCCAAATTAGAATATTGAAAACTAAGAAATAACCCTAGGGTTATTTAAATGGATTATGGTCCCCGTTTGTAGAGAACGATAAAAATAAGGTTTATCAAGTTTTCTCTCTTCATCCCCATCAGAGGAGATTCAAGGAACCCTAAAGAACTCTACAAATCCGAAGATCACATATCCGCAACCTTCAACAATTTCAATGTCTAATTAAGGTACACTGCCACTTTCATTCTATGATTAAACTCTGATATGGGTTTAAGGGATACAAGTTGATGGTATATCGACTCATAGGGATTATTTTAGAGTTTTGTTCTTGATTTATATATCAATATAAATAATAAGGTTATGAAGGGATCTAGTTGACAATTGGGAAGGAAGCATAAACCCAGCATGATACTCCACTCAAAGGACAATAAGAAGCGACATAGTCAATATCTCTAACAAGAAAATAAATAACATTTTCTTCAAATTCTCTTCTTTATGATCATAAAAGATACACACTACTAAGGGACGTTGTTATAACACCATAGGTGTATGACTAAAGCAATAAAACCCCTAAAGAAAAGGTCGCAGGAATAACGAAAATAGGCCATAAAATAAAGTGGTGATCTGGGCTCACCCTTCTTAGTAGCTAGCCTCTCAAAAGAAACATGCAAGATAGAATATCCGCCCTCCACCAACTCCTTGTACTCCTTTGATAAGTCAAGGTTTTCAAGACGCATTTTATAAAGTTTATCCTTGGCCTTCTTCAAACCGTCTCAAGCTTTGTTCAAAGATGTCTCCAACTCATTTATACATTTTGCAGGAGGAATCTAGTGCCCGAGTCACCTAGGCTAAAGCAGCCTCAGTTTTTGATAGTATCGTTTGAGTCGATGATAGGGCGACATCCTTTTCCTTTATCTCTAAAGCCAACATACCACTGGTCTTTGTGAGCTCCTCTAGAAATCAACTTCACTCGCAATAAGAGCATTAATGGAGTTTATAAACATTAAACCATATATACTAAATAACTCTTGAAGAAATTTTTTCTTGAAGTTTGTAAACCCATGCTAACAGTTATGCACCCTACATGTAATATTAAAAAATTTGAGACTAGTTTAAAGATATAAAAAGTATACATACTTATGATATGATATCTTTCATAACTCGCATTTTCTAGACTACATATTTTATTCAATGTTTGCTCATGTGCTCGCTTTCAATCAAGCTCTAGAGAGTCTCAATTAACTATTGTTAAAAGAATCTTTAGATATTTGAAAGGAACTACTAAGCTTGGCTTGTTGTATAAGAAACCAAATTGTTAAAAGTTAGTAGGTTCTTATGATGCTGACTATGATGGAGATATTATTAAAAGAAAAAATATTAGTTGAAGTTGTCGATTTCTTGGTGAAAGTTATATCTCTAGATCAAGTTGGAGAATGGCATAGTGGTTGAAATAGATGGTTGCAATGTTGATGTCTTGAGTTTAAGTCTTGGTGTTGTTAGTTTTATGTTTTTATTTGTTTAATTTTGAACAATTAAAAATATTACAAAATAATTGCACCTGTTGGTGTTGAACTTGGGACACCAAGGATGGTGGGTAACACCCCAGTCATCAAACCAACACAACATTTCATATAAATTCTGACTGTTGTTAGTATACATCTCCTCATCAATTAGTACAAGTTTTTCTATAAATATAGACACTTGTTAGACATAAAAGGACATACAAAAATTACTTGTTTTAAGTGTCAAAAATTATATCTAAGTCATTCTTTTTATTTTTCTAGTGCACGAGAATAAATAATGGAACTTTATTTCGTAAAATATCCTTGATCGATATGCTTGCTGTGAATGTGCGATTCATGTTAAGGTTTTCAAACTATCTTGAAGAGGATTCACCAAATTACCCTTTTGCATCCAATTTTCCTAAATTGATGGGGGGCGAATTGAACCTAAATCTTAGTGTAAGCACACGTTTTGGAATTTATTTTGTGTAATTTTTATCATAACATCTTCATCTTCTTCTTACTCAAATTTTGCGGAAAACCCCATCGTAAGATCTAACCATCTTTAGGTTCGATTTTTATCCATACTTTATTTATAATTAATATTAAAGTGTGCAACTTTAAAAAAAGATGATAACAACTTTCAATGATGGTGAAAGGTACACAATCAATTTATATAATTTTTAAAATTATGGAATTGTTTTTATGATTTTTTGTGATTAATTCGTTGCTGCAACTTTGATGGAGAGATAAACATATATGTTTGTTTATTCATAATCATGGTGAAAGGTACATACGTATTTTAAATAAATATATGTTATATGATGTTTTAAATCCATGTAAAATATGTTGAAAATAATATTTATTTATGCTAAGTTTAACATGTGCCATAAATTTATTTATGTATGATTTATAAATTATTCATGCATGTGAATTTAGATGATTAAGAAAATATTTGATTATGGTGTATACTTGATTGTAAAATACATATTAAATATCATTCTTTGATGCAAGTAATTTATTTTAGTGCTAAATATATGTTACCCCTAGCCAATATAGCGAGTTTTGATTTTACCCTCTATAAGAATTTTTTTTGTGATCCCCCCTTGAAAAATCAAGATTCTCTCTATGAAGCCCCCATGCGCACTATTTTGGCTCAGATTCCATTTTTGAGTGATGTAGCAGTCCAAGTGGACTTTTTAAAAAAAAAATTATTTCTTATTTAAAATCCAAGTGAATTTTTTTTTACTTTTATGTTTTTACTGTTTTTAAATTCTTATTTTAAAATTTATTTTAATTGGGCCAACTTCTTACATATACAAGACCATTGTCAGCTGCAGCCCAATACTTTAAATTCATAAAGGATAATGTGAAAAAGGTATATAAAGACTAATATTTGCTGACCCACATTCGATGTGGGACTCTATTGTAATAGATATGGATCTTGAACACTTATAACCAGAACAACAAAGGCATAGTTACTTGCTTTCACCACCTTTTTCTTGCTTTCCCTGTTAAGCTATATGTTCATTGTACTCATTGATTGGACTCAGTAATTGAAATTGGACTCTCATGCTCACATCAGTCTCGTAGCTTCTCGTGGATTCACTTACATTACAGTAAAAGTTCATAGCTGCTAGAATAGCAGGGTCATGGTTGCTAGAATAGCAAGCTATATGTTCACTTCCATTACATGTATGTTGGAACTTTAAAAGCCATACTATCCAAAGTAATGATATCTCACGTGGATTTAATAGCTGCTACAATAGCAGAGTCTATAAAATTTTTCCACTTCTAGGAGAATATAATATTTTGAATTAAAGAAGCAATAATGAATTTCAATAGAAGCATTTAGATTTCCAAAATAGAGAGAAGAGGAAGAATTAGAAGCACCATTATAAAAACGGTATTCCTCTTCTTACCAACACACAAAAAGCATCATCGAAGAATAATCATCAAAATGAGGTTCAACAATGCTATCCAAGTCTAAGAAACTGTAGAGGTTCAACAAGTTGTCCAAGTCCAAGAAGATGTAGAGGTCCAACAAGTTGTCCAGGTCGAAGAAGCTGTCCAGGTCCAAGAGGCGCTGGTTGTGCAAAGAAGAAGAACTACGAGGAGAATAAGGAGATCAAGAAGAAGAATAAGGAGGAGAGTTATCTTCACTTCTTTTGATAATGATGAAGCACCTTATACATGAAGTAACTTTATGTCAGCTAGGGCATTTAGATTTGATTATTAAAAAATGAAAGTGTCTTTGTTGTCTTCAAAATGCAGGAGTTTTTGTTGTCTTCAGTATGAAACATGCACTTTGAATGATAATGACTTCATATATTTGAATGATAGTGTCTTTAATTTAATGTTTGTTAATTTATGTAGCTTATGTTTGTTAAAAATATAGCAGGAATCATTTTATTATTGTCTCAATATCACACATTTTCAAACCAGACTTTGACTAATTAGTTGTCTTATGAATCACATGCCTTGAAAGAGATGTGGGTTAAACATAACCTTTGCATCTTCTTATTGTCTAGATGTCACAGAGATTGGTGTTATTGAACTGGCGTTCGACAGGTCCCGCAATTCTGAGTTTGACTTAAAATGTTTCAAACATAGAAACAGAAAAGTAAATATTAACACAAAAAGAATTCATTCTTCAGAGAGAAGAAACTTATCTGGCATTCATATAATCCACTCCTCACAAACTTAAACTTACCGACCAATTATACTCAACCTACAATACTCCTCAATATCATCCAGCATCGCTCACAATAGTGTCCATCTCTGACACACTGAGCTAAGAGAACAACTGTATTACTCTCGTCGATGCTCTCGCACCCGACTCAAACAACACAGAGGCATTAAGCTCTGATACCCATAAAGATTATTAGCTCTAAATCTATCTCTAGCATCCAGAAACTAATAGATAATCATCCCTAATCAAGGTTTGGGATGTTTATCTCTAACACAACCCAAACCCCGAGCATAAAGCAAAAAATCAAGGAGAATCACCGATTAAGATTTATAAAGCAGATTTTATACAACGCCATGGGCGATAAATATACATAAGATCAAAGTAAATACATATACAAAACCCAACAAATGAAAAATACATAAAGAAGAAGAGAAATGAACCAAAAATCTCCTAGTTTGTCAGCGTTGATCGATGATCAATCCACCCCGGATCATCCTTGTGCAAGCTCTATAGTTGTTTACTAAGCTTCTGTCATAAAAAAATATGAAGAAATGAAGTTTGATGGAGTGGGAGCAAAAAATACCCAAAACCATAACCTAAAAAAACCTGAAAATGTGACTTTATAGGCAAAAATGGGTTCCCAGGTTCGCACTGCGAACTCCTGTTCGCCCAGCGAACAAATGTCGCCTTAGCTACTGCCAAAATAGTGTTTTCCAGGCTTCTGGGAAATTTTTATTCGCCCAAAGTTCGCAGTGTGAACTATTGGCGAATTCGCTCGCCTCCAGTTCGCACAACGAACATGACAGCAAACCAACACTTGTTTCAATCATAACTTTTGAACCGTAAATCCGTTTGAGGCCCGGACGAAAGCGTTGGAAAGCTTATTCAATGCTCTATCTAAAAATGACTAAATATAAACCAAATTGATGAAATTTATCATCATTTTTTTAGCCTTATTCTTTGATGAATTGCTAAAAATTGCTTTCTTGAAGCTTAGCCTTTAGCCTTTATTACTCAATGCTCCAACAATGCTCAAATACCTATAAAATGAATGGAAAGCAATCAAACGATACAATATATACACAAAAATACTAGTTTACACTAAATATACACTTTTTCAAACAAAGTGGTGGTTTTATTAACAAAAAGAACTGATAAGTGCCACAAAACTATTACTCAAAATATCGACAATTTGACACTTATCAGTTAGATGACTGACTTATTGGGCATTTTTCATCATGATCCCAATTGAATCAAGAAAAGTGGTCAACATGAAAGTTGTAGAGGATGTTTCCAGCTTTCCAAAGAGTCCAAGAATACAAATTTATCATGCTTGAGCTATGAGTTTCGAAGAGATGATGTTGGCCTTTCCAAGCTGAATTCTAGGTCATCTACATGGCAAGCTTTATGACCAAATCCAAGCCTAAGCTACATGATCTTACTTTTTAGGCTATCTTGCTTCTAAATCTCAACATGATCAGAGAATTAAACAAGTCTTTGATGCATTACACAAAAAATTAAAGCTTTGTCCAAGTCTTGATACCATTTATGGAAGTTTTTGCTTAAAGCTTCATAGCCATTTTGATAAAGTTTGCTTTTGCCTACAACTTGTGAATTGAGCCTCCAACTTGTTTTATCAGATCAAAAGCAATCTCCAATGCTCATAAGCAACCCCTAAACTTCAGAAAAGCATCATTACCTTCCTCATTTCACTCCACCTTTCCATCATGACACAAGTATGGTTTCTTGTGCAAAAGGAAACCAAACCTCCAAACCAGCATTCCAATTAAACTAAACCTAATTATTGTAAGTTAAATAGACCATTTGAAACCTCTATAAATAGAGGGCCAAGCCTCAGAATTAAAAGACCAGAATTTGCATATGAACCTCCATTGTTGAAATAACCTCCATTTCATAAAACTTGTCAAAACCTTCAACAGTCACAAAACAGCCAAACTACCTATCCACACACACAACAAATCATCCCTGTCAACTGTCCAAACCATCCATTTCATAAAAAACCCTCAGAATCTAAAAGTCATCTCTCATTTGCTCAACAGTTGACCTTCTGTCCAAAACACTCTAAATCTTCATCCAAGCCATTTCCATTCAATCTAACCATCCAAACACCATCCATAAACTTCATATCAACTGTCCAAAGTGTCATTTTGCATATGTAACATCATTTGCATCAAGATCAAATTCTCACTTTGTCACTTTGCAAGAGGAATCGTGTAAGGAGTTTGAAGATGTTTCAATACAAAGTAAGCATCCTAAAAGCATCCTAGAGGTCCATGTGAGATTTTTGGATCATTAACCACCTTCAAGAAGCTGAATTAAAGAGGCATTGGACCTACTCCAATAGGTAAGCCTTGAACCTCTGCAACTATGTGATCCTTGCATAATTTTCATCCATTTGAGTTACAAAAATACTTGCCATAATGTAGACATCATTTCCCCTATGCCAATTGGCCTGAATCCGTGTTGTATGGAATTTCATTTTTAGATTTTCATTTTAGGGTTCTTTCTGGTTTTAGTCGGATTATTTACAATGTGTTGATAATTAATGAAATTAAGTTGTACCATTGTGTTCCTAGTGAAAAATTAAATAAATTACATTTTTATACCATATGATTTCATTGAGAATTGAGGAAGTTGGCATTTTGAAAGAATTGAAAATGCTGGTTGAGAGTTTCAGATGAGGAAGATGATGATGGCGCGATGGATCCATTTGAAAACATTGTCTTATTATATTATTGTTTGGTTGTGTTTTGTGTAACAAATTGGCATTACGTCGTATTGGTTATTGTGTTTGGTTTGTGTGTGCTTGGATGCGTCAGGTCTGGGGTTCGAATTCCCCTTACCCCAAACCTTTTGTATTTTATTTTTGCATATTTCCACATGGATCTTAATATATTATAGCATGCGCGTGTTATGTTACCAACCTGAGTCACATGGCCTAGTGGTAAGATTTTAAGCAGTAAGCATGGGTGTGTGAGTTCAATCCTTGAAACCAACAAATCCTTTTTTTTTACCACTTGTTCATTTTACTTTCTTTTCTTATTTTTCTTTGATCATTTCACATGTTCCTTGTATCTTTTTGAACTGAATTTTTGCACACTTGTTATTTGTCCTGTGTATTTTATGAATGTATGAAAAGATACCAAAAATAATATTTATTTTGTCCATTTTTGTCATGTTGAAAACTTGTTCTTTTTATGTGACTTTTAGGACTTCTAAGGATTGTTCTTTGTTTGTTTCCTTGACTTAATTGATCATAAACATTTGTATGGCTATAACATGATGTATACCAAGTTTGGTTGACTTTCTCTTTGAAAAAGCCTTGATTAAATGGTTTGTTTAAGTGATATCTTTAGATTTTAATCTTACTTGACCATTTGAAGCTTCTTGATGCATGTTTAGGACTTCCACTTGAGTTTGGTCTTTAATTTTTGATTCAATCATATCTTAATGTCTTGTTCATTGTGTTCACCTTGTTAATTATGAACATGTTTAAGTGTTTCTTTCATAAAATCATATTTGTTGAAGCATGCTTACATCTTCTAGGGTGTAGGATAGATCTTGGTTTTAACCTGCTCTTGTTTCTTTTCTTTGAATTGTGTGTATGTGGTTTCCTTTTAGGAATAAGTGTTGTTTTAACCATGTTCCTTATGATTCATGGATTCATATTTGTATGCTTTGATTTATGTCTTTTACTTTTGTGATGCCCATCATGTTCACAAGTATTTCCTTCATAAACTTCCACAATGTTAAGCATGTCTCTTGCCTTATGTTTGTTCATGAGTTGTTTCTTGTGATGTTATGTAAGCCTTTGTTATGTCTTGTTTATGTTCACCATATTTCAATGCCTAAAATCATGTTGTTGTTTTGTTCATAATGTTTATCAATTCATACATGTTTACGTGATCAATCATTGCTATCCATTCCAAGGGACGAGGCTTGTTGTTGATATCCTTGTCATTTGCATTTGCATTTGCATCTTTACATCTTCTTGTACATATATCTCTTGTAATCCTAGAACTTGCTATCCCTTAGGAAGTCTCCCTTATGATTACCTTCAACTTAGACATCTTCAATTAGGGCTCTCCCTTTTATAAACTCAAAACCACTTTCATTAAAAACCTTGACCATAAGTCATTGACTTTTTCAAACTCTTTTCTTAACAAATGCTTCAAGACATCTTAAGCATATTCAAATTCTTTCACAAGACTAAAAAACACAAACTCAACTCAAACCTTTTGCCACTCTGGCTTTCCAATTTAAAAACTTTTCAAAATAGACTAGACATGAGTCATCCTTAGTTGAGATATAATCCTCCTACCCCACAACATTGTGAGAACGATGTTGATTCTTTTCCACTTGAGAGAGGTATGTGGCATACTTGTTGATTATATCCAAGTTGGAGTCCTTCTCTCAATGTGAAGCAAAGATCCCTCTTCCACATGTTTGTGGTGGATAAGTTAAGTAATCTCCTTAAGATGAAAATTTGTCTCTTCTTCAATAAAATCCACTACAACAAACCCGTTTCAATTTTTACCCTAAACTACGAGGTTTTGATCCTTTATTGGCATGTAGGCACAAGACTTTGTGTCTTACCAAACACAAAAACAATAAAAAACATTTATCTTCTCATCTCCCCAATCAATCCCAAATAGCAAACAACTTTAACAAAAAATACAAATTTAACAAGAGGTTCCTATAGAGTACTATAGATACTTAGGGTGCTAATACCTTACCTTAGTATAACCAACCCCAAAACCTTAAATTCTCTTTATTGATTTGCTTTGCTTTGCATCGCATGTTTATGGGTGATTCTTTCTTTACCCATTCCCTTGGATAAATTAAAGATCGGTGGTGATATCTTAAGATTCATGAAGCCTAGCTAACTCAATAGCTATGGTCTCCGATTCTCACCGCGACAGAAATGGCGACTCCACTGGGGAATCTCCTACTAAGAGGGTTAAACCTAACTTGTTTTATATGTATTATTTGTATATATTTGTTTGCTATATGTGTGGGTTTCTTTGGGTGATCATATTGTGGTGAGATAAGTCTTAACCCAGACTTGAGAGCACAAAGAAGATAGGAAGGGTGGTATAGTCAAAGAGACTTTGAGGGAGTAATCCTGGAAAAGTTGAACGAGTAATCGTGAAAACATTTACTACTTTTGACCAAGGAGCCTGAGAAGCTGAGGACCTTAGTTACCTCTTACCCCACTTGGCCTAATTAGGATGTAGTGTGATGGCTATGAAGGTGTAAACCTAAAATAGTTGATACGCGATACTACACTCAAATGAGATTCTCTTGAGAATATTATTGATTTCCAAGTAATTGGTGTGTTAATGATATCCGAAAGATGGATCAATGACTTTGGGAACTTGTTAGAACCTTGTCTTGCAGATACATAAAACCCATAGTACATACCCTTAGGATGGTTAGACAATGGCTCCATGCTTGTGATCTCAAACCCTAAACCCACATGTTTGTATATATGTGAATATGTGTATATGTGTGTGTGTGTGTGTGTGTGTGTGTGTGCATTCACCCATTCATGCATTCATGCAACATTTTTCTAACTCTTCAAAGAACTTAGAGTTATTTTGCAAACATCATAGGATTTACAATGGACTTTGGAAGGAGAAGGACCCAAAAGTACACTTTCAAAAGCCCAAAGTTGGAAGATTTAAGGAAATTAGGAGGGTTGGTTATAGACTCTTTGGCTTTCAAAGACAAGTATGGAAGGTTCTTATCTCTGTTGAAGCTCAAGGTGGTAGATGGAATTCTCTCTACCTTGGTGCAATTTTATGATCCCCAATATCATTGCTTCACTTTTCCCAACTATCAGTTGATGCTAACTTTGGAGGAATATTCTTGTTTGATTGGACTACCTATCTCTTCTCAAGCTCCTTTCTCTGGTTTGGAAGAGATTCCTAGAGGACAAGACATTGCAGAAGATACCCACCAAAAACTGTTAGAGATTAAGGCTCACATGACAACTAAGAGGGGACTTCTTAGATTGCCTGCCAAGTTTTTGATTGAGAAAACTCAATACTATGCTGACATGAAGAGTGCAGGTGCTTTTGAAGCGATCCCTACTTTACTCATCTATGGAATTTTCCGCTTCCCCAATGTCGAAGACTTTGTTGACATTGATGCCATTAAAATCTTCTTAATTGTAAATCTAGTTCCGACATTGCCTGCAGATGCCTACCATTCTATTCATATAAGGAACTCTCTTGGTGGAGGGATGATTACTTGTTGCATCTTATTGCTCTACAAGTGGTTTATTTTGCACTTGCCTTGGTCTGCTAGCTTTTGGGATCTCAAGGATGGTCTTCATTGAGTGGTATAATCCTGCTTATGGGGGTGGCAATTATTGACAGTTGTGGTGAGTTTTCCAACGTACCTGTTCTTGGTACAAAGGGATGCATAAGCAACAATCCAGTTCTAGCTCACTAACAGATTGGTTATCCTATGAAGGATAAACCTAATACTATCCATTTGGAGGGACTTTTCTTCAAAGAGGGTGAGAATCCAGTGCTTAAAGAGAAGATCGTGCATGCTCGGCATCATGTTCATAGGAAAGGAATGACAGTATTAGGGAAACCTGATTGTGTCTCTTTGGAGCCTTATCTCCAATGGGTGCAAGATAGGGCTATCAAGCTGAAGATGCCTTATCGCCATCATGAGCCTCTACCCATGGCTGCTAGAGAACCCACATTGATCTTTATGAGTGAGAAGGAGAAGCTTAAGATTGCTTTGACTAAAGCAAATCGAGAAAGGGACGCTTGGAAGAACAAGTACCAAGTTGTCAACCATGAGAATGAGGAACTCCAGAAGCTTCTAAAGCAGAAGGATGAAGAAGACTGTGCTAAGAAGAGGAAGGCGCCAGAGGATTTATTTTCCTCTAGCATGCCATCAACTCGTGTTGCTAGTTCAGACGTCCCTCCGACATTAGTTGCATGGAAGTTGTACGTTGACAAACTCATACTCGAGAAGGCTGAGATGAAGGAGCAGATCAAGAAGCTTACAAGGAGGTTGCAAGGAAGAGAGGGATCTTCCCATCAGATTGCTTAAGACTTTTATTCTTCCATTTCTTGTATTGTCCAATTTGTTAGGACTTTTGAAAGTTTGTACTTCCTTTTGTAATCCTTCAAATTTAATCAACAAAATGAGACTTTTTAGTTATTCAAAATATGTTCTCCATTTTATGGTGTTTGCAAATATAACTTTTGAGTTCCTTGAAATTCATTTGCATTTTTGAATTTCCATGCATCATTAGCATTGCATTCTTTGCATTCCAGGTACTTACTCTTGTTTCTTCCTCCAATAGTCAAGCTGAGTCATCGGTATAATACTCGAGCTAGCCATCAACGAAGAATGGATAAGTTGGAACGAGAAAACAGAGAGCTCAGGGAGGAAGTTGACACTTTGAGAGAACATATGGGAAGATTTTCTACTATGATGAAGACTCTGGTGGACAATCAAGAACAAGAGAACCAGGAACTCCGTGAAGAGGTCACAAATTTGAAGATTGGTAAACAGCGTCTGATTGCTTTGGTTAAATATCTGGTTATTTCTCAGCGTCAGCCTAACCCTCTTCCTTCCGCTCACCAGCAGCCTAATTAGAGGGATGAATTTAAAGATATTTCAGTGTCTTATGCTAATTTGTATCCTGTCTTAGTGCAGAAAGGTTTGGTCAAGACAGAAGCACCACCTGCTATTCCTGAGATTCATAGGAGTTATTTCAAGGTTGATTCCTTCTGTCCATTTCATAAAGGAGCACATGGACACGACATTGAAGATTGTTTTTCTCTCAAGGAAGAAGTGCAAAAGTTGGTCCAAGAAGGCATTCTGTCCTTCAAAATGTGTGACCCCAAGGTTCAAGTCAGTTTGATGCTAGAACGTGGAACGGGTTCTTCTGTGCACATGGTTAATTGATACTCTGGGGTGTTGTTCATGTGTCTAAGTAATTTTTTTTCTTTCTTTTGTTGTTGTTTTAAAACTCCTCGCTCTGCCCAAGGTGAGAGAGTTGTTGTGTGGGATTTATTTTCATAATTCCCTTTGCTCTGCCCAAGGAAAAGGTGATCTTGTGTTAGGACTTTTGTTTCAAAATTGCTATCATTAATAAAATTACCATTTTGTGATTCCATCTTACTTGTTTTACTTTTCTACTTTTCTGGAAAATGGTAATCATAAAAAACCAAACAAATCTAATCACTTTGCATATTTTGCACACACTTTCACATTCACAAATTCTAAAATAAAGTAAATCACATGTGCAGATTATTGCATGAACAAACAATCGAAAACAATGACCCAATGCCTTCACCAAACTTTGAGTTTCATGTGTTCGAAGCCGAAGAAGAAGAGGAAGAGGATGAGATTTCCCGGTTACTTGAGAATGAAGACAAAGCCATTCAGCCTTACAAAGAGTCTGTAGAGGTCATCAACTTGGGAACATATGAAGACCGTAAAGAGGTAAAGGTTGGAGCATTGCTTATGCCTGTTGTGAAAGAAAGATTGATTGAGCTACTCAGGGAGTACGTTGATGTGTTTTCTAGGTAGTACCAAGATATGCCCAGTCTTGACACTGATATAGTGGAGTATCAATTGCCTTCAAAGCCAGAGTGTCCGCCAGTCAAGCAGAAACTCATAAGAACTCATCCATACATGGCCTTGAAGATTAAATAAGAGGTACAGAAGTAAATTGATGCAGGTTTCCTCATCACGTCTGAGTATCCACATCGTTTAGCTAGTATTATGTCTGTGCCGAAGAAAGATGGTAAGGTCCGCAACTGCGTTGGTTACTGAGACTTGAACAAAGCCAATCCGAAGGATGACTTTACTTTGCCACACATTGACATGTTGGTCGATAACACTGCAAAATATAAGGTATTCTCTTTTATGGATGGTTTCTTAAGTTATAACCAAATCATAATGGCTCCCGAAGATATGGAGAAGACATCATTCATTACACCTTGGGGCACCTTTTGCTACAGAGTTATACCTTTTGGTCTGAAAAATGTTGGCGCAACCTATCAAAGGGCCATGACTACTCTTTTCCATGATGTGATGCATAAGGAGATTGAAGATTATGTGGACGACATGATTGCCAAGTCCAAGACTGAAGAGGACCATGTTGGATATTTGTTGAATTTGTTTCAACGGTTGAGGAAATAGAAACTCTGTTTGAACCATAACAATTGCACATTTGGTGTTCGTTAAGGAAAGCTCTTAGGTTTCATCGTTAGCCAAAGAGGAATTGAAGTAGATCCTGGCAAAGTTAAAGCCATACAAGAGATGCCAGCTCGAACTACAGAAAAGCAGGTCAGAGGTTTCTTAGGGCGTATGAACTACATCTCTTGGTTTATCTCGCACATGACTGCCACTTGTGGATTGATATTCAAGCTTCTAAAAAAGGATCAAGGTTGTGTTTGGATTGATGAATTCCAGAAAGTGTTTGATAGTATCAAAGAATACCTCCTTGAGCCTCCCATTCTGATTCCCTCAGTTGAAGGAAGGCTATTGATCAAGTATTTGAATATTTTGGAAGATTCCATGGGACGTGTGCTTGGTCAACAAGACGAGACAAGAAAGAAAAAACATGCTATTTACTACTTGAGTAAGAAATTCACTGATTGTGAGTCTCGGTACTCAATGCTTGAGAAAACCTGTTGCGTTTTAGCTTGGGTCGCACGACGTCAACGTCATTATATGCTAAGCCACACAACTTGGCTGATTTCCAAAATGGATTCGATCAAATACAGTTTTGAGAAGCCTACTCTGACTGGAAGGATTTCCAGATGCCAGATGTTATTTTCAGAGTACGACATTGAATACCACACTCAGAAAGCCATCAAGGGAAGTTTTTTGGCTGACCATCTAGCTTATCAACCTATTGAAGATTATCAACCTGTCCAGGATGATTTCCCCGATGAAGACGTGATGTATCTAAAGATGAAAGATTGTGAAGAGCCTTTACCAGATGAAGGACCTGAACTAGATTCTCAATGGGGTTTAATTTTTTATGGTACTGTAAATGCCTATGGAAAAAGGATTGGGGAAATGATTGTAACTCTTCATGGATCTCATATCCCATTCACTGTCAGATTAACCTTCACCTGTACAAATAATATGTCTGAGTACGAAGCGTGCGTCATAGGCCTTGAGGAGGCAATTGATCTGAGAATCAAGAACTTGGATGTGTATGGTGATTCTACTTTGATGATCAACCAAATCAAAGGAGAGTGGGAGACTCGTCAAGACGGTTTGCTTCCATACAGAGAATATGCAAGAAGATTACTCCCCTTCTTCAACAAAGTTGAGTTTCATCACATTCCTCGTGACGAGAATAGAATGGTAGACACTTTGGCAACTTTGGCTTCCATGATTATGGTAAACCGTTGGAATGATTGTCCCAAGATCAACGTCATGCGTCTCGACAGACCCACTCATGTGTTTTCAATAGAAGAAGTTAGTGATGATAAGCCTTGGTATTATGATATTGAGCTTTTCCTCCGAAAACAAGAGTACCCACATGGAGCGTCCAACAAAGATAAGAAGACATTGAGAAGATTGGCTGGTAACTTCTTAAACAACGATGTGCTTTACAAGAGAAACTTTGACATGGTCTTGCTAAGATGTGTTGACAAGCGAGAAGCAGACATGTTAATTACTGAAATTCATGAAGGTTCCTTTGGCACCCATGCCAATGGACATGCTATGGCGAAGAAACTTTTAAGAGCATACTACTATTAGATAACGATAGAATCTGATTGTCACAAGTTTTTAAAAAGTGGCACAAGTGCCAAATCTACGCTGACAAAATTCACGTACCGCCAACTCTTCTTTATGTCATCTCTTCTCCATGGCCTTTCTCCATGTGGGCGTTAACATGATTGGTATGATTGAGCTAAAAGCTTCTAATGGACATCGCTTTATCTTGGTGGCAATTGACTACTTTACCAAATGGGTAGAAGCCGCTTCATTTGCAAATGTCACCAGACAAGTGGTTGTAAAATTTATCAAGAATCAACTCATCTGCCATTATGGCGTGCCAAGTAAAATCATCACTGACAATGGGTCAAATTTCAACAAATGAATGATGAAGGAGTTGTGTGAGGAGTTCAAGATTGAACATCATAACTCTTCTCCTTACAGACCTAAGATGAATGGTGCTGTTGAGGCTGCAAATAAGAATATAAAGAAGACTATTTAGAAAATGGTTATCACATACAAGGAATAGCATGAGATGCTCCTATTTTTTTGCATGGGTATCGTACTTCAGTACGCACATCAACAGGGGTAACCCCTTTCTCACTTGTTTATGGTATTGAAGCTGTACTCCCAGTAGAAGTTGAGATTCCTTCTATGCGAGTTCTGATGGAGGCTAAACTCTTAGAAGCTGAATGGTGTCAAAATAGATACGACCAGTTGAAGTTAATTAAAGAAAAGAGGATGATGGCTTTATGCCATGGTCAGCTGTACCAGCAGAGGATGAAGAAAGCTTTTGACAAAAAGGTTCGACCTCGTGAATTCAAAGAGGGCGACCATGTGCTTAAGAAAATCCAATCTTTCCTCACTGATTCTAGGGGCAAGTGGACTCCTAACTATGATGGCCCATGCATTATCAAAAAAGTCTTCTCAGGCGGTGCTTTAATTATCGCAACTATGGATGAGGATGAGATCACTCGTCATGTGATTGTTGATGCAGTTAAAAAGTACTATGCCTAAAAAAATAAAAAGAACAACTCGTTAAGTCGAAAACCCAAAAGGGCGGCTTAGGCAAAAACGAGCGTCTCGGTGGATTGAAAACCCGAGAGGGCGATCCAGACAAAAATTAGAGACATAAAAAAGAAAAGTTATCCCGGTAGATTAAAAACCTGAAAAGGCAATCTAGGCAAAAGTTAGGGATAAGGCTAGTCAACTGCATCAAATCGGATTGGATTGTCAAAAGCCATTTCTATCATCAAGGACTCATCAGTCGGAACGTCAGAAGCTCAGAGCATATGGAACTTAAAGTTGTTCAGGAGGATAGTGTCATACCCCAAATTTGTCCTACCTGTGTATGGATTTCATCTGTACATTCATTCACTAACAATTATTCGAAAATTCAAAAAAATATGTTGTTTCAACTTTCATTTTTTTTCTCATTGTCTGAGCTCAGTTGCAAAGTTGAATCAGGGCTCATTTGAGGTTCAATGGTCAGACAAGTTTGTTCTAAGATCAAGGTCTGGGTGTGATTCAAATGGTGTATGTGTGAAGTTCAAATTACGGTTTCTGTTTTAATTCAGGTTATCTGTTTGGATCAAGTTGTTAGACTGTGCCAAGTTATCGGTGTTTCGTGTTTTGTCTCAATCAGGGCTTTGGTACCAAGAAGATCATATCAGGATTTGGGAGGGTTTACACCTTATTGCATTTGTGAATCCAGCTCAAGTGCAGTGTATGTTTAAGATCAGTCAAAATGCGCATTTGTGGATCTAACTCGAGAATTCATCTTTATTTTCCATTTCATTTTTTCTCAAGTCATGATATAAAAACCCATGCTTCTAAAGAATCTCATCACAAATTCCATATGCTCTAAATACATAATTCATAAATTCCAAAAATAGAAAAATAAGCCCATCACCATTTTCATTTTAAGTCCACATTCACACAAAAGTACAAGAGTTCATGAGGAAAAGCCCTTATTTTTTGTCAAAGTCTACAATGAAGGTCTATACATTTTTTACACATTACATACTTGAGCAAAAGGAGAAATAAAAAAGTGATACACAATGAAAAAGAAAATTGGCTGCAAGGTGGACAGAAGGAATTCCTCGGATACACACCCGTCACAACGCCACTAAATCCCAATTTCAGCCGAGCATGCCATGAGAAATCTGGAAAACTCTCTAGCCAAAACAACATTCAAGCATAAGCCAAACCACACCATAAACCTGCAAAAATACTAACAACATATGACAACATATGACAGAAGAAAACTTGACCCCACAAATTTGTTACACAAGCCCCACACAAGATTTTCCAGGCAATTTCATCAGGCCCCATACGCATCACATACTGAAACATAAATAACCACAATTCCTAGCCAGCTAAGGTAACTCGTTTCACCAAATAGTATTCAACGTCACAACCAAGCAAACCGACCTGCAAAACAACAAAAACGTCATGAGCAGTAACAAGCCATATGCTACACAACCTGCACAAAACAATAGCAAAACAAAAGAGCATTTTCTTTCATGCCACACAACGATAACCTCACGCATATGACAACGAAGTTCTCACGCACCACCTCACAATTTTAGGAACCACACAAAAGACACCACAACTTTGCAAATGAGAGCGACTTGCGCAACAACGTCAAATTAGTGACAATGTTTTCAAAACAAAATACAGCAGCACTACAAAATTGCACCCTTTCATTTAACCAGAAAAACCCTGATAAATTTTTTCTCCTAACCTTCATTAGCCTCTCTTCAACCTTCATCAATCTCCTACCATCTGCTTCGATCAATCTTAAAAACAAACCCCTAAATCATTTCAACCCTCATCACCAAACCCCAAATCCATATCAAAACACAACACATTTTCAGATTAGAAACAAAAGGGATGAAGAGAGAAAGTTGAACAAAACCAAAACAAACACCAATTGAAACCCAAAAAGAATCAATCAGATCTAGAAAGAAGTACGAGACAAAGCGATCTGAAACGAACGAAAAACGGCGAGAAGAAGGTTGAACGTATTATGGCCGTGTTGATTTACTTCTCTGTTTTCTTTTGACGGACTCGATGCATTGAATTTTCACTAAAACACTTTTTCCTCTTGATGCTTTTTTCCAATTTATTTTCATGGTCACCATAGGTTTTATTTCCATTTGATTTAAGAAAAGTAATGGATTACGCGTGAGTTAGGAGAAGCCAGTGTGTGTCTTTTTTCTTGGCTGAGTTTCTTTAACCCTTTATGTTTCTTTCGTGAGCTTTGGGGTTTTGAGCCCATCAATTATGTTGTTGACACCTCCGGCGAATTAGTTCACCCCCTGCCAGCTTCTTGGTTACCTTGAGCTTCATGTCCCATTGATTTACTCGCCCCGTCCCCAATACCCATTGTTTAATATTTTTTTTATTATTCTTTAGTTTTTTCTTAAACAAGTTTTTATTTGAATCTTTTGTTTAATCTTTCTTTTACACTTTTAATTTGTCTATGATTAATCCATTTAGCTTAATGATTCATATCAATGTTATTTGGATTCTCTTTTTATTTTTGGTCAATGATATATTAAAAGGTCATAGATTGTTGATTTGAATAAATCGACGAAAAATCTTGATCAATATGAGATAGTCTTCTTTTTGCTTTGCTTTTTATTGTTGGTCAATGAAAGTCTAAAATCGTAGATTGTTGATTAATCAATTTAAAATCTTGATTAAGACGAGACCGATTTTGTTTCAATTTCCATTTCCATTCCATTTTGATTTCCATTTCATTTCATCTTCGATTTTATTTCGTCTTCGATCAATGAAGTCTGTTTATTCACGAATGTTGGTTAGTTGAGGTTGTTTAACCTTCATTATTTCAAATCTATAGTTAATGATCATCGAGATTATTTTCTATACTTTGGGATCGTGATAGGTTACCTTTGATTAATCAATGCAAGTTTGTATTAAGACAAGATCACCCGCTTTTCTTTTCGTGTGGCACTATTTCCTTAGAGAATGATTCACAATATCATTTCTCTATCGTGTTTTAACACAAAGATCAATTGCCCGACCTCCTATAGCATGATTTTCATCATAGATCGTGCTACGATGGTTTAGCACTAAAGTTGACCTGATTCATTCGATTAATAACAATTAATGATTAATCTACTAATTACTAACTTTAATTTCTGTTCAATATTCTTTATTTACATTTTCATCAATTATCTTGCTCATATTATCATTCATATGTTCATATCATATTCATCTTATTCATATCTTGCTTATCTAACCATTTCCCTGTTCATACTTTTCAAAACACAATAAAATTATCGAAACCATAAAAAACTCAATTGGTGGACTGTTGGTTACTTTTCCGAGCAATGAAACTTTGACTCTGTATAGAAACCCTAGCTAGGAGATTTTGTCCGACTCTTGCTCAAGGCTTAGTTTAGGACACCTTGCACACACACAGCTTCCTCTTGGGCTACCTTACAATGAGACCTTTTATTTCATGCAATCCCTTGTAACTTACATGTACCCCGCTGCCATTCAGATGTACGCATTCGTTTTTCTTTGATTGTGGTTTGTTTACTAGGAGCGCCCCTAAGGACTAGCATATATAAAACAATTTTCAAACTAATTCTCGATTCGTCTTCGAGCCATTTTCAAAACACCCCCGTAAGTTGATTGCTCATTAGCATTCGCCATCAACCTATTGCACACACTCTCACATTCCGTCGTGGTTTCGTTACTAGGAGCACCCTTAGGCACTAGGATCGATTCACACCCTTTTTCAATCAAACCCCCGATTCTTAGTCGAGCCGTTTTCAAAATCAACCTTTTAAGCCGAGTGCCTTTTGCCTCGCAATCAACCTCTTCGCATACAAACAAACACTTGATCCAACGTCAAGCGGATTTTCACAATCAAACCTCAAAATGACTAATAACTATCGAAACTCTTTTCAAGGTGAAAAATGTGGGGTTGAGCCTTTGACATCTCTTCAGTTCTAGGTGCGAGTTCTCTTACTCGTGTGTGAGCAATTGACGCCTTTAAAACACTTCCAACTCGACAACCTTTCAAACCATTCTTCCAACCATTCACCATTCCAAACACTTTTCAAATAATTAAACCTTTTAAAACTCACCCACCTTAGATGAAAAAGAGAGAGAGCCAAGCCTTTGACTCATTCTCCCGGTTACTTGGGCCCGAGGAGCCTTTCTTAAGCTTCGAGTAATCGTCATCCAAACATCAACTTCAAACCTCCCTTCTTTTTGTGGTCGTATCCACGAACTACGGACACTCTGATTCTTCATTCATTCGAATGTAAGATACGTAGGCACAAGATTGCGATGATCTTGGCGAGCTACGTTCCCTCCATCTTCCGTTTTCCTCTTATCCTTTCTCGTAGTCGAACTACGATTGCTCTGATTACTCATTCTCGTCCGAATGGGCATACGTAGGAACAAGGGCCCCAATCCCTAGCGAGCAACCTATCCTAAAAACCACCTATTTTCCCTTAGCATCGTTTCCTTTTATCTTATCAGTTCGTATTTATCATTGAGAAGAAAACAAATAAGTTTAGCTAACGTTCATCACAATTCGAATTAACAGGTTCCCGTTGAGTACAACAGACGTGAGGGGGTGCACGTACCTTCCTTTCACGTAACCGACTCCCAAACCCAGAATGTGGTTGTGATGACCATGTTCTTATCTCCTTAAATGTTTTCTCAATATTTTCCTTTCCCTATTTTGGGATAAATAAAGTTCGGTGGCAACTCTGTCGAACCGCAATTTCTTCCGCGCCTTTCGCGCGAGGGTCGTGTCTTCGATGATTTTTTGAGGTGCGACAGCTGGCGACTCTGCTGGGGACAACATTTCTCCATGGAAGAGATTGTCAAGCCTATATTGATTCAAATCGCGAGCTCATTAGCTTCGCTTATCTGTTTTCTTCTCATTTCTTTATTTACTTATTTATTTCCTTTCCTTATCTGTGTTACCTTTTGTGACATTGTTCGGTTGTTCTGATATTGGGTACTTTGTGAGATGGATCTACACCCGAGTTCGAGTATAACCCTAGGATTAGGATGGTGGTTGTGTAGTGGAGACTTGTGTAGTTTCATCCTGTGAGCCGAAGCGAAAACCCCGCTTGGAGTAGATTCCCTTGGACATGTTATTGTTGTGGTGAGCCTTTGCCATGTAGATAATGTTTTCGAGTTTGAATCGTTGATCCCAAGGACCATTAACCCGTTTATCCACGGTGGTTGGTAGTGTTAACTCCTTTTGGGTTAATACGAACACCCCAATCAGATGAGATCCCTTGAACGTATTACTTCTTGACAATAATATTTTCAACCTCGATCTATGACTCTGAGAACCTTTCTTAGAACCCGTGTGTCGATGGTTGTGTAGTGGACGCCTCTGAGGAGTCTTTCTCGTGGGGAAGATATGAAGACCTCACCTAGAGGAGATCATTTCGAGGATATTATAGCCGGATGAGGCTTTGTCATGGCTATAATGTCTTTGAAATATATCCATGACTCTAGGCACCTACCCGTCTTAGAAACCTACCCGTGGGCTTGCTTTGATCAGAAACTTTTGTTGTTGACCCGTTACCTCCGGCCAACCTCGGAACTCTTTGAACCTATGATCTGTGATCTGCGATCTTGGATCTTGCATCTTGCATTGCATCATGTCATATCATATCAGTGCATTGCATGAGTTATGCATCTTGCATTTCATTCCAAGATCAGGAACTTATTTCGCCTTCCTTCTTCTCAAGTAAGTCAAGTTGATTCCTCGACACCAATACGTAACTTGAGCCGATACCAGAAATATGATGGAGCAGATTCAACAAGACCAAGCTCCCTTCAGAGAGAAGTTGGACTCTATCAAGGGAAAGATCGACCAGATTCTCGAAGCCATCATGATGGCCAGAAAAGAGGAAGAACTGCGTGAAGCCGCTGCCACCAACAACAATGTTCCTATGCAAGGATCTACCTCAAGGCTCGCAGTTCCTATTCCCAATCCTATCAATTATGGGATACAAATGAACTTTACTCCTGCCACTGAAAGAGCCATCTCTTAACCATTGACAACATCTGGAGTTACTATTAGAGCAATCCCACAAGCCCAACCTAATGTTACTCATATTCCTATCCCTTAAGATGAGGAAAATCTATAAGATCAGTATGATGAGGTGCAAAACTAACATGTTGCTATCCCCATTGCCAATCCTGCTGCTGCTCAGGATTCTGAAGCCATCAAGATGTGCCGTGATTTAGCTGAGAAACTCCGAGTCATGGAGGGACACAACTCAACTTCTCTAAATGCTCTGGAAATGTGTTTGGTGCTAGATGTTGTCATTCCTCCCAAGTTCAAGGTGCCAGAATTCTTGAAGTACAAAGGTCTCAGTTGTCCCAACATTCATCTGAAGATATAATGTCGCAAGATGGCTGCCTATGCCAGAGATGAAAAGATGATGATCCATTGCTTCCAAGACAGCTTGTCTGGAGCATCTCTCGAGTGGTATATGCAGCTGGAGCGTAGCAGTGTGCACACTTGGGATGAGCTATTTGATGCGTTTATCAATCAATACAAATATAACACTAACCTTGCCCCAAATCGTACTCAACTTCAGAGTATAGCTCAAAAGGACAACGAATCCTTTAAGGAGTACGTGCAATGCTGGAGAGAGCTAGCTGCAAGAGTGCATCCACCTCTTGTTGACCGTGATTTGATTGACATCTTCATGGGTACTTTGGAAGACCAATACTACGAGAAGCTTATTGGTAGTGTTTCTGATGGATTCTCTGACTTGGTAATTGTCGGTGAGAGAATTGAAGAAGGTATGAAGAGCGGAAAGATCCAAGGAGGTTCTAGCAGTCAGACTGGAGCAAAGAAGCCTTTTAATGGATACAAGAAGAAGGAGGGTGAAACAAATGCCATCTCTGCTCAGAAAGGGCAAGCTCAACAAGCTCCCGCTTCGATGCCTTTTCAAATCCCCTACTTCCAGTACCCGTATGTTACTGCTGCGTAATATGCTCCAATGCCTTATCAGCCAACTGTTCAAGTTCCAATGCCTCAGCAACAGGCTCCTCAACAACAATCATACAATTAACAAGGGTATAAGTATCCACCTCAAAATCAACAACAACGATCTGCTCAACAGCAGCGTCAGCCTAATCAGCCGAGGACAAAGAGGCCAGAAAGAAACTTTGATTGTCTGCCAATGACGTATGCTCAGATCTTCACTGGATTAATGGAAAAGAGGGTGATTACTCCGAGAGACCTAGCTCCTCCAAGTGTCATTCCCCCAAACTATGATGCTAATGCTCACTGCGAGTATCATAAGGGCGCTCCAGGACACCAGATTGAGGACTACAGAGCCTTTAAACACAAAGTTCAAGACCTGATCGCTTTGAAGGCTCTCACATTCAATGGGAAGTCTCCAAATGTCATCAACAATACTTTGTCATCGCCAAACTAGTACCAACATCAAATCAAGTCAAGTTCTTCTCCCTGAAGAAGGAAGTCATCATGCCACCCGTAATTTGCATTCTTGTATTTTGTCTTTGTTTGTTTAAGTACTGCATGCTTTAAACATTTTCGTTTGTATTTGGTTTTCTTAATGTAGTGATTATACATGTTTTGAATTAGTTATGTTATATTCACTAATTTTTTTCGTTTACTGCAAATCACCGACACATATTTCTCCATCACACTCTCTTTATCAACTGTTGTTTAGCAATGACTGGAGAGAGGATGATGAAAACGAAATACCCATAATTGAAAACCGTATGCTTTCAGACAAAATCTCGTCGATGATGTACATGCATTGTTTCAATCCCCGAAACATTGGAGAGACAAGGAGTTAATCCCTAGTTAACCACTTCGAGCCTAGAAGTAGCAGTTTCCTTCGGATATTCAAACCCTTACACTCAACCTGGGGCAGGGTAGTGTTCAGTTAATCCGACTACGGTTGTTCATCAATAACCCATGACTTGGCAGTCACTATCCTCCAACAAAATCAAATAAAAAACAAAGTCAAAAAAATCAAAAGCCTACTAAGTCAAACACCTCAAAAGAAGACTTAGGCAAAAATCGAGGCAATCCCGATGGACTCGAAAGGCGAAATCAGTCCATGCAAAAGTAGGGATCAAAAGTAAAATAAAAAAAGGCCCTCGAATCCTCAATAAAAACAAAATGAGTTCCAGTGACCATCGTATCAAAATCAAAAGGTCACTTACATCCATCAAAAACAAAATAAGGTGACTTCCATTTCGAGCAAACCTTGAATCATCACACCGTCAACCCTTTTGGAAGACAAACGTGTGCATAATTAATTGAATGTAGGACTGGAGATCATCATAAAGAAGGGGTGGGTACAAACCAAGTTTTGAGCCTAATATCCCTGTTTCATAAACCGTGAACCAGACCACGTTACAACCCTCGAAAGACCTAATTGAGGTGAGTTTTATTCTGAAAGCATACTATCACAAGGTTGCGTAAAGTGACTCCCCACATATTTGCTAATCTTCAACATTGGTGTCATTCCTCCTTGATATATCTTTCACACCAGCAAAATCAGAACAATGTCTGGGCTAACGGTCCATTCGTCTCACAATCACGACACTCCAATAAATGACTTTTTCAAAACTTGCATGAGCATTGCATTAAGATTACCATTTGTGAATGAACAATTTTAACTGCAAATCAGTGCTTGACATCAAGTCAACTCTAACAAGGGGCAATCAAAGAGGAACTTTAACTTGCATTGGTGTCGACCCGAATCAAGATTCCCTCAATACCCTTAATTTGGGGCAAATCCTTCAACAGCTCGATCAGGGGAAAGCTATCTCAAAGCATATCAAACCTCAGCTTCAACAGATCAGAATTGGTTAATCAGGGGCAGACCATTACCATGTTCAGACTGGGGAAAAACATGTTGTAAAAGGCATACTCTCTCTGTACCTTCAAGTTAGTCAAGCAAATTTAGTTAGACAATATCAATCATCAATTTCAGAGTAAGAGTAAAATCTTCATGAGCTGATCACGTCGCTACGCTCATTTTCAAGCTATTCTGACCGGCCATGAAGCCAAGTCATGGTTCTCTTAAAACGAATTCATGACTTATCATCAAGCAATAAAAAAGACCTCGAAAGTATCTTCGTCTGCTTTAATCATGTCATCTTCAACGAACTGAGTGTTGAGGAAATCAAACCCTCCCACCACCCAAAGTCTAATCCGCATTGGCAACTACCAAAAGTCCACCATGTTGGCACCTTCAAAACATACACAATCACCCGTCTGCAATCATATGCATCATACTCATCATGCGCATCGTATTCGACATCATAAACATCATGTGCATCATATGCATACAAAAAACCAAATCATACTTCCCCAACACTTGCATCTCCACCCGTCAGCATTTGCATTGCACTTCCATTTGATATGGTATATATTTACAAAATCGAGCATTCATACATGCATAAGTCAAGATCCATGATCAATCTCAAGATTCCAAAGCAATCTTCAGCCCAGTCAGGGGCATCTTCTGCAAATCCGTGGGCGTTCCTCACGAAGTTTTCAACCTTTTGTTGAACAAGTCAAGACTGCAAGACGATCTTAAGCCCAGTCATGGGCATCTTCTGCAATTCCATAGGCGTTCCTCACGAAGTTGTTTCAACCTTTTGTTGACCAAGCTCAAGACAATCCTTAGCCCATCTAGGGGCATCTTCTTCAAGTTCATGAGCATTCCTCATGAAGTTATTTCAACCTTTTGTTGACGAAGTTGTGATCTTCAAGCAAGTCAGTGGGCGTTCCCTATTGAGTTAGTCCTCTTCAACCTTTTGTTGGTAGAATTGTTATCCTCATGCCAGTCATGGTTTTTTCTCCAAGCAAAATTCAACCTCCCTCTTGGGCTTTCCCCAGTAAGTTGGTTCCTTTCAACGTTTTATTGATAAGAATGGTGTTCCTCAGTGACTTCTTGCCTAAACCTTTTGTTGATGTCTCCAATAATCCTCACTCAGCATATCCCTAGCAACTTGACCTTTTTTCAATTGCCTCACTATCATCCTTTTGGTGATAGTCAAACCCTGTCAACCCAATTCAACCTTCATCCTTTTGGTGTAGGTAACTCTCAAAATAAAAAATTTCCTATCATCCTTTTGGTGGTATCCATTCATGTTGCTTCAATTTAACCTTCAACCTTTTGGTGTTGGTGGTCCTCAAAATCAGGAAGTTTCTATCATCCTTTTGGTGGTAGCAACTTGTGTTGTTTGATCTAACCGTCATCCTTTTGGTGTCTGCGATCCGTGAACCTTTGGTCTGTGTATCATCCTTTTAGTGAACGACAGTCTTTGATATCGTTTTGCTTACTATTATCCTTTTGGTAGTAGTAAGTTGTGACCTCACTTTCATCCTTTTGGTGAAGGGTCATTGCGTGTGTTCACTATCATCCTTTTGGTGATAGGTCTGTCATCATTTTGGGGTCAGATATCTTAGTATTTGCTCTATTATCCTTTTGGTAATAGCGAGCTTTGACCTCATTTTCATCCTTTTGGTGAAGCGTCGAGTCTTGTGTGTTTACTATCATCCTTTTGGTGATAGGGCTATCTTCCTTTTGGTGTCAGATATCTCTGTATTTGCACCATTATCCTATGGGTAATAGCGAGCTTTGACCTAGTTTCATCTTTTTGGTGAAGGGTCGAGTCGTGTGTGTTTGCTATCATCCTTTTGGTGATAGGTCTGTCATCCTTTTGGTGTCAGATATCCATTGCGTGCTTACTATTATCCTTTTGTTAATAGCACGTTTTGACCTCATTTTCCTCCTTTTGGTGAAGGGTCCACGTGTGTGTGTGTACTTACTATTATCCTTTTGATAATAGCATGTTGTGACCTCGTTTTCATCCTTTTGGTGAAGGGTCTATGTGTGTACTTACTGTTATCCTTTTGGTAATAACAAGTTGAGTCGTGTGAGTTCACTATCATCCTTTTGGTGATAGGTATGTCATCCTTTTGGTGTCAGATACCTCTATGTTCACTATCATCATTTTGGGGGTAGATCCGTCATCCTTTTGGTGTCAAAAATCATGGTGTACTTACTATTATCCTTTTGGTAATAACGAGTTTGGACCTCGTTTTCATCCTTTTGGTGAAAGGTCATCGAGTCGTGTCCAATATCATCCTTTTGGTGGTAAGTCCGTCATCCTTTTGGTGTCGGAAATCTGTGTATGCTTACTATTATCCTTTTGGTAATAGCGAGTTTTGACCTCACTTTCATCCTTTTGGTGAGGGTCGTTGCGTGTGTTCACTATCATCCTTTTGGTGATAGGTCCGTCATCCTTTTGGTGTCGGAGCCGTGTGTTTCACTATCATTCTTTTGGTGATAGGTCTGCCATCCTTTTGGTGTCAGAAATTTTTATGTGTGTGTTTACTATCATCCTTTTGGTGATAGGCCTGTCATCCTTTTAGTGTCAGATTTTTTCTGTTATCATCCTTTTGATGATAACGACCTTTGCAAGTTACTCAGTGTCCACTCGAGGGTCGACTTTGAGCTAGTATTCCACCTCCCCCATGCATTTTCTTTCTTTTCGGACAAATTTGTGGTCTTATTCATATCTAATTGACTTTTACTTTGAATGAATGAACGGCGTAGCAGTTCATCTTACTCGGTCTAAGCTAATTAGATAGGGGCATCTGTCATACCCAAAATTTGTCCTACTTGTGTATGACTTTTATCTATACATTCATCATTAACCATTATTTGAAAATCCAAAAAAATATGTTGTTTTAGCTTTCATTTTTTCTCATTGTTTGAGCTCAGTTGCAAAGTTGAATCAGGGCTCATTTGAGGTTCAATGGTCAGACGAGTTTGTTCTAAGATCAAGGTCTGGGTGTGATTCAAATGGTGTATATGTGAAGTTTAAATTACGGTTTCTGTTTTAATTCAGGTTATCTGTGTGGATCAAGTTATCAGACTGTGCCAAGTTATCAGTGTTTCGTGTTTTGTCTCAATCAGGGCATTGGTACCAAGCAGATCATATCAGGATTTGGGAGGGTTTAATCCTTATTGCATTTGTGAATCCAGCTCAAGTGCAGTGTATGTTTAAGTTCAGTCAAAGTGTGCATTTGTGGATCTAAATCGAGAATTCATCTTTATTTTCCATTTCATTTTTTTCTCAAGTCATGATATAAAAACCCATGCTTCTAAAGAATCTCATCACACATTCCATATGCTCCAAATCCATAATTCATAAATTCCAAAAACAGAAAAATAAGCCCATCACCATTTTCATTTTAAGCCCACATTCACACAAAAGTACAAGAGTTCATGAGTAAAAGCCCATATTTTTTGTCAAAGTCTACAATAAAGGTCTATACATTTTTTACACATTACATACTTGAGCAAAAGGAGAAATAAAAAAGTGATACACAATGAAAAAGAAAATTGGTTGCAAGGTGGACATAAGGAATTCCTTGGATACGCACCCATCACAACGCCACGAAGTCCTAATTTTAGCTGAGCATGCCACGAGAAATCTGGAATACTCTCCATCCAAAACAACATTCAAGCATAATCTAAACCACACCATAAACCTGCAAAAATACTAACAGGACATGACAATATATGATAGAAGAAAAATTGACCCCACAAATTTGTTACACAAGCCCCATACAAGAATTTCCAGCCAATTTCATCAGGCCCCACACGCATCACATACTGCAACATAAATAACCGCAATTCTTAGCCAGCTAAGGTAACTCGTTTCACCAAATAGAATTCAACTCCACAACCAAGCAAACCGACTTGCAAAACAACAAAAACGTCATGAGCACCAACAAGCCATATGCTACACAACCTGCGCAAAGCAATAGCAAAACAAAAGAGCATTTTCTTTCATACCACACAACGAATACCTCACGCACATAACAACGAAGTTCTCGCGCACCACCTCACAATTTCAGGACCCACACAAAAGACACCACAACTTTGCGAATGAGAGCAACTTGCGCAACAACGTCAAATTAGTCACAATGTTTTCAAAACGAAATACAGCAGCACTACAAAACCTCACCCCTTCACTCACTATAAATAAGCATCAAATCTCCTTCATTTTCTCCAAATTTCATAGAACCAGAAAAACCTTGCTAAAATTTTTCTCCCAACCTTCATTAACCTCTCTTCAACCTTCATCAATCTCCTACCATCTGCTTCGATCAATCTTAACAACAAACTCCCAAATCATTTCAACCCTCATCAACAAACCCCAAATACATATCAAAACACAACACATTTTCAAATAAAAAACAAAAGGGATGAAGAAAGAAAGTTGAACAAAACCAAAACAAACACCAATTGAAACTCAGAAAGAATCAAACAAATTTAGAAAGAAGTACGAGACAAAGCGATCTAAAAACGAACGAAAAATGGCGATAAGAAGGTTGAACGTATCATGGCCGTGTCGATTTACTTCTCTGTGTTATTTTGACGAACTCGACACATTGAATTTTCACTGAAACACTTTTTCCTCTTGATGCTTTTTCCAATTTATTTTCATGGTCACCATGGGTTTTATTTCCATTTGATTTAAGAAAAGTAATGGAATACGCGTAAGTTAGGAGAAGCCAGTGTGTGTCTTTTTTCTTGGCTGAGTTTCTTTGACCCTTTATGTTTTTTTCGTGAGCTTTGGGGTTTTGAGCCCTTCAATTATGTTGTTGACACCCCCGGCGAATTAGTTTACCCCCTGCCAACTTCTTGGTTACCTTGAGCTTCATGTCCCATTGATTTACTCGCCCCGTCACCAATACCCATTGTTTAATATTTTTTTTATTCTTTAGTTTTTTCTTAAACAAGTTTTTATTTGAATCTTTTGTTTAATCTTTCTTTTACACTTTTAATTTGTCTATGATAAATCCATTTAGCTTAATGATTCATATTAATGTTGTTTGGATTCTCTTTTTATTTTTGATCAATGATATATTAAAAGGTCATAGATTGTTGATTTGAATAAATCGACGAAAAATCTTGATCAATATGAGACCGTCTTCATTTTGCTTTGATTTTTATTTTTGGTCAATGAAAGTCTAAAATTATAGATTGTCGATTTATCGATTTAGAATCTTGATTAAGACGAGACCGATTTTGTTTCAATTTCGAATTCCATTCCATTTTGATTTCCATTTCATTTCATCATCGATTTTATTTCATCTTCGATCAATGATGTCTTTTTATTCATGAATGTTGGTTAGTTGAGGTTGTTTAACCTTCATTATTTCAAATCTGTAGTGAATAATCATCGAGATCATTTTCTATACTTTGGGATCGTGATAGGTTACCTTTGATTAATCAACACAAGTTTATGATTAAGACGATATCACCCACTTTTCTTTTCGTGTGGCACAATTTCCTTAGAGAATGATTCACAATATCATTTCTCTATCGTGTTTTAGCACAAAGATCTATTGCACGACCTCCTATAGCATGGTTTTCATCATAGATCGTGCTACGATGGCTTAGCGCTATAGTCGACCCGATTCATTCGATTAACAACAATTAACGATTAATCTACTAATTACTAACTTTAATTTCTGCTCAAAATTCTTGATTTACTTTTCGGTCAATTATCTTGCTCATATTAGTATCATTAATCTGTTCATATCATATTCATCTTATTCATATCTTGTTTATCTAACCATTTCCTTGTTCATACTTTTCAAAACACAATAAAATGATCGAACCCATAAAAAACTCAATTGGTGGACTGTTGGTTACTTTTCCGGGCAACAAAACTTTGACTCTGTACAGAAACCCTAGCAAGGAGATTTTGTCCGACTCTTGCTCAAGGCTCAGTTTAGTACACCTTACACACACACGACTTCCTCTTGGGCTACCTTACTGTCGCTCCCAGGATTTTCATCCAGGTACAAACGCGAGAGTGGCGCGGAAAAATAGAGTCGTCAACCGTGTAAATTTATCCCAAGAGAGGGAAAGGGAACACCGCATAAACCTTAGGAAGGGGGAAAAGAACGGTCATCGCAACCATAACCTGGGTTCGGGAGTCGTTTACGCGAGGGGAAGGTGCTAGCACCCCACGCGTCCATCGTACTCGATGGGATCCACGCTTGTTGTCTATTCTAAGGGTAAGTTATACTATCATCTAGGGCTGTACTAAAACAGAGAGGGAAATACACATACCGACTCGGTAGGACGTCGACGTCCTAGGCCTACGTACCTCCTTTGTGCAATGGGGAATTCAGAGTCAACGTAATTCGGACCAAGTTCTTTTTGTGTTTTTTATGAGCGACGTTAAGTTCGCGTCCGGCAGTTAGGGTCGATGCCTGTTTGCGTCTCAGACGGAAAATAACGTGCCCTTTTTGAAAATATCCTTTAGTTTGGAAATCCCGAAGGAAAAAAATGTTTGAAGTTGGTTTGCGTTTTTTAGGACAGAAGTGGCTTAAGTTAGTTCCTAAATTGCATTGCGCCAAAGTCTAGGGCACAGGGGCGAATACTTAACGCATCGTCCCAAGACAGGACGCTCGCTAAGCACTCTAGAAAGATGAGAGGAAGCCCCTCATTTCTCATTCCCCACACTCAAGGCTCGTGCGCAATACACTTTATTCTTATTAAGTGTTTTAAAGAAATTTGAGATGAGAAGAGAGAAGACGCAAGGGTAACTCTAAAGGGGGACTATGAGCCCTAAAGTTATCATGCATGGGTGACCTACGGTTAGTGAGGTTTGACGACAACCTAAATCCTAAAGGAAAGAGATGAGAGAAGGAGAGAATAAGGGTGAAGGTGAATATGGAAACTTATCCATACCCTTAAAGAACTTACCTTAGTCTCTGCATAAAAGATTAGTGAGAAACAAACATAAGTAAAAGAAGGCAAGTGAAAATAAAACAATGGCAAAAAAATAGTGACAATAATCCAAACATGAATTCAGAAATCAAAGAAACAACCCCAAAGCAAATGGCACAAGTGCCTTTTCAAACAGATAATCAGATGTGGTCAGAAATAGGCAAACAAGAAGATCTCAAGTGAAAGCCAATCAAATAATTATAAAAGTGACTCCTAAAATTCCCAAATTAAATATCAAAGTCCCTCAACCAGAGACAAACAACATACCAAAAATCCCTGCAAAAAATCAAGATATTAGTCATCTAAACAATTAGGCAAAGTTCAGGTGGGGAGTGGGGTTCAGTGTGCCAAAGAGAAGGACCAAAATGTAATATGCAATGAATTTAAAAATGATAAAAAAATATTTTAATGTATTTTAGAATGTTAGTGAACAAATGCAAAAAGAACGGATAAAAAATATTTTATGATTGCAGAGAAATAAAATAAAGAAATTTAAGTATGCATCGTATGGATAATGCAAAAAGAAATTAACTAAATAATTAGGTTAAATGATAAAAATAAAATAAAAATAAAAAATAAAATTTGTAAAAATTATTAAAATGATAAATATGATGTATGAAATTTTTAGTAATTTTTTAATGCAATTACGTAATTTTAATAATTAAAATATGAAAATGAAATTAATAAAAATAAGATGAAATAATAAAATAAAATATGAAAATAGTGTGGGGGGTGCGTTAAGTAAGGAAATCATGTGGGAATTGGAGTGGGCTGGAGATGGGGGGTGTGAGTAGCGAAGCCCGCCCATTAACTCATCAGAAAAATGAAAAAAAATAAAAATGGGTTTACCGTGGAATGCCATGTGTACGGCGCGTGACGTTTTTAATGCGTTGGCGTGACGTGGTTCGTTTGATGCATCAGACGGTTCATGATTAGTCAATGCAAAAGAAAGTAAATAAAAAGAAATAACATAATTGGGTGGTACATGGTAGCCACGATGGGTGAATATACACGTGATCAATAATAAAAATTCAGAAAAAAAATAAAAAGAAAACACATGGCGCGATCTGAGCTGTTGGATTCATGGATCGGACGGTTGAGGAGTCATCTTCCTCACCCAAGCCCTCGCCGGACTGGTTCGCCGGCCACCACCGCCGGAGCTAGGCTCCGCCCCCTTCTCCGGTCACCTGCAACAAAATGGCACCAAAATACACGTACGAGTACACTA
The DNA here is from genome assembly GCA_022829125.1 of Lathyrus tuberosus. Lineage (NCBI taxonomy): Eukaryota > Viridiplantae > Streptophyta > Magnoliopsida > Fabales > Fabaceae > Lathyrus > Lathyrus tuberosus. Next base: position 14,253,415 of record JALAZF010000062.1, on the reverse strand, counting down.
TCCCACCCAAATTTTCACGAGGATTAAGATTATGCCATCAAAAACAACAAAAAACTAACGCATGGTGAGATACGAAGAGAAAAAGATTAGGGCATGAAACTTTAAATGATCATTACAAGCCATATACGCATCCATATTAAAAACCAATTATATTAGGATGATCAGCAGACATAACACGACAATATAGACATAAAAAAAGGAGTTTTAGGATCCTTAAAAATCCTTCCAACCTGAGATGGTTCCCCTTGTGCACTTGCTTTTGGCTGCGAATGGTGGTTGATTTGCACTCTATAGATCACCAAGAGAAGGTTTGTGGAAGAACTTTGAAGAAAATCCTGTTAGATTTTGAGATTTGTTGAATTCAAGAATTAGGGTACAAGTTGTTGTTCTCCTCCAAATGGACATGAATGAACCCTAACCAGTGCATGATTGAGCTTATATAGACTAGGGTTTTCTGCTGAATATGATTTGGGCTTGGGTGATTAATTGTTTAATGAGTTTTTGAATTATTTTGAAAAATCACATTATGTTAAGCACACCTCCTCCATGCATGAATATTTAAGAATTCCATGATGGATCACTTTCATTTGAGTTTCTAATCACACCACATTTATATTGGGCCTTGAAACTTTTTGATTTATGACCTTTGAATAATTTGGCATTTTTGAACAATGGAGAATAAGTGAAGAACACACCATGGAATTTCTTGATTCAAAGGTCTAAAATGTTCCTTAGGGATTGTTCTTTGACCTTAGAAAGTGACATGAAACAATGGAATTGATTATAGGTCATTATCCCCAAAGTTATGAAAATGGAGCCATGAAAAACCCTAAAAACCACTTTGCCTTCTTTTGATCATAACTGGAGTTCTACAAATGATATGGAGACCCACTAGTACTTGTTGGAAAGAGAAGAAAAAGATCTTCAACTTTCATGTTGGAGAAAAATTCATTTGAAGCTTTCTGGATGGTGAAAAGTGAAGTTGAATGAAGTGTAGATACTTGCCAAAAATGGAAACTTTTCATTATAGGTCACTTTCCAAATTTAGAAACTTTGCACCAACTCCTGATTCCTGATAAATATGTATGAAACTTGACCCCTGGAGACCATATGAGGATGTGAGACCTTGAAAACCTTGGAGAGAACTTCAAAGTTCCACAGTTGACTTCTCCTTTCACTGTTGACTTTTACCCAATTCAACTGATTTTCAATCCATTGGCCAATTGAACTTCTCCTGAACCAAACTGATGGACAACCTCCCATCCCTAGGTATTTAGGGACCCAAGGAGTACCATGGAATCAAGTCTTGCCCAAAAAATTAGAAATAAACTGACTTGATAGCAAACCCTAGTTGTGGTACCCTCAGTCTAGGAGAAAATAACACAGTCTCCAAATCCAAATTCCTCTGAATATGATGTGTATCCTCTCCAACAAAGATGATATATGCCATTTGATGATGATAAAAACCCAAGGAGCTTGCCCATTGAAGCAATAAACCCAAGAATCTCAAAACCCAAATCTATGCACTGGTCAGGAGAGGATGATCCACCTGAGCTCTCTTGGACAATATCAGGACTCTTGCTTGACCCTCTGAAGCACTGCCTCAGGCCCCTTGACCCCATGCTAAGAACCAATGATATGCACACATGATAATGCAAAATGCAATGCAACATAAGCCAGTTAGTAATAAAGTAAGGAGGGCAAATTTTGGGGTGCAACAGCTGCCCCTATTCAATCAACTTGGTCCTGAAGGTATGATAGCGACGGCTTTCAGACGATCAAGATGCACGGAGATTGAATACCAAAGAACCCGTAAATTTGCAATCCTCTGCTGGAGAATTAGCCATAAATGATGTACTGTCACAATACGGACGAATGCTAGCTATGCTGGGTATAAAGTGCAACAAACTCTCCCAAGTTATGTCATCTCTGCTGATAGAGAGAACTGACAGAGGAATCTCGAAATATGCCATCCCTGCTGATAAAGGGACACTGACAAAAGAGTATCTTCAAAGTTTGCTATCTCTGCTGACAAAGAGAAACTAGCAAAACAAATGCCATCCCTGAAGAACTATCCAAAAGATCGCTATCTCTGCTGATAAAGAGAAACTAGCAAACTGATGCCATCCCTGCTGATAAAGGGAAACTAGCAAAATAAATGCCATCCCTGCTGATAAAGGGAAACTGACGAAGAATTATCCAAAAGATCGCTATCTCTGCTGCTAAAGAGAAACTAGCAAACTGATGCCATCCCTGCTGATAAAGGGAAACTAGTAAAATAAATGCCATCCCTGCTGATAAAGGAAAACTGACGAAGAATTATCCAAAAGATCGCTATCTCTGCAGATAAAGAGAAACTAGCAAACTGATGTCATCCCTGCTGATAAAGGGAAACTAGCAAAATAAATGCCATCCCTGCTGATAAAGGGAAACTGACGAAGAATTATCCAAAAGATCGCTATCCATGCTGATAAAGAGAAACTAGCAAACTGATGCCATCCCTGCTGATAAAGGGAAACTAGCAAAATAAATGCCATCCATGCTGATAAAGGGAAACTGACGAAGAATTATCCAAAAGATCGCTATCTCTGCTGATAAAGAGAAACTAACAAACTGATGCCATCCCTGCTGATAAAGGGAAACTAACAAAATAAATGCCATCCCTGCTGATAAAGGGAAACTGACGAAGAATTATCCAAAAGATCGCTATCTCTGCTGATAAAGAGAAACTAGCAAACTGATGCCATCCCTGCTGATAAAGGGAAACTAGCAAAATAAATGCCATCCCTGCTGATAAAGGGAAACTGACGAAGAATTATCCAAAAGATCGCTATCTCTGCTGATAAAGAGAAACTAGCAAACTGATGCCATCCCTGCTGATAAAGGGAAACTAGCAAAATAAATGCCATCCTTGCTGATAAAGGGAAACTGACGAAGAATTATCCAAAAGATCACTATCTCTGCTGATAAAGAGAAACTAGCAAACTGATGCCATCCCTGCAGATAAAGGGAAACTACCAAAATAAATGTCATCCTTGCTGATAAAGGGAAACTGACGAAGAATTATCCAAAAGATCGCTATCTCTGCTGATAAAGAGAAACTAGCAAACTGATGCCATCCCTGCTGATAAAGGGAAACTAGCAAAATAAATGTCATCCCTGCTGATAAAGGGAAACTGACGAAGAATTATCCAAAAGATCGCTATCTCTGCTGATAAAGAGAAACTAGCAAACTGATGCCATCCCTGCTGATAAAGGGAAACTAGCAAAATAAATGCCATCCCTGCTGATAAAGGGAAACTGACGAAGAATTATCCAAAAGATCGCTATCTCTGCTGATAAAGAGAAACTAGCAAACTGATGCCATCCCTGCTGATAAAGGGAAACTAGCAAAATAAATGCCACCCCTGCTGATAAAGGGAAACTGACGAAGAATTATCCAAAAGATCGCTATCTCTGCTGATAAAGAGAAACTAGGTAACTGAGGCCATCCCTGCTGATAAAGGGAAACTTGCAAAATAAATGCCATCCCTGCTGATAAAGGGAAACTAACGGACGAAAATCTTGAAAAGATTTTCATCCGAGTCGCCAGCAGAGTCGCCAGCTGTCGCTCCCAGGATTTTCATCCAGGTACAAACGCGAGAGTGGCGTGGAAAAATAGAGTCGCCAGCCGTGTAAATTTATCCCAAGAGAGGGAAAGGGAACACCGCATAAACCTGAGGAAGAGGGAAAGGAATGGTCATCGCAACCATAACCTGGGTTCGGGAGTCGGTTACGCGAGGGGAAGGTGCTAGCACCCCACGCGTCCATCGTACTTGATGGGATCCACGCTTGTTGTCTATTCTAAGGGTAAGTTATCCTATCATCTATGGCTGTACTAAACGGGGGAGGGGGAGACAAAGACAGACTCGGTAGGACGTCAACGTCCTAGGCCTACGTACCCCCCTTGTGCAATGGGGAATTCAGAGTCAACGTAGTTCAGACCAAGTTCTTTTTGTGTGTTTTATGAGCGACGTTAAGTTCGCGTCCGGCAGTTAGGGTCGATGCCTGTTTGCATATCAGACGGAAAATAACGTGCCCTTTTTGAAAATATCCTTTAGATTGGAAATCCCGAAGGACAAAAATGTTTGAAGTTGATTTGCGTTTTTTAGGACAGAAGTGGCTTAAGTTAGTTCCTAAATTGCATTGCGCCAAAGTCTAGGGTACAGGGGCGAATACTTAATGCATCGTCCCAAGACAGGACGCTCGCTAAGCACTCTAGAAAGATGAGAGGAAGCCAATCATTTCTCATTCCCCACACTCAAGGCTCGTGCGCAATACACTTTATTCTTATTAAGTGTTTTAAAGAAATTTGAGATGAGAAGAGAGAAGACGCAAGGGTAACTCTAAAGGGGGACTATGAGCCCTAAAGTTATCATGAATGGGTGACCTACGGTTAGTGAGGTTTGACGACAACCTAAATCCTAAAGGAGAAAGATAGGAGAGAAAGAAAGAATAGTAAAGGTGAATATGGATGCCTATCCACACCCTTAAAGAACTTACCTTAGTCCCTGCATAAGAGATTAGTACAAAATAGACATAAGTAAGAGAAATGAGGTGAATGAAAATCAAACAATGGCAAACAATAATGATAATAATCCAAACATGAATTCAGAAATCAAAGGTACAACCCCAAAGCAAATGGCACAAGTGCCTTTCAAACAAAGACTCAGGCACGATCAGAAATGCACATATGAGAGATCTCAAGTGAAAACAATTAAATAAAAAGAGAAATAACTCCTAAAATTCCCAAATTAGATTTCAAGGTCCCTCAACCAGAGACAAACAACATACCAAAAATCCCTGCAAAAATTCAAAGTGTTAGTCATTCAATTAATCATGCAAGATTCCGGTGAGGAGTAGGGTTCCATGTGTCCAAGGGAAGGGAACAAATGTAATATGGAATGATTTTAAAAATGATTAAAAAATATTTTAATGTATTTTAGAATGTTAGTGAACAAATGCAAAAAGAACGGATCAAAAATATTTTACGGATGCAGAGAAATAAAATAAAGAAATTAAGTATGCATGGTATGGATAATTCAAAAAGAAAATAGATTAAACAATTAATTTTAATGATAAAAATAAAATAAAAATAAAAAATAAAATTTGTAAAATTTTATAAAATAATAAAGATGATGTATGAATTTTATGGGAATTTTAAAATGCAATTAGGTAATTTTAATAACTAAAAATGAAATTGATAATGAAATAATAAAATAAAATATGAAAATAGTGTAGGGGGTGCGTTAAGTAAGGAAATCATGTGGGAATTGGAGTGGGCTGGAGATGGGGGGTGTGAGTAGCGAAGCCCGCCCATTAACTCATCAGAAAAATGAAAAAAAATAAAAATGGGTTTACCGTGGAATGCCATGTGCACGGCGCGTGACGTTTTTAATGCGTTGGCGTGACGTGGGTCGTTTGATGCATCAGACGGTTCATGATTAGTCAATGCAAATGAAAGTAAACAAAAAGAAATAACATAATTGGGTGGTACATGATAGCTACGATGGGTGAATATACACGTGATCAATAATAAAAATTCAGAAAAAAAAATAAAAAGAAAACACATGGCGCGATCTGAGCTGTTGGATTCATGGATCGGACGGTTGAGGAGTCATCTTCCTCACCCAAGCCCTCGCCGGACTGGTTCGTCGGCCACCACCGCCGGAGCTAGGGCTCCGCCCCCTTCTCTGGTCACCTGCAACAAAATGGCACCAAAATACACGTACGAGTACACTATCCCACCCAGATTTTCACGAGGATTAAGATTATGCCATCAAAAACAACAAAAAACTAACGCATGGTGAGATACGAAGAGAAAACGATTAGGGCATGAAACTTTAAATGATCATTACAAGCCATATACGCATCCATATTAAAAACCAATTATATTAGGATGATCAGCAGACATAACACGACAATATAGACATAAAAAAAAAGGAGTTTTAGGATCCTTAAAAATCCTTCCAACCTGAGATGGTTCCCCTTGTGCACTTGCTTTTGGCTGCGAATGGTGGTTGATTTGCACTCTGTAGATCACCAAGAGAAGGTTTGTGGAAGAACTTTGAAGAAAATCCTGGTAGATTGTGAGATTTGTTGAATTCAAGAATTAGGGTACAAGTTGTTGTTCTCCTCTAAATGCACGTGAATGAACCCTAACCAGTGCATGATTGAGCTTATATAGACTAGGGTTTTCTGCTGAATATGATTTGGGCTTGGGTGATTAATTGTTTAATGAGTTTTTGAATTATTTTGTAAAATCACATTATGTTAAGCACACCTCCTCCATGCATGAATATTTAAGAATTCCATGATGGATCACTTTCATTTGAGTTGCTAATCACACCACATTTATATTGGGCCTTGAAACTTTTTGATTCATGACCTTTGAATAATTTGGCATTTTTGAACAATGGAGAATAAGTGAAGAACACACCATGGAATTTCTTGATTCAAAGGTCTAAAATGTTCCTTAGGGATTGTTCTTTAACCTTAGAAAGTGACATGAAACAATGGAGTTGATTATAGGTCATTATCCCCAAAGTTATGAAAATGGAGCCATGAAAAACCCTAAAAACCACTTTGCCTTCTTTTGATCATAACTGGAGTTCCACAAATGATATGGAGACCCACTATTACTTGTTGGAAAGAGGAGAAAAAGATCTTCAACTTTCATGTTGGAGAAAAATTCATTTGAAGCTTTCTTGATGGTGAAAAGTCAAGTTGAATGAAGTGTAGATACTTGCCAAAAATGGAAACTTTTCATTATAGGTCATTTTCCAAATTTTGAAACTTTGCACCAACTCCTGATTCCTGATAAATATGTATGAAACTTGACCCCTGGAGACCATATGAGGATACGAGACCTTGAAAACCTTGGAGAGAACCTCAAAGTTCCACAGTTGACTTCTCCTCTCACTGTTGACTTTTACCTAATTCAACTGATTTTCAATCCATTGGCCAATTGAACTTCTCCTGAACCAAAATGATGGACAACCTCCCATCCCTAGGTATTTAGGGACCTAAGGAGTACCATGGAATCAAGTCTTGCCCAAAAACTCAGAAATAAACTGACTTTATAGCAAACCCTAGTTGTGGTACCCTCAGTCTAAGAGGAAATAGCACAGTCTCCAAATCCAAATTCCTCTGAATATGATGTGTATCGTCTCCAACAAAGATGATATATGCCATTTGATGATGATAAAAACCCAAGGAGCTTGCCCATTGAAGCAATAAACCCAAGAATCTCAAAACCCAAATCTATGCACTGGTCAGGAGAGGATGATCCACCTGAGCTCTCTTGGACAATATCAGGACTCTTGCTTGACCCTCTGAAGCACTGCCTCAGGCCCCTTGGCCCCATGCTAAGAACCAATGATATGCACACATGATAATGCAAAATGCAATGCAACATAAGCCAGTTAGTAATAAAGTAAGGAGGGCAAATTTTGGGGTGCAACAGCTGCCCCTATTCAATCAACTTGGTCCTGAAGGTATGATAGCGACGGCTTTCAGACGATCAGGATGCACGGAGATTGAATACCAAAGAACCCATAAATTTGCAATCCTCTGCTGGAGAATTAGCCATAAATGATGTACTGTCACAATACGGACGAATGCTAGCTATGCTGGGTATAAAGTGCAACAAACTCTCCCAAGTTATGTCATCTCTGCTGATAGAGAGAACTAAGAGAGGAATCTCGAAATATGTCATCCCTGCTGATAAAGGAACACTGACAAAAGAGTATCTTCAAAGTTTGCTATCTCTGATGACAAAGAGAAACTAGCAAAACAAATGCCATCCCCGAAGAACTATCCAAAAGATCGCTATCTCTGCTGATAAAGAGAAACTAGCAAACTGATGCCATCCCTGCTGATAAAGGGAAACTAGCAAAATAAATGCCATCCCTGCTGATAAAGGGAAACTGACGAAGAATTATCCAAAAGATCGCTATCTCTACTGCTAAAGAGAAACTAGCAAACTGATGCCATCCCTGCTGATAAAGGGAAACTAGTAAAATAAATGCCATCCCTGCTGATAAAGGGAAACTGACGAAGAATTATCCAAAAGATCGCTATCTCTGCTGATAAAGAGAAACTAGCAAACTGATGCCATCCCTGCTGATAAAGGGAAACTAGCAAAATAAATGCCATCCCTGCTGATAAAGGGAAACTGACGAAGAATTATCCAAAAGATCGCTATCCCTGCTGATAAAGAGAAACTAGCAAACTGATGTCATCCCTGCTGATAAAGGGAAACTAGCAAAATAAATGCCATCCCTGCTGATAAAGGGAAACTGACGAAGAATTATCCAAAAGATCGCTATCTCTGCTGATAAAGAGAAACTAACAAACTGATGCCATCCCTGCTGATAAAGGGAAACTAACAAAATAAATGCCATCCCTGCTGATAAAGGGAAACTGACGAAGAATTATCCAAAAGATCGCTATCTCTGCTGATAAAGAGAAACTAGCAAACTGATGCCATCCCTGCTGATAAAGGGAAACTAGCAAAATAAATGCCATCCCTGCTGATAAAGGGAAACTGACGAAGAATTATCCAAAAGATCGCTATCTCTGCTGATAAAGAGAAACTAGCAAACTGATGCCATCCCTGCTGATAAAGGGAAACTAGCAAAATAAATGCCATCCTTGCTGATAAAGGGAAACTAACGAAGAATTATCCAAAAGATCACTATCTCTGCTGATAAAGAGAAACTAGCAAACTGATGCCATCCCTGCAGATAAAGGGAAACTACCAAAATAAATGCCATCCTTGCTGATAAAGGGAAACTGACGAAGAATTATCCAAAAGATCGCTATCTCTGCTGATAAAGAGAAACTAGCAAACTGATGCCATCCCTGCTGATAAAGGGAAACTAGCAAAATAAATGCCATCCATGCTGATAGAGGGAAACTGACGAAGAATTATCCAAAAGATCGCTATCTCTGCTGATAAAGAGAAACTAGCAAACTGATGCCATCCCTGCTGATAAAGGGAAACTAGCAAAATAAATGCCATCCCTGCTGATAAAGGGAAACTGACGAAGAATTATCCAAAAGATCGCTATCTCTGCTGATAAAGAGAAACTAGCAAACTGATGCCATCCCTGCTAATAAAGGGAAACTAGCAAAATAAATGCCACCCCTGCTGATAAAGGGAAACTGACGAAGAATTATCTAAAAGATCGCTATCTCTGCTGATAAAGAGAAACTAGGTAACTGATGCCATCCCTGCTGATAAAGGGAAACTTGCAAAATAAATGCCATCCCTGCTGATAAAGGGAAACTGACGGACGAAAATCTTGAAAAGATTTTCATCCGAGTCGCCAGCAGAGTCGCCAGCTGTCGCTCCCAGGATTTTCATCCAGGTACAAACGCGAGAGTGGCGCGGAAAAATAGAGTCGCCAGCCGTGTAAATTTATCCCAAGAGAGGGAAAGGGAACACCGCATAAACCTGAGGAAGAGGGAAAGGAATGGTCATCGCAACCATAACCTGGGTTCGGGAGTCGGTTACGCGAGGGGAAGGTGCTAGCACCCCACGCGTCCATCGTACTTGAAGGGATCCACGCTTGTTGTCTATTCTAAGGGTGAGTTATCCTATCATCTATGGCTGTACTAAACGGGGGAGGGGGAGACAAAGACAGACTCGGTAGGACGTCAACGTCCTAGGCCTACGTACCCCCCTTGTGCAATGGGGAATTCAGAGTCAACGTAGTTCAGACCAAGTTCTTTTTATGTTTTTTATGAGCGACGTTAAGTTCGCGTCCGGCAGTTAGGGTCGATGCCTGTTTGCGTCTCAGACGGAAAATAACGTGCCCTTTTTGAAAATATCCTTTAGATTGGAAATCCCGAAGGACAAAAATGTTTGAAGTTGATTTGCGTTTTTTAGGACAGAAGTGGCTTAAGTTAGTTCCTAAATTGCATTGCGCCAAAGTCTAGGGTACAGGGGCGAATACTTAATGCATCGTCCCAAGACAGGACGCTCGCTAAGCACTCTAGAAAGATGAGAGGAAGCCCCTCATTTCTCATTCCCCACACTCAAGGCTCGTGCGCAATACACTTTATCCTTATTAAGTGTTTTAAAGAAATTTGAGATGAGAAGAGAGAAGACGCAAGGGTAACTCTAAAGGGGGACTATGAGCCCTAAAGTTATCATGAATGGGTGACCTACGGTTAGTGAGGTTTGACGACAACCTAAATCCTAAAGGAGAAAGATAGGAGAGAAAGAAAGAATAGTAAAGGTGAATATGGATGCCTATCCACACCCTTAAAGAACTTACCTTAGTCCCTGCATAAGAGATTAGTACAAAATAGACATAAGTAAGAGAAATGAGGTGAATGAAAATCAAACAATGGCAAACAATAATGATAATAATCCAAACATGAATTCAGAAATCAAAGGTACAACCCCAAAGCAAATGGCACAAGTGCCTTTCAAACAAAGACTCAGGCACGATCAGAAATGCACATATGAGAGATCTCAAGTGAAAACAATTAAATAAAAAGAGAAATAACTCCTAAAATTCCCAAATTAGATTTCAAGGTCCCTCAACCAGAGACAAACAACATACCAAAAATCCCTGCAAAAATTCAAAGTGTTAGTCATTCAATTAATCATGAAAGATTCCGGTGAGGAGTAGGGTTCCACGTGTCAAAGGGAAGGGAAAAAATGTAATATGGAATGATTTTAAAAATGATGAAAAAATATTTTAATGTATTTTAGAATGTTAGTGAACAAATGCAAAAAGAACGGATCAAAAATATTTTACGGATGCAGAGAAATAAAATAAAGAAATTAAGTATGCATGGTATGGATAATTCAAAAAGAAAATAGATTAAACAATTAATTTTAATGATAAAAATAAAATAAAAATAAAAAATAAAATTTGAAAAATTTTATAAAATAATAAAGATGATGTATGAATTTTATGGGAATTTTAAAATGCAATTAGGTAATTTTAATAACTAAAAATGAAAATGATAATGAAATAATAAAATAAAATATGAAAATAGTGTGGGGGGTGCGTTAAGTAAGGAAATCATGTGGGAATTGGAGTGGGCTGGAGATGGGGGGTGTGAGTAGCGAAGCCCGCCCATTAACTCATCAGAAAAATGAAAAAAAATAAAAATGGGTTTACCGTGGAATGCCATGTGCACGGCGCGTGACGTTTTTAATGCGTTGGCGTGACGTGGGTCGTTTGATGCATCAGACGGTTCATGATTAGTCAATGCAAATGAAAGTAAACAAAAAGAAATAACATAATTGGGTGGTATATGGTAGCTACGATGGGTGAATATACACGTGATCAATAATAAAAATTCAGAAAAAAAAATAAAAAGAAAACACATGGCGCGATCTGAGCTGTTGGATTCATGGATCGGACGGTTGAGGAGTCATCTTCCTCACCCAAGCCCTCGCCGGACTGGTTTGCCAGCCACCACCGTCGGAGCTAGGGCTCCGCCCCCTTCTCTGGTCACCTGCAACAAAATGGCACCAAAATACACGTACGAGTACACTATCCCACCCAGATTTTCACGAGGATTAAGATTATGCCATCAAAAACAACAAAAAACTAACGCATGGTGAGATACGAAGAGAAAAAGATTAGGGCATGAAACTTTAAATGATCATTACAAGCCATCTACGCATACATATTAAAAACCAATTATATTAGGATGATCAGCAGACATAACACGACAATATAAACATAAAAAAAAAGGAGTTTTAGGATCCTTAAAAATCCTTCCAACCTGAGATGGTTCCCCTTGTGCACTTGCTTTTGGCTGCAAATGGTGGTTGATTTGCACTCTGTAGATCACCAAGAGAAGGTTTGTGGAAGAACTTTGAAGAAAATCCTGGTAGATTGTGAGATTTGTTGAATTCAAGAATTAGGGTACAAGTTGTTGTTCTCCTCCAAATGCACGTGAATGAACCCTAACCAGTGCATGATTGAGCTTATATAGACTAGGGTTTTCTGCTGAATATGATTTGGGCTTGGGTGATTAATTGTTTAATGAGTTTTTGAATTATTTTGTAAAATCACATTATGTTAAGCACACCTCCTCCATGCATGAATATTTAAGAATTCCATGATGGATCACTTTCATTTGAGTTGCTAATCACACCACATTTATATTGGGCCTTGAAACTTTTTGATTCATGACCTTTGAATAATTTGGCATTTTTGAACAATGGAAAATAAGTGAAGAACACACCATGGAATTTCTTGATTCAAAGGTCTAAAATGTTCCTTATGGATTGTTCTTTGACCTTAGAAAGTGACATGAAACAATGGAGTTGATTATAGGTCATTATCCCCAAAGTTATGAAAATGGAGCCATGAAAAACCCTAAAAACCACTTTGCCTTCTTTTGATCATAACTGGAGTTCCACAAATGATATGGAGACCCACTATTACTTGTTGGAAAGAGGAGAAAAAGATCTTCAACTTTCATGTTGGAGAAAAATTCATTTGAAGCTTTCTTGATGGTGAAAAGTCAAGTTGAATGAAGTGTAGATACTTGCCAAAAATGGAAACTTTTCATTATAGGTCACTTTCCAAATTTAGAAACTTTGCACCAACTCCCGATTCCTGATAAATATGTATGAAACTTGACCCCTGGAGACCATATGAGGATATGAGACCTTGAAAACCTTGGAGAGAACCTCAAAGTTCCACAGTTGACTTCTCCTCTCACTGTTGACTTTTACCCAATTCAACTGATTTTCAATCCATTGGCCAATTGAACTTCTCCTGAACCAAAATGATGGACAACCTCCCATCCCTAGGTATTTAGGGACCCAAGGAGTACCATGGAATCAAGTCTTGCCCAAAAAATCAGAAATAAACTGACTTTATAGCAAACCCTAGTTGTGGTACCCTCAGTCTAGGAGGAAATAGCACAGTCTCCAAATCCAAATTCCTCTGAATATGATGTGTATCGTCTCCAACAAAGATGATATATGCCATTTGATGATGATAAAAACCCAAGGAGCTTGCCCATTGAAGCAATAAACCCAAGAATCTCAAAACCCAAATCTATGCACTGGTCAGGAGAGGATGATCCACCTGAGCTCTCTTGGACAATATCAGGACTCTTGCTTGACCCTCTGAAGCACTGCCTCAGGCCCCTTGGCCCCATGCTAAGAACCAATGATATGCACACATGATAATGCAAAATGCAATGCAACATAAGCCAGTTAGTAATAAAGTAAGGAGGGCAAATTTTGGGGTGCAACAGCTGCCCCTATTCAATCAACTTGGTCCTGAAGGTATGATAGCGACGGCTTTCAGACGATCAGGATGCACGGAGATTGAATACCAAAGAACCCGTAAATTTGCAATCCTCTGCTGGAGAATTAGCCATAAATGATGTACTGTCACAATACGGACGAATGCTAGCTATGCTGGGTATAAAGTGCAACAAACTCTCCCAAGTTATGTCATCTCTGCTGATAGAGAGAACTGACAGAGGAATCTCGAAATATGCCATCCCTGCTGATAAAGGGACACTGACAAAAGAGTATCTTCAAAGTTTGCTATCTCTGCTGACAAAGAGAAACTAGCAAAACAAATGCCATCCCCGAAGAACTATCCAAAAGATCGCTATCTCTGCTGATAAAGAGAAACTAGCAAACTGATGCCATCCCTGCTGATAAAGGGAAACTAGCAAAATAAATGCCATCCCTGCTGATAAAGGGAAACTGACGAAGAATTATCCAAAAGATCGCTATCCCTGCTGATAAAGAGAAACTAGCAAACTGATGCCATCCCTGCTGATAAAGGGAAACTAGCAAAATAAATGCCATCCCTGCTGATAAAGGGAAACTGACGAAGAATTATCCAAAAGATCGCTATCTCTGCTGATAAAGAGAAACTAGCAAACTGATGCCATCCCTGCTGATAAAGGGAAACTAGCAAAATAAATGCCATCCCTGCTGATAAAGGGAAACTGACGAAGAATTATCCAAAAGATCGCTATCTCTGTTGATAAAGAGAAACTAGCAAACTGATGCCATCCCTGCTGATAAAGGGAAACTAGCAAAATAAATGCCATCCCTGCTGATAAAGGGAAACTGACGAAGAATTATCCAAAAGATCGTTATCTCTGCTGATAAAGAGAAACTAGCAAACTGATGCCATCCCTGCTGATAAAGGGAAACTTGCAAAATAAATGCCATCCTTGCTGATAAAGGGAAACTGACGAAGAATTATCCAAAAGATCACTATCTTTGCTGATAAAGAGAAACTAGCAAACTGATGCCATCCCTGCAGATAAAGGGAAGCTACCAAAATAAATGCCATCCTTGCTGATAAAGGGAAACTGACGAAGAATTATCCAAAAGATCGCTATCTCGGCTAATAAAGAGAAACTAGCAAACTGATGCCATCCCTGCTGATAAAGGGAAACTAGCAAAATAAATGCCATCCCTGCTGATAAAGGGAAACTGACGAAGAATTATCCAAAAGATCGCTATCTCTGCTGATAAAGAGAAACTAGCAAACTGATGCCATCCCTGCTGATAAAGGGAAACTAGCAAAATAAATGCCATCCCTGCTGATAAAGGGAAACTGACGAAGAATTATCCAAAAGATCGCTATCTCTGCTGATAAAGAGAAACTAGCAAACTGATGCCATCCCTGCTGATAAAGGGAAACTAGCAAAATAAATGCCACCCCTTCTGATAAAGGGAAACTGACGAAGAATTATCCAAAAGATCGCTATCTCTGCTGATAAAGAGAAACTAGGTAACTGAGGCCATCCCTGCTGATAAAGGGAAACTTGCAAAATAAATGCCATCCCTGCTGATAAAGGGAAACTGACGGACGAAAATCTTGAAAAGATTTTCATCCGAGTCGCCAACAGAGTCGCCAGCTGTCGCTACCAGGATTTTCATCCAGGTACAAACGCGAGAGTGGCGCGGAAAAACAGAGTCGCCAGCCGTGTAAATTTATCCCAAGAGAGGGAAAGGGAACACCGCATAAACCTGAGGAAGAGGGAAAGGAATGGTCATCGCAACCATAACCTGGGTTCGGGAGTCGGTTACGCGAGGGGAAGGTGCTAGCACCCCACGCGTCCATCGTACTTGATGGGATCCACGCTTGTTGTCTATTCTAAGGGTGAGTTATCCTATCATCTACGGCTGTACTAAACGGGGGAGGGGGAGACAAAGACAGACTCGGTAGGACGTCAACGTCCTAGGCCTACGTACCCCCCTTGTGCAATGGGGAATTCAGAGTCAACGTAGTTCAGACCAAGTTCTTTTTGTGTTTTTTATGAGCGACGTTAAGTTCGCGTCCGGCAGTTAGGGTCGATGTCTGTTTGCGTCTCAGACGGAAAATAACGTGCCCTTTTTGAAAATATCCTTTAGATTGGAAATCCCGAAGGACAAAAATGTTTGAAGTTGATTTGCGTTTTTTAGGACAGAAGTGGCTTAAGTTAGTTCCTAAATTGCATTGCGCCAAAGTCTAGGGTACAGGGGCGAATACTTAATGCATCGTCCCAAGACAGGACGCTCGCTAAGCACTCTAGAAAGATGAGAGGAACCCCCTCATTTCTCATTCCCCACACTCAAGGCTCGTGCGCAATACACTTTATTCTTATTAAGTGTTTTAAAGAAATTTGAGATGAGAAGAGAGAAGACGCAAGGGTAACTCTAAAGGGGGACTATGAGCCCTAAAGTTATCATGAATGGGTGACCTACGGTTAGTGAGGTTTGACGACAACCTAAATCCTAAAGGAGAAAGATAGGAAAGAAAGAAAGAATAGTAAAGGTAAATATGGATGCCTATCCACACCCTTAAAGAACTTACCTTAGTCCCTGCATAAGAGATTAGTACAAAATAGACATAAGTAAGAGAAATGAGGTGAATGAAAATCAAACAATGGCAAACAATAATGATAATAATCCAAACATGAATTCAGAAATCAAAGGAACAACCCCAAAGCAAATGGCACAAGTGCCTTTCAAACAAAGACTCAGGCACGATCAGAAATGCACATATGAGAGATCTCAAGTGAAAACAATTAAATAAAAAGAGAAATAACTCCTAAAATTCCCAAATTAGATTTCAAGGTCCCTCAACCAGAGACAAACAACATACCAAAAATCCCTGCAAAAATTCAAAGTGTTAGTCATTCAATTAATCATGCAAGATTCCAGTGAGGAGTAGGGTTCCATGTGTCAAAGGGAAGGGAAAAAATGTAATATGGAATGATTTTAAAAATGATGAAAAAATATTTTAATGTATTTTAGAATGTTAGTGAACAAATGCAAAAAGAACGGATCAAAAATATTTTACGGATGCAGAGAAATAAAATAAAGAAATTAAGTATGCATGGTATGGATAATTCAAAAAGAAAATAGATTAAACAATTAATTTTAATGATAAAAATAAAATAAAAATAAAAAAAAAAATTTGTAAAATTTTATAAAATAATAAAGATGATGTATGAATTTTATGGGAATTTTAAAATGCAATTAGGTAATTTTAATAACTAAAAATGAAAATGATAATGAAATAATAAAATAAAATATGAAAATAGTGTGGGGGGTACGTTAAGTAAGGAAATCATGTGGGAATTGGAGTGGGCTGGAGATGGGGGGTGTGAGTAGCGAAGCCCGCCCATTAACTCATCAGAAAAATGAAAAAAAATAAAAATGGGTTTAGCGTGGAATGCCATGTGCACGGCGCGTGACGTTTTTAATGCGTTGGCGTGACGTGGGTCGTTTGATGCATCAGACGGTTCATGATTAGTCAATGCAAATGAAAGTAAACAAAAAGAAATAACATAATTGGGTGGTACATGGTAGCTACGATGGGTGAATATACACGTGATCAATAATAAAAATTCAGAAAAAAAAATAAAAAGAAAACATATGGCGCGATCTGAGCTGTTGGATTCATGGATCGGACGGTTGAGGAGTCATCTTCCTCACCCAAGCCCTCGCCGGACTGGTTTGCCGGCCACCACCGCCGGAGCTAGGGCTCCGCCCCCTTCTCTGGTCACCTGCAACAAAATGGCACCGAAATACACGTACGAGTACACTATCCCACCCAGATTTTCACGAGGATTAAGATTATGCCATCAAAAACAACAAAAAACTAACGCATGGTGAGATACGAAGAGAAAAAGATTAGGGCATGAAACTTTAAATGATCATTACAAGCCATATACGCATCCATATTAAAAACCAATTATATTAGGATGATCAGCAGACATAACACGACAATATAAACATAAAAAAAAAAGGAGTTTTAGGATCCTTAAAAATCCTTCCAACCTGAGATGGTTCCCCTTGTGCACTTGCTTTTGGCTGCGAATGGTGGTTGATTTGCACTCTGTAGATCACCAAGAGAAGGTTTGTGGAAGAACTTTGAAGAAAATCCTGGTAGATTGTGAGATTTGTTGAATTCAAGAATTAGGGTACAAGTTGTTGTTCTCCTCCAAATGCACGTGAATGAACCCTAACCAGTGCATGATTGAGCTTATATAGACTAGGGTTTTCTGCTGAATATGATTTGGGCTTGGGTGATTAATTGTTTAATGAGTTTTTGAATTATTTTGTAAAATCACATTATGTTAAGCACACCTCCTCCATGCATGAATATTTAAGAATTCCATGATGGATCACTTTCATTTGAGTTGCTAATCACACCACATTTATATTGGGCCTTGAAACTTTTTGATTCATGACCTTTGAATAATTTGGCATTTTTGAACAATGGAAAATAAGTGAAGAACACACCATGGAATTTCTTGATTCAAAGGTCTAAAATGTTCCTTAGGGATTTTTCTTTGACCTTAGAAAGTGACATGAAACAATGGAGTTGATTATAGGTCATTATCCCCAAAGTTATGAAAATGGAGCCATGAAAAACCCTAAAAACCACTTTGCCTTCTTTTGATCATAACTGGAGTTCCACAAATGATATGGAGACCCACTATTACTTGTTGGAAAGAGGAGAAAAATATCTTCAACTTTCATGTTGGAGAAAAATTCATTTGAAGCTTTCTTGATGGTGAAAAGTCAAGTTGAATGAAGTGTAGATACTTGCCAAAAATGGAAACTTTTCATTATAGGTCACTTTCCAAATTTAGAAACTTTGCACCAACTCCCGATTCCTGATAAATATGTATGAAACTTGACCCCTGGAGACCATATGAGGATATGAGACCTTGAAAACCTTGGAGAGAACCTCAAAGTTCCACAGTTGACTTCGCCTCTCACTGTTGACTTTTACCCAATTCAACTGATTTCCAATCCATTGGCCAATTGAACTTCTCCTGAACCAAAATGATGGACAACCTCCCATCCCTAGGTATTTAGGGACCCAAGGAGTACCATGGAATCAAGTCTTGCCCAAAAAATCAGAAATAAACTGACTTTATAGCAAACCCTAGTTGTGGTACCCTCAGTCTAGGAGGAAATAACACAATCTCCAAATCCAAATTCCTCTGAATATGATGTGTATCGTCTCCAACAAAGATGATATATGCCATTTGATGATGGTAAAAACCCAAGGAGCTTGCCCATTGAAGCAATAAACCCAAGAATCTCAAAACCCAAATCTATGCACTGGTCAGGAGAGGATGATCCACCTGAGCTCTCTTGGACAATATCAGGACTCTTGCTTGACCCTCTGAAGCACTGCCTCAGGCCCCTTGACCCCATGCTAAGAACCAATGATATGCACACATGATAATGCAAAATGCAATGCAACATAAGCCAGTTAGTAATAAAGTAAGGAGGACAAATTTTGGGGTGCAACAGCTGCCCCTATTCAATCAACTTGGTCCTGAAGGTATGATAACGACGGCTTTCAGACGATCAGGATGCACGGAGATTGATTACCAAAGAACCCGTAAATTTGCAATCCTCTGCTGGAGAATTAGCCATAAATGATGTACTGTCACAATACGGACGAATGCTAGCTATGCTGGGTATAAAGTCATCTCTGCTGATAAAGAGAATTGACAAAGGAATCTCAAAATAGGCCATCCCTGCTGATAAAGGGAACAGACAAAAAGAATCTTCAAAAGATTGTTATCCCTGCTGATAAAGAGAAACTAGCAAAATAAATGCCATCCCTGCTGATAAAGGGAAACTGACGAACGAAATCTCCAAAAGATTGCTATCCCTGCTGATAAACAGAAACTAGCAAAATAAATGCCATCCCTGCTGATAAAGGGAAACTGACGAAGGAAAATCTTCAAAAGATCGCTATCTCTGCTGATAAAGAGAAACTAGCAAAATAAAAGCCATCCCTGCTGATAAAGGGAAACTGACGAAAGAGAATCTTTAAAAGATTGCTATCTCTGCTGATAAAGAGATACTAGCAAACTAGATGCCATCCCTGCTGATAAAGGGAAACTGACGAAAGAGAATCTTCAAAAGATTGTTATCTCTGCTGATAAAGAGATACTAGCAAACTAGATGCCATCCCTGCTGATAAAGGGAAATTGATGAACGAAATCTCCAAAAGATTGCTATCCCTGCTGATAAAGAGAAACTAGCAAAATAAATGCCATCCCTGCTGATAAAGGGAAACTGACGAAAGAGAATCTTCAAAAGATTGCTATCTCTGCTGATAAAGAGATACTAGCAAACTAGATGCCATCCCTGCTGATAAAGGGAAACTGACGAACGAAATCTCCAAAAAGATTGCTATCCCTGCTGATAAAGAGAAACTAGCAAAATAAATGCCATCCCTGCTGATAAAGGGAAACTGACGAACGAAATCTCCAAAAGATTGCTATCCCTGCTGATAAAGAGAAACTAGCAAACTGATGCCATCCCTGCTGATAAAGGGAAACTGACGGACGAAAATCTTCAAAAGATTGCTATCCCTGCTGATAAAGAGAAACTAGCAAAATAAATGCCATCCCTGCTGATAAAGGGAAACTGACGAAGAATTATCCAAAAGATCGCTATCTCTGCTGATAAAGAGAAACTAGCAAACTGATGCCATCCCTACTGATAAAGGGAAACTGGCGAAAGAAAATCTTCAAAGGATTGCTATCTCTGCTGATAAAGAGAAACTAGCAAAATAAATGCCATCCTTGCTGATAAAGGGAAACTGACAGACGAAAATCTTCAAAGGATTGCTATCTCTGCTGATAAAGAGAAACTAGCAAAATAAATGCCAGCCCTGCTGATAAAGGGAAACTAACGGACAAAAATCTTCAAAAGATTGCTATCTCTGCTGATAAAGAGAAACTAGCAAAATCAATGCCATCCCTGCTGATAAAGGGAAACTGACGGACGAAAATCTTTAAAAGATTGCTATCTCTGCTGATAAAGAGAAACTAGCAAAATAAATGCCATCCCTGCTGATAAAGGGAAACTGACGGACGAAAATCTTCAAAAGATTGCTATCTCTGCTGATAAAGAGAAACTAGCAAAATCAATGCCATCCCTGCTTATAAAGGGAAGCTGACGGATGAAAATCTTCAAAGGATTGCTATCTCTGCTGATAAAGAGATTTAGCAAAATAAATGCCATCCCTGCTGATAAAGGGAAACTGACGAAAGAAAATCTTCAAAAGCTTGCTATCTCTGCTGATAAAGAGAAACTAGCAAAATAAATGCCATCCCTGCTGATAAAGGGAAACTGACGAAAGAAAATCTTCAAAAGCTTGCTATCTCTGCTGATAAAGAGAAACTAGCAAAATAAGTGCGACTTCACTGGGGATAACGCGAAACAAACTTCTGGTCAAGCAAGAACGGGATTTCACAAAAGAGAAAGGCCAGACAAACTTCTAACGGGCCCATGATCCATAGATAAGATGACTCCGCTGGGGAAAGGAGAAGTCTAAATAAAAGACTATGCCGGGGAGCACAAGTATGAGGAATACATCCCTCCAAAATCTCCTGAGTTATGCCATCTCTGCTGAGAAAGAGAACTGGCAAGGAAAGTATCAAACCTGGCTTATGCTTCGAATGCAAATGTTTGAATAATGGCGTAATGCTCCATACGACATGGAAATGCTACGCGTTTGAGGATGCAATGTGAATGCTTATGATATGCAAAGAGGGTCTCTCCAGCAAAATAAATGCTGGAGAGAAAAGACCAATTCAGCCGGGGATGACAAAAATAAATTGTCCTCTGAATCCAGGAACTCTGCTGAGAAGGGTCATACTGATCGGCTCTTCGGATCAACAACTTCTGCTGGGGATGAAATCACAAAAGGATTACCGGGGACCCCACCTGTCTTTCACTGAAGGTAACATCCAAAACCTGAGATTTCTCCTCTGTTGGGGGAGTTGAGAATGAACGCCAATAACGGAACCAGAAGTCTGTTACTAAAAATTGCTAATATCCAATTGGCTCAGAACCTGCTGGGGAAAATAGTCCATGATACTAGCCTCCTTGGGGATACCGCTGATCTTAGCCTGCTGACGGGGAGAATGACTTTACTCCCATCTTGCTGGGGATTAGAATATGACATTGTCGGTGAAAGCACGCTTCCTGACTGGATGGGGAAGGTGAACACCCTGATTTTGTGGGGAAATAATGTCTTGATCCGGAGAAAATACTTCCCAAGTTTCCTGCTGGGGAAAGTCTGCTCTGCTGAGGAAAGTTTGTCCTGCTGGGGAAGGAGCAATCCCAATGCTGGAGGGAGCCAACTGTTGGGGATGTACAATCTGTTGGGGATGTACAATCTATTGCCCTGCAACCTGACTTGTCTTTATGGTCATAAACGGCTCTTTGAACTTTTCATCTCAAGAGGATTTTATAGAAGATCGGGCGTTCGCACTGTCCCAGGGTCTTCAAACTCTTAGAGAGATTTATCATATCTCGACATAACTGCCCCAGTCTTTATAATCCACGACGTACATTACCTCGAAGGGAATCGTAATGACTTGACAATACTCTGCTTCAGCATCTTGAACCTTGAGGAGGTGTTTTCAATCAATCATTTTCAGGAGTGGACGATCTCTCACGCTCTAGAGGTGGCCTGCCCCAATATGAGCTTTGAAGTGACTTTGCCCCTGCTCTCAGAATGAATGCCCCAGAATAATTGAATTTCGGAGAGATTTCTCGACGTGACTGCCCCAGATTGGCTACATCTTAACACGACTTACTGGGGAGAGCCCACTCTATACTGAGTCTCTTGGCAGCATGCCCCTTGATATGATTTGTCCTTCAGAATTTTCAAGTATCCCAACTTGGCAGGATCAAGCTTCTTGATTGACGTTCACTGTGTAGGCTGCATTGATGCTTAGGCAAGTGTATGCAAACAGAACAAGTTATTTATGAGAATGACAATTCTAATGCAACACTCATGTTAACCTTGAAGTTTTTTATTGAAAATACGTCGCCAAGCCTTGTGAACGAATCACTTGCTGGGATGCGACCTTGATTTTTGAATGGCAAAATAATGCGCACATGCAATACCAACAAATCTTATTAGCACAACTCATAGGAGTCAGGAACGCCATCCGGTTGGAATACGCTTTCGGACTGAACCCTGTTTCAATTAGGACTTTTAAGGGCTGTAACGTGGTCTGGTTCACGGTTTCAGAAAAAAGGATTTATGGCTCAAAATTTATCGGTGCCCACCCACTCTTCGTGATGTTCTCCAATCCTATGTTCAGTTAATCTGACCCAAACGCTCATCTCTCAAAAGGTTTATGATCTTTAAGGAACCTATGCCACTAATGACAGTCACCCCTTTTTATCTTTTGTGTCTGTAATCACACGAATTTGTTCTTATCGAGGATTTTCTTTTGTAATGCTTTTCTTTCTTCTGCTTTTTTGATCCCTGATTTTTGCCTGGACTGATTCTTCTGAGCTTTTTTATTTTTAAGTCCAGCGGGATGCCCTAACTTTTACCTAAGTCGCTTGTTTTCAAGTCTTCGACTTAGCGGGCTTTTCTCCCTTTTTTTTTATTCCCTTTTTTTGAACAAAGTGTGTGACACTGTTTGTCTTACTTGCTTGAAAGGGCTGTGACTGCCTCACTCCTTGATTGTTGAAGGATAACCATTGTGGTTTCACATCTCTTGACCTCTTGACGGCGGGATAGGGGGTAATGGATCCTCAGATGCACACTCTTCTTGAAATTTGAACGCTCGGTCAAACTAACTGATGCCTACCCTGCCCCTGGGTTAAGTATGAGGGTTTTTTTTCGTACGAAAGAAATTCCTACTCCAAGGCTCGAAGGGGTTAACGAGGGTCTATCTCCCTTATATCTCCGGTGTTTAGGGGTTTGAAACAATGCCTGTACATCCTCAACAGGGTTCTATCCTTGAACATACGACCAGAGATTCTGCGTTTTCGTCTCATCATCCTCCTTCAAGAGTTCTAAACAAGAAAATTGGTATTGTAGTGCATGTAAACATTTAAGAGTGAACACGAATGGATTACTTCAAGGAAAACATACTCATTGCATTAATATCATCATAAAAAAAACAAACAAGTCTTGCATACATACGATGCTTTAACAAGAAATGAAAAAAACTACAAATGAAAATGCAGTAAAGAAACTGAAGATCGCCATTGCTGAGGAAGCTTAATTCTGCCTGGACGTACTTGCAGACTGGGTGTTCATTTGAGAAAGGAGGCTTCCATTGATGTACATATCATCTTCAGTGAATATGATGATCTCTGAGTCTACCAGGTCTTGTACCTTGTGCTTGAATGCCTTACACTCATCAATCGTATGCCCAAACGTTCCCGAGTGGAACTCGCACCTAGTGGTCATGTCATAATCTGGAGGAATAGGGTACGGTACTGGCGTGGTACTCCTCGTTTGAATTAGAGAGTTCTCGAGCAGGTGAGCAAACAATTGACTACAGGGGATAGGAATAGGATCAAATATCCTGTTGGGCCTTCTGGGTCTCGGTTGCCCCTGTTGCTGATAATTCTGCTGTCGGTGCTGATTTGGGCGCCCAGTCTGGCCCTGCACTTTCCTTTCTGCACTCGGCTGAGGCACGAACAAGGGTTGTGGAAGAGATCCCTGGCGCGAGGTGGATCCTTTGGTAAAAGAGGGAGTCCTCAGTCCCTTTGCAACACTGGGAGTAACATCACTTTGTTTACCAGTGCCAACTGATGTAAACTTGATTTCCCCTGAATCAATGAGCTCTTAGACTTTGTACTTGAGCATCTTACAGTCTTCAACATTATGACCAGGTGCCCCTGAATGGAATTCACACCTATCATGGACATTGGAACCCATACGAAACTTGGTGTGTGGAGGTCCCGCAACAATCAATTCAATTAGCTGAAACTTGAGCAAGTGCTGAAGCAACTGAGCGTATGGCATCAGAATCTGGTCAAACTTCTTTTCAAGCTTTTCTGGATTAAGACCCTCAAGAAACGGTTGTTGATGAAAAAGCTCTGACGGTGGAGACGATCCACGAGGCAATCCATGGTCTAGAGGAGACCCCAAAGAGATGGGAAGAGTAAGGACCTTTGTTGTGGAAGCGGGCACAGGACTGTCTTCCTTCTTCAACACTATTTTCAGAATCTCCATGATTAAACCCATCTGAGTCTTCATCTGATTGATCTCCTCCCTCAGCATCCTCTGCTCCTGGAGCATGTTTTCCCCAAATTACCCCATCTGGCTTCGCATTTCCCTCAACTCAGCTTGAACTTGCTCCATGATCAACCCTGAACGGCCTGAGGAGTTAAGTCTGCAATTCTGAGATGAGAACAAGATAAGAATACCGGAGATAAACACCTGTCATGCAAAATGATTATGCACAATGATTATGAATATGAAAATGCAAATGAACATGTTTGAATATTAGCAGGGCGATCCACCCCTTGATTCCAGTTTAATAGCAAGATAGAACGGAACTTCTGCTCATATATTAAGAAAACCAGAGGAAAACCAAATGTCGACAATCACGAATCCAAGATAACAAATATGAACACATAAACCATAGAGGTCCCAACCAACAAGCCTGGTGGTGATCCCAATACAATAAAAGAGAAAAGAGAGCTACGACATATCATCAAAGTTTACAAGAGTCAATCCTCCCCATCCATTATGCTTTCTGCACCAGTCTTGAATCTCCTTGAACAGCTTTCTAGTGTCGGGATGCTTCGGCCTCTGAGTCAGCCCTTGAACGAGAAGGTCCCTCCTGTGTATGATCCCATCCAAGTATCTGCAATGTAATTCCCAAGCGTCTTCTCCAGAAACACCCTCCATGCTAGGCCCCTCATGTCTAGATCTCTTCACTTCAGCCTGGACCTTCAGTTCTTCTATGGAGGCTATGGCTTGATTAAGTCGACCCTTGACTGCTTGTCTCTTGAATATCCCTGACAGAATCTCAGCGTTTTTCTTCTTGAGCGTCGACTTCAACTGATCAATCTTAGCTATGTAGTCGTCTTCCTTTCTCTTATTCTCAGCCATGGCAGTTTCTCGGTGATCATCGAACCTATGAATCTTCAACAAAGCCTTGTGTAATTCCTCCTCTTTAGACCTGAGAACGTTACTGATACCATCCAAAGCTTGTTTCATCCTTTCTCTGGATGCGACCATGTCAGCAAGCTCTTTTTCTGCTTTAGCAAGGAGCTCTGTCTTCAACTTGGCGGTGTAAACAGCTTCACCCCGCTCATACTTCCACTGATAAATCTCTCTTTTTAGCTCACTATTTTCTTCCCGCAACCTTTCCTTTTCAGCCCATAATTTGTTATACTTCTCCAACTCAACTGTGGTAGGAGGCTCAACTACCAAAGGATACTAAGGCGGTTCCACCGGGAATGGAAGAAGCTCCTCTTCTACTCTCTTCTTGATCCACTCTTTATAGGGAGGAAAAGCCCGGTTATTACATTTTCCAAACGAAGTTTTACCCTTCTTGGTCGCCTGTTTCCAAGCATTCATAATTTTCCTCATCATCTCCTGATCCTTAATACCATTGAAGAATAAGGACTCTCTGATATCTCTCTCGTCAGGTGGACCTCTCAAAGGATAACCAAACTGTCTGATAGCTAGGGAGGGATTATAGTTAATTCCCCCTTTTCTCCCTATCAAGGGTACATTAGGGAATTCTCCGCATTTGCAAATAATCTCCATTCCTAGCAAATCATGATTGATCCAAACAATGCTGTCAGCAGTCAAGCCCATAACCCTCTTTGACCGTTTCAGAGAATCTTTCGTATCAACGAAAGAGCCAGATTCAGGGAGACGACTCAGAAACCAAGTAGCTAAGAGCGGTGCACAATAACTCACAGTTTTCCCACGGCTATTCTCATTCTTTTAGTGAACCGAGTGATACACATCACCTAGCAAGGTAGGTATAGGATTCTTCGAAATCAAGATCCTGACGGCGTACATATCCACCAGATCAGGAATATTCGGAAACAGAACAATCCCATAGATACACATGGCCAGAATAGCTTGGAAAGCAGTCCAGTTCTTCTCTTTGACATGTATGCAGGCTTGATCAAACAGGAACTTCAATAGGAAACCCTTAACCCCTTGTTTTTCTTCAATATTACTGTTCAAAACGGGCTCATTGATATGAAGAGCAACAGCCATCTCTTTTATACCGGGGTGTTCTTCAGAAAATAAAACTATATCATGACTGATAGGAATTCCCAAAATAAATGAGAACTCCTCCAACGTTGGAGCCAAGATGTAGTCCGGGAAAATGAAGCAACGCAGAGACGGATCGTAAAACTGAAGAAGCGTATGAATGGCATCCTTCTCATACTTGGAGATATTATAGACAAATTTCAAAAGTCTTCCATACCTTCCACTGAACTCTGTACAAACTCCGGAACCAGCCATATTAATCGGTTTGTGAATCAGTGTTAAAGTCGGTTCTGGGAACGAATAGGCAACAGTCTTCTTTCTCTGAACATCCATACTGAAGTAACCTCAGAAAACCAGAATCAAGAGTAAGATGCAAGCCCTAAAAAATGTCAAACACGTTATAATGCAAGAAAAATTATATGCTCATGCAAACATGGGGTCAAGGCACACTGCTGGATGTGCTGCGCTGTTAGCTGTACGAGAAACCAGAAAACCAGAACTCTGAACCACTGAGGAACCCAAATAATCAGACATTGATGAGAAATCCTGAAAACCGGGTAGGTTGAAAGTCTCGGTTACCTGCAAACCTGTAAACGCCCATCCCCTCTCACATGTGGGTACTAGGATGTTCAGTATCCCGGGCTCTCAGGTCGAGAAATGATGATACGTTCACCATTTCTGGTTTGGCATCATCATCAATCGAGGAGGCCTCAACTGATTCTCCAAAGGGGAAGGTCCTCAGTTTTGGCACTGAGGTCGAGAAACAATAGTACATTCATCCCTCGGGGTACAGTACTATCGTCAATCGAGGAGTGCCTCCATTGATTCTCCTCAAAATGTAGGGGCCATCCTATGCGAGTTCCAAAGCGGGCCCTCGGGTGCGAATGGGTTTGCCACAGGATGTGGTCTACCACTGTCACCACTAAAGAGGGATGTTTCCACTAAGGTCCTCAATGATCGGTCACCAGAGTCGACAGCTCTCTAGATCAACACCCCTACATGCGCAAGACACACACGTTAGAATGCGTCCCAAGATAGCCTCGTCTGGTTGTGAATTTCGTGAACACACAAACGTACCAAGCGGGCACGTAGGTCCCACTACTTTCCACTCTAGTCCTAGGGTATACTCAAGCCTGGGTATTGAGCTTATCTCTCAGACCCACCCAACCTGCAAAACAAGAACAGCCAGCACAACACAGCAGTATGACAGTAATAAAAATGGAATGCAACGCAGAAAAGCTGTAAAAATAAAATACAACAAATAAAACAAACCAAACACAAAACACCCAAAGAGAACAAAGATAAGCAAGCGCTAGGACTGACTCGCTTAGGGATGGACCAGCATAGGTCAACCAGAGTCCCCAGCAGAGTCGCCAGCTGTCGCTCCCAGGATTTTCATCCAGGTACAAACGCGAGAGTGGCGCGGAAAAACAGAGTCGCCAGCCGTGTAAATTTATCCCAAGAGAGGGAAAGGGAACACCACATAAACCTTAGGAAGGGGGAAAGGAACGGTCATCGCAACCATAACCTGGGTTCGAGATTCGGTTACGCGAGGGGAAGGTGCTAGCACCCCACGCGTCCATCGTACTCGATGGGATCCACGCTTGTTGTCTATTCTAAGGGTAAGTTATACTATCATCTAGGGCTGTACTAAAACAGAGAGGGAAATACACATACCGACTCGGTAGGACGTCGACGTCCTAGGCCTACGTACCCCCTTTGTGCAATGGGGAATTCAGAGTCAACGTAGTTCGGACCAAGTTCTTTTTGTGTTTTTTATGAGCGACGTTAAGTTCGCGTCCGGCAGTTAGGGTCGATGCCTGTTTGCGTCTCAGACGGAAAATAACGTGCCCTTTTTGAAAATATCCTTTAGTTTGGAAATCCCGAACGACAAAAATGTTTGAAGTTGGTTTGCGTTTTTTAGGACAGAAGTGGCTTAAGTTAGTTCCTAAATTGCATTGCGCCAAAGTCTAGGGCACAGGGGCGAATACTTAACGCATCGTCCCAAGACAGGACGCTCGCTAAGCACTCTAGAAAGATGAGATGAAGCCCCTCATTTCTCATTCCCCACACTCAAGGCTCGTGCGCAATACACTTTATTCTTATTAAGTGTTTTAAAGAAATTTGAGATGAGAAGAGAGAAGATGCAAGGGTAACTCTAAAGGGGGGCTATGAGCCCTAAAGTTATCATGCATGGGTGACCTACGGTTAGTGAGGTTTGACGACAACCTAAATCCTAAAGGAAAGAGATGAGAGAAGGAGAGAATAAGGGTGAAGGTGAATATGGAAACTTATCCATACCCTTAAAGAACTTACCTTAGTCTCTGCATAAAAGATTAGTGAGAAACAAACATAAGTAAAAGAAGGCAAGTGAAAATAAAACAATGGCAAAAAAATAGTGACAATAATCCAAACATGAATTCAGAAATCAAAGGAACAACCCCAAAGCAAATGGCACAAGTGCCTTTTCAAACAAATAATCAGATGTGGTCAGAAATAGGTATACAAGAAGATCTCAAGTGAAAGCCAATCAAATAATTAGAAAAGTGACTCCTAAAATTCCCAAATTAAATATCAAAGTCCCTCAACCAGAGACAAACAAGATACCAAAAATCCCTGCAAAAAATCAAGATATTAGTCATCTAAACAATTAGGCGAAGTTCAGGTGGGGAGTGGGGTTCAGTGTGCCAAAGAGAAGGACCAAAATGTAATATGCAATGATTTTAAAAATGATAAAAAGATATTTTAATGTATTTTAGAATGTTAGTGAACAAATACAAAAAGAACGGATAAAAAATATTTTATGATTGCAGAGAAATAAAATAAAGAAATTTAAGTATGCATGGTATGGATAATGCAAAAATAAATTAACTAAATAATTAGTTTAAATGATAAAAATAAAATAAAATAAAAAATAAAATTTTTAAAAATTATTAAAATGATAAATATGATGTATGAAATTTTTAGTAATTTTTTAACGCAAT
Source organism: Lathyrus tuberosus (assembly GCA_022829125.1). Lineage (NCBI taxonomy): Eukaryota > Viridiplantae > Streptophyta > Magnoliopsida > Fabales > Fabaceae > Lathyrus > Lathyrus tuberosus. The sequence continues at coordinate 14,223,894 of JALAZF010000062.1, read as the reverse complement.
TACGTAATTTTAATAATTAAAATATGAAAATGAAATTAATAAAAATAAGATGAAATAATAAAATAAAATATGAAAATAGTGTGGGGGGTGCCTTAAGCAAGAAAAATGAACTGGGATGATATGGGCTAAGGGATAGGGGTGCGAATAGCAACCCAGCCCAATGACAGCCAGAAAAGAAAAAAAATAAAATAAAATTAAATTAAAAAAAAAGGGAACAATGGTCCTTGGTCAACCTGTAGACCCCATGCGCACCGTCTGATCAATCAAACGATCAAAAGCAAGTCAACCCATTAAGAGGGTATTCAAGATAAAATGCCAAGATAAAGAGGCACACCAAACTTACCCAACACGCGCGCACACATAACCTGCCAGCCTATTATACTCCCCCCATGTGCCTGGCACATGCTGTCATTAATTTGTTGTCACGATCCTAGCCGTATGATTAGTCAACATAATAAAAATACGCATGATGGATGGCTATGACTAGCGGGCCTACCACAATAAGCATGGAAACACACACACACGATCGTTAAATGAAAATTAGAAAAAAAAAAAATAAAAGAACCAACACGTGGACCGCTGATGACCGCACGATGAAGGAAACAGACGGCTGGGAGGTTGTCTTCTTCGTTGAAACTTCCACCGGCCAGAATTTCCCCAGGTCGCCGGAGCCCTAGCTCCGGCTGCCACCCACGGTGCTGCAATTCAAAACCTGCCCAGAATTTGCAATGGGGTACACTATCCGACCCAGAATTTCGTCAGGAATCCAAATATGGCATCAAAAACCCCAAATTGTTAGTGTATAATAAAAAACGAATGAAAAACCATTAGGGCACAAAACTTTAAATCCATATTACAAGCAAACCACACATCCAAAATTAAAAATAAATAGATCAGGATAATCACCATTCATCACACGTCAATATTCATGCTTAAAAGGAGATTTTTATGATGGTCAAAAAACCTACCAACCTGAGATGGCTCCACACGTACACTTGCTTTTGGTTGCGAATGGTGGTTGATTTGCACTCTATAGACTACCAAGAGAAGCTTTGTGGAAGAACTTTGAAGGAACTCCTTATAAATTGAGAGATCCAAGGAATTCAATAATTAGGGTTCACTTTCTTTTTCTCCAAAATATCACGTGTGTATCCCCTCTAACTAGTGCATGGATGGGTTTAAATAGGCTAGGGCTTTCCTCTGATGATGAATTGGGCTTGGGTGATTTCTTGTTTAATGATTTTTTAAATAATTTTTAAAAATCACATTATGTTAAGTACACCTCCTCCATGCATGGATATTTGAAAGTTTCATGATGGATCACTTGCATTTGAGTTGCTAATCACACCACATTTAAATTGGGCCTTGAAACTTTTTTGATTCATGACTTTTGAATAATTTGGCATTTTTGAACAATGGAGAATAAGTGAAGAACACACCATGGAATTTCTTGATTCAAAAGTCTAAAATGTTCCTTAGGGATTGTCCTTTGATATTAGAATGTGGCATGAAGCAATGGAATTGATTATAGGCCATTATGCCCAAAGTTGTGAAAATGGAACTCTAAAAACCACTTTGCCTTCTTTTGATCATAACTGGAGCTTCACAAGGGATATGGAGACCCACTAGTACTTGTTGGAAATAGGAGAAAAAGATCTTCAACTTACATGTTGGAGAAAAATTCATTTGAAGCTTTCTTGATGGTGAAAAGTCAAGTTGAATGAAGTGTAGATACTTGCCAAAAATGGAAACTTTTCATTATAAGTCACTTTCCAAATTTAGAAACTTTGCACCAACTCCTGATTCCTGACAAATATGTATGAAACTTGACCCTTGAAGACCATATGAGGATGTGAGACCTTGAAAACCTTGGAGAGAACCTCAAAGTTCCACAGTTGACTTCTCCTCTCACTGTTGACTTTTACCCCATTCACCTGTTTTTCAATCCATTGGCCAATTGAACTTCTCCTGAACCAAACTGATGGACAACCTCCCATCCCTAGGTACTTAGGGACCCAAGGAGTACCATGGAATCAAGTCTTGCCCAAAAAATCAGAAATAAACTGACTTTATAGCAAACCCTAGTTGTGGTACCCTCAGTCTAGGAGGAAATAGCACAGTCTCCAAATCCAAATTCCTCTGAGTATGATGTGTATTCTCTCCAACAAAGATAAGATATGCCGTTTGATGATGATAAAAACCCAAGGAGCTTGCCCACTGAAGCAATAAACCCAAGAATCTCAAAACCCAAATCTATGCACTGGTCAGGAGATGATGATCCACCTAAGCTCTCTTGGACAATATCAGGACTCTTGCTTGACCCTCTGAAGCACTGCCTCATGCACCTTGACCCCATGCTAAGAACCAATGATATGCACACATGATAATGCAAAATGCAATGCAACATAAGCCAGTTAGTAATAAAGTAAGGAGGGCAAATTTTGGGGTGCAACACTTACAATGAGACCTTTTATTTTGTGCAATCCCTTATAACTTACATGTACCCCTCTCCCATTCTGATGTACGCATTCGTTTTTCTTTGATTGTGGTTTGTTTACTAGGAGCACCCCTAGGGACTAGCATAGACAAAACCATTTTCAAACTAATTCTCGATTCGTCGTTGAGCCATTTTCAAAACACCCCCCGTAAGTCGATTGCTCATTAGCATTCGCCATCAACCTATTGCACACACTCTCACATTCTGTCGTGGTTTTGGTACTAGGAGTATCCCTAGGGACTGGGATCGATTCACACCCTTTTTCAATCAAACATTTGATTCGTCGTCGAGCCGTTTTCAAAATCAACCTTTTAAGCCGAGTGCCTTTTGCCTCGCAATTAACCTCTTCGTATACAAACAAACCCTTGATCCAACGACAAGCGAATTTTCACAATCAAACCTCAAAACGACTAATAACTATCGAAACTCTTTTCAAGGTGAAAATGGGTGGTTGAGCCTTTGACCTCTCTTCAGTTGTTTAGGTGCGGGTTCTCTTACTCGTGTGTAAGCAATTGACGCCTTTAAAACACTTCCAACTCGACAACCTTTCAAACTATTCTTCTAGGCATTCACCATTCTAAACACTTTTCAAACCATCAAACCTTTTCAAACTCACCCACCTTAGATGAAAAAGAGAGAGAGCGAAGCCTTTGACTCACTCTCCCGATTACTTGGGCCCATGGAGCCTTTCTTAAGCTTCGAGTAATCGTCATCCAAACATCAACTTCAAACATCCATTCTTTTCATGGTCGTATCTGAAATTATGGTTTAAGCAGATCACTAAGATGTCAGACAGGATGCCGTGACACTTGATCTCTGCTTCTCACAAGGATTAAGGAAGAACAGAAACAAATAGCAAAAAGAAAAACAACACACAAAAATTGTTAACCCAGTTCCGTGATAAACAACACCTACGTCTGGGGGCTAACAAGCCAAGAATGAAATCAACTAAGTAGATTTGGTTCTAAGCTAAACTCCAACATTTACAACTTAGTACCTAGAAACTACCCTTCCTAGATTTCTACCTAAGACACTCCTAGGTATGAGACCCTTCTCAATTCCCTTCCAATCACAGCAGTGACTGAAAATATTACAACTCAATAAACTGTCATTCTCTGGTATTCACACAATACACTAGAGGCTCACAAAAGTACAAACCCTAGTACTCTATAACAACTGCAATATTCAATGCCAATACTAGGTTAAATCCATCCTATTTATATTGCAAAACAGAACTGGATTTGGGCTTCAAAAACGCAACAATTATAATCCACAGAATTTGCGACCTATTCTTTTCTTCAATCCCAAGTTTCCAAAAATGTCTCCTTGCATGGAAACCACATATTCCTTTTAGAATCAGAATCTATGATTCCTCAATCTCTGATGCCACCTGGGATCAAGTCATATTCCAATCACACCTGGAACCTAACTACAATTATTCCAAAACTATATCAGACAAAGATGTCGAATCCACCTGATAGGACATCTTGTCTAACATCTTTAACCTGCAGTTAAATCATCATGTCAGGACATTTTGTCCAACATCTTTCTGCTAAGTTAGTTTTACCAAAATTTATGCCAACCTCAAGGGCTTGGACTCATCAATCTCACCCTTTGGCAGATTTTGGCTAAAACTAACTTTCATTGACCTGCAGAAGTATATCATGGAGACCACCATCAGAACAGCAGCGGAAACATAACTTAGTCTCCCCCTCAATCAGTACCTCGTACAAGCAGTACATATCTACTCCCCCTCAGTGGTTAGTAGAATATCAGTGATTAGTGATGTTAGTATTTCCCCCCCTTTTTAGCCACAACATGACAAAGGCAGAAGGACTAACTCAAAAACCAATTAAACAGTTCATAGTAGTTAAATTACACACCAAACAAAAATAAAAATTATCCTGGGCATTCAGCCCTTACATAACCAAAAACAAAATCCATAAAAAAAGATAACTATTAGAAGTCATCTTCTGTTTCCTCATCATTTTCTTCTTCTCCTGCACTTCTACCAGAGCCATTATCAGCACCCGCATCACAGTTCTCCTCGGCAGCCTTCTCAGCATCTCCAGTGTCCTTGTCTGCTGAGACAAGGCTTGTATCATTTTTTCTAGCTTCTCCTTTCTGGAGGTGCTGGTCTTGATAATGTCATTAAGCTCCTTTTATGTATTTTTGAGTTGGGCTATAGTTTCCTCTTTTGTAGTTGTTGCAGCAGATGTCGGTGCAAATGTTGAAGCAATATCTGGTACATGGTTACCAGTAAACAATTTATAGTGCATAGTCAAGGGAGATGCCCTTTTCATTACATGATCTGTGGCGACTAGAAGGCTTGGGAACTGATTTAGAGTTATCCCACAAACGAGTGAAGGAAAGCATATAGGGAGTTTCACTGCAGTTGATGTAGATTGCTTCAAAATTTGATTGAAGAGGTGAGTTCCAAAGTCAAATTGCCTTCCGTTGCCAATCATATAGATAAATCTACCTAGACTAGTAGAGATGGTTGAAGTATGATTGTGGGCACCCAGTTGATGGTACCAATTCTGTGCAGAATTACATACTTCACACTCAGTTTCCCGGCTGAGAGTTTCCCATTGCTAGGCCAGTGTTTCACAATGTTGCAGGTGAGCTCTTGACATACTTGATCATCAGTGTTTCTACATTAAGAATGAGACTCTTCAGATCTTTCCAAAAACCTATTAATCTTTATGGGAGAAAATGTCACATCATTTCCTCTGACATACATTGTTCTGTTGGTTGCATCATTACAGTGGTCAGGAATGTTTACTACAAATTCCTTTACCAACTTTTTATAACAATTTCCAAGATTGGTAACTGTCCTTGTTAGCCCAGAGTCATTGATCAGTTTCATCACTTCATGGCACTTTAATGCATCCTTCCCTAGCTCCCTTTCCAATGCTATTCTTCTTTAGTACACATATGGCCATCAGTGTACATACTCAGGAGCATGGAAGGAGATATTATCCAAGGGAGCTTTAGGAATACTAACAGTCTTTTTCTTCACCCCAGGAGCCTTTGGAAGTATGATGTCCTGATCTTCATCTGTGACATCATAGTCAGACTCAGTGTCAGACTTAGCCTTTCTTTTCTTGGAAACAATTGCAACCTTGCTCCAAGGTTTCTGAGGTCCAACTACAGATGTAATGTTTCTTCTGATATTATTGTCTTCAATCTCTTGATTACATTAGCAATGATCTCATCATCAGAAGATGAACCATCAATGTTGATGACCTTGTCAGTCACCTCTTTATCAACATCCCCTAGACCCTATTCAAGTGATTCCTCTAGAGATAAGAATGTTCCACTATCTGGTCCATCATTTTTCTGATTGGTTTCAACACAGATGTGGTGATTCTCTTCTGACATTGTATTACCATCTCCTTCATTATTATCTCTAACACTTTCTTGTTCCTCAACAGGAGCGAATGTGATTCGCATATCCCCATCAGTATTCAGTTTACTTCTTATATTTAATTGTTCAGCTACAATTTTCCTTATTCTCTTATCCGTTTCAACAATTTCTTTCTTATTTCTAGGATCTTGGGGGGCATTAATAGGTTCATAAGTATTACCTGGAAGGAGATTTCTAGCTCTTCGTGCAGGAAATTTCTCAGGCTTGCATGGCACCATAGAAAGGGGGACAACATTAATCGCATCTCCAGTAGACTCCTTCCCCAGTTTTTCCCTAACAGCGGAAGATGTAGAGGTCTCCTTCACTCCACTTTCAGTTGAGGATTATTGTTAAGACATCATAGAAGGGACACGATTGGATTTTTCTATACACCGAAAGAACGAGGTTATTGTGATGAGGAGAGTAGATTGAGAGCGGTTTAAGTTGATTTGAAATGATCGTTTTTGAAACCCTCCTTTCGTTTGTTGAAAACAATCACCTCCTTGACCAGCATCCTTACAGGTTAATCCCTTTAGTCCCCTGGTTATGTAAAGTCCTATTTTAACCTTCATTTTCCCAAACTTGTTTTTAAGGACATCAAGGGCTCTCAGGTTATCATGGGAGAATGTCAGAACATTTTGTGCGACATTTTCCCTTGTTGGCATCTGCGTCATTCCTGGGTACTGAAAGATGCTGAATGTGGTGGTAGGGTAATCACTTTCTGTAGTCGAGTCAATAGTGGCCGTAAATGCACATCTTCTTTCTTCTAGATCATTTATCATAGAAGCCTTATGAAGCAGATCCTGAATCCTTAAGATGGTCTTTTTGTGTGTCATCTTGGTTAATCTACCAATTTCCCACTTATCAAGGTTTAGTTCTGAGGGGAATTTCTGATGTTCTCCAATTGTTGTTGAGGAGCACTCTGTTAGTAAGGGGGTCCATACATAGCAATTAATTTTTGATCTGACACCCCTCATGAGTACTTTATTTTTATCATTTACGACCAAACATTCAGATTTTGTAAAGTTAACCTTCAGGCCTTGATCACAGAGTTGACTAATACTAATTAGATTAGCAGTTAGTCCTTCGATATACAGAACATTGTCAAGCTTAGGATTTCCTGCTTGGACCATTCACCCAACTCCTTTAATCTTTCCTTTGGATCGATCTCCAAAAGTGACATAGTTGGAGGAATGAAGCTTTATATTCACCAGATAGTTCTTTACACCAGTCATGTGTCTCGAACATCCACTATCAAAGTACCACTTCTCTTCAGTGTATTCCTTTTGAGTGGAATGAGCCATCAGAGCCATAGAATGATTCTTGGAACTTCTTTTCTTTTCAGCAGTCCTACCCTTGGGATATCCATGTAGTTTGTAACAATATCGTTTAATGTGGCCACACTTGCCACAATAATGACATTTCTAGTATTGTTTCCTCTGGTGTTTGTAATGGTGTTGTGACATTCTGTTAGACATCTTTTGTTTTCTTTCAAGATTGTATTCAGGTTCTCTCTTCTTGCTTTGATTATTGTACCCAAGTTCCTGTAGTATCTTGTCAGATCTTCTGTTGACATTATCAGGCTTGGATTTGAGGAGAGCAATTTCCTCTTGAAGATCAGATATGATGCCAAGATGCTTCAATCCTTCAACCTCAAAGAGCATGATAATCTTATGTTGAAATTCTCCTAGATGACAAATTTCTGCACTTCTTGTGTACAGCTCCTTGTAAGAGTTGACTAGAGCATCATGAGAAAGATCTGTAATGTCTGATCCTACATTAGTGTCAAACACTCTCGTGAGTGCAGAAACCTGCTTCGGTGATTTTCCATCACTAGCAGAGTCATCTTCAGACCAGGATGTATGGAGATCTTTCCTTTCTTTCTTGAGAAATATGGGACACTCTGATTTAATATGTCCAAATCCCTCACATTCTAGACATTTGGTCCCCTTTTCTTTACCAATTCTCTCTTTAAAATAAGAATTTCTTCCATAATTGTTCCTTTTTAAGTTACTGGGCATCTGAGTCTTGGCACTATTTTTTGACTCTCCCTCAATCTTTTTTTGTAATTGGCTGTACTATTTTCCCAAGAGCACAACTGCCTTAGACATCTCTATCTTGGAGTTTGTCTCACCTTCATCAGACACCAAGGCTAAGCTTTTCTTATTCTCAGTCCTTTCATTTAGTGCCATTTCAAAGGTTTGAAGAGATCCCATAAGCTCATCAACTTTCATAGTAGCTATATCCTGAGCTTCCTCTATAGCAGTCACCTTCATGTCAAATCTCTTGGGAAGAGACCTTAGAATTTTCTGGACCAACTTGGCTTCAGGAATTTTCTCTCCAAGGTCACTAGATGTGTTGGAAATATCAAAAATGTTCATGTGAAAGTCATGTATACTTTCATCTTCTCTCATTATCAAGTTCTCAAACTTAGTGGTGAGAAGCCGAAGTCTTGAAGATTTAACCCAAGATGTACCTTCATGAGCAGTCTTTAGGATTTCCCAAGCATCCTTTGTAACAATGCAGTCTTGATGAGTCTGAAGATGTTCTTGTCCACCCCATTGAACAAGGCATTCAAGGATTTTGAGTTTCCTTGAGCGAGCTTAGCATCTTCATCATCCCAGGCTTCCTCCGGTTTCGGCTCATCAGCGAGCTTCCCGTCTTTGTCTTTGATCTTTGGTGGATCCCACCCTTTAACCACAGATTTCCAAGCTTTACCATCCATGGACTTGACAAACGCCTCAATGTGTACTTTCCAATATTCATAATTGGAACCATCAAATATAGGTGGTCTATTCAAAATTCCTCCTTCTTTGTCCATCGAACCAGAAAGTAACGTCCCTGAATCTCACCTAGATACAGAGCCGAATGCCTGCTCTGATATGAATTGAAATTATGGTTTAAGAAGATCACTAAGATGTCAGACAGGATGTCGTGACACTTGATCTCTGCTTCTCACAAGGATTAAGGAAGAACAGAAACAAACAGCAGAAAGAAAAACAACACACAAAAATTGTTAACCCAGTTCCGTGATCAACAACACCTACGTCTGTGGGCTACCAAGCCAGGAATGAAATCAACTAAGTAGAATTGGTTCTAAGCTAAACTCCAACGTTTACAACTTAGTACCTAGAAACTACCCTTCATAGATTTCTACCTAAGACACTCCTAGGTATGAGACCCTTCTCAATTCCCTTCCAATCACAGCAGTGACTGAAAATATTACAACTTAATAAACTGTCCTTCTCTGGTATTCACACAATACACTAGAGGCTCACAAAAGTACAAACCCTAGTACTCTATAACAACTTCAATATTCAACGCCAATACTAGGTTAAATCCATCCTATTTATATTGCAAAACAAAACTGGATTTGGGCTTCAAAAACGCAGCAATTCTGCTCCATAGAATCTGCGACCTATTCTTTTCTTCAATCCCAAGTTTCCAAAAATGTCTCCTTGCATGGAAACCACATATTCCTTTTAAAATCAGAATCTCTGATTCCTCAATCTCTGATGCCACCTAGGATCAAGTCATATTCCAATCACACCTGGAGCCTAAGTACAATTATTCCAAAACTGTATCAGACAAAGATGTCGAATCCACCTGATAGGACATCTTGTCTAACATCTTTAACCTGCAGTTAAATCATCATGTCAGGACATCTTGTCCAACATCTTTCTGCTAAGTTAGTTTTACCAAAATTGATGCCAACCTTAAGGGCTTGGACTCATCAGTATCCACGAACTACGAACGCTCTGAGTCTTGATTCATTCGAATGTAAGATACGTAGGCACAAGATTGTTATGATCTTGGTGAGCTACCTTCCCTCCATCTTCCGTTTTCCCATATCATTTCCCGTAGTCGAACTACGATTGCTCTGATTACTCATTCTCGTCCGAATGAGCATACGTAGGCACAAGGGCCCCAATCCTTGGCGAGCACCCTATCCTAAAAACCACCCTTTTTCCTTTAGCATCGTTTCCTTTTTTCTTATTGTTTTGCATTTATCGTTGAGAAGAAAATAAATAAGCTTAGCTAACGTTCATCACAATTCGAATTAAAAGGTTCCCGTTGAGTACAACAGACGTGAGGGGGTGCGCATACCTTCCTCTCACATAACCGACTCCTGAACCCAGAATGTGGTTACGATGACCATGTTCTTATCTCCATAAAGGTTTTCTCGATATTTTCCTTTCCCTCTTTTGGGATAAATAAAGTTCGGCAGCGACTCTGTCGAACCGCAATTTCTTCCGCGCCTTTCGCGCGAGGGTCGTGTCTTCGATGATTTTTCGAGGTGCGACAGATAGTGGTCATTGTTTTTTATGTAACCTTTCCTTTAATTACCATTTTACAACTTTGTAATGATCCATGGAGTCACACCATTTACTGACTACTATTCAATTAATAAAATTTGAGCCCTTCATTTGATTGGCAATCCTTGTCTTTATTTCTATCTTGCAAAATGTCTTTTATTTTTATAGAAATTTTTTTGAAACAAATTTAAAATTGTTTTCTAAAATGCGTCTGTGTTTTGCTTTGACCTGTGAACACCAAAAAGGGAATTAACAGTTCTTCAAGAATGGTAGACTTTGAAATGCAGAATTACATTGTTCCCATAACTCTCTTTTGCCCATGTCCCCAACAAGTCTCTACTTCAAGTGGTCATTGAAATTCTGGTACCAGATGTGTGATGTTAAGTGCGATGTCACAACAACACACTCTGCAATGGACAGTGCAATAACAGCAAAAATTGAACACACAGAATTGTTCACCCAGTTCGGTCTAACTACCTACGTCTGGGGGCTACCAAGCCAGGGATGAAATTCACTACTTGTAGAATTAAATTACAGACTCAACAACCCAGTTGACAATCTCCTAATCTTAATTCCTACTAGTGACTTTCTACCTAAGAAACCACTTAGATATGAGAACACTACTCAATCCCTAAAACACTTCAGTGATACAATTCAAAGATCACACACTTTGAATAACACTACTTAATTCTGCTTCACAACTTTGATCAAGAACAACTCAAATCAACAATACCAATTCACACTCGAATGGTTTACAAATCATACACGAAGACATAAACGACACTCAGTCTTTAGCTCTTTTTCTTCGTTACTTTTTCTTCAGTACTGGTGCGCTTTATATAGCTCTTTGAATTGGACTTGGACCTGCTACAATATCTGACCTGATTTGTTATTTAAAACTGAATCTTCAAAACAGATTTTCTCCTAAAATCTTTTCAAATCTTCAACCTTTTAAATCTCCTACAAATCTGCATCAAATCTCTATACAACAGAAAATATCTATCCCAAGATATTCGCATCCAATGAGACAACCTGTTCTCCACAATTCCAGCTAAAACGCAAACCCTAACAACATCACTAAACCTGATGTTATTAATTCTGCAGACCTGATGTCACAACATCGCCTGTGACATCAGACATCCAACTTCAGCAACTAAAACACTTAACACAGCCCAGTGTTAAGACTCAATGTTGTGACATCAACACCCTGACATCAAACATTGAACAAACTTTGTTTTACCAAAATTCTAGCCAATCCATGAAACTAACAATCTCCCCCTTTGGCTAATTTTGGCTAAAACAATCTCTGCACCTTCAGAGACTTCAGCAGCGGAATAAACTTCAATATTTTCTGAAAACTTTACGCAGCAGCAGCAGCATCTTCAAAACATAAAGACTTCACTACACACAAAAACTCTGCTGCAACACCATCTTTAACAGAACTTGGCAACAACCAAAATGGTGCTCCCCCTCAATCATGAACCAGCATAATAGCTGTTTAACAGATCAGCAATTACTCCCCCTTAATTTCTGCACTTCTGCATCACATAACTTTAGTAGCATTTGACATTTGTACTCTTTGATACTCTTGGCTCACTTGGCTATTTCTCCCCCTTTTTAGCCACAATTGGACAAACCTCAACAAGTTAAATCTCCTATGACACCCTGTACAAAACCATACTTCTTCTGTCAGCAATATCCACATTTTGAAAATCCAGACATATTCTTCATCCATCCAGTTATGAAGGCTTCACACAATCATCCACAAGATCTGAAGCACGCACACAATGCCTTCCACTGAACTCTAAGTCAACTCCTCACACTTAGAATAACACACACCAAGACAAGTGTACAATCTATTCAAGGCCATGATTCAATCTTGTCTTCAGACAACTCCTCAGAAGCATGTGCGCACAAGATTTAAACAATTTGCTTCATATGACTAGAACCATTCAAGGCCACACCAAAACACCAATCAACAGCCTAATGTCATAACATGCTATCTGACATTATATCCTCATAAGAGGCAACCAATCTCCACAAGCTTGATCAGCATGCAATCTTCACAATAAATACACCTTTGCTGCAAAATCCATAGACAAGTACTCCCCCTGTCATGATTAACAAATGCTCTAGATGGAGATGAACATTTGGGCACATTTTCTGAGTACATGCATTTTGGTACCACTGTCCCTTTCTCCAAAGGTTATCATACAATTCATCTTCACCATCCAAGGCAAACCTTCTACTTCACCATTCTCCCGTATGACTATGTAGATGCTCCTTAGATATAATATAAGCACTAAGCTTCAGATCCAGAACAAAGACATCCTTCACCAAGGATACTCTTGACACTCTTGACACCAGGGTATTACATATGCTCCACTACTGGATTTACTATCAGCAAAATAATCCAAACTCAACACTGTGTCACAAACTCCACAAATTCTCAGTTTACTTATAAGCTTTACTGGGATCCAGTCTCTTTAAGAGATCACAATTCCTCCATCCTTACATCCACCAGTAGTTGTTGAAACTGGTGAAGTCTTCAAAGACAGTAGTCATGCTTTGCCAGAACAAGCTACTAAACATGATGCTATAACATCTTTTGGGACATCAACTTCTCATCACCGTTCAAAGGACTCATTGCACAAAGAAGTCCTTCAAGAAGCTCCCAATAAAACACAGTCAGAGCAACTTATTCATACACACCTGAATACCATAAGTTCCCACACCCTCTCTGAACCATATCCTAGTAAACTCAACCATATCCAGAGTATCTATACCAAATTCTTTTTCCAGAACATACTTCCACCATTTTATGAAAAGCACAGGAATGTTATTCAGTATGGCCTTTTGAATTTTCTTAGAAGTTCTAACAACAACCGCTTCCTTCATTTGAGAGATATCCTGGACATTATCATCAGACTTATCTCTGATCTTCCTATTTCTGGAAGAGATGAACACTTTACTCCTGGATTTTGTAGTACCATCCACATAGATCTTCTGCTTATAAGTTCTCATCTTTGCAGGTGACTCAATAGCTTTCCTCTTCCTTGATTTTAGTCGTTTAGCAACCCCAGGAACCACTTTTGCAATTAGTTCATCATCATTCTTCTTTATTTTAAGGCTTGAAGTACCTTTCTTGACTTGAGATGTTTTAACATCAGCTCTAACATCTGCATCTTGTAACCTAAGGATTGTCAACCTGTGAAATTTTTCTTCTGAACTATAAGAGTCATTAGTCAAGTTGCCATCTTTCTTGGCCTCGCAAGTATTTAGCTCCCAACACTTCTTAAGGTCACAACTTTTGATCCTTCCATCAGCATTGTTGACTCCTTCATCTTGCTCACATAACTGACTACTCAAGTTGGCTTTTAACACATCATCCAACTTAGGAGTAACATCACCATAAGTCATTAACCCAGATTGACTTTTCACCATACTTTCACACTTGGTGTTACCATCTGATGTTACAACATCAACCTTAATATCACTAGATAAGCTGTCCACTTGAGGTATCCACTGATAGCAATTATCTTTGGATTTTACTCCCTTCATCACTACCTCATTCTGCTCATCAGCTACCACACATTCATCTTTGGTGTAGCTTACCTTGTAACCTTCATCACAAAGTTGACTTATGCTAATTAAATTAGCACTCAACCCTTGAACAAGGAGCACATTATCAAGAGTAAGGCCATCATGATTCTTCACTCTTCCAACTCCTTCTACTACTCCTTTTTCACCATTTCCAAAAATAACATCATTTGCATGGCAAGGATTGAACTCTACCAAATGCTTCTTGGATCCAGTCATGTGCTTTGAACATCCACTGTCAAAGTACCATGCATCCATAGCAAAATGTCCATCTGATGTGTGGGCTAACAGACATTTTACCTTCTCCTTAGGAACCCATTGTTTAACAACTTTGGGCCTGACCTCCTTTAGTTTTCTTTGAGGAGCAGATTGTGGATGCAGTTTAAACCCAGAGTACTGCATATGTCCAACCCTTCCACAATAGAAGCATCTAACTCTGTTATCTCTGAATTGGCTATATCTTCTACCATTATGATGATATTGCTGTGGCTCCCACCCATAAGGTTGTCTCCTTCTTCCAAAGTTGGCCTGCCTTCTATCGTGCTATTGTCTTTTGCCATAGGTAGACTGTCTCCTGATCTGATGATGCTGTCTTCTAGGCTGTCTCCTATAGTGGTGAGGCTTCCTTCTTCCATAGTTATGAGGCACAGAATTGTTGTATCCATATCCATATCCATACCAGTTATCCTGATGTTGAGACATGTGATGAAACCTGTTCTGATTAGACCTAACAGCCTCCATGCTCTTGTGATATTGAGGAGGCATATACTGACTAGCTCTTTGGGGCTGCGTCTTCCTCTGATGAGGACCATTCTTCTTCTCAGCAACCTTCTTAGGTGAGGGATCCTGTCTCCTAGATTGATGTTGAGACAATGGTTGAGACATCTCCTTCTTGGTTCCTGAAGTGCTTGCTTCAGCAGATACCTTTTTCTCAGCCACAAATCCTATACCTGATTTATCTCCAGCAGCTTTCTCTGACTGAAGAATCTTATCAAGAGTGGTTGTACCACTGTTCATCATCCTAACAGATCTTGTCATCTGATCAAGTTGAGATTTAACTAGTACAACTTCATTTTCCAAATCGGCTTTTACATTCTCAAGCTGAGCAATCTGTTACTTGTGATACTTATTTTCTTGACAGATTTCAGCACTCTTCAGGCAAAGCTCGTGATAAGTAGAAGCTAGCTCCTCAAAGGTTATTTCCCCATCACTGTCATCATTAGAAACAACCGTTCCTGTTAAGGCTCTAACATGCTTTGCTGACTCACCTTCACTTTCACTATCAGATTCAGACCAGGAAACTGACATGCCCTTCTTCTGCTTCTTCAAGAATGTGGGACATTCTTTCTTGACATGTCCATGACCTTCACACTCAAAGCACTGAATACCCTTGTCTTGAGCAGTCTTCTCCTCATCCTTCTCCTTAGACTTGCTGATGTCAGAGGCGATGTTCTTGTCATTAGGCTTGAAGTTCTTGTTCATTCTTTTGAACACCTTGTTGAACTGCCTTCCCAACATAACAATGGCTTGAGAGAGATCTTCCTGAGAATCATCATCTGTAAAGTTCTTATCTTCTGCAGGAGTGGAGACCAAAGCTATACTCTTGGGCTTCTTTTCTGGTTCTTCCTCATTCAAACAAAGTTAAAAAGTTTAAAGAGATCCAATGAGCTCATCAACCCTCATCTTCCTGATGTCTTGAGCTTCTTCAATTGCAGTCACCTTCATCTTGTACCTCTTAGGAAGGGACCTAAGAATCTTCCTTACAAGCTTTTCATCTGACATCTTTTCACCAAGTGCACTGGATGCATTAGCCAGCTCAAGAACACTCATGTGGAAGTCATGAATAGTCTCATCTTCCTTCATCTTCAGACTTTCAAACTTCAATGTTAGAAGCTGAAGTCTTGACATCTTAACTATAGATGTTCCTTCTTGTGTAGCCTTCAAAATATCCCATGCTTCCTTAGCAACCTCACAGGTATTGATTAACCTAAATATGTTCTTATCCGCCCCATTGAAAATTGCATTTAAAGCTTTAGAGTTACCAAGGGCAAGTTCATCTTCTTCCTTGGTCCATTCTTCTTCAGGCTTCGGTTTAGCGGTGCCCTCCTTGTCTTTCCCAGAATCATCTTTTTCAAACACAACAGGTGCTTTCCATTCTTTAATAACAGCCTTCCAAGCCCTGCTGTCCAAGGATTTCAAAAACGTGATCATCCTTGGCTTCCAATAATCATAATTCGAGCCGTCCAAGATACGGGGTCTGTTGACAAATCCTCCAACTTCTTTGTCCATCTTTACACCAGAAAGTAACTTCCCTAGATCTCACCCATAGACAGACAGGATGCCCGCTCTGATACCAATTGAAATTCTGGTACCAGATGTGTGTTGTTAAGTGCGATGTCACAACAACACACTCTGCAATGGACAGTGCAATAATAACAAAAATTGAACACACAGAATTTTTCACCCAGTTCGGTCTAACTACCTACGTCTGGGGGCTACCAAGCCAGGGATGAAATTCACTACTTGTAGAATTAAATTACAGACTCAACAACCCAGTTGACAATCTCCTAATCTTAATTCCTACTAGTGACTTTCTACCTAAGAAACCACTTAGATATGAGAACACTACTCAATCCCTAAAACACTTCAGTGATACAATTTAAAGATCACACACTTTGAATAACACAACTTGATTCTGCTTCACAACTTTGATCAAGAACAACTCAAATCAACAATACCAATTCACACTCGAATGGTTTACAAATCATACACGAAGACATAAACGACACTCAGTCTTTAGCTCTTTTTCTTCGTTACTTTTTCTTCAGTACTGGTGCGCTTTATATAGCTCTTTGAATTGGACTTGGACCTGCTACAATATCTGACCTGATTTGTTATTTAAAACTGAATCTTCAAAACAGATTTTCTCCTAAAATCTTTTCAAATCTTCAACCTTTTAAATCTCCTACAAATCTGCATCAAATCTCTATGCAACAGAAAATATCTATCCCAAGATATTCGCATCCAATGAGACAACCTGCTCTCCACAATTCCAACTAAAACGCAAACGCTAACAACATCACTAAACCTGATGTTATTAATTCTGCAGACCTGATGTCACAACATCGCCTGTGACATCAGACATCCAACTTCAGCAACTAAAACACTTAACACAGCCCAGTGTTAAGACTCAATGTTGTGACATCAACGCCCTGACATCAAACATTGAACAAACTTTGTTTTACCAAAATTCTAGCCAATCCAAGAAACTAACAGTCATGATAATTCCCCGATAAATCTCTACTTCAAGCAGTTATGACATGTTTGATGCAAGATTTCCCCAATTGGTTACCTTGACTTCAAGCTTCCCCGACGTAGTGAATGTTTATTTCATTCCTCATGAAGTCTCAACTCCGACATCTATAGTTACGACATTGATCCGAGCTTCCCCAATGAAACAAATATTTATTTTATCCCCTGTGAGGCTTCAGCTCTGGCATCTCCAAGTTTCATTCAGACTACTTCAGTTTGTAGTGGATATTTATTTTATCCCGCTATGAAATATCTCTCCAGTCATGGGAGATTCTTCCCCAGTGGATCTTTCTCTTCCTCAGAAGACCATGTCATGATGCTATATCCCCTAAGTGAAGTCATAATATTATATCCCCAAGTGGAGTACCTTTTCTCTTCCCAGAGAGATTTGAAGCCTTGAAGCAGGACTTAGGTCCATATGTTGCTTTCAGTTCATCCCTAGAGATGTTTCTATCTTGTGAAGATTGGTGGAGTATCCCTGTCAAGATGTTTATTTCATCTCTAGTTTACTTCTTCTTGTTTTGTTTTGTCAACATAAGCATAACATTACATACATTCATTCATACGAATATGCATGGAATACGCACATTTTGCAATCTTGTGATGATTATCTGATTCATTCACTTTGGCTGTGTTTATCCCCAAATGACTTGGTATGTCTTTTCTCCCCAGTAGAGTCATCAATTTTAAGAAGAAAGCGTATATCCTTTCGAATTCCACACTGAGTTTGATCCTCGTGGAAGATTTTGCTTTAGTCCTCTTTTTCCTTTTTTTATAAGATAAATCCCCAATTGAGTTCATTCCTCAATGGGTAGAGTCTTGCTTGACCATTTCTTTTCAGATATTTCCTGGATTGAACTTTGGTCCATGACAATTATGACTTTTGAATCCCTAGGCTGTTAAACCCAAGTTGAGTGTGCATTTATTTTGCACTTTGTCTCCCCAGGAAGAATCTATTTAAAGATCACCATTGAAGACAAAATCCTATTCCCCGGGAGTTTTGTAACATTCCTTTGGAATTTATACCCAGACAACAAGTGGCATCCTCTTTATTTGAATAGCTTGTTTTGTTCTACGGTTTTCTGTTTGGACGGAAAATGGCAGTCTCTCCTTAAATCAATTTGTCTATCCCCAACAAATCATCAAAATTATCAAATTTTCTCTCATTAAACGACATCTCTCCGGAAGTCCGTCAGAGAAGTTTGTTGAAGATCCCACAAGTATTTCTCTTTATTTGAGATATATGGATACAAGGATTTTATTTGCTCCAATACAATTTCAAACTGCAGCAATAATGTTCCCCAGTGAGCTTATTATCAAATTCAATTCCATCAAATGGCATCTCTCAGAGCAATTTGGTGAAGATTCAGTCGATCTTTTTCTTTATTTGAGAAGACGTGTTTTACAAGTCAACCGGATTGCATCTCTTTTGAGGATTCCCAATGAAGTTTCCTAATCTCCAGTAAGTTATAGGTCCCCACTAAAGTCATAAATCTCCAATGAAATTCCAATCCATTGTGAAGATAATTTCGCACAAGTATTCGCCTTTCTAGGAAGAAACTGAGACCCGTTCGTGGCTTGTGACCCGAAGCGTGGGGAGGTTTACTTTACCCTTTTCAAGTGAAAGACCTTGATTAAAGAAGAAACTGAGACCTGTTTGTGGCTTGTGACCGAGGCGTGATGAGGATTATTTTTACCTTTTTCAAGTGTAAAACTTGATTAAAGAAGAAACTGAGACCCGTTTATGGCTTGTGACCCGAGGCGTGGGGAGGTTTATTTTTACCCTTTTTGAGTAAAAGAAGAAATTGAGACCCGTTCGTGGCTTGTGACCCGAGGCATGGGGGGGGGTTTATTTTTACCCTTTTCAAGTGTAAGACTTGATTAAAGAAGAAACTGAGACTCGTTCGTGGCGTGTGACCCGAGGCGTGGGGAGGTTTATCTTTACCCTTTTCAAGTAAAAGAAGAAACTGAGACCCGTTTGTGTCTTGTGACCCGAGGCGTGGGGAGGTTTATTTCTTTTTCGAGTAAAAGAAGAAACTGAGACCCATTTGTGGCTTGTGACCTGAGGCTTGATGAGGTTTATTTTTACCCTTTTCAAGTGTAAGAATTGATTAAAGAAGAAATTGAGACCCGTTCATGGCTTTTGACCCGAAGCGTGGGGAGATTTATCATTTTTCAAACATATTATCCTTAATCACTTTTTCATGAAAGCTTACTCCTGGTCAGATGTCGTTGCTTAGGCTACCGTGTCTATGAGCTACTATATGCTTGGGAGTCTCTTCCCCGTTGAAGTTGTCAATCTTTCCCCAGTGGAGTTGCAACCTTTTCCCCAGTATACACTTTTCTCCTATGACATCATTCCCCATAGGATCTTTGTTTTGCATTTCGTACCATTCATGTCATATCATAAGCATTTTGTGGCATCTTAGGGCCAAAAATTGTGCATCTTTGTATTTAAGTCTCTCCTATCTCATCGAGACGAAGATTTCAATCTTCATATCTCTGGATAGAAGAAACTTAAATATGGGCATCTATCACACCCTAATTTTGAACCTAATATTCCACCTCATTTGTATCATTTTGCATAACATACATCATCTCATGTGTGTGATTTTATTAATTCACTAACCCTTTTGAAATACAAGAACATGTGCTTTGGTTTTGCTATGATCACAAGCCAGGGTTTTACTCTCAAAAGGATGAAGAAGTTGACCAATCAAAGGATGGTGGGATTCTCAATCTCTCAAGCCCTAATTCATTCAACATTGATCAAGGGTCTTCTCTGAAATTCTGGCCTATGCGGACAACAGATGTCCTAACACATGTCAAGACATTGTGCTACATATTCATTTAAACTCATAGGCACAACAGCAGACTGATACCTTGAATATCCGAACTGCACCCTCACCGATGTCACGACATCTGATCCAACATGTTTACCATGAACCCTAACACAAAACATAAATATGCAGAATGATAAACAACACAGTAATTGTTAACCCAGTTCGGTGCAAACTAACCTACACCTGGGGGATACCAATCCAGGAAGAAGACTCCACTATGTGTAGATTGTTACAAAGTTAAACTCCCACGTTTACAACTTTATCCCTAACATCTACCCCATGAACATCTTTACCAAGGTTAAACTCAAACATTTACAACCCTGATATGAGATACCCCATTCACTTCCCTTAATCACCAACTGTGATTTCTACATCATCCCTATCAATACAGAATTCTGTCAGGCATAC
The DNA here is from genome assembly GCA_022829125.1 of Lathyrus tuberosus. Classification (NCBI taxonomy): domain Eukaryota; kingdom Viridiplantae; phylum Streptophyta; class Magnoliopsida; order Fabales; family Fabaceae; genus Lathyrus; species Lathyrus tuberosus. The sequence continues at coordinate 14,203,509 of JALAZF010000062.1, read as the reverse complement.
TTGACAAAGAAGATAACTCGAATTTTCTTAAAAGCTACATCCAAGAACATTACACAATCCAATACCTCAAGGCTTATGTATCTGTGCGACACCTATATCTACCATAGTGTATCAACTGATACAAAGGGAGACTTACAACCTAGAAAGCCAACGACTCTCAAAACTCTAAACCCTTGTTTCTTATGCAAGAAAACAAGGTTATAACAGGCATACTCAGGCGTAACAAATCCTAGGTCTAAGTCTTCTATTTATAGTGTCTTCTGCTTCCATGGGCTTCAGTCTTCAGTCCTTGATCCATGCACATTATTTCTTGGCTGATTTGTTACAGATTGACACTAGCTAAATCAGTGCAGTACTTCGGGATGTCATGACAACTTCTTCAACATCTCTGATCAGTCCAGATTTATTCATCTTTATCATCAATGTGTTTTACCAAAACTTTGTCAAACCAAAGGTGCCTTCAATCTCCCCCTTTTGACAAATTTTGACTAAAACACTTTGAACGTCTCTTCACCCTGAGTGGCGGATATGAATGGAATATTGTGCAACCCGAAACTAAGTTGGTGTACATGAGGAAGAAGATAACTCTAACTCCCCCTTAACCAGTGAGACGGTACTGCCACCCTTGAGGAAAGTAGTAAACCAGGATGAGCGAATTTGACAAATGTCCAGGCAATAGAAACTTCTGAAGAAGTCAGTACTAGAACATTCTTTTCAACTACACTCCCCCTCTAGAGATCAGTTGTACTCCTTGTGAATCTGAGTAATTGAGGCATGTAACTCAGGTCACAAGACACAACTTGATTCTTAACTCAAGTCACATGACACAAAGGAAACTTACACTCAGACAGGATGTTATAACACCTTGTCTATCATCCTTGCAAAACAACTGTAAGCACAACCCATGTATCCCCTGCATTAGTGACCTATACTCCCCTTTTTTAGCCAAAAATTGGCAAAATAAACTAAGACATTCCCATACCCAACCAACATTTATCTAGACTCGAACAAAATACATTTTACCCATACCGCAAAGAATATCCCAATTCTGAAACAACCTGCTCCAAGAACACCCTTAAATAGCCAAGTACTTTCCTTCGAATGAAACAATTTATTGAAACTTCAATGAGGTAATTACTTTAAGGTTGTAACTTCACCACAACCCAATGCACACCGACTAAGAAAGCTTTGACTGTTTCTTCTTCAATAAAACCGCCCAACAATAATGCAAGTAATGATGAACGTGTTTACCACGTGTATAATGCAATATTCACCGTCCAAGAGACCAATTACTCACAAAACATGTCCTAAACAATGTTCTGACATCATGTCAGACATTGTCCCTCAAGAAAACTTCTGTATAGACGAATAACTTCACAATTTTGTGGTTACAGTCTGCAGAGAAAAATAAATTCCCCTAGACTCAATCAATGATTCTTAAGCATCCAATAAGAACCATATCATATGCACTGCCAAGTCTCCCACAACTTGCAGCAATACAACAATGTCAAGACATCCTCCTTGACATCTCAGTTTGCTTGACGCACAAATGCAAACTGGACCTTCCACTGCATCCTCGCAGTAATTCATCTTAGATCAAGGGGCATCTCCCCCTATCTAAGGTAACCAGTGCTCCTCCACAGAACACCTAAGCTAATGACTGGAAAACATAAGACGCATCTTCATGTCTTCAAGAGTGCACCCTCTATTCAACATACCTGCTGAACGCAATCATTAACTCTCTTATTATTTCCTCTGACAAGAAACAATAATCACTCACACATGATCACTGTCATGCATCCCGTGAGGAAGTGTAAACTAACCATAACAAACTCTTGGCTTGAGATCAAAGTCCCATTGATCCCCCTTTTTCCTGCAACCATCTTATACATCACACGAACTCCTCTTGAATTCTCATGTATAGACATCAGCTGCTTGAGGCACAAACCAATTGAATCAGAATGCTTCCCATTCCTCAAATTGATGCACAAGGCCCCTTAGTTTGTTATAACGATGTCAGCTATCGTATGCATGCTCCAGAACATCACAGATGCTAAACTGATCCATTACTAGCATGACTTGCTCCCAGAGGCACCATCCCCTTATGCAAGATTTTCCACTGACCTCACCAGGCGAGTAATAGAGATAAACACCCCGCAATCCAAGACAATCATTCCTTATCATTCTCCCGTATGATAACTTGGAATACTTATGATTTATGGTGAATCTCCACTTCTGAACGCATCAAGAAACCAGACCTTCATGCAATCAACCATGATCCACTTCAGTCTTCCAAAACCTTACATCTGACTTCCAAGACAAACCTTCTACTCCATCACTCTCCCGGATGATAATGTAGATACTTCTTGGACACGATGCAAGTAACCAGTTCCTCACAGAACCTAAAATCCTTCAACAAGGATATACAACCCAAAGATGTTCTAACATCAGTTATGACACCTTCCACATATTACAAACACCACACACCATGGTTCTTGATATGCTCCACCACTGGACTTACTATCAGCATAGTAATCCACACTGAAGATCTTCAAACAAGACTGCGCCACCAGCTCGAACAAAGAAAACTTTAGAAACCCAGAGAGAAATAAACTCTCATCCACCAAAGAAGGTATGCTTCCATTCTCAACCCTGAACTTCTGCCACAAGCTCCCAGAGAATCAGAGCCTCCTTACAATTTCAACTAACTACTCTTCTATACAAGAGCAATCAGTTTCAAGCATCCTGCTTGAATGTACATTGTGAAACCAATCAAATGCCACCTTTTGATTGACCTCACTCATCTTCAGAACTCCCACAAGATACACTGATCCACTAATGAAATCAGTTCTTCAAGTCACATGAACTACTTGCTCCATAGCAAGACATCTTGGATCCACCAAGCCTCTTAGTCATGTAACATCTTCCCATCCACAGCTCCTGCAAACTGCATGAGATAGACCTTTTTGAAGTATCCACAACTTCCATCTTCCTGTAGATCACCTTATCTTAAGCTGATGTGCCACTTCACCAGCTGAGACTTCTGATGTTAAGCTAGATGTTAGAACATTCTGATATGACATCCAACTGTTGAATTCAACTCCTCCTTCCGCCACTTAGAAGAATCTTCTCCCTTTGCAGAAACAGATTTTCATGCTCTCATAGACTTGATTCAACAACCAAGTTTGAGTAGACAACCTCAATCATACTTTGAAACTCCAAAGACTTCAAACCTGCCACGTCTGAATCTTCAGAAAATAATACCAAAGAATGCCACTTTCCTTAGTAGAGCCGTCAGTAGAAAGCCAGAGATAACTGCCACTTTTCCTCGTCCTTCACAAACAGTAAGATCCATGCTCCAAATCACCTAGATCAGAAATAAACTGATCCAAGCTTTAACCATCAAGATTATGATGTCTTCATCTTCATCTTCAACAGCATCAAAGTCCTGACTAGTTTCTTGCAAGGAAACTCTCCAGAGAACACATGCTTCTGTCACACCCGACTGAAGCCACTTCTTAGGTCATCACCTAAGACAAAACAGATGCTAAAGTGTATGCAGTACCCCTCCCATGATTCTGCACAAACTCTGATGATGAGATGTTCCAACTTCTTGTTGAACATCAGCAATCTTGACTTTCAAGGATAATCAATTAAATACTTGTGGATTCCACAAATAGCAATTGATCTTATATCCTTGTCCAAAAACCATTCTTCACTGCTGCAGCTGAGTTCCACCAGATCATGTCATGAACACTTATAAAGTATTCAATCTCTTTGCAAGTATCTTCTTCAAAGGACAATGTTGAGATACCAAGGCTGCCACCCTTGACTCAAGTAACTAAGACTTTCTCTAAACAAACCTTATTTACCTCAACTATTCTTCAATCAGATTGGATCCACTCTTAGGGTCAAGAGAGATGAATCCTTCCTTGCTGTTTTTGGATGGTGAAAATAAATCACCTCCACTTTCTACAGATTGTGTTTCAAAGAAACACCTTCTAGTTAGAAGAGTAACTAGAAGACTCCAGATACATGACATAGATGCCTTTATGAGTGGACTTGAGATAATTCTCAAGTATCTTTGACAACCTAGCCAACCAACCATTTATCAAACTCCTAGAGCAAGAACCTGATAAACTTTAACTCAACTCCTCTCCTCTTCAACCGACTTCAATTGTACCAAGAAACCAAGCTTCCAAGTACCAAGTCACCATACCAGATATCTAACCACAACTCCTTTCACTCAATCGCTCCCGACTTTGGAATAAAAGAATCCAGATATCTTCAAATAAAGAAGCCGATGATTGAGACCTTCCACCAACTGTCTTCAGTAACAACTCCAGAATCCAATAATTCTAGAGCTCTTCCATCAGAAACACATGCAGCGGAACCACCAAGGAACAGACCCTGATTGCCCTAATAAGATGTCACAACATCTTATAAGACACACCAAAAAAAGAACTAGCCACTTCTCCTATAGTTGTTGTAGAATCTCCTCACTAACATGAACAACCTCCGGGTTGCTCCCTTCGATCCAAAACATCCATCTCATCCATTAATACCCTTGGGTATGTTTGAGTTGATTGATCTAATTTTCAAAACTCCTCCTTGTTTAAACGCCAGAAAGTATCTCCCAAAGATCTCATCTAGAACCAGACAGGATGTATGCTCTGATACCAATTGAAATTCTGGCCTATGCAGATAGCAGATGTCCTAACACATGTCAAGACATTGTGCTACATAATCATTTAAACTCAGAGGCACAACCGCAGACTGATACCTTGAATATCAGAACTGCACCCTCACAGATGTCACGACATCTGATCCAACATGTTTATCATGAACCCTAACACAAAACATAAATCTGCAGAATGATAAACAACACACTAATTGTTAACCCAGTTCAGTGCAAACTCACCTACATCTGGGGGATACCAATCCAGGAAGAAGACTCCACTATGTGTAGACTGTTACAAAGTTAAACTCCCACGTTTACAACTTTATCCCTAACTTCTACCCCATGAACATCTTTACCAAGGTTAAACTCAAACGTTTACAACGCTGATATGAGATACCCCACTCACTTCCCTTAATCACCAACTGTGATTTCTACATCATCCCTATCAATACAGAATTCTGTCAAGCATACTTGACAAAGAAGATAACTCAGATTTTCTTAAAAGCTTCATTCAAGAACAATACACAATCCAATACCTCAAGGCTTATGGATCTGTACGACACCTATATCTACCACAGTGTATCAACTGATACAAAGGGAGACTTACAACCTAGAAAGCCAACGACTCTCAAAACCCTAAACCCTTGTTTCTTATGCAAGAAAACAAGGTTACAACAGGCGTACTCAGGCGTAACAAATCCTAGGTCTAAGTCTTCTATTTATAGTGTCTTCTGCTTCCATGGGCTTCAGTCTTCAGTCCTTGATCCATGCGCATTATTTCTTGGCTGATTTGTTACAGATTGACACTAACTAAATCAGTGCAGTACTTCAGGATGTCATGACATCTTCTTCAACACCTCTGATCAGTCCAGATTTATTCATCTTTATCATCAATGTGTTTTACCAAAACTTTGTCAAACCAAAGGTGCCATCATCCTCTTATCAATAATCAAGTGCAAGATTACATTGAATCAAGATCAACAAGTCCCAAATCATCTGGTGCACCCAAATTAAGGTTTTGACCTAATTCAATCCCTGGGTTGACTCTTGAAGCAAGGCATGAGCCAATACCTCAAGATATGTTTCTAGGACCTCAAATGCATAAAATTGGTCCATTCATATGATTGGATTGATCCAAGAAGTTTGATTCATGAGCAATTGAAAAATTTAAGTCAACTGTTCCTTAAAGTCAAAGGTTGACTCTTAAGATTTTTGGTCAAACATGGACTCCTCAAGTCAAGGATCATGAAAATATGTGATTTGGATCATGATCAATCAAGAAAATCAAAGGAAACATAAAAAAATCAAGATTTGGAAAAATTAGGGTTTCTTGAATTTTTCTAAGTTATGAAAATTCTATGATTTTTACCTTACCTCCAAAGTCCATAACTTCCTCCTCAAGAAACCATTTTCATTGCTCCAAGGACCAAATTGAAGATCTTGTTTCATACTTCAACTTTGTCATGGGGGATGATTTCCAAAAAATGCATGGATAAAGAGATATTAGGTAATGAAGTGGAGGACTATGCCAAGTGACTGACTTTATGGGAATTTTTCAACATGATCCCAATTGAATCAAGAAAAGTGGTCAACATGAAAGTTGTAGAGGATATTTCAAGCTTTCCAAAGAGTCCACGAACACAAATTTATCATGCTTAAGCTAAGAGTTTCAAAGAGATGAAGTTGGCCTATCCAAGCTGAATTTTAGGTCATCTCCATGGAAAGCTTCATGAACAAATCCAAGCCTAAGCTACATGATATTACTTTTCAGGCCATCTTGCTTCTAAATCTCAACATGATTAGAGAATTACACAAGTCTTTGATGCATTACACAAAGAATTAAGGCTTTGTTTAAGTCTTGATACCATTTATGGAGGTTTTTGCTTAAAGCTTCATAGCCATTTTGATAAAGTTTGCTTTTGCCAAAAACTTGTGCATTGAGTCTCCAACTTGTTTTCTCAGATAAAAAACAATCTCCAATACTCAGAAGCAACCCTTAAACTTCAGAAAAGCATCTTTACCTTCCTCATTTCACTCCACCTTTCCATCATGACACAAGTATGGTTTTTTGTGCAAAAGGAAAACAAACTTCCAAACCAGCATTCTAATTGAACTAAACCTAATTGCTGCAAGCTACATAAACCATTTGAAACCTCTACAAATAGAAGGCCAAGCCTCAGAACTTAAAACATCAGAATTTGCATATCAACCTCAATTATTGTAAAAACCTTCATTTCCCAAAACTTGTCAAAACCTTTCACAGTCACAAAACAGCCAAACTACCTATCCACACACACCACAAATCATCCCTCTCAGTTGTCCATACCATCCATTTCATAAAAAACCCTCAGAATCTAAAAGTTAACTCTCATTTGCTCAACAGTTAACTTTCAGTCCAAGACACTCTAAATCTTCTTACAAGCCATTTCCATTCAATCTAACCATCCAAACACCATCCATAAACTTTAAATAAACTGTCCAAAGTTTCATTTTGCATCTGTAACATAATTTGCATCAAGATCAAATTCTCACTTTGTCACTTTTCAAGAGGAATCGTGTAAGGAGTTTGTAGTTGTTTCAATACAAAGTAAGCATCCTAAAAGCATCCTAGAATTCCATAGGAGCTTTTTAGATCATCAACCACCTTCTCGAAGCTCGATTAAAGAGGCATTGGACCTACTCCAATGGTAAGCCTTGAACCTCTGCAACTATGTGATCCTTGCATCATTTTCATCCATTTGAGTTACAAACATACTTGCCATAATGTAGAGATCATTTCCCCTATGCCAATTGATCTGAATCTGTGTTGTATGGAATTTCATTTTAGATTTTCATTTTCGGTTTCATTATGGTTTCAGTCTGATTATTTACAATGTGTTTAGAATTTATGAAATTAAGTTGTACCATCGTGTTCCTTGTGAAAAATTAAACAACTTTCATTTTTATGCCACATGATTTTATTGAGAATTGAGGAAGTTAGCATTTTGAAAGAATTTAAAATGGAGGTTGAGAGTTTCATACGAGGAAGATGATGATGGAGCGAAAGATCCATTTTAAAACATTGACTTATTATATAATTGTTTGGTTGTGTTTTGTGTAACGAATTGGCATTGTGCCGTGTTGGTCATTGTGTTTGGTTTGTGTGTGATTGGATGCGTGAGGTCTGGGGTTCGAAATCCCCCCACCCCAGACCTTTTGTATTTTATTTTTGCATATTTCCATATGGATCTTAATGTATTATAGCATGCGCGTGTTATGTTATCAACCTGAGTCACATGGCTTAGTGGTAAGATTTTAAGCAGTAAGCATGGGTGCGCGAGTTCAATCCTTAAAGCCAAAAAAACCTTATTTTTTTACCACTTGTTCATTTTACTTTCTTTTCTCATATTTTCTTTGATCATTTCACATGTTCCTTGTATCTTTTTTAGCTGATTTTTTTGTAGACTTGTTATTTGCCCTATGTATTTTATGAATGCATGAAAAGATACCAAAAATAATTTTATTTTGCTTATTTTTGTCATGTTGAAATCTTGTTCTTTTTATGTGACTTTTAGGACTTCTAAGGATTGTTCTTTGTTTGTTTACTTGGCTTAATTGATCATAAACTTTTGTATGGCTATATCATGATGTATACCAAGTTTGGTTGACCTTCTCTTTGAAAAAGCCTTGAATAAATGGTTTGTTTAAGTGATATCTTTAGGTTTTAATCTTAATTGACCATTTGAAGCTTCTTGATGCATGTTTAGGACTTCCACTTGAGTTTGGTCTTTAATCTTTGATTCAATCACGTCTTAATGTCTTGTTCATTGTGCTCACCTTGTTAATTGTGAACATGTTTAAGTGTTTTTTTTCATAAACTCATATTTGTTGAAGCATGCTTACATCTTCTAGTGTTTAGGATTGATCTTGATTTTAACATGCTCTTGTTTCATTTCTTTGACTTGTGTGTATGTGGTTTTCTTTTAGGACTAATTGTTGTTTCCACCATGTTCCTTATGATTCATGGATTCATATTTGTATGCTTTGATTTATGTCTTTTACTTTTTTGATGCCCATCAAGTTCACAAGTATTTCCTTCATAAACTTCCACAATGTTAAGCATGTCCTTTGCCTTATGTTTGTTCATGAGTTATTTCTTGTGATGTTATGTAAGCCTTTGTTATGTCTTGTTTATGTTCACCATATTTTAATGCCTAAAATCATGTTGTTGTTTTGTTTATAATGTTTATTAATTCATACATGTTTATGTGATAAATCATTGCTATCCATTCCAAGGGAGTGGGCTTGTTGTTAACATCCTTGTCATTTGCATTTGCATCTTTACATCTTCTTGTACATATATCTCTTGTAATCCTAGACTTTGATATTCCTTAGGAAGTCTCCCTTAGGATTAACTTTAACTTAGACATCTTCAATCCTTAGTTGAGATATAAACCTCCTACCCCACAACATTGTGAGAAAGATGTTGATTCTTTTCCACTTGAGAGAGGTATATGGCATACTTGTTGATTATATCCAAGTTGGAGCCTTTCTCTCAATGTGAAGCAAAGATCCCTCTTCCACATGTTTGTGGTGGATAAGTTGAGTAATCTCCTTAAGATGACAACTTGTCTCTTCTTCAATAAAATCCACTACAACAAACCCGTTTCAATTTTTACCCCCGAACTACGAGGTTTTGATCCTTTATTGGTACGTAGGCACAAGACTTTGTGTTTTGCCAAACACAAAAACAATAAAAAAACATTTCTTTTCTCATCTCCCCAATGAATCCCAAATAGAAAACAACTTTAACAAATAACACAAATTCAACAAGAAGTTCCTATAGAGTACTATAAATACTTAGGGTGCTAATACCTTCCATTAGTATAACTAACCCCTGAACCTTAGATTCTCTTTATTGATTTGCTTTGAATTGCATGTTTATGGGTTATTCTTTCTTTACCCCTTCCTGTGGCGTGCGATTTTTGTCGGTGACGCGACCACCTTACCGCAATGGTTGGAATTGAGTGCTACTTTTTGATTTCTTATTTATCCTATGAAGCTGGAAAGGAAAGGGAAGCTATCTAAAACTAACCTTGCACACAAATGTTTTCTTTAACAAATGTTAAGAGATTGGGGGGTTGGGGTCTGGTTATACAAAGGGAAGTTGTCAATTACCCAGTGTATATATAGTTATCCATAGATCTTCTTTTGGCATGTTTAAATATTTTCTGGTGTTTACTTGTTATAGGTTGGGAAAGTTTCTCCTTTGGGAGTGTTGAGAGAGTGTTTTTGTTGTTTTCGAGTTTTCTGTTGTTTTTGGTAAGGTACTGGACCTAATCTTTTTTGATATGTGTGCTCGCTAAGATTTCGCAATCTTATGCCTACGTATTCCCGTAAATGTACTCGAGAAATCAGAGCAATCGTAGTTCCTCCTATTCTATGAGAGGAAAAAGATGTTTGGTGTCTTGTTTAAAGCCCAAGATTGAAGGGAAAGGGTTTGAGAGAGAATTTGTCATCTCTAAAGGGAGGTATCTCACCTGTTTATCATAGTTGTTGAATAACTGATTATAAAGGAGAATTACTTTAATTGGAATGTATGGAATCCAGCAATGCCATAATTTCCTTTATAAGGGAAATGTCCTAATGGAGGAAACTTTAACTCAGTGTAGAGCAGTGCCATTTTTCCTTAGGAATATTCCATGATAAGAGAAGGACATTGGCTTGGATGTAAATAATACATAGGCTTGCCACTTATAGCAATTAGATGAAAGAGGAAGTTTACCAGGATAAAGGAGGGTTTGTTTGAATCAACAAGTGTGCCACTTACAACAATTATCTGGAATTAGGGTTTGTTTGATTTTTTTGTTTTGGTATGTGATATACAGAGAAATGCCTTCCTATAGAGAGAACTTTTGATTTCCTCTGAGGGGATGTTGATTTTTGTGTGCCTTGATCAAAGCCCAAGGTTGAAGCTAAAAGGTTGATTCTATTTAGGGAGTTTTATATCTGTCTTGTACAAAGCCCAAGATTGAGGCTGAAAAGAATTGACTCTTCCGGGGAAAGTTTTGTCTGTCTTGTACAAAGCCCAAGATTGAGGCTAAAAAGAAATTAACTCCCTTGGGGAGGTTTTATCTGTCTTGTAAAAAGCCCAAGATTGAGGCTAAATCGGCTGAGAAAAAATCATTATACAGAGCCTAAGAAGAGGTTGGCTGGGGAAATTCTTATATGAAGCCTAAGAGGAGGCTGGCTTCTGCTGAGGATTATTGAGATCCAGAGACAGGTCCAAATTGGGGAATCAACTCTTGTTGAGAATATCAGATGCCCTGAGGTTCTGATTCTGTTAAGGTTATATTGATGGTAAAGGTTTAAACTTTGAGTATGAAAACCTATGGAGGTTTTAAACTCTGCTGGAGATTGATGAAGTGATCAGGGTTTTTCCTGTGCTTTTAGGAAACTTGAGGGTTTCTTTGAGATCCAAGAGGAGATGAGACTTTCCAAGTCTACTGGTATGAAGAGGTTGACTCTTAAGTGGAGGATGGTCTTTGTATGATGCCCCAAAGGAGGCTGATGTTTTAAGGGATGAGAATCAACCCTAGAATGGATGTTCTAAAATTCTGACTCTGGAGGATTGAACAAGTAGAGATGACTAAGCTTTGCCCTATACTTGTAGGAGGTCTTCGGGTCCTTGTACTAAGCCCAAGAGGAGGCTGAAAACTTCTAAGAAGCCTATGAGTCCTTGTACAAAGCCCAAGAGGAGGCTGGGGATGCCTTTAGGAGGCCTGTGGGTCCAAACCTAAGAAAAGTTTAAGAAAGGTTTCACCGGGAATCAATCCTTTCCTTGCAGAACAATTCTAGGGTTTGAAGAAATTCAGAAGAGGTTTCACCGGGAATTAATCCTCTTTGGAGAAGTGAATTTCTTATACAAATATTTCTAAGTTGTGACAGTCTTGAGAAAAGTTTCACCAGGAATAATGCATTTCTCTGTTCCATATTGTATAAGCCCAAGAGGAGGCAAGATTGTATCTGGAATTTCTTATGGGGAACTAGTTTTGACTGTGTTAAAAGAGTAACCACTGGTTTAATCTAAACCTAGACCTAATTGCCAAGGAAAACTCTAAGCAAATAAGTACAAGTATATACATATATATATATGTATATACAGATGAAATATATAAACAAGTAAGTGTTGAAAAGATAGTGGAACTTACAGTTGCGCTAGCCCAAAGCATAGCAACTACAGTTGTATGGTTAGTTATTCAAGAAATTGAAGAAAGTGTTAGTTCTTGGATTAGCAGGAATTTTGGTAAAACAAGGTATGTTCAATGTTGATGTCAAGGTGCTGATGTTGCAACATTGAAGTCTTAACACTGGGCTGTGTTAAGTAAGTAATTGCTGAAGTTGGATGTCTGATGTCACACAGGTGATGTTGTAACATCAGATCTGCAGAATTAACAACAGCAGGCTGTGATGTTGTTAGGGTTGCGTATTAGCTGGAATTGTGGAGAGCAAGCTGTCTCATTGGATGCGAATATCTTGGGATAGATATTTGTTGCTGCATAGGAGATCTGGTGCAGATTTGTAGGAGATTTAAAAGGTTGAAGATTTAAAAAGATTTTAGGAGAAAATCTATTTTAAATATTCAGTTTTGAATAACAAATCTGGGAGATATTGTAGCAAGTCCAAGACCAATTCAAGGAGCTATATAAAGCCCACAAAACCAAAGGAAAAGGTACAGAAAACATTCAGAAGATCAGGAGCTGGAGGCTTAGTGTCTAGAGTTTGTTTAGAGTGCTTGTATTTAAACTATTCTAGGGTTTGAATAGGTGTTGTGTTTCTGTCCTCTCTAGAAGCTGTGAAGTAATAGAGAGTGGTTGCTTGATCGAAGCTGTGAAGTAAGACCAAGTTTACTCAAAGTGGTTTCTTTGAGAGTTTGTAAGGGATTGAGTGGTGTTCTCATACCTAAGTGGTTTCTTAGGTAGGAAGTCATTAGTAGAGTATAAGTTTAGGAGATTGTCAACGGGTTGTTGAGTCTGTAAATTATATCTACAAGTAGTGAATTCCATCCCTGGCTTGGTAGGCCCCAGAGTAGGTTGGTTGTAACCGAACTGGGTCAACAATTCTTGGTGTTATTTTACTGTTATTGTTGTCCATTGTGTAGAGTGTGTTGTTGTGACATCACACCTTAACATCACACGTCTGATACCAGAATTTCAATTGGTATCAGAGCAGGCATCCTGTCTGTCTCTGGGTGAGATCTAGGGAAGTTACTTTCTGGTGTAAAGATGGACAAAGAAGTTGGAGGATTCATCAACAGACCCCCTATTTTGGATGGATCCAATTATGACTATTGGAAGCCAAGGATGACCACCTTCTTAAAATCCTTGGACAGTAGGGCTTGGAAGGCTGTTATTAAAGAATGGAAAGCCCCTGTCATGTGTGAGAAGGACGATGCTGGTAAAGATAAAGAAGGCACCTCTAAGCTAAAGCCTGAAGAAGAATGGACCAAGGAGGAAGATGAGCCCGCCCTTGGAAATTCCAAAGCTCTAAATGCCATCTTTAATGGAGTGGATAAGAATATCTTCAGGTTAATCAATACCTGTGAAGTTGCTAAGGAAGCGTGGGATATCTTGCAGGCTACTCATGAAGGAACATCTAGAGTCAAGATGTCACGACTTCAAATTTTAACATCAAAATTTGAAAGCCTGAAGATAAAGGATGATGAGACTACTCATGATTTCCACATGAGTGTTCTTGAGCTGGCCAATGCATCTAGTGCTCTTGGAGAGAAGATGTCTGATGAAAAGCTTGTGAGGAAGATCCTCAGGTCCCTACCTAAGAAGTATAAGATGAAGGTTACTGCCATTGAAGAATCACAAGACATCCGCAAGATGAGAGTTGATGAGCTCATTGGATCTCTTCAAACCTTTGAGCTTGGGTTGAATGAGGAAGAACCAGAAAAGAAGCCAAAGAGTATAGCCCTGGTGACAAATGGTGAAGAAGAGAAAGGGAAGAAATCTAAATCCCAGGAGGATCTATCTCAAGCCATAGTGATGTTGGGAAGACAATTCACCAAAGTATTCAGGAGAATGAATAATAACTTCAGGCCTAATGTTAAGAACTTGACTTCTGACACCAGCAAGAAGGATGAAGAGAAAACTGCCCAAGATGAAGGAGTGCAGTGCTTTGAGTGTGAAGGGTATGGACATGTCAAGAAAGAATGTCCCACCTTCTTGAAAAAGCAGAAGAAGGGCATGAAAGTTCCCTGGTTTGACTCTGATAGTGAAAGTGAAAGCGAGTCAGCAAAGCATGTGAGAGCTTTAACAGGAGCTGTGGTTTCTGATGATGATTCTAGTGATGGAGAAGTAACTTATGAGGAGTTAGCTTCCACCTATTAAGAGCTGTGTTTAAAAAATGCTGAGATCTGTCAAGAAAACAAGTGTCACAAGCAACAGATTGCTCAGCTTGAGAATGTAAAAGCTGATCTGGAAAATGAAGTTGTGCTAGTTAGACCTCACCTTGATCAAATGACCAAGTCTGTTAGGATGCTGAGCTGTGGTACAGACACACTTGACAAGATCCTCCGCATAGAAAAGGTTGCAGGTGATAAATCAGGTATAGGATTTGTGGCTGAGAAAAAGGTATCTGCTGAAGCAAGCACTTCAGGAACAAAGAAGGAGATGTCTCAACCAATGTCTCAACATCAAACAAAGAGACATAAGTCTACACCTAAGAAGGTTACTCATCCACAGCCTCAGAATGTTGAGAAGAAGAATGCTCATCATCAAAAGAAGGTGTAGTCTCAGGGAGCTAGTTAGTATATGCCACCTCAATATCACAAGAGCATGAAGGCTGCTAGGTTCAATCAGAACATGGTTCATCAACAACAGGGGAACATGTATGAATATGGATACAACAATGTTGTGCCTCATTACTATGGAAGAAGGAAGCCTCATCACCATAGGAGACAGTTCAAAAGACAGTATCCTTACCATAGAAGACAGTCAAACTATGGTAGTAGAAGACAACAGCCTTATCATAGAAGAAGAAATCAACACTATGGATGGCAGCACCAGCAACATCATCATCATGGTGGTAGAAGGTTTAACTACTTTAGAGATGACAGAGTTAGATGCTTCTACTGTGGCAGATTTGGACATATGCAGTTCTCTTGCTTCAAGCTTCATGGTTATCCAAATTCTGCTCCTCAACCCAGACAGAAGGAGGACAGGCCCAAAGTAGTAAAACAATGGGTTCCTAAAGCTCAGGTCACATGTCTATTGGCTCACACATCAGATGGACATTTTGCAATGGATGCATGGTACTTTGACAGTGGATGTTCAAAGCACATGACTGGATCCAAGAAGCATTTGGTAGAGTTCAATCTGTTCCATGCAAATGATGTTATTTTTGGCAATGGTGAAAAAGGAGTAGTAGAAGGAGTTGGAAGAGTGAAGAATCATGATGGTCTTACTCTTGATAATGTGCTCCTTGTTCAAGGGTTGAGTGCTAATTTAATTAGCATAAGTCAACTTTGTGATGAAGGTTACAAGGTAAGCTACACCAAAGATGAATGTGTGGTAGCTGATGAGCAGAATGAGGTAGTGATGAAGGGAGTAAGATCCAAAGATAATTGCTATCAGTGGACACCTCAAGTGGACAGCTTATCTAGTGATGTTAAGGTTGTTGCTGTAACATCAGATGGTGACATCAAGGGTGAAAGAATGGTGAAAAGTCAATTTGGGTTAATGACTTATGGTGCTGTTACTCCTAAGTTGAATGATGTGTTGAGTAGTCAGTTATGTGAGCAAGATGAAGGAGTCAACAATGCTGATGGAAGGATCAAAAGCTGTGACCTTAAGAAGTGTTTGGAGCTGAATACTTGCAAGGCCAAGAAAGATGTCAACCTGACTAGTGACTCCTATAGTTCAGAAGAAAAATTTGACAAGTTGACAATCCTTAGGTTGGAAGATGCAGATGCGAGAGCTGATGTTAAAACATCTCAAGTCAAGAAAGGTACTTCTAGCCTTAAAATAAAGAAGAGTGATGATGAACAAATTGCAAAAGTGGTTCCTGGGGTTGCTAAACGACTGAAATCAAGGAAGAGGAAAGCTATTGAGTCACCTCCAAAGATGAGAACTAATAAGCAGAAGATCTATGTGGATGGTACTACAAAATCCAGGAGTAAAGTGTTCATCTCTTCCAGAAATAGGAAGATCAGAGATAAGTCTGATGATAATGTCCAGGATATCTCTCAAATGAAAGAAGCCGTTGTTGATAGAACTTCTGAGAAAATTCAAAAGGCCATACTAGATAACATTCCTGTGCTTTTCATAAAATGGTGGAAGTGTGTTCTGGAAAAAGAATTTGGTATAGATACTCTGGATATGGTTGAGTTTGCTAGGATATGGTTCAGAGAGGGTGTGGGAACTTATGGTATTCAGGTGTGTATGAATAAGTTGCTCTGACTATGTTTTATTGGGAGCTTCTTGAAGGAATTCTTTGTGCAATGAGTCCTTTGAATGGTGATGAGAAGCTGATGTCCCAAAAGATGTTATAACATCATGTTTGCTGGTGGTTATATCTGGTAGATGATTAAGATTGGACATGTGGAGTTGGATGCTCTAGCATTTTTGGTCAGAAGAGGTGGAGATTATGGTCATGTGTTTAGTAGCTTGTTCTGGCAAAGCATGACTACTGTGTTTGAAGACTTCACCAGTTTCAACAACTACTGGTGAATGTAAGGTTAGAGGAATTATGATCGCTTGAAGAGACTGGATCTCAGTAAAGCTTATAAGTAAGCTGAGAATTTGTGGAGTTTGTGACACAGTGTTGAGTTTGGATTATTTTACTGATAATAAATCCAGTAGTGGAGCATATGTAATACCCTGGTGTCAAGAGTGTCAAGAGTATCCTTGGTGAAGGATGTCTTTGTTCTGGATCTGAAGCTTAGTGCTTACATTATATCTAAGGAGCATCTACATAGTCATACAGGAGAATGATGAAGTAGAAGGTTTGGCTTGGATGGTGAAGATGAATTGTATGATAGCCTTTGGAGAAAGGGACAGTGTTACCAAAATGCATGTACTCAGAAAACGTACTCAAATGTTCATCTCCATCTAGAGCATTTGTTAATCATGACAGGGGGAATACTTGTCTATGGATTTTGCAGCAAAGGTGCATTTATTGTGAAGATTGCATGCTGATCAAGCTTGTGGAGATTGGTTGCCTCTTATGAGGATATAATGTCAGATAGCATGTTATGACATTAGACTGTTGATTGGTGTTTTGGTGTGGCCTTGAATGGTTCTAGTCATATGAAGCAAATTGTTTGAATCTTGTGCGCACATACTTCTGAGGAGATGTCTGAAGACAAGATTGAATCATGGCCTTGAATAGATTGTACACTTGTCTTGGTGTGTGTTATTCTAAGTGTGAGGAGTTGACTTAGAGTTCAGTGGAAGGCATTGTGTGTGTGCTTCAGATCTTGTGGATGATTGTGTGAAGCCTTCATAACTGGATGGATGAAGAATATGCCTGGATTTTCAAAATGTGGATATTGCTGACAGAAGAAGTATGGTTTTGTACAGGGTGTCATAGGACTTACTTGTTGAGATTTGTCTAATTGTGGCTAAAAAGGGGAAGAAAATAGCCAAGATAGTCAAGAGTAATAAAGAGTGTTACTGCCAAATGCTGTTAATGTGATTCAGATATTAAGGGGGAGTTTTGACTGAGCTAGTGAAGATATCATAGCATTTGAAGAGTGCAGCCAAGCAGACATCAAGAGGGAGAAAAGTGCTGCACATTGTGAGCTACTGAACAGCTGTGATGTTGGTTCATATTTTTGAGGGGGAGCACCAATTGGCTGTTGTCAATAATGAAGATGGTACTGCAGCAGATCAAGTGATGAAGACTATGAGTATTGTTAAACTGCTGCTGATGAGAGTTTCAATTTTTTGTTGAAGTTTTTCCGCTGCTGAAGTCTCTGAAGATGCAGAGTGCAGAGATTGTTTTAGCCAAAATTAGCCAAAGGGGGAGATTGTTAGTTCTTGGATTGGCTGGAATTTTGGTAAAACAAGGTATGTTCAATGTTGATGTCAAGGTGTTGATGTTGCAACATTGAAGTCTTAACACTGGGCTGTGTTAAGTAAGTAATTGCTGAAGTTAGATGTCTGATGTCACACGGGTGATGTTGTAACATCAGATCTGCAGAATTAACAACAGCAGGCTGTGATGTTGTTAGGGTTGCGTATTAGCTGGAATTGTAGAGAGCAAGCTGTCTCATTGGATGCGAATATCTTGGGATAGATATTTGCTGCTGAATAGTGCTTGTATTTACACTATTCTAGGGTTTGAATAGGTGTTGTGTTTCTGTCCTCTCTAGAAGCTGTGAAACAATAGAGAGTGGTTGCTTGATCGAAGCTGTGAAGTAAGATCAAGGTTACTCAAAGTGGTTTCTTTGAGAGTTTGTAAGGGATTGAGTGGTGTTCTCATACCTAAGTGGTTTCTTAGGTAGGAAGTCATTAGTAGAGTATAAGTTTAGGAGATTGTCAACGGGTTGTTGAGTCTGTAAATTATATCTACAAGTAGTGAATTCCATCCCTGGCTTGGTAGCCCCCAGAGTAGGTTGGTTGTAACTGAACTGGGTCAACAATTCTTGGTGTTATTTTACTGTTATTGCTGTCCATTGTGCAGAGTGTGTTGTTGTGACATCGCACCTTAACATCACACGTCTGATACCAGAATTTCAGAAAGTTTTGATAAAACTTAGAATTTGAATCTAATTCAAAAGGAAATTTGTTTTAAAAGGATGTTTGGGGCTTATACTCAAAGAGAGGCCCAGATGAATTCTTTTGAAAAGGCGATAATCGCGTCGCAGTTTTGAAAACCACCGAGGGACTTATACAATGACTGAGGCCCAAATTATTGTGTTTATAAAAAGGATGGGTCTTACACTCTATTAGAGGCTCAAGGTTTACTTTTATACAAGAGATGGGACTTATAGCTCAAGGAGAGACCCAAATGAAAAACAACGATCGCACCGTTATTTTGAAAATTGTACCGGGACTTGTACAAATGACTGGGGCCCGCATTATTTATGTACAAAGGGGGTTGGGTATTACACTCTATTAGAGGCCCAAAAGTGTTCGAAAAATAAGAAAAATGGGGCTTACAACTCAAGGGGAGACCCAGATAAAAATTGTTTCGAAAACGGCGATCGCGCTGAGATTTTTAAAATCGTATCGGGACTTATACAATGACTGAGGCCCAAAATAGTTTATTTACAAAGGGATGTGACTTACACTCTATCAAGAGGCCCAAAAGTGTTTCAAATGAAGTTTGAAAAATAAAAATTGAGGGAAACCCGAATTTTAATTAATATAATTTTATTTTCAAAGGAAATTAAATATAAAATATAAAATATATTTAAAAACAAGTGGTAAGCTTTGAAAAATATTTTGGAAAATCATGTTTAATCACATGAAGGCTTGCAATTCAATTGATTTTGAAAGATCAAGGTGGAAATCTCATTTTTGAATTGTTTGAAAACAAATGAAATTAATTACAAAAATTGAAACTATTTTAAATAAATAATATAAATTCAATTTTTTTGTGGAATAAAATATTTCAAATTTTTTATGAATTTTCAAAAAAAGAACCAATAAAAAATAATTAAAATTGAGAGAGAAATTAATTTTGAGATTAATTAAGAAAATCATGAAAAATATGAAAAAATAGCAAAAATGAGAGGGAAATAAAAATGGTCTGGGTGGGTGTTGAATCCACGCCCTCAACCCAAACACATGTGCGCTGCTACCACTGGAGTGGTGATACATCCGTGTATCAAAACGACCCTATAAACATATATGGGTAGCCTAAATTCAGGTCAGGCCAAGGCAAAAACCAAGTTTTGTGTGATTTGCAAGAAGGATCATATCTGCCTCATTTTTCCATGAAATTGGATGAAATTTAGATGGATCCTGCCTAGAATTTCATGAGGAATCCAATGGTGGTCTCAGTTTTTTTCTAAAGATGCTTCTATTTTAAAACCCGATAGTGGTTTCAAAATAGGCTAAGATTTGCAAGTTTTATGCTATCTCATCATACAAGCAACAAAAACATGGTAAATTGGTTCAAACACAACACATATGATATGTATGATATGTTCATGATCAATGAACATCAAAGCAGTGCATATTTTAAAGAGTTCAAGTTGTTATGCACTTACCTCTTGAAGCTCCTTGTGCTAACTTTCAAGATGCTTGTGCCAAAAGTAGTCCAATGCTTTGGACACTCTTGATTGATCGCTAAGAAGCTTTTAGGATGATCAAAACCAGCTGGAAACCTCAGGAACAGGAATTGCTCTTTCTTGCAAAAGTGGCAAAAGTGACCAAAATGGTAACTCACTCAAATGGTGTTACAGTTGAGGGAAACCTATTGGGATAGTTTGAGGATGATATTTGGAGAGTATTTGAAGGGTTAATTGGTTTTGAAAGTGATTGGATCAAGACATGGCTTGAAAAATCTGAAAAGTCAAAATTTGAAGTTTTGGAGGCTGACTTTCTGATTTTGATGTTGTACAATGAGGATGAAGGTTTGAATACCTCCAATGGATGATTTATGATGTGTTTGGATAGTTATTTGAGTGGTTTTTGCTCTGGTTTCAAGAATTTCCAAATTGCTCCAATGTGACTTGAAATTGAAGTAAGAGAGGAAGAGTGAGAAAACAAGGCTTTGGTATTGTTTTGGTGTGGTTTGAAACATCAGAAATGACCTCTATCTATAGTAGAGGAAATTTGTTTTTGAAGGAATAATGAAAGGAAACTGTTTCACTCTATTATCCAATGGATATGCCCATGTATCACTTTCTTAAATGCCAAGGTACCAAGTCCTCTCTTAGCCATTGACTTGAGCTGGTCTTGGTAGCTTTAGGTCTTCTGATTTTTGCAACAACCTTGACTCAATTGGACTGATATGTGCTGGTTCATGACAGCTCAATGCACCACATCAATGCCAAATGACAAAGCTTGGTTTTGGATTTGCAACATTGATGATCACATGCCTAAGGGATTAGATTCTTGCCTTAGGGTCCAAGCTTGTAGGTTTTTCATGATTGATTGATATTCTTATTTAGTTTGGATGAGGATCAGTCTTGCATAGTCACCAAAATTGGACTCAAGAATCGTGTGCCACAAGTAATGCACAAAATCTGTCTTGGAAATCAGTTTAAGCAAGGCATATTGTGAGGTTCATAACTCCTTGCTCAAATTGAATTAATGGGAGTTCTTATACTTTTTGGAAAGCTCTCATGACATACTTTAAGTTTGATGTCCACCAATGGACCTGGTTTAGCTTGGATCATGATGAAAAATGGTCCAAAAGTTAGTTAAAAACCTAGACAGATTCTGTCTAAAAAAATTTCTTAGTGTTCGAAAAGTGGTAATTTTCATGTTTTTGTGATTTTGATCAATCCATAACTCAAAATCCACGAGGATTTGGAATCTTTTGTAGTTGACACTTTTGAAGTATGTCATATGAACTTTCATTTGAGCTTTGGATGGAAGAAAAAGGCCTTAGGGTTTAGGAGTTATGACCTTGCAAAGTTGGTACCAAATCCATTTTGTTCCATAACTTAGAAAAATTTCAGTTTCTTATGGTTGCCCCTTTTGCAAGAAACCTAACATTTCTTGATTTTTCTTGATGGATGATGATAAAAACCATGCATTAACATTGTTTTTGACTTAGGGGAGTCACATTTGTGAAAAAATTCAAAAAGTCAAACTTGATTTTGGGTACAATTGACTTTTTATCATATAAATTCTAAATTGTGTGATCCTTTATGCAATCAAGTTCTTGACCTAATTCAAACCTAATGGATGGATTCCATAGGTGTTTTAGGGTGTCTTGAATCATGTCCCAAGGTTTGGGAACATGTCTTGGTCCAAAGTCAAAGGTACAGTTGACTTTTTCTTCAAAACCCTAGTTGTGGTCCAGATGAATTTGAAACTTGTGAGTCAAGCTTCTTGGATCAATCCATTGTTGTAAATGGATCAATGTAGTGTATTTGAGGTCCCTAAATCATATCTTGAGGTCTTGGCTCATGTCTTTCCTCAAAAGTCAACTTAGGGGTGAATTAGGTCAAGAAACCCTAAATCCTGATTTTTGATGAATGCCTCCTCTGAGGCTATTTTGACTTGATGATTGGATCCATGAGTTCCCTTGGAGAATTTTGGATCATTTTTTGAGGTATTGGCTCATTCCTAGATGAAAATTTTCATCTAGAGGCCTTGGTCGACCAAAACCCTAATTTGGTGACACTGCCGATCTTGAGGCTTGATCAACTTGAGATGTTGCACTCTTGTGCTTGATTCTTGATATGGGAGACCTCTTGATCCTTCATGGATGTTTGAGAGGTTAGACAAGTTAAATGATCATGTCATTTCTTGATTAATCCTTTATCTAAGTGCTCTGAGAGGGCTCAGAACCCTAATTCTTGATTGTAGTGAAGGCTCAACAGTCTTTGAGGAGATTGATAAGGTATGATGACACATCCATATTGTGGTAATGATTCTCATAATTATGGGAAATCTTGTGGTCAAAATTTGGGGTATGACAGATGCCCCTATTTAATCTTCTTGGGCCCGAAGGTGTGAATGGCGGAGATATTCGGACATTCAGGGTGCAAGAGGATTAAATATCGGAATACCCAAAATTTTGACTGTGGTTATGAATAGCAGTTTGCTCATCCATCTACTTTTGCTAAGCAATGTTACTTAGAAAAGTGTAAAACTTCCCTCGATCCTGGTCTTAAGCTACGGAACTGGTCTCAGTTTCTTTTGAAATAAACTTTCCCTCGATCCTGGTCTTCAGCCACGGAACTGGTCTCAGTTTCTTTTTGAAATAAACTTCCCCTCGATCCTGGTCTCAGTTTCTTTTGAAATAAAATTCCCCTCGATCCTGGTCTTCATCCACGGAACTGGTCTCAGTTTCTTCTTGTCGAGTTCCTTCCTCGACAAGGAACGCTATGTGTAGCGGTCTTCATCAAACTTCTCGCTGAGCTATACCGGGGAGATGCCATTTGATGGAAAAAATTTAATGCCAGACTTGCTGGGGAAACCCATTTTTCTGAACTGCAGAGGTGTGCAAACTTCTCTGTTAGAGATGCCATTTGTCGACCTACTGGGGAAAAACGAGTCTCTTGAGAGACCACTTTTTGTTTGATGAGGTTACATCATACTTTTCTTTGAGACCTTTTCAGAGAAATGCCATGTGATATAATCCCATTTTGAGGTGCTGATGAATTCATTAACATCGAATTTCTTAGGAGAAAAACCGATGTATTGCCAAGAGTCTTCGGTTAAGAGGCTTTCTCTGAAGATTCTCCTTAATTCGGGAAAGCGAAAATATCATCTTCAATGGTGAAGAGTGATGTTCCAGAGGTGTCTATCGAATGTCTTCTTGCCTTTTAGAGGCTCAAGTATTCAAAGTGGTCGAGGACAGGCTCCAATCCAGAAATAAACTAGGGAGAAATTATTTAGACGATACATTTCCTGGCGAGGAAAGAACTTAAACCGAGATTTTGTCCTATCTGACGTGGAAAGGAAAACTGACAACTTTAATTGAGAGGGACGCTTATCACTTGGGGATGAATATGACCAGAGTGATATTAATGCAACATGTATATGAATATGAATCAATTATGCATGATGTATGTATATTTATGCTGACAAAATTGACACGACATACAGACTGGTGAATGAACACGATTGGATATTCGGCCACTGTGGGGGATAAAAAGTATCATTAGTTCAAGATAGTAATCCTTTCCTGCTTAGGAGGGGTAGAACTGACTGGGAAGAAAAAACTATCAATTGGTCTTTAGAGGTAAGAACTCTGCCGGGGATATCAGATGGGACATTACATCAGAAACAGTTGATCCTTCATTCAGGGGTACCGGTTTAGAAGGAGTACTTTGATTCTACATTTTGAGGTTTGATCACTTTCGGAGAAGCCATCGATGTTCTTTTTTGTGTTCATTAGTCAAAAAGAATTTCCATCTTTAATTTTAAAATCAGAAGAAAATTTGACATTTCCCTTTTGAAAACAAAAGTAAATTCATTTTTTTTTTTGTTTCAAGAATCGTTGACCATATTAAAATGTCATTATGTAAAGCTAAATAAATTAGAATTGCAAACAAAAACATTAGGGCTCAAATTTTATTGATAGAATGCTAATCAGCCAAACGCGTGATCCCATAGAGCATTACAAAGTTTAGAAAATGGTTATTTAACGGAAAATGGCTACATTGAAACATAACAACCACTATCCTTCTACCAACTTTGAATTCTAGACATTCTGAGCCTCTGTCGAAGATGACCTTGACGGAAGTCTTTCGACGGATGGTGTTACCACTAGGGATTTAACCTTGTCAGACGTAGTTACTTGCCATGAATCCCTAATTTTTGCCTAGATTTCCTTTTGAGGTTTTCAATCTATCGGGATAATTTTCGCTTATGTCTCTAATTTTTGCCTGGATCTCCCTTTCGGGTTTTTAATCCACCGAGAAGTTTTTTTTTTAATTTAGGCAAAGTATTTCTTGACTACATCAACATTCGTGGGGTAGGTAAACTCCTCTCCATCCATGGCTGCAAGTCTCAAGGTACTGCCTGAGAAGGCTTTCTTAACAACGTAAGGGCCATCATAATTCGGAGTCCATTTGCCCCAGGAATCAGTGAGAAATGATTGTATCTTTTTCAGCACGAGGTCTCCTTTTCTGAAGACACGTGGTCAGACCTTTTTGTTGAACGCTTTCTTCATTCTTTGCTGATACAACTGACCGTGGCATAAAGCTATCATTCTCTTTTATTCGATTAGGTTCATTTCATCATGTCGACTTTAACACCATTCAGCCTCTGTTAGATTAGCTTCCATCAATACTCGGATTGATGGGATCTCTACTTCTATGGGGAGCACTGCTTCCATGCCATATACTAGAGAGAAAGGGGTTGCCCCTGTTGAGCTGCGAACAGATGTGCGATAATCGTGAAGAGCATAGGGTAACATCTCGTGCCAGTCTTTGTAGGTTACAACCATCTTCTGAATGATTTTCTTGATATTCTTGTTAGCCGCTTCTACCCATCGTTCATCTTAGGTCGGTAAGGAGATGAGTTATGGTGTTCAATCTTGAACTCAGCGAACAACTCTTTCATCATCTTGTTGTTCAAGTTGGATCCATTATCCGTATTGATCTGGCTTGGAACACCATAACGACAGATGAGATTGTTTTTTATAAATCGGACCACCACTTGCCTGGTTACATTGACACTGCTTCGACCCACTTGGTGAAGTAGTCAATGGCTACCAGGATGAACCGATGTCCGTTCGAAGCCTTGGATTCGATCATGCCAATCATGTCGATTCCCAATATGGAAAAAGGCCATGGAGAAGAGAGAACTTTGAGATGCGTTGGCGGTACATGGATTTTGTCAGCGTATATATGACACTTGTGACACCTCCTCATGTACTTGTAGCAATCGGATTCCATTGTCAGCCAATAATATCCTAGTCTCAGAATTTTTCTCGCCATCATGTGTCCATTGGCATGAGTACCAAAGGATCCTTCATGAATTTCTTTCATCAGCATGTTTGCTTCTTATCTGTCTACGCATTTGAGCAAAACCATGTCAAAGTTTCTTTTATAGAGTGTATCATCGTTCAGGAAGAAGTTGCCAACCAGTCTTCTGAGAGTCTTCCTATCTTTTCTTGATGCCCCAGGTGGGTACTCTTGTCTTTGAAGGAAGCACTTGATATCATGATACCAGGGTTTGTCATTGATGACTGCTTCCATTAAGAAGATGTAAGCGGGCCTTTCAAGGCGCATTATGTCAATCTTAGGTACGTCGTTCCATTGACTTACACTAATCATGGAGGATAGAGTGGCTAATGCATCAGCCATGTGGTTTTCTTCACGAGGGATATGATAAAACTCGATTCTGTTGAAGAATGGTAACAACCTTCTTGCATAGTCTTTGTAAGGAATCAATCTTGATTGGTATGTATTCCACTCTCCTTTGATCTGATTGATAACCAGGGATGAGTCTCCATACACATCAAAGTTCTTTATCCTTAAGTCAATTGCTTCTTCAAGACCCATAATACAAGCTTCATAGTCGGCCTCATTGTTTGTGCATTTGAACGTTAATCTGGCAATGAAAGGAATATGGGTACCCTGAGGTGTTACAATGATTGCTCCAATTCCGTTTCCATAAGTCTTGATGGCTCCGTCGAATATTAGTCCCCATTAGGAACCTGGTTCTGGCCCTTTTTAAGTACATGACATCTTCGTTTGGGAAGTCAAATCCGGCAGATTCCTGAGTGTCAATCGGTTGATGAGCTAGATGATCCGCTAAAATACTTCCTTTGACGGCCTTCTGGGCATGGTACTCAATTTCGTATTCCGGTAACAACATCTGCCACCAGGAAATCCTTCTCTCACGAGAAGGCTTTTCAAAGACGTACTTGATCAGATCCATTTCGGAGATTAAGCAAGTAGTGTGACAAATTATGTATTGGCGAAGACATTTTTTTCTCGAGCATAGTGTACCGAGTTTCACAGTCCGTGAACTTCTTGCTTAAGTAGTAAATGGAAGTGTTATTTCCTGGATTGGCTGGAATTTTGGTAAAACAAAGCATGTTCAATGTTGATGTCAAGGTGCTGATGTTGTAACATTGAAGTCTTAACACTGGGCTGTGTTAAGTAGTTAATTGCTGAAGTTGGATGTCTGATGTTACACAAGTGATGTTGTAACATCAGATCTGTAGAATCAATAACATCAGGTGCAGATGTTGTTAGGGTTGCGTGTTAGCTGGAATTGTGGAGAGTAGTTGACTCATTGGATGAGAATATCTTGGGATAGATATTTTCTGTTACATGGGAGATTTGATTGCAGGTCTGTTGGAGAATTAAAAGGTTGAAGATTTAAAAATATTTTGGGGATGAAATCTGTTTTGAAGATTTAGTTTTAATTAACAAATCTGATCAAATATTGTAGCAAGTCCAAGACCTATTCAAGGAGCTATATAAAGCGCACAAGACCAAAGGTAAAAGGTACAGAAATACAGAGAGAAGATCAAGAGCATAGGCTGAGTGTCTTGAGTATTTTGTACGAGTTGTATTTACACTATTCTAGGGTTTGAATAGGTGTTATGTTTCTGTCCTCTCTAGAAGCTGTGAAGCAATAGAGAGTGGTTGCTTGATTGCAGCTGTGAAGTAAGATCAAGGGTACTCAAAGTGGTCTCTTTGAGTGTTTGTAAGGGATTGAGTGGTGTTCTCATACCTAAGTGGTTTCTTAGGTAGGAAGTCATTAGTAGAGTATAAGTTTAGGAGATTGTCAACGGGTTGTTGAGTCTGTAAATTATATCTACAAGTAGTGAATTCCATCCCTGGCTTGGTAGCCCCCAGAGTAGGTTGGTTCTAACCGAACTGGGTCAGCAATTCTTGGTGTTATTTTACTGTTGTTGCTGTCCATTGTGCAGAGTGTGTTGTTGTGACATCACACCTTAACATCACACGTCTGATACCAGAATTTCAATTGGTATCAGAGCAGGCATCCTGTCTGTCTCTGGGTGAGATCTAGGGAAGTTACTTTCTGGTGTAAAGATGGACAAAGAAGTTGGAGGATTCATCAACAGACCCCCTATTTTGGATGGATCCAATTATGACTATTGTAAGCCAAGGATGACCACCTTCTTAAAATCCTTGGACAGTAGGGCTTGGAAGGCTGTTATTAAAGAATGGAAAGCCCCTGTCATGTGTGAGAAGGACGATGCTGGTAAAGATAAAGAAGGCACCTCTAAGCTAAAGCCTGAAGAAGAATGGACCAAGGAGGAAGATGAGCCCGCCCTTGGAAATTCCAAAGCTCTAAATGCCATCTTTAATGGAGTGGATAAGAATATCTTCAGGTTAATCAATACTTGTGAAGTTGCTAAGGAAGCGTGGGATATCTTGCAGGCTACTCATGAAGGAACATCTAGAGTCAAGATGTCACGACTTCAAATTTTAACATCAAAATTTGAAAGCCTGAAGATGAAGGATGATGAGACTATTCATGATTTCCACATGAGTGTTCTTGAGCTGGCCAATGCATCTAGTGCTCTTGGAGAGAAGATGTCTGATGAAAAGCTTGTGAGGAAGATCCTCAGGTCCCTACCTAAGAAGTATAAGATGAAGGTTACTGCCATTGAAGAATCACAAGACATCAGTAAGATGAGAGTTGATGAGCTCATTGGATCTCTTCAAACCTTTGAGCTTGGGTTGAATGAGGAAGAACCAGAAAAGAAGCCAAAGAGTATAGCCCTGGTGACAAATGGTGAAGAAGAGAAAGGGAAGAAATCTAAATCCCAGGAGGATCTATCTCAGGCCATAGTGATGTTGGGAAGACAGTTCACCAAAGTATTCAGGAGAATGAATAATAACTCCAGGCCTAATGTTAAGAACATGACTTCTGACACCAGCAAGAAGGATGAAGAGAAAACTGCCCAAGATAAAGGAGTGCAGTGCTTTGAGTGTGAAGGGTATGGACATGTCAAGAAATAATGTCCCACGTTCTTGAAAAAGCAGAAGAAGGGCATGAAAGTTTCCTGGTCTGACTCTGATAGTGAAAGTGAAAGCGAGTCAGCAAAGCATGTGAGAGCTTTAACAGGAGCTGTGGTTTCTGATGATGATTCTAGTGATGGAGAAGTAACTTATGAGGAGTTGGCATCTACCTATCAAGAGCTGTGTTTAAAGAGTGCTGAAATTTGTCAAGAAAACAAGTGCCACAAGCAACAAATTGCTCAGCTAGAGAATGAAAAAACAGATCTGGAAAATGAAGTGGTGCTAGTTAGAGCTCACCTTGATCAAATGACCAAGTCTGTTAGGATGCTGAGTTGTGGTACAGACACACTTGACAAGATTCTTCAGTCAGAAAAAGCTGCTGGAGACAAAGCTGGGATAGGTTATGTGGCTGAGAACAAGGGAACTTCAGAAGGAAGCACTTCAGGTTCGAAGAAGGAAGTGTCACAACTTTCATCTCAACATCAGCCAAAGAAGCAGGATTCTACCCCTAAAAAAGCTGATGTTTCACAACCTAAGAAGAAGACTGGTCCCTATCAGAAGAGAAAGCAGCCACAGGGAGCTAGTTAGTATATGCCCCCACTATACCACAAGAGCATGCTAGCTGCTCAGTTCAAACAACACATGTCTCATCAGGTGTCTCAACATCAGGACAACTGGTATGGTTATGGTTATGGATACACCAATGTTGTTCCTTATATCTATGGAAGAAGAAAGCCACACCATCATGGGAGACAATCCAGGAAACAGCATTCTCAGCCGTCTTATAGGAGAAGATATCAATAAAATAGATGGTAGGGTAGACCACATTATGGATGGCAGCCTAAGCAATCTCATCATGGCAGAAGATTCAGAGATGAAAGGGTGAGATGCTTTTATTGTGGAAGGTTTGGACATATGCAGTACTCTTGCTACAAGCTGCATGGATACCCTCAGCCTCAAAACAGATGGAGAGAGTACAGGCCCAAAGTTGTTAAACAATGGGTACCTAAGGAGAAGGTGAAGTGCTTATTGGCTCACATGGTTGACAAAGAGTTTAAAGAAGGAACATGGTATTTTGACAGTGGGTGTTCCAAACACATGTCTGGATGTAGATCCATGTTTGCTGAATTTAGCCCTTGCCCCTCTCTTGAAGTTATTTTTGGTAAGGGGAATAAAGGAGTTGTTAAAGGTATTGGAAAAGTACGAGGACCTGAACTTGACAATGTCTATCTTGTCAATGGTTTGAATGCAAATCTGATAAGCATCAGCCAATTATGTGATGATGGTTACTTAGTCAGCTATACCAAAGATAAATGTGTTGTAACTAATGAGAAGGGTGAGGCTGTAATGACTGGGGCAAGATCTAAAGACAATTGTTATCAGTGGATTCCTCAAAATGAAAGCCAGTCTGGTGATGATGAAGTCAATGATGTAACATTAGATGGTGACATCAAGTGTGAAAGTATGGTGAAACGTCAATCTAGGTTAATGACTTATGGTGCTGGTACTCCTAAGATTGATGATGTGTTAAAAGCCAACTTGAGTAGTCAGTTATATGAGCAAGATGAAGGAGACAACAATGCTGATGGAAGGATCAAAAGCTGTGACCTTAAGAAGTGTTGGGAGCTGAATACTTGCAAGGCCAAGAAAGATGACAATCTGACTAATGACTCCTATAGTTCAGAAGAAAAATTTCACAAGTTGACAACCCTTAGGTTGGAAGATGCAGATGTTAGAGCTGATGATGAACTAATTGCAAAAGTGGTTCCTGGGGTTGCTAAACGACTGAAATCAAGGAAGAGGAAAGCTATTGAGTCACCTCCAAAAATGAAAACTGATAAGCAGAAGATCTATGTTAATGGTACTACAAAATCCAGGAGTAAAGTGTTTATCTCTTCCAGAAATAGGAAGATCAGAGATAAGTCTGATGATAATGTCCAGGATATCTCTCAAATAAATGAAGCCGTTGGTGTTAGAACTTCTGAGAAAATTCAAAAGGCCATACTAAATAATATTCCTGTGTTTTTCATAAAATGGTGGAAGTATGTTCTGGAAAAAGAATTTGGTATAGATACTCTGGATATGGTTGAGTTTGCTAGGATATGGTTCAGAGAGGGTGTGGGAACTTATGGTATTCAGGTGTTTATGAATAAGTTGCTCTGACTGTGTTTTATTGGGAGCTTCTTGAAGGACTTCTTTGTGCAATGAGTCCTTTGAATGGTGATGAGAAGCTGATGTCCCAAAAGACGTTATAGCATCATGTTTGCTGGTGGTTATATCTGGTAGATGATTAAGATTGGACATGTGGAGTTGGATGCTCTAGCATTTTTGGTCAGAAGAGGTGGAGATTATGGTCATGTGTTTAGTAGCTTGTTCTGGCAAAGCATGACTACTGTGTTTGAAGACTTCACCAGTTTCAACAACTACTGGTGAATGTAAGGTTAGAGGAATTATTTTGGATTATTTTGCTGATAGTGGAGCATATGTAATACCCTGGTGTCAAGGGTGTCAAGAGTGTCAAGAGTATCCTTGGTGAAGGATGTCTTTGTTCTGGATCTGAAGCTTAGTGCTTACATTATATCTAAGGAGCATCTACATAGTCATACGGGAGAATGATGAAGTAGAAGGTTTGCCTTGGATGGTGAAGATGAATTGTATGATAGCCTTTGGAGAAAGGGACAGTGGTACCCAAAATGCATGTACTCAGAAAATGTGCTCAAATGTTCATCTCCATTTAGAGCA
This sequence comes from Lathyrus tuberosus, assembly GCA_022829125.1. NCBI lineage: Eukaryota > Viridiplantae > Streptophyta > Magnoliopsida > Fabales > Fabaceae > Lathyrus > Lathyrus tuberosus. The sequence goes on along the minus strand of JALAZF010000062.1, from coordinate 14,172,511 downwards.
TTTGTTAATCATGACAGGGGGAGTACTTGTCTATGGATTTTGCAGCAAAGGTGCATTTATCAAGCTTGTGGAGATTGGTTGCCTCTTATGAGGATATAATGTCAGATAGCATGTTATGACATTAGGCTGTTGATTGGTGTTTTGGTGTGGCCTTGAATGGTTTTAGTCATATGAAGCAAATTGGTTGAATCTTGTGCGCACATGCTTCTGAGGAGATGTCTGAAGACAAGATTGAATCATGGCCTTGAATAGATTGTACACTTGTCTTGGTGTGTGTTATTCTTAGAGTTCAGTGGAAGGCATTGTGTGTGTGCTGCTTCAGATCTTATGGATGATTGTGTGAAGCCTTTATAACTGGATGGATGAAGAATATATCTGGATTTTCAAAATGTGGATATTGCTGACAGAAGAAGTATGGTTTCGTCAAATTGTGGCTAAAAAGGGGGAGAAAATAGCCAAGATAGTCAAGGGTTATTATTGCCATATGCTGCAAGTGTGATGCAGATATTAAGGGGGAGTTATTGACAGTTGCTATGCTGAGCAACATTGCTGCAATGAGGAGGAGTCTTGACTGAACTAGTGAAGATATCATGGCAATTAAAGAGTGCAGCCATGCAGACATCGAAGGGGAGAAAAGTGCTGCACATTGTGAGCTACGGAACAGCTGTGATGCTGGTTCATGTTCTTGAGGGGGAGCACCAATTGGCTGTTGTCAATAATGAAGATGGTGTTGCAGCAGATCAAGTAATGAAGACTATGAGTATTGTCAAACTGCTGCTAATTGAGGTTCAAATTTCTGAAGATTATTCCACTACTGAAATCTCTGAAGGTGCAGAGTGCAGAAGTTGATTGCAGAGTGCAGAAGTTGATTGCAGAGTGCAGAGATTGTTTTAGCCAAAATTAGCCAAAGGGGGAGATTGTTAGTTCCTGGATTGGCTGGAATTTTGGTAAAACAAAGCATGTTCAATGTTGATGTCAAGGTGCTGATGTTGAAACATTAAAGTCTTAACACTGGGCTGTGTTAAGTAGTTAATTGCTGAAGTTGGATGTCTGATGTCACACAGGTGATGTTGTAACATCAGATCTGCAGAATCAATAACATCAGGTGCAGATGTTGTTAGGGTTGCGTGTTAGCTGGAATTGTGGAGAGTGGTTGACTCATTGGATGAGAATATCTTGGGATAGATATTTTCTGTTACATGGGAGATTTGATTGCAGGTCTGTTGGAGAATTAAATGGTTGAAGATTTAAAAAGATTTTGGGGATAAAATCTGTTTTGAAGATTTAGTTTTAATTAACAAATCTGATCAAATATTGTAGCAAGTCCAAGACCAATTCAAGGAGCTATATAAAGCGCACAAGACCAAAGGTAAAAGGTACAGAAATACAGAGAGAAGATCAAGAGCATAGGCTGAGTGTGTTGAGTATTTTGTACGAGTTGTATTTACACTATTCTAGGGTTTGAATAGGTGTTAAGTTTCTGTCCTCTCTAGAAGCTGTGAAGCAATAGAGAGTGGTTGCTTGATCGAAGCTGTGAAGTAAGATCAAGGGTAATCAAAGTGGTCTCTTTGAGTGTTTGTAAGGGATTGAGTGGTGTTCTCATACCTAAGTGGTTTCTTAGGTAGGAAGTCATTAGTAGAGTATAAGTTTAGGAGATTGTCAACGGGTTGTTGAGTCTGTAAATTATATCTACAAGTAGTGAATTCTATCCCTGGCTTGGTAGCCCCCAGAGTAGGTTGGTTGTAACCGAACTGGGTCAACAATTCTTGGTGTTATTTTACTGTTGTTGCTGTCCATTGTGCAGAGTGTGTTGTTGTGACATCATACCTTAACATCACACGTCTGATACCAGAATTTCAGGAAGACTCTTTTCTTTTTGTCTCGTCTTGTTGGCCAATCACACAACCCATTGAGTCTTCTGAGACTATTAAGTAGATGATCAGTGGTTTTCCTTCCACTGGAGAAGAGAGAATTGATGGATTCAACAGATATTCTGTGATACTGTCGAAAGCTTTTTGGCAGTCTTCTGTCCATATACAGCTTTGATTCTTTCTGAGTAGTTTGAAGATCGGCGCGCATGTCGCGGTCATGAGGGATATGAACCTTGAGATGTAATTCAGACGTCCCAAAAATACTCTAACCTGCTTTTCAGTCTTTGGAGAAGGCATTTCTTGAATGGCCTTGACCTTGTCGGGGTCAACCTCGATTCCCTTTTGGCTGATGATGAATCCTAAGATCTTTCCCAAGCGAACACCGAATGTGCACTAATTAGGATTCAGGCGGAGTTTGTATTTTCTCAAATGCTCGAATAACTTTGATAGGTGTTCCATATGCTCTTCTTCGGTTTTAGATTTGGCAATCATGTCATCGACGTACACTTTAATCTCTTTGTGCATCATGTCTTGAAACAGCGTTATCATGGCCCTTTGATAGGTTGCCCCCGTGTTCTTCAGACTGAACGGCATTACCTTGTAACAAAAGGTGCCCCATGAGGTGATGAATGAAGTTTTCTCCATATCTTTCGGCGCCATTTTGATTTGATTATAGCCCGAGAATCCATCCATGAAGGAGAAGATTTTGAACTTTGTTGTACTGTCTACCAGCATGTCGATGTGTGGTAGGGAGAAGTCATCCTTTGGACTTGCTTTGTTCAGATCCATGTAGTCTACAAACATTCTGACTTTTCTGTCCTTTTTCAGAACTGGCACTATGTTGGCTAACCATTGAGGATATTTTGAGGTGGCGAGGAAACCTGCGTCGATCTGCTTCTGTACTTCCTCCTTAATCTTGATGGCCATATCTGGATGAGTCCTTCTCAGTCTTTGTTTTACTGGCAGACATTCCGTTTTTAGCGGTAAGTGATGTTCCACGATGCGGGTATCCAACCCTGGCATGTCCTGATAGGACCAAGAAAATACATCTGGAAACTCTTTGAGAAGTTTTATCAAGTCTTCTCTGACAGTTGGACTAAGCAGTGCATTAATCTTAACTTCTTTCTTTTCTTTCTCTGAACCCAAATTAACCGTTTCCAACAGCTCTTTGTGAGGCTCAATAGACCTTTCCTCTTATCTGAGTAGTCGAGAGATCTCTTTTGGAATTTCTTCATCCTCTTCTTCTTCAGCTTCAAATATCGGGAATTCAAATTTGGGAGAAGGCATTGGATCGTATGTGTCAATGCGGTTTAAAATAAGCAATCTGCATGACGTGATGATTCATTGTTTTAGCAAAGACATAGAGAATGCAAGAGTGTGTGCAGTGTATTTTCTGAAAATGCTTGTTTTTATCTTGGTTTGTTTTTAGGATTACCATTTTTTGAAAAACGAAAAGTGAAAACAACAATAAATACGGGAATTCAAAATGACATTATTTATTCATGATTTGTCGATTCTTGAAATACAGCCCTATAAAACAAAACTCTAACGCTTTGGGCGAAGTGAAGAGGGACATTTACAAAAATGCGAGCCCTATAAAAAAATATGTTTCACCTGGGCAAGGTGTAAGGTTTAAAACAAAGATGGTAATTACTTAGACTTATGGACAACTTTCGGGACATCGACAGCAACCCAGTGGCGACGAACTACTCTGTGAATCACAAAGTTTGGTATCTTCCTTCTTGGTTTGTCTTCAGAAATAACGCTGATTTCTGGCGGAGTAGGATCATTGGAGTCTTCTTCCCATGCAGAGTTGTCATAGGAGAATTCTTCTGTCGTATCTTTCATAGTGTTTTCACTCTCAAGGGGATCTCCCCATCCAGTTGGCTGGATGTTCTCGTATCTGATACGAGAGCTTTCGAGAGTAGTATATTTGACTAGGAAGTCATACTTGCCGCTTCGCTGTCCCAAGGTGTCCCATGTTTCAGTGGGAATGAATGAGTCATCTTCCTCAATGACGTTGATTTCAAGAAATGCATAGTTAATGAATTCTTGTCTTGCAAACTTTGCAAATTCATCACCATGGTGTCAGACATTTTCGGAATATCTTGAGTAATGATTCCATGATTTTGTGGGGACATGGGTATTCTTTTCAATATTGCTCAGCTGACAGGCATCGTCCGACTGACTCTTCTGCCCCAAGTCTTCTGTGTACGGTTTCCAGATAGGCAAGTCATCCAGGGGATCATAATAGTCTTAGTCAAAGTTGTCCTTCATTAGATTGTCTTCCTCTAATAAATTAGGTGGAGCATGGCATCCTTCAGGATCATAATCTCTATAGATCATCCTGACGTCTGACCTTGGTATATATCTTGGACTTTGCTTGGGAAAATAGAATGGTGTGAGCGCCTCTCCCTGAGATATATAACTTTCATCGTTGAGATAAGACTTCCACTCCTCATCCTTATCGGAGGAGTCCCTCTCATTGATGGTGTGTACTTCTTGAGACACTGGGTGGAGGAAACCTCCGCTGCGGAAGAAATCCTGAATGGGACGAAAAATTTCGTCTTTCTTATTAGTCTGGGTACAGGTTGAAGAGAAACCAAGACCTTTCTATGTCTTGTTATCAGTAGGAATTACAATCTGTCTCCATCCTTTTGTGTCATTACTCTTGATTACTTCGAGAGCGTCCTTGTATGAGGAAATCAATGTCTCTCTTTCTGGTCGACTCAAATTGCTCACTAAGAGTGCTTGGAACTGGGTTCCAACAACCTCCTCTGGTTCTACACAGGATAATGATGATAAGTTCCTCACGATTAAGGCCTGCTCTCCGCATATTGTGACTAATTTGTCATTCTTGATGAACTCCAGTTTTTGGTGAAGTGTCGAAGTGACTGCCCCAACTTTGTGTATCTAAGGTCTTCCTAATAAACAACTGTATGCTGCCCGGATGTCTATGATCTAGAAAGTGACTTGGAACGTGTGAGGACCGATGGTTATGGGAAGATCGACTTCGCTGATAACTATTTTTCTAGATCCATCAAAGGCTTTGACAATGATCTCACTGTCTCTCATCGGGGCTCCTTGAAATGATAGTCGTATCAGAGTTGATTTTGGCATAACATTCAAAGATGATCCTGTGTCTACAAGTACGCTGGCTAAATCATCGTCTCGGCAGTTGACTGTAATGTTAAGCGCCATATTGTGATTCTTGCCTTCTTCCGGCAGTTCTTCATTACTGAATCCTAAGTTGTTGCAGGAAGTGATGTTGGAGATGATGCTGTCAAATTGTCCTACCGTCACGTCTTGTTCCACAAAGGCTTGCTCTTAGACTTTCTGTAGAGCTTCCCTGTGAGCTTCTGAACTAAGCAGGAGAGATAGTACAAAGATTCAAGAGGAGTTTGCAACAATTGCTCCACAATGTTGTACTCGCTTTTCTGGATGAGCTTCAGCATCTCATTGTTGTTTTTTACAAGTTCTGGATTACTGGATTGACCGACTTGTTGGTTAGGAACTTCCGTTTGAGGTTCCTTTTCTTTGGAAGGTTCTCAGACTCCTCTATTGAAGATCCGACCGCTCCGGGTAACTCGACTGATGTCGGCAATGTTCATGACGGAGGGTAATGGAGTTTCTTTTTCCTTTTCTATGGTAGTTGCACCATACTTGTAAGGTACAGCCTTATCTGACTTGTACAGTATTGGACCTGGCAGGTAGATAACCACATAAGCTTTTTGATTTTTCTGACCATCATAGGCAGCCTCAATTGGTTCCTGGTTGGGAAATTTTCTACTATCAGCAGGGATCTTTGATTCATTGAGTAGAGGGATTATTGCATAGACTTCCTTGGTTATTCCATGATCGGAGATTATGACAGCGCTTTTGTTCTGACCAGGGAGGTAGTCTTGTATCATGTTAATCGACCCAGAACTCGAACATGGTCGAATCTCCTTTCGGTCCAAATGATTTTGGAGGGCTGCTCGTATGAGATAACATCCTTGGTTATTTTCTGAGCATACTCTACAGTACTCATAATTGTGCGGTGGTACCCGACCATACCCACTTTTTATGCAGTGCATCTTTACTAGATCTGTTTCTATTGAGCCGATATCATGATTTTGATGTCTACCAGGATTCCCATCAATCATGCTAATCTGTAGTGTGTCTTCATTGAAGTAGATTGGAAGCCACCAGTGGTCCAACAGATGTTGAAGTGTTCTTTGTACAAGTGCACACCCTTGGTCGTCTTTACATTATTCTTTACAGTCTTGATAATCATGTGAAGCCAAAAAACCAAGTTTGACCTGTTTAGCACGTAATTCCACTAGACCGGTATTCATCAAGCGTATGTCAAAGATCTGAACCATATTGACTTGATGGTCATTTCTTTCACAGTAGTCTTGGATCCATCCGAGATCCATCTGACTTTGGAGGGCCTCTTGTACAAAAGAGCATCCTTGATTGTCTTTTGAGTAGATTGGACAAGTGTTGTAATCGTTCCACGGCAGATTGTAGTATTGACTTTGTCTTGAATGCATTGCCACTAAATTGACATTTATTGCACGAATGTCGTGGTTCTGAACAATGTTGGGATGTGCATGGGCCATGTTTACTTAACAAATCCTGTGATCCTGAATCCAGCCCAGATCCATTTGTTCTTGCAGAGTTGCTTGTACTACAGTACACCCTTGATTGTCCTTAGAGAAGATATCACACTGATGATAGTTGTGAGATGGCACATGACCGTACCCGCTCTGTTTGCAATGCATTTTTACCAGGTTGGTTCCTAGTAAGAGCACATTGTAAATTTAATAACTGCTGACAGGTTCTACTTCTATCAAATTCACAGTAGTCTTCTCATGTTCCAGTAACGGGTTCGTCTAAACATTTGGGTTAGTATCTGTGAAAGATAAGACCCCGTTTCTGACAAGCTTCTGTATAACAGACTTGAAGCTAAGACAATTCTCAATGTTGTGTCCCGTTCCTCCTTGTTGGTAAGGGCAAATTTGATATGCTTTGAACCAAAAAGGTGAATTTTATGGTACTGCGAGAGGAGTCCTGGTTTGGACGTGCCCCTTGGCCAGTAGAAGTGGAAATAGTTATGCGTACAACATCGGTATAGGGTCGAACCCTGATGGTCGTGTAGTACGATTGTTGTTGTTGTACTATGGACGAGCTTGTTGAAAAGGCTATTGTTGCCTTTGCTGATAGTGTTGCTGACTTGGTTGGCTCTGAGCAACCTGAGGTTGATAAGTCGGAGCTGGCGCTGGGTTGATAGCGGGAGTTACCGCCGCTACTTGTTGATACCATTGCCTTTGCTTTCCCAAAGAGATATTACTGATATCCTGCTCTTTCTTCTTTTGGAAAGCACTGCCGTATCTTTTGGTAATGCTGGATGGCTCTGCTTCCTTGACCAATCGTCCTTCTCGGACTACCTCTTTATGGCGTACTCCCATTTTCACCATTTCAGTGAAGTCACTGTGCGCACTGGTGACCATTCGGTCGTAATAGAACGAGCTCAACATTTTCAGGAAAATCTTTGTCATTTCCTTTTCCTCAAGAGAGGACAGATCTGAGCAGCAATTTCACGCCATCTCTAAGCATATTCTTTAAAAGTTTCTTTGTCCTTTTGTGACATTGCTCTGAGCTAATTTCTATCCGGTGCCATGTCCAAATTGTATTTATACTGCTGAACGAAGGCTGCCCCGAGATCTCTAAAAGTATTGATCTTGGTGCAGTTTAAACCCATGTACCATTTGAGTGCGGCACCGGTTAAACTGTCTTGGAAGTAATGGATCAGTAGTTGTTGATTTTCTGTCTGAGTAGACATTTTTCGAGCGTACATCACCAAATGACTTTGAGGGCAAGAGTTGCCTTTGTATTTTTCAAAGTCAGGAACCTTGAATTTGTGCAGCATCTTTACATTAGGGACCAGACAGAGGTCTGCAGCGTCCTTTCCGAATAAGTCTTGACTGCGAATGGCATGCAGTTCCTTCTGCATTCCCAAGAATTGTTCCTGGAACTCATTCATTCTTTCGTGCATGTCTTCGTTTCCACTAGAAATCGCTTACGGAATCTGTCCTTCCGGGATAGTGTGTACCACTAGTTGTGTTATAGACATTATAGCGGTGACCCTTGGCGCTTCAGTGCCCTGAAGATTGTAACCTTCAGGAGTTGCTGTTGTAACCCTTGCATCTTCACTTTCCTGAAGTTTGTAACCTTCACGTCCAGCGGTTCTTGCTACGACTTCTGGGTCTTCAGTGACCGGTGGGATATATCCTTCTGGTATAAAGTTGAAAGGCATGCCCCAGGGGCGCCCTTTAGGCATGTTGTACTGAGGATGATTCTCATGTGTCTACATTGTGGGCGTAGATGTAATCTCTGAGATCACAGCTCTTTGATGTTGCTGCTCCTGAGCTACGGCCAGGGTTTGCATGTTGCTGTGAAGTTTTTCCAAACTTTCCTTTAGAGCTTCGATTTCTTCTCTCATCTCTCTGTTCTATTCCTCGTGATCCTCCATTTTCTTTTGTCGATTGGCCTGAGTATTGTATAAGTGAGACAGTTTGACTCTAGAATTGTGATACATACGTGAGATTCAAAGATAAGAAAAATGCATTATGTAAGAATGATGAATTATATGCAAAGACATATTTTTTTAGTTTTTGTTTTATTCAAAAAGAAACTTTAACAAATAGACTGCAAATATCACACAGTGGGGGAGTATTTTACAAGGAAAAAGTACAGTATTTTACAAAGTGTTGTAAGGAAAATGTCTAAGCTCATGGATCTTGAGTTCTCTCTGAAGAGAGCTCAGATGCTGGTTCCTATATTTTCCTTTTGACTGGGGATCTTCAGCCGTTGTCGGGTCGACGAACCTTTGCCAAGTGGAAGGAGCGAGCAAATTTTCTTCGGTCTTCCTGACTTTCTATAGCATGTTGTTCTAATATTTCAATCAGAGCATCCTTATCTTTTAATAGTTCTTGAATCTTGATACATTCCAAATTAAGGATTTGGTATTTGTTCTTCCAAGAGCTCTTTTCACGTTGAACTTTGTTGAGAGCGACCTGGAGTTTTTCCGCATCAGACATGAAATAAAGGACAAACTCCTTTAAGGAAAAAACTTCTTGACAAGGGTAAGGCATCCTTAGCTTGAGGGCTCTAGTTTGCACCCCAGTGGAGATAAGGTTCCATGAAGGTACAATTTGGTCTTCCCAAAGACTCTCTGCCTTTCCTGTGAATATGTCGCCAGGCATGCACTATTTCCTTCTTTAGTGCCCTGCCATTTTCCCCTTCCTTGGAGAAAAGACCTTCCAGATGAACGTTATGTGGGATATTCTTCATCAGGTATCCGAGTTGACGACGAGCTAAAATTAGATGATAGTTAATTCCTCCTTTAGTTCCAATGAGGGGTACGTTAGGGAAATTTCCACATCTGTATATGATCTCTATCCCTTCGTAAATCTGATTGTACCAATCTATGTCAGAATTGGTAAGAAACATAATCCTTTGTGACCAACGTTGAGTACTCTTGTGATCCCAAAAAGCAGCAGACTTGGGAAAAATGGGAAATGAACCATTTATAGAGTAAGGGTACACAGCATGTGAACATTCCTCCAGTGTATAAATTCCTTAAGTGTACAAAATGATAAGCATCTGCGAGCAAGGTTGGTACGGGGTTTCCTATTAGGAATATATTAACAGCAATGGTATCGACGAAATTGTCAATGTTGGGAAAAAGGAATAACCCATATATGAGTAGGACAAAGATGTCTTCAAAGGCAGTTATGTTTCCTATACTAGAAAAGTATAGAGTTTTCTCCATCAAGAATTTAGCCGGTAAACCCTGGATTCCTCCTTTAGTGGTTATATGAGTCCTAACTTCTGACTCATCCAAAGAGATTTCTTTTGCAATGGTTTGTTCCTTTGGAATTTCTTCCAGTCCAGAAAATAGAGCTTGATCAGTGATAGGTAAATCAATCAGGTGGGAGTACTCTTCCAATGTTGGTGCAAGTTGGTAATCCGGGAAAGTGAAGCAGTGGTAAACCGGATCGTAGAACTGTACCAGTGTAGACAGGATTCCTTCAACTACATTGACCCTTAATAGAGACAACAATCCTCCCTGCTTAGCTCTGAAAGCCTCGGGATTGGTAATTATCCTTCCCAATTTTCTTAAGTCTTCTAGTTTCGGAGCCTTGAAGGTGTACTTGTGCGTCTTTCTTCTACCGAAATCCATAACGCAACCTCTGATATTTGCAATTATTGTTTTAGTTCTTTTGAAAAAGATTTTTTTCTTGTTTGAAAAGAGTTTTTTTAATGAATGCATGAATGCAACACACAAAAACATTTGAAAACATAGGTTCAAGGGTTCAACGTCTCGAGCATGGAGTCATGGCTCTACCCATCCCCAAAGGTTGTACTATTTTGGTCAATTTTTGTACCTGTAGAACGGGTTCTAAAAGGTTCCCAAAGTCATTGACCCCTCATAGGGATACCAACAACAAGCTGATTCACTCGAGTGAGCTGTAATATCCTAGGATGAATCTCATTTGAGTATAGTATTGCGTATCAACTATTCTCGATAGTCACCGCACTACCAAATGGCCATATGGTTAAATGTCTACTAAATCCTCAGGGTCACGGGTACCACACTGGGATAAATGATTCTTTCATGACAATCGGTCGTTCAACATCAATATTTCCACACGAGTACCTCGCCTGATTCGGTGGACTGCCAAATTAGCTTGTTCGGGATTCACTCCCTATAAGCGTTTCCCGGATATGCCACCACTTATCTTAATATTCTCTCAAACTTTCCACATGCGTATTAATCGCATTCCCAGTTGACAAAAAATTAAACACGGGTATCAAGTAGTATAATAGTAAATGATATATATATATATATATATATATATATATATATATATATATATATTATAGTAGAAAGTATAGAAAATGGCAAACAAAACCTAGACCTCTTAGGAACTCTAATCCTAAAGACTCCCCAGCAGAGTCACGATTTTTCTGTAGCGTGCGATTTTTACCGGTGACGCGACCACCTTACCGCAATGGTTGGAATTGGGTGCTACTTTCTGATTTCTTATTTATCCTATGAAGCTGGAAAGGAAACGGAAGCTATCTAAAACTAATCTTGCACGCAAATGTTTTCTTTAACAAATGCTAAGAGATTGGGGGGTCGGGGTCAGGTTATACAAAGGGAAGTTGTCAATTACCCATTGTATATATGGTTATCCATAGATCTTCTTTGGCATGTTTAAATACTTTCTGGTGTTTATCTGTTTTGGGTTTGGAAAGTTTCTCCTTTGGGAGTGTTGAGAGAGTGTTTTTGTTGTTTTTGGGTTTTCTGTTGATTTTGGTAAGGTACTAGACCTAAAGTTTTTTGATATGTGTGCTCGCTAAGATTTCGCAATCTTATGCCTACGTATTCTCGTAAAGGTACTCGGGAAATCAGAGCAATCGTAGTTCCTTCTATTCTATGGGAGTAAAAAGATGTTTGGTGTCTTGTTTAAAGCCCAAGATTGAAGCTAAAGGGTTTGAGAGAGAATTTGTCATCTCTAAAGAGAGGTATCTCACCTGTTTATCACAGTTGTTGGGTAACTGATTATAAAGTACTTTAACTGGAATGTATGGAATTCAGCAATGCCATAATTTCATTTATAAGGGAAATATCCTGAAGGAGGAAACTTTAACTCAGTGTAGAGCAATGCCATTTTTCCTTAGGAATCTTCCATGCTAAGATAAGGACATTGGCTTGGATGTAAATAATCCAAAGGCTTGCCACTTACAGCAATTAGATGAAAAAGGAAATTTACCAGGATAAAAGAGGGATCACAGCTTGGATTTTTGAATCAACAAGTGTGCCACTTACAACAATTATCTAGGATTAGGGGTTGCTTGATTTTTATTTTTTGGAATAAAGAGAATATTATTACCAAAAAATAAGGAAAACAAGCCGATCCAACCGATCCAGGCAACAAAAGGACTAAACACAAAGCAAAGCTAACTAAGTCCTATTACAAAAAGCTAGAAGCTTCCTATTTGTACTAGCTCTACCAATCACCATATCAATACTATTGTCACTCTTCAAATCACTAATGTCCCCATTTTAAAACACAATTCTATTCCTAACAGCCCATATTTGATAAATCGCCTCAGCAACAGCAGTTTTTAGAATTTTGGATCTACTCCCTTTACCCTTAGACTGCTGCACAATCCACTTAACCTCTATGTCCCATGCTGCGGGCATATGATTCAAACCAAACCTATGCAGAACTTAGGCCCAAATCATCTTCGTAACATCATACTCAAAGAACAAATGGAGGCTACCTTCAGACTTCTTGCAAAAAACACATTCCCCATCAGTTTATATGCCATGATTACTCAGTCTATCTTTAGTTGGAAGGCGATTTTGGCAAACCAACCAAAGATAAAAAGTCGCCCTAGATCTTGCAAAGTTACCATAGATAACTTTCCTCCAATCCACACTTGGTTTTTCTCCTTTTAGCATCCTATACATCTTTCTCGTATTATACTTCCCACAAACATGGAACTCCTGCCAGACTCTAGTATTCATGAACACATCCTTATGCTTGAACAAAGTTTTCACAATCCAGGAGCTATGGATGGGAGGCTGATAAGTAACAACATTACCTGTTTTCATATAAAATGCATGAATCCACTGTATCCACATTCGATCCTTCTTCTCAAACAGGTTCCATAGTAATTTACCTATGGAGGCAATGTTCCACTCCCTGAGAGCAGTCAGATTCCAACCACTTGCAGTAACAGTGTCACAAACATGGTCCCAGGCCACTAAAGCCTTCCTGCTACCATTACTCTTACCAGTCCAGAAGAACTTCCTGCACAAGCTCTCAATGTGCCTTATCACTTTCTTAGGCAACAAGAACACCTGCATCCAAAATTTGTTATAGCAAAAATTACACTTCTAACAAGTTGAATTCGCCCTGCATATGAGAGCAACTTACTACACCAATGCCTCAACCTCACAGTCATCCTCTCAATTAGGGGCTAACAACTGGATATGGATAATTTCTTGCTGTCAAGGGGGACTCCCAAGTACTTGAAGGGGAGAGCACCAAATTAGAAACCAGTAGCCTGTTGCAAATGAAGTCTGGTATCTATATCAACTCCTCCCAAGTAAATGAAACTCTTGGGAATGCTCATATGGAGCCCTGTAGCATCAGCAAAATCATCAACTTTACTCATAATCAATTGAATTGATCCAATGTCTCCTCTCACAAATAACAAGATATCATCAGCAAAGCATAGGTTAATTATCTTAAGCTTTTCACGTTTTGGATGAAAATTGAAGTTAGGATTCTTACTCAGACCTTGAAGGAGCTTGTGCAGGTATTCCATGATGATTACAAAAAGAAGGGGAGAGACGGGATCACCCTGTCTCAACCCTCTCTTGGCAACCAAAAGCTTTGAAGGGGATCCATTAATGGAGAACCTATAAGAAACAGAAGACACACCGGCCATAATCCAATTAGAAAAGATTTGAGGAAATCCTAATTCAGTCATAATTTGAGCCAAAGCATTCCAATCCACCGTATCATACGCTTTATGAATATCCATTTGAATCATACACCTAGGGGAGATATTTTTCCTATTGTAACCTCTCACAAGCTATTGGGCAAGGATTATATTATCTTGAATGTTTCTACCAGGCACAAAAGCAGATTGGGTGTCATTAATAATCTTGCCTGTCACCATCCCAAGTCTAGATGTGATAATTTTAGAGATTATCTTGTATATGGTACTACAACAAGATATAGGCCTTAACTCCTTGAATGTCTTAGCTGCAGGAGATTTAGGAATAAGAGTAATTAAGGAACAATTAAAAGCTTTATACATTTGGTTCTCTTGGAAAAACTCCATAATGGCTTCTCTAACATCATTCTTCACAATCTGCCAGGAAAACTTGAAAAAGTAAGCATTATACCCATCCAAGCCAGGAGCCTTAGAGTTCCCAATACTGCAGAGTGCCTTCCAAATCTCACTCTCATCAATGGGCCTGATAAGATATTGAGCCTCCTCCCCAGACAAAGTGTTACCATTTCTAACAGTAGGGATATCAATACATCTAATAGCACTAGCCTTAGTACCAACCAAAGATTTATAGAATCCAAGAATCTCATTTTCAATCTCTTCAAAGCTTCTCAGGATCTCACCATTCAAAGACTCCAAGGTGTACAAGCCCTTTTGCTTATTCATGTCTTTAACATAAGCATGGAAGTAGGAAGTATTATTATCCCCCAGATGTAACCAATTGATTTTAACCTTCTGCCTCATGATGGATTCTTCAATCTAACTCAAATTAATAAGATTCTAAGTACATGACTTCACTTGCTCTAAAGAGTGCATATCAAATAGATTGTGTTGAAGATTCTCTGGAGCCTGACTCAAATATTGTCTAGCTTGCATGACTTGGACCTGGATGTCAGAGTACTTCCTACTCAACTGCTTAAGGATAGGCTGAAGTCACTTCAGTTTGGTCCAAAGTCTGTACATAGGCCTCCCCTGCACCTCTTGGCACCAGCTGGTGGAAACACTCTGTAAGAAAGAAGGGTCTTGAGCAGTACAATTAATAAATTTGAACATGGACTTCTTCCAACTACACTGATTCAACTTGCCAATCTTGACAGGGGTATGATCAGATATGTTTGGAGTAAGGTTCTCCACAATATAATCATGGAACATCTGAAACCACTTAGTAATAGCCACCACTCTGTCAATTCTTGAGTATATAACACCAGTAGTATGCTTGTTAGTCCAAGTGTAATGACTGCCTCTAGTATCCACTTCAGTAAGTGTAACGCCCCATTTCTACCCGTCATTTATTATAAAAATCAGAGTGATAAAATTTCAACCAAATATGGGATATCACATTTGCAACTTGAAAACCAACAACATAAAAAACTCATCATCACGGATACATAACACTAATTCAAAGAGAATAATTAACAACTATTTAGTCTTCAAATAAATCAACTATAATAATTAACCACACAGCGGATTCACAACTTTAAACTTCAAATTATAGAATCTTAGTCTAACTAAAATCAACTTCAATTAAAATAACAAAGTACTTATTCAGAAAATCAACTTAAAAATTCAGCATTGAAACAAATCCACAAAACAAAAGACATGCGTCATCCCCCCGAGTGCTACGTATCAGAGCGACAACCACCGACTCGTGTAACGCCCCAGTTTTTGCCAGTTTTGTTTTAAGTGAGTCGTTTTTTATTATTTTATTATTATTTTATTTTATTTTGGATTTTTATTTAAAAAAATGTTATTTTTCTATGTTGTGATGTTTCATCGCATTTTGAGAGCGTTTGCGAGATATTTGAGTGTAGGGGTATTTTGGTCTTTTGGGTGGCTAGATATTTTGATTTTGTATAAAAATAGAAAATGTCGTAAGAAAGAGAGAAAAGAAAGAAAAACAGAAAAATAGAGAGAAAGAAGAGAAGAGAAAGAGAAGAAGAAAAAGAGGAAAAACTTGGGGATTTAGGAACCGATTCAACCGACTTTTCAAACGCGAATTTATCGGGTAAGGGTGTGAAATTCAATTATCTTATACATGTGTATGATTATGTATGTGTTTTGTGTGGATGTTTTGGTTGGTTTCCATATGTTTCCGTTTATGCCGTATTGGACGAAATCGATAGAAACCGATGTTTCTACGGTCGAAAAGTCGTATAAATACATGTGTTGGTTGGTTATATGTATGTGAGCTGCTGTTTAAAGTTTCATGAAGTTTGGTTATGTTTTGGTTAGTTTCGTTATGTTTCCGTTGTTTTCTCCGTTTAGGTCGAATTGTAGGAAACCGATGTTTTCACGGTTAGAATTCGAAATAAATTACGTAGTTGTATCGAGCAAGGTTAGGTCGTCGTATAGCGTGCTTTTTATTCGATTTGTTGATGTTTGAAAAATCTGGTTTTTGAAAGGTTGAAATTTAATCAAAAAATCGAACGTCGTAGAAATTTCGTTTATGTGTTCTAAATTGTTCTTATGTATTTGGTGGTTGCGCGTATATGTTTATTTCGGTGAAAATGTTCGATTTAGCCAAGTTTCCGGACACTTTGGAAAACTGGCAGCAAAGGTGTATTTTGAGAAAATATGATTTTTGAGGAAAAACAGAGTTATGAATCGATACATAACAGCTATGTATCGATACGAAATGGTTTATGTATCGATACATAACCCTTATGCATCGATACATACTGTAGAAATTTGGGAAAACAACATTTTCACTACAGCATGTGTCGACACATGCGTGCTATGTATCGATACATATGGCCTTTTTGTATCGATACATAAGCCTATGTATCGATACATACTGTGCTGAACCATAAAATTCTGGTTTGTCGGGAAACTTCGGAAATTCATAACTCTTGAACCGTAAGTCGGTTTTGACCCTCGTTCGAAGCGTTGGGAAGCTAACGAGATGTTCTTTCTAGGAAAAATGGTTTTGAGGTCTGAACATGGTCCAATTAGAACAGTATTTTCAAACCGTATCATAGTGTCGATCCTCCGGTTTATGTTTTTGCGTTATGTTGAAATATCCATATCTTTTGTGTTGTTTATCCGATTGAGGTGTTCTTTATATGGATGTGAAGCTAAAAATATGTTCTATGATTTGGTGAAGAAAAATATTATTTTTAGCCGACTTTTAACCGACTTTTCTGGTAAACCGTAAATCGAATTGTTTGGTTATTAGTGAAAGCGTTCGGTTGCCGTTTGGCACAATTGATGTGAATGTATGTGGATTGTGTGTGATATATGCATAATTGATGTGTATTATGCTATGTGCTATTGTGTGACGAAAATGCTTGTGATGATATGTGTGGTGATGGATTGTGGCCGAAAGGCAAATAAATGCAATGTGTTGTATTTTGTTATATATGCATGGTTGTGACTGCATAAATGTGGGAGATGCATTGGTTGTCATGAGTCATTGTATGCCAAGAATCATGAAATACATTATGGAAACGTCCTGAGTGGCGACTTGATCATCGTGTGCCTCAAAAATACGAGGCGTTGCCTGAGGACTTAAAACGATGAATCTGCTATACCATCGTGTGCCTCAAAAATACGAGGTGTTGCCTGAGGACTTACAGCGATATGTATAGACGATTGTGGGCTCCTTTGGAGACTTAAAGTAATCCTTAACGTCGTGGGCCTCGAAAATACGAGGCGATGCCTGAGGACTTAAAGCGACGGGTGAACATCGTAGGCCCGACGGGGAGTTACTTGACTAAGTCTCAGTAACAAGCGATGGTTCCAATAGTTCCTGGGTGGACTAATGACGTGACATGACGTGACAAAGGAAGTCGGTACCGCATGGCATGTGCATAGAGTCGTGGTGTCGGTCTCTGTGCATTTGCATTCATCATGAGTCATTTGTGCATGAATTTGTGAATGTGATTTAATGAGATGGAAAATGTGGGATTGTATTGTGAATGATTGATGTGCAGTGGTATTTGATACTTGTGAATTGTACTGTGTGTTGTTATAATTGATCTGTGTGTTTTGGTGGTGAGAATACGTTACTTGTGCATTTTTGGTGTTAATATATAATTTTATACATTTATATTATGGTTGTCTTTCTCACTCTTCTGCTCGTTTTATAATGCTCTATGAGGCATTGCAGATTAGTGGTGCTGGAGGTCTTTCGTGAAGCTTTGTGTCTTCACCCTTTTTGTCGGTCGGCTCTGATATGTGACACCGGGTAGTTAGGGAGGCCGTTGGCTATTATTATGTATTATGTATATATTATCTTTTGGCTTGTACATATGATACTTGATGTATGACAAATAGTTTATATGTATATATGTGCATATGTTATTCAGATTTTAGATTTTCCGCTTTAATTCTAATTTCTGAAATGTGGGTGTAAGTAACGGAGTTTCCTCTGTATGTATGCTACCCCACGTTGCATATCTAAATGAGCAGGTGTTGCATGTTATGTGTTTGGTTTCAATTTGATGTGATTTCCCCGTCTATGCCATGTTTTTAAATATACTCTGATCAAATTTCAAACTTTCTTTTATTGCTTTAAATGCATGTTTATTTGGGGGTATAGATTGGGGGCGTCACATTAAGTGGTATCAGAGCCAGTCTGTGTCAGTCGGTGTCTGTTGTGTCTGTCGTTTTAGGGGAGTTGTTGTTGTCCAGCAGTCGTGTGCTGGTGGATTGTTGGTTAACCATAGTTTCTGTATTTGGATGAACAGAATATGGCCCGAGCTGTGCAGGATGTAGCGGATGTTATGGGTAATGATGAGTTCAGAAGGAATAAGCTGCCTATCTTCAAGGGAAGATATGATCAGGATGGTGCACAATTTTGGTTTGAAGAGGTTGAAAGAATCTTCCGTATGATGGATTGTGCTGAAGAGCATAAGGTGAGATTGGGTACTTGCATGCTGGAGGAAGAAGCAGCTGATTGGTGGGTTAGTTTGCGCCGAGTGTTGGAAGAGGATAAGGAAGAGGTTACTTGGAATTTATTTGGCCGAGAGTTTCGGAGGAGGTATTATCCTGAGGGGGTGAAGGAAAAGAAAGAGATTGAGTTTTTGGGATTAAAACAAGGCAATATGTCCGTTGTTGAGTATACGACTAAGTTTGTGGAACTGGTGCAGTTTTATCCTCATTATCCGGAGGCGACTGCTGAATTTTCTAAGTGTGTGAAATATGAGAACGGATTGCGTCCGGAGATTAAACGGGCAATCGGTTATCAGAGGATTAGAAGGTTTTCTGAATTGGTGGACAATTGTAGGATGTACGAAGAGGATTGTAAGGCGCGTTCCACTCACGATAAGAGTGTGGATGGCAGGAAAGGGAAACAACAGTCTCGGAGTGGGCCTTATGTGACACCCGTTGATAAGGGCGAGCATAAGGGAAACTTTGAAAAGAGATATGGAGGGGGTTCCGGTTCCGTTAAGTGTTTCAAATGTGGTGGGCTTGGTCATCGTTCATTTGAGTGTAGAACAAATGTGAAGAAATGTTACAAGTGTGGAGAAGTAGGGCATCGATAGATGGATTGTAGTAGGAATAAACTGAAATGTTCCAATTGTGGAAGTTTGGGACATGTCGCAGCGAATTGTAGGAAGATTAATGTGCGATGTTTCAACTGTGGTGAAACAAGTCATATTAGCACGGGATGTACGAAACCGAAGGGAACTCAGACTGGTAGGAAAGTTGTTGCATTGGCAGGAGATGAGACTACTAGTGTGGATCGTTTGACTCAATGTACTTGTTTATTAATAGTACGCCTTTAATTGCTATTGTTGATATTGGGACGACTCATTCGTTTATTTCGTGCGAGTGCGTGAAGTGTTTGAATTTGTTGTTGTTTTCTTGGGGTAGTAAGATGGTTATTGATACTCTAGCAATTGGGTCAGTATTTATTTTTTTTGGTTTGTTTAAATTGTTCTTTGACCATTTGTGGTAAAGGCTTGGGATGGTTTTGGTGTGGTTATAGTTAGAGAGATTAGAATGAGATAAGTGGGGGAGAAGCTGGCACTTCTCCATGTTGCTTCAGGTGTAGAGCGCTGGCTCAGTGCGTATGTATTGCAGGGTTTTAAGTGTGGTTTCTGGTTCAAGAAGGAATGCAGAAGTAAGGGTTACATCAACTCAGGATTGGTGCCGTAGGTGGTTTTGTGTATAGGATGTAAGGAATGCTATTATGGGTTGGTGGAGACGGTTTATGCTTCATCATGATTGCCGCCTGTCTATTGACAAATTGAGGAACTGATCACCCTTAATCTCTTGTTGATAGCAGACGTGAATTATGTTGGATGTAATGGACGTGTCTTTTGCGGCTTTGATAGTGGTGTGGATTGGATTACTTGAAATTTAAGGAAATGTTGCGGATTGTTTTGTCAAGTTGAAGAAGATTTTATATCTGACGGTGATGCGGAATTAAGGTTTTGTATGGTGGGTAACGTGAGAAGTCGTTGAGAGTCCTTTTGGTTGATTGTTGTAATAGGTTGGAATTTGGATTATCAAGAGAAGGAATTGTGTATGGATTACGGACAGTGGTATAAGATGGCGATTGAGATTAAGTATTCATTTTCGGGATTAGGTAACTGTGATGGTTTGGTTGAGTTGATTAGAATTACAATTGTTGGGATGTTTGATAAGAGTGGTGCTTTGCTTGAGTTGAGGCTTCGATCGACTTGTGTGACGGGTTATGTTTGTTGTCATCAGAAGTAGATGCGGTGTTACTATGAGAGGCTCCGAAGTTGGTTAAAGTGATTAGAAACTTTTTGGACTTTTGTTGGTTATTACTGAAGGGTATGGAAGACTTTTTCCAAGACTAGCGTTTGGTTACTTCATTTGACTTGCAAAGATGGAGTCAATTGTTTGGGGATGTATTTTGGATGAGTATAGTTAGTGTGTTAAGATAAGAGAGTAAGTAGTGGCTTATGTTTTGCGACATTCGAGGATTCATGGAAAGATCAGTATTGTTTTGGAAATCGGAATTGTTTGCAGTTGTAATTGTGTTGGAATATTGGGAGTATTATCTTTATGATTCTAGATTTGAAGTGTTTGGTAATTACAAGAATATTGAGTACTGGTTTGGTCTGAAGGAATAGAGACAACGAGATTGGTTAGGAGTTGAGAAGAGTTATTGTTGTGTTTGAGGAGTTAAGTTGAAAGTTTCTATGTATGGTTGTTTTGGTGGTCCGAGGATTAGAATTGTTGGAACAGTTCAGAGGCTTGTATCTGGTGTGTAGGATAACACGAAAGAATGTGAGGCTAGAATATTAAAGGTGAACAGTGGTTTTTGGAAGGTTCGTGAAAGAATGAAATTTTGGGAGAGAGATTGGTAGTTTTGATGGTTACGAGTCATCAGAGTGCGCAGCGGAGATGTGATGTAGCACATTTCATTTATGTGTGTGCGACTTGTAAGAGTTCTTAGGTTGAACATTTGAAATCTATAGGAATGAAGAGACCATTGGATGTTTCAGAGTGGATGTGTTAGGAGAAAGGTTCTAATAGTATCTGTGTGCTGCTAAGTTGAGGGATGTTTTAGTTCAAGAGTGAACCTGTGAGTTGTGTTTTGTGTATTCCTTGAGTTGTGAGTTGGTCGTCAAGTGCATTGTATGGGCTTTGCATCTTGTCGTTGTTGTCGTCGTGGTCGTGTCCTCGTTGTGATTAAGGTTAGCAAGGTGGTTTGTCAGTTGTGTTGGTTGTGGTGTGCCTTTTGGTAGGCCTGTTGTTTGTTGGTCGAATGCGAAAGACGTGTCCGAAGTTGTTCGTCTCGGTAATATTTTCGAGGACGAAAATTTCTAAGTGGGGGAGAATTGTAACGCCCCAGTTTTTGCCAGTTTTGTTTTAAGTGAGTCATTTTTGATTATTTTATTATTATCTTATTTTATTTTTGACTTTTATTTAAAAAAATGTTATTTTTCTATGTTGTGATGTTTCATCGCATTTTGAGAGCGTTTGCGAGATATTTGAGTGTAGGGGTATTTTGGTCTTTTGGGTGGCTAGATATTTTGATTTTGTATAAAAATAGAAAATGTAGTAAGAAAGAGAGAAAAGAAAGAAAAACAGAAAAATAGAGAGAAAGAAGAGAAGAGAAAGAGAAGAAGAAAAAGAGGAAAAACTTGGGGATTTAGGAACCGATTCAACCGACTTTTCAAACGCGAATTTATCGGATAAGGGTATGAAATTCAATTATCTTATACATGTGTATGATTATGTATGTGTTTTGTGTGGATGTTTTGGTTGGTTTCCATATGTTTCCGTTTATGCCGTATTGGACGAAATCGATAGAAACCGATGTGTCTCCGGTCGAAAAGTCGTATAAATACATGTGTTGGTTGGTTATATGTATGTGAGCTGCTGTTTAAAGTTTCATGAAGTTTGGTTATGTTTTGGTTAGTTTCGTTATGTTTCCGTTGTTTTCTCCATTTAGGTCGAATTGTAGGAAACCGATGTTTTCACGGTTAGAATTCGAAATAAATTACGTAGTTGTATCGAGCAAGGTTAGGTCGTCGTATAGCGTGCTTTTTATTCGATTTGGTGATGTTTGAAAAATCTGGTTTTTGAAAGGTTGAAATTTAATCGAAAAATCGAACGTCGTAGAAATTTCGTTTACGTGTTCTAAATTGTTCTTATGTATTTGGTGGTTGGGCGTATATGTTTGTTTCGGTGAAAATGTTCGATTTAGCCGAGTTTCCGGGCACTTTGGAAAACTGGCAGCAAAGGTGTATTTTGAGAAAATCTGGTTTTTGAGGAAAAACAGAGTTATGAATCGATACATAACAGCTATGTATCGATAGGAAATGGTTTATGTATCGATACATAACCCTTATGCATCGATACATACTGTAGAAATTTGGGAAAACAGCATTTTCACTACAGCATGTGTCGACACATGCGTGCTATGTATCGATACATATGGCCTTTTTGTATCGATACATAAGCCTATGTATCGATACATACTGTGCTGAACCATAAAATTCTGGTTTGTCGGGAAACTTCGGAAATTCATAACTCTTGAACCGTAAGTCGGTTTTGACCCTCGTTCGAAGCGTTGGGAAGCTAACGAGATGTTCTTTCTAGGAAAAATGGTTTTGAGGTCTGAACATGGTCCAATTAGAACAGTATTTTCAAACCGTATCGTAGTGTCGATCCTCCGGTTTATGTTTTTGCGTTATGTTGAAATATCCATATCTTTTGTGTTGTTTATCCGATTGAGGTGTTCTTTATATGGATGTGAAGCTAAAAATATGTTCTATGATTTGGTGAAGAAAAATATTATTTTTAGCCGACTTTTAACCGACTTTTCTGGTAAACCGTAAATCGAATTGTTTGGTTATTAGTGAAAGCGTTCGGTTGCCGTTTGGCACAATTGATGTGAATGTATGTGGATTGTGTGTGATATGTGCATAATTGATGTGTATTATGCTATGTGCTATTGTGTGACGAAAATGCTTGTGATGATATGTGTGGTGATGGATTGTGGCCGAAAGGCAAATAAATGCAATGTGTTGTATTTTGTTATATATGCATGGTTGTGACTGCATAAATGTGGGAGATGCATTGGTTGTCATGAGTCATTGTATGCCAAGCATCATGAAATACATTATGGAAACGTCCTGAGTGGTGACTTGATCATCGTGTGCCTCAAAAATACGAGGCGTTGCCTGAGGACTTAAAACGATGAATCTGCTATACCATCGTGTGCCTCAAGAATACGAGGCGTTGCCTGAGGACTTACAGCGATATGTATAGACGATTGTGGGCTCCTTTGGAGACTTAAAGCAATCCTTAACGTCGTGGGCCTCGAAAATACAAGGCGATGCCTGAGGACTTAAAGCGACGGGTGAACATCGTAGGCCCGACGGGGAGTTACTTGACTAAGTCTCAGTAACAAGCGATGGTTCCAATAGTTCCTGGGTGGACTAATGACGTGACATGACGTGACAAAGGAAGTCGGTACCGCATGGCATGTGCATAGAGTCGTGGTGTCGGTCTCTGTGCATTTGCATTCATCATGAGTCATTTGTGCATGAATTTGTGAATGTGATTTAATGAGATGGAAAATGTGGGATTGTATTGTGAATGATTGATGTGCAGTGGTATTTGATACTTGTGAATTGTACTGTGTGTTGTTATAATTGATCTGTGTGTTTTGGTGGTGAGAATACGTTACTTGTACATTTTTGGTGTTAATATATAATTTTATACATTTATATTATGGTTGTCTTTCTCACCCTTCTGCTCGTTTTATAATGCTCTATGAGGCATTGTAGATTAGTGGTGCTGGAGGTCTTTCGTGAAGCTTTGTGTCTTCACCCTTTTTGTCGGTCGGCTCTGATATGTGACACCGGGTAGTTAGGGAGGCCGTTGGCTATTATTATGTATTATGTATATATTATCTTTTGGCTTGTACATATGATACTTGATGTATGACAAACTGTTTACATGTATATATGTGCACATGTTATTCAGATTTTAGATTTTCTGCTTTAATTCTAATTTCTGAAATGTGGGTGTAAGGAACGGAGTTTCCTCTGTATGTATGCTACCCCACGTTGCATATCTAAATAAGCAGGTGTTGCATGTTATGTGTTTGGTTTCAATTTGATGTGATTTCCCCGTCTATGCCATGTTTTTAAATATACTTTGATCAAATTTCGAACTTTCTTTTATTGCTTTAAATGCATGTTTATTTGGGGGTATAGATTGGGGGCGTCACAACTCGAGCTAAAGGTAACCGGCTATTCCTCTTGATTACCTGCACGTTGCCAACATAGGGACAACATTCAAACAGAAGGGGTGAGATATCGAATCTTATAAACGAAGTATGATAAATAATACATAGATAGGAATCATACAATTATCACCACTTCACATCAACAACGACACAACAATCAACAACAACTTGAAAAATGCAACTTAATGCGACTCGACTATGTTATGCATGTGGTACCATTTGGAGTAAAACTCCCAACTTAAAACTGCCAGTTTATCGAGGCATCAAGGCATAAGCCTTCAACTTTCAACTTGTGCCAATCCAGGCCAACGTGGTGTGAGCATCGGCTCCGACATAATAATGCAAGTATGCTATATAGCATGTACGACTCAACAACGTAAACACATAACAACGTCAACAACATAAGCAACTTATACAACATGAATAACTTAGTCAACTTTGGTCATTGAGCCTTCAACTTAAAATTTGTCCGTATATCGGAACGAAACAACACAATCAGCTGTACCTGCAAATCAACTTTTCCGACATAATTTCAACAAAACAATCCAAAAAAATTTACCTACTAAATTACCCGACTTACCCCGACAATTTTCGTTAAATTCCGGGAAAGTAAATTTTTCCGCCTAAATCGGCTAAACCGACTAAAACTGTACTGTTTTTAACTTCTGCGATGAATACGAACTTACTATAAAATTCTGTTTTCTTTTCTGTTACTACTACCAATTAATTTACTAATTCCTTTATCTTTCTGATATAATTCTTCTGCTACACTTACAGCACATCTGTTATAAAAATCAGTAACTCTTACTTCTGTCAAAACTTGTTGCTTCTGTCAAAACCTGTTATATTTTTCAGATCAGCATCATACTTTCTTCAACTGCACTCTTATGATTACTATTATTATTAATTCATATCATTTCCTAGATTAAGAATAGGTTACAAATTTCATCTATGAAATTATGTGCAGAACACATTGTTTTTCCTTAAGACTAAGTTTCTATATAGGACAAAATGCCAACTCCCCTTAATTATGGGTGGCTTGCGCCACCCTTGCTAATGAAATGAGTGGCTTGCGCCACAATATCCTTAGGTGGCTTGTGCCATATACAATGTGGTGGCTGGCGCCACACATACATTGTGGTGGCTGGCGCCACACATACCTTGTGGTGGCCGGGCCCACCTTAATCTCCTTTCCAAATAAGTGGCTTGCGCCACTATCAAGTTTTTACACAGGGTGGCTTGCGCCACCCCCCTTAATATTTTTTTTAACGAATGACTAAATTCCTCCTCCATACCAGTTACAAACCAACCATACGAAATTCACCCAAAACATTGTCACAGAAACATAATCATTCACAGATAACAATGATTTCACAGAATCTTAACAACACAAAATCAACACCACAGTTGAGAAATTATATAACCCAATCTTACGTATCAATCATCATAACCCGGTTATAAAATTCAAACCCCACCCTTACCTTGGATTAAAGGCAGCTCTAAATTTCAATCGGATTCCGGGGACTTTGGCACCGGTAGCAGTTTTCTCTCGGTCTCTTCTCTCACGATCTTCCTCTTCTTCTCTAACTGATACAAAACCTAACTATTTCTTTCTATTTCTTTTATTTTATTAAAATACTATTATTCTAATATAATATCTAATGGGCCTAAATCATACACCCCTTAATTTACTACTTTCTACACGATTCCAAGCCCACTTAATCAAACACTCTCCTACGACTATAATATTATTTCTAATATTATTTCTATGACTTACCAACTTAAAAATACCGACTTAACGACTTAATTCACTGCAACACCAAAATCAACCGAATAATTCACAAATAATTAATTAAATATTCAATTAAATAAATAATTAATATTTGGGCGTTACAGTAAGCCCAACCACATTCATCATTTCCTCAAGATCTCTGAATTCAGCTTTTGTAACAGGATTACCTCCTATTCTATCTTGAGACGTCAACACATTATTCATATCTCCCATTACAATCAAAGTCCTGTTCATATTGCTACCCAGGTTTTCAATCTCTTTCCACAATGTTTTTCTATGCTTCAGTTGGTTGAAGGCATAAACCACTGTTACAACATATTGCAAAGCTTTATCCATCCCATAAACCTCCAAGTGCATAAATTGCTCATTGGTTTGTAAGATTTTGAGATCCACCACATTCTGATCCTAAAGAATCCAAATTCTTCCATTTATGTGATTCACATAATTGTCAGCAAACTGCCACTTATTTCCAGAATTCTTCCTAATATTCACAGCTTTATTCATTTTGACCCTAGTCTCTAGTAAAGCAATAATTGGGACATTAAAGGAAGACACATAAGCATATACCTCGCTATGCCTTGCCATTTTATTAATACCTCTAACATTCCATGTAACAATCATTGGCCCAAGCGCTGGTTCCCCAAAGGATAATCTCCTATCCTAAGGGGTGTGAAAGAGTTTTGGTAGGCAACAAAGGAGCTTCTGGGAGTATGGACCAATGATCTTTTCCCCTTGTCTCTAGTAGTTACCTCAGTCCAGTCTTCAGCCTGGTTGATCGTTTCTTGTTCTACTTTTTCTTCTATAACCACTTCCTTCTCTTTCTCATGTTGGATATGGCTTGGTTCTTCTTTAGGGGTTCTTCAACTTTTGATTTGCTTGTGATAGGTTGCCACACTTTTTGTTTGGTTGGCTGTTTCTTTAGAGCACAGTTATGCCCTATCTTCAAGCATTTCTGGCAATACAAAGGCATCCAATCGTACTCAACCCTCTGTTCAATCATCTTACCTTTATGATCTCTTATACAAACTACCTCTCTAGGTTTCTGCGTGATATCCACCTCAACCAACACACGGGCATAAGAGATTCGAAGTTTTTTCGCAGTACACTCATCTGTGTTGATAGGTTTTCCTAAGGAACTGGCAATTTTAGACAGACTTTTCTCCCCCCACAAGTGTAGAGGAAGGTTGGGCAGTGTAATCCACAAAGACAGCACCCTTAGAAGGTCTTCTTTCATCTTAAAATCTGGGCTCCACTATCTAATAAACATCGGTTTTCCGTAGATGAACTAAGGGCCTTGGGACATGACGTTTTCTCTATCCTCATGACTTTTAAAACGCACAATGAAGTAACCTTTATCATTGTAAAAAAGGTCCGGGAGGGAGACGAAATTCCAAGCTTTCTCCATGAACTTATTCACTGCATTCATTGACAAAGAATCCCCAAGAGCAAACAATATCATGGCATGTTCCCAGAACTCTAATTCATCTTCTACATCAGCCTCATCAATCATAACTTCAACATCACCATTAACAACAATGGGAGCGATAAACTCAACATTCATACCTCGGTTTAGACTTTGATTCCCTTGAATAATCTCCACCCAAGGCTTATGCCGCTCCTCATAGTGCTCCTCTGGTTTCGTTTGTGCTTCCTCCTCCGTCCCTCTTCCAAGACCCAGTGAAGGCGACTTCTCCGTTGAGTTCTGGGCCGCTACCGGAGGAATGTTAGGCTCGTTTTCAACTACTTGGTCTGCTACATCAGGAATAACAATTTCTACGTCCGCTTGTGTGACTATGGTACTTTCCACCCCTTTCCGGCGTTCCGCCACCGCAATTTTTGGCCGGCCGACACCCTTTTGCCCATGGTACTCAAACCCTAGCAGAGCATTTAACCCTTTTTTTTTCTAATATTGTTCTTCCTTTGCTTGATTATTTGTTTTGGCATGTGATATACAGAGAAATGCCTTCCTACAGAGAGAACTTTTGATTTCCTCTGACGGAATGTTGATTTTTGTGTGCCTTGATCAAAGCCCAAGGTTGAAGCTAAACAGGTCGATTCTGTTTAGGGAGTTTTATATTTGTCTTGTACAAAGCCTAAGATTGAGGCTGAAAAGAATTGACTCTTCCGGGGAAAGTTTTGTCTGTCTTGTACAAAGCCCAAGATTGAGGCTAAAAAGAAATTGACTCCCCTGGGGAGGTTTTATCTGTCTTGTACAAAGCCCAAGATTGAGGCTAAATCTGCCGAGGAAAAATCATTATACAAAGCCTAAGAGGAGGCTGGTTGGGGAAATTCTTATATAAAGCCTACGAGGAGGCTGGCTTCTGCTGAGGATTATTGAGATCCAGAGACAGGTCCAAATTGGGGAATCAACTCTTGCTGAGAATATCAGATGCCCTGAGGTTCTGATTCTATTAAGGTTATATTGATGGTAAAGGTTTAAACTTTGAGTATGAAAACCTATGGAGGTTTCAAACTCTGCTGGAGATTGATGAAGTGATCAGGGTTTTTCCTGTGCTATTAGGAAAATTGAGGGTTTCTTTGAGATTCAAGAGGAGATGAGACTTTCCAAGTCTACTGGTATGAAGAGGTTGACTCTTAACTGGAGGATGATCTTTGTATGATGCCCAAGAGGAGACTGATGTTTTAAGGGATGAGAATCAACCCTAGAATGGATGTTCTGAAATTATGACTCTCTGGAGGATTGAACTAGTAGAGATGACTAAGCTCTGTCCTATACCTGTAGAAGGTCTTCGGGTCTTTGTACTAAGGCCAAGAGGAGGCTGAGAATCCTATGAGTCCTTGTACAAAGCCCAAGAGGAGGCTAAGGATGCTTTTAGGAAGCCTATGGGTCCAAACCTAAGAAAAGTTCAAGAAAGGTTTCACCGGGAATCAATCATTTCCTTGCAGAACAATTCTAGGGGTTTGAAGAAATTCAGAATAGGTTTCATCGGGAATTAATCCTCTTTGGGGAAGTGAATTTCTTGTACAAATATTTCTAAGTTGTGACAATCTTGAGAAAAGTTTCACCGGGAATAATGCCTTTCTCTGTTCCATATTATATAAGCCCAAGAGGAGGCAAGACTGTATCTGGAATTTCCTATGGGGAACTAGTTTTGACTGTGTTAAAAGAGTAACCACTGGTTTGATCTAAACCTAGACCTAATTGCTGGAGAAAACTCTAAGCAAACATGTACAAGCATATATATATATATATATATATACAGATGAAATATATAAACAAGTATGTGTTGAAAAGATAGTGGAACTTACAATTGTGCAAGCCTAAAGCATAGCAACTACAGCTGTATGGTTAGTTATTCAAGAAATTGAAGAAAGTTTTGATAAAACTTAGAATTTGAATCTAAATCAAAAGGAAAAATGTTGTAAAAGGAATTTTGGGGCTTATACTCAAAGAGAGACCCAAATGAATTCTTTGGAAAAGGCGATAATCACGTCGCAGTTTTGAAAACCACAGAGGGACTTATACAATGACTGAGGCCCAAATTATTGTGTTTACAAAAAGGACGGGTCTTACACTCTATTAGAGGCCTAAGGTTTATTTTTATACAAGAGATGAGACTTATAGCTCAAGGAGAGGCCCAAATGAAAAACAACGATCGCACCGTTATTTTGAAAATTGTACCGGGACTTTTACAAATGACTGAGGCCCACATTATTTATGTAAAAAGGGGGTTGGGTATTACACTCTATTAGAGGCCCAAAAGTGTTTGAAAAAGAAGAAAAATGAGACTTACAACTCAAGGGGAGGCCCAGATGAAATTTTTTTTGAAAACGACGATCGCGTTTTAAACACATATCAGGACTTATACAATGACTGAGGCCCAAAATGGTCTTTTTACAAAGGTATGGGACTTACACTCTATCAAGAGGCCCAAAAGTGTTTCAAATGAAGTTTGAAAAATTAAAATTGAGGGGAAACCCTAATTTTAATTAATATAATATTATTTTCAAAGGAAATTAAATATAAAATATCAAATATATTTAAAAACAAGTGGTAAGCTTTGAAAAATATTTTGGAAAATCATTTTTAATCACATGAAAGCTTGAAATTCAATTGATTTTGAAAGATCAAGGTGGAAATCTCATTTTTAAAATGTTTGAAAACAAATAAAATGAAATTAATTACAAAAATTCAAACTATATTAAATAAACAATATAAATTCAATTTTTTCATGGAATAAAGTATTTCAACACTTTTGTGAATTTTCAAAAAAAGAACCAATAAAAAATAATTAAAATTGAGAGAGAAATTAATTTTGAGATTAATTAAGAAAATCATGAAAAATATGAAAAAATAGCAAAAATGAGAGGCAAATAGAAATGGTCTGGGTGGGTGTTGAACCCACGCCCTCCAACCAAACACATGTGTGCTGCAACCACTGGGGTGGTGATACATCCGTGTATCAAAACCACCCCATAAACATATATGGGTAGCCTAAATTCAGGTCAGGCCAACGCAAAAACCAAGTTTTGTGTGATTTGCAAGAAGGATCATATCTCCCTCATTTCTCCATGAAATTGGATGAAATTTAGATGGATCCTGCCTAGAATTTCATGAGGAATCCAATGGTGGTCTCATAATTTTCTAAATATGCTTCTATTTTAAAACTCGATAGTGGTTTCAAAATAGGCCAAGATTTACAAGTTCGATGCTATCTCATCATATAAGCAACAACAGCATGGTAAATTGGTTCAAACATAACACATATGATATGTATGATATGTCCATGATCAATGGACGTCAAAGCAATGCATATTTTAAAGAGTTCAAGTTGTTATGCACTTACCGCTTGAAGCTCTTTGTGCTAACTTTCAAGATGCTTGTGCCAGAAGTAATCCAATGCTTTAGACACTCTTGATTGATCCCTTAGAAGCTTTTAGGATGATCAAAACCAGCTGGAAACCTAAGGAACTAGAATTGGCTCTTTCTTGCAAAAGTGGCAAAAGTGACCAAAATGGTAACTCACTCAAATGGTGTTACAGTTGCGGGAAACCTGTTAGGACAGTTTGAGGATGATATTTGGAGAGTATTTAAAGGGTTAATTGGTTTTGAAAGTGATTGAATCAAGACATGGCTTGAAAAATGCAGAAAAGTCAAAATTTGAGGTTTTGGAGGTGGACTTTGTGATTTTGATGTTGTACAATGAGGATGAAGGTTTGAACACCTCCAATGGATGATTTATGATGTGTTTGGATAGTTATTTGAGTGGTTTTTACTCTAGTTTCAAGAATTCTCAAATTGCTCCAATGTGACTTGAAATTGAAGTAAGAGAGGGAGAGTGAGAAAACAAGGCTTTGGTATTGTTTTGGTGTGGTTTGAAACATCAGAAATGACCTCTATTTATAGTAGAGGAAGTTTTTTTTGAAGGAATAGTGAATGGCAAATGGTTCACTCTATTATCCAATGGATATGCCCATGTATCACTTTCTTAAATGCCGAGGTACCAAGTCTTCTCTTAGCCATTGACTTGAGTTGGTCTTGGTAGCTTTAGGTCTTCTGATTTTTGGAACAATCTTGACTCAATTGGACTGATATGTGCGGGTTAATGATAGCTCAATGCACCATATCAATGCCAAATGACAAAGCTTGGTTTTGGATTTGCAACATTGATGATCACATGCCAAAGGGATTAGATTCTTGCCTTAGGGTCCAAGCTTGCAGGTTCTTCATGATTTACTGAGATTCTTGTTGAATTTGAATGAGGATCAGTCTTGCATAGTCACCAAAATTGGACTCAAGAATTGTGTACCACAAGTAATGCACAAAATCTGTCTTGGAAATCAGTTTGAGCAAGGCATGTTGTGAGGTTCATAACTCCTTGCTCAAATTGAATTAATGGGAGTTCTTTTGCTTTTTGGAAAGCTTCATGACATACTTTAACTTTGATTTCCACCAATGGACCTGGTTCAGCTTGGATCATGATAAAAATGGTCCAAAAGTTGGTGAAAAACCTAGACAGATTCTGTCTAAAAAAAATTCTAAGTGTTGGAAAAAGTGGTCATTTTCATGTTTTTGTGATTTTGATTAATCCATAACTCAAAATCCATGAGGATTTGGAATCTTTTGTAGTTGACACTTTTGAAGTATGTCATATGAACTTTCATTTGAGCTTTGGATGGAAGAAAAAGGCCTTAGGGTTTGGGAGTTATGACCTTGCAAACTTGGTACCAAATCCATTTTGTTCCATAACTTAGAAAAATTTAAGTTTCTTATGGTTGCCCCTTTTGCAAGAAACCCACTTTTCCTGATTTTTCTTGATGGATGATGATCAAAACCATGCATTAACATTGTTTTTGACTTAGGGGAGTCACATTTGTGAAAAAATTTAAAAAGTCAAACTTGATTTTGGGCACAGTTGACTTTTTGTCAGATGAATTCCAAACTGTGTGATCCTCTATGAAATCAAGTTCTTGACCTAATTCAAACCTAATGGATGGATTCCATAGGTGTTTTAGGGTGTCTTGAATCATGTCCCAAGGTTTGGGAACATGTCTTGGTCCAAAGTCAAAGGTACAGTTGACTTTTTCTTCAAAACTCTAATTGTGGTCCAGATGAGTTTGAAACTTATGAATCAAGCTTCTTGGATCAATCCATTGTTGTAAATGGATAAATGTAGTGTATTTGAGGTCCTCAAATCATGTCTTGAGGTCTTGGCTCATGTCTTGCCTTAAAAGTCAACTTAGGGGTGAATTAGGTCAAGAAACCCTAATTCCTGATTTTTTATGAATGCCTCCTCTGAGGCTATTTTGACTTGATGATTGGATCCATGAGGTCCCTTGGAGTATTTTGGATAATATTTTGAATTATTGGCTCATGCCAGATGAAAATTTTCATCTGGAGGCCTTGGTCAACCAAAACTCTAATTTGGTGACACTGTCGGTCTTGAGGCTTAATCAGCTTGAGATGTTGCACTATTGTGCTTGATTCTTGATATGGGAGACCTCTTGATCCTTCATGGATGTTTGAGAGGTTAGAAAAGTTGAAGATCATGCTATTTCTTGATTGATCCTTTATCTAAGTGCTATGAGAGGGCTCAGAACCCTAATTCTTGATTGTAGTGAAGGCTCAACAATCCTTGAGGAGATTGATGAGGTATGATGGCACATCCACATTGTGGTAATGATCCTCATAATGATGAGAAATCTTGTGGTCAAAATTTGGGGTATGACACTTCCCTTGGATAAGATAAAGATCGGTGGTGATATCTTAAGATTTGTAAAGCCTAGCTAACTCAATAGCTACGATCTCCGATTCTCACCGCGACACTAGATACCACACATTTTGAAACACTATGGGTTGAACATAACCTTTGCATTGGTGGCAGAATTGCAGTATGAAAGATTTGAGAATAACCTTTGTATTTGTGTTTGTGAAACATTTTTAATATATGTGTGTCTTAAAACATGAATCATGAATTTATGGAATAATCGATAGATGATGCCATGGTTAGAAACTATTCTTACTGTATATGTATGCATGCATGTATTATGCTGTTGAAATACTTGGGTTCACAAGCAATCGAGTCCCACATCGAACATGGGTTAGCAAATATTAGTCTTTATATACCTTTTTCACATAACCCATTATGAATTTGAAGTATTGGGCTATAGCTGACAATGGTCTTGTGTGTGTTTGAAATTGGCCGAATTAAAATAATTTTTAAAATAAAAATTTAAAAATAGTAAAAAATAAAATTAATGAAATTTTATATACTTTTTTAAAATAAGAAATAAAAAAAAACGTCCACTTGGACTGCCACGTCACCTAAAAATGGAATTTAGGCTGAAATAGTGCGCTTGAGGGCTTTACAGAGGGAATCTTGATTTTTCATGGGGGATAAAAAAAATTCTTATAGGGGGTAAAATCAAAACTCTTTATATTGGCAGGGGGTAACATATATTTAACCCTTCATTTTAGTGCATTATTTATGGATGAAATGATTTGTCAGATTACCCTTTTGCATCTAATTTTTCTAAATTGGTGGGGACGAATTGAACCTAAAGCTTAGTGTAAACACATGCTTTGAAATTTATTTTGTGAAACTTTTATCATAACATCTTCATCTTCTTCTTACTCAAATTTTGCAGCAAATACCCAACGCAAGATCAAACATATCAAATTGTAGCACTTAGTTGCTCTAGATGAAACATTAAATCAAAGATTAATAGATTATAGAGAGTAAAATTTTTATTTTGTGTGATAAAACATATGTTATATATTTATCAAAAAATCCTATTTTATACTTTAGAGTCAAACACATTACAATTAAACATCATTTCTTTATAGGTTGTGTTCATAAAAGAATTTTAGAGATTAATCTTTTTTATATCAAGCATTCAAAAATATATATTGATTGAGAGTACTAGGGGTACTCCAACCCAATAAACAAAACTCAGTGCAAACAGCTCCAACCCCTACTGTAACACCCCAATTCCCATCGCGAATAAATAATACATAATTAAATCAGAGTAAATAAAAATTTATTTTTCTGACAGAAACAAGGATGCCACACTTAAAGAAATAAAACATATTCCCAGCTCAAATATTTGATACATAACACAAACAATTGAATACCCCCAAGGGGAAACTTTTTCCATATAAAAGAAAAGGTCAATTATGGAATAAAGCGGAAAGATCCATAACCGACTTGTTTTACAAATAAATTATTTTATAACGTCAAATTATACATACAAAGGTAATACAAAATAAATCTAACAAGGGTATACATATATAACATAATCGTTCCCCGACTCCCGTGCTACGTATCAGAGCAGACACCAAGACCGGCAAAAGAATGGAGGACTAATCTTCACAAAAGCCTCCAAGATACTAATCTGCAATTGCCTCATAGAGCAATAAACCACAGCAGAAGGGTGAGAAATAACAACTAAATCAAGATTGCATAATAATATGCAAAAACACATAAAAATTCACATGCATAGTTATTCTCACCACAAGCATCACATACTAATACATATAGCATGCCACAAATACAAAGCATATCACACATAATCCAACCACAATTATAACATATGGAACCACACCACCACATCACCACAAAATATAGCATATATCAATTATACCGACATAATCACATATTCACACATAATGCACACCAAAGTTATGACATAAAGAATCACATCACCACATCACATAACATATGTCTATACATAAAACATATTATCCACCACCAATGCATTTATCACATAAGCACATCAATTCACCAATCCAATCATAATTCTCAACACGTACTCAATCAATTCACAATTTCCCACACATATACAATCCATTCACATTTCCACACATAATCACATAATCAATCCATTCACATTTCCACACGTAATCACATAATCAATCCATTCATGATTAATGCAAATGCAAATAGACCGACACAATGACTCTATGCAAATGCATATGCGGTACCATCCATCCATCATTTCTCAACATTAGTTCACTCAGGAACTATTGGAATCATCGCTTGTTACTCAACGTAACTCCCCGTCGGGAAAACGATGTTCCCCGTCGCTTTAAGTCCTCTTGGTATAAGGCGCACGACGTTTATGGATTGCTTTAAGTCCTCTTTCTATAAGGCGCACGATCTGATCACTTTAAGTCCTCTTTGTATAAGGCGCACGATCGTCTATAATCATCTCTTTAAGTCCTCTTTGTATAAGGCGCACGATGTTATAGCGGATTCCCTCTGGAATCGATTCTTCGCTCACACCCACTAGGACACACGACATCACAAGATGCATATCATGATGCTTGACACACAAGAACTTATGACTATCAAATGCATCTTCACACATATATGCAACCATAATCATGCATATATTTCAACTCATCAATTCCATACATTCACAATTCAACAATATGAATTATCTCATCATCAATATTCATGCATTGGAAACCAATTCAAACAATGCATTTCAAACCATAAAGGCCACCAAACCACATATATTGAATTTCACACAACCAATACATTTCATCATAATCCAAAAACCACAACAATTAGCACTTTAGCACATACACTCATATCAATTCACATCAAGAATTACTCACCATCAACCACAACCATCACAACATCTTAACACATGCCTCAACATCATATAAACCACAACAATCCCACAAAACATCATAACAACATACATTGATATTCAATCAAACAATGTACTTTACCACACAACAACATCATTATCACATGCATCAACATCATATAAACCACATAAAAGTTCCACGTCATATAACAATAGCACAACACACGATAAAAATACCGACCGCACGCATTGTACGCGATAAGAACACCCGACCGCCCGACTAATTCTCAAAAACGCAAATTAATTAAATCATCTTTTACCCTCCAAACCATTTTTAATAGAAAGAATATTTCATTAACTTTCCAACGCTTCGAACGGGGGTCAAAACGGACTTACGGTACAAAAGTTATGAAGAAAACAAAATTGGACATTTTGGAAAATTTGTGTCACGCGCAGGTATGCTCAGGTCGAGTCTTTAGGTTGACACAAGGTTCTTTAGGTCGACTCATAGTCCTTTAGGTCGACTCATACTGTGCATAATTTGTTAAAAACTTAGTTTTCGATCGTTAAATGACTTTCGGACCTCCGATTTCGATTCCGTAAAAAGCTGCGATCTCAGAATTCAACATACTACAATATTTTCACCATTAAAAAGCCATCCATCACATTTTCCATTTTTGAAATATTTTGAAACATAATTTTATCAATTTACCCCAACTTCAAACTCGCTCGAAACCACTCGAAAACACACAAACGACCATTCCCGATTAATTCCTATCCTCACCCGACTATACTACACAACTTATTCCAAATTCTAACCGTGAAAACATCGATTTCTATTCATTTTTCTCATTTCAACCTAGAATGAAAAACTATGGAAAAACAAGAAAAAACATTCACACAATCACACACATATACATATACAAGCAAGATATAATCGAAACTTCTCACCCTTACCCGATTATTCGCGATTGAAACGGAGTTTCTTCACTTTTTCCTCTTTCTCCTCTTCTCTCTTTCTTTCTTCTCCTTTTCCTTCTTTCTCTCTTTTCTTTCTCTTCTTTTTCTCTCCACTTTCTATTTATATAAATATCTAACTAATAAAATGACCATTTTGCCCTTATGCTCAAATATCTCCCAAACGCTCTCAAAATGCGATAAAACATAAACAGCGATAAAATATATTTCGGGAAATAAAAGTTGAAAAGAAATTATAATTTATTGCAAATATTTTACCTATCAGGGAAATTGACTAATTAACTCAATTAGCAGGTAAAATACAATAAATTCACACATTTCACAAAATTCACATAAATGAAATAAATAAATACAATTAAACAAATCGGAGCATTACAACTCTCCCCCACTTAGACATTTTCGTCGTCGAAAATATAACCGAGACGAACAACTCCGGATACGACTCTCGCATCCGACTAACCAACTATCATGCCAACAAAAGGCACACCACGAAGAACACAACTGACAAACCACCTTGCTAACCGCAGCTACAACAACGACATGACAACGACGACAACAACAACGACAAGATGCAAAGCCCATACAATGCACTTGACGACTAACTCACAACTCAAAGAAAACCATGTTACCAACACCCAGGTAACACTCCTCTAATCTCTCACACAGGGATTAACCACACGCACTCGAACCAGCACCATGGAAACAAGGCAACAACACAAACAAGAACATAAAGTTCCACGACCCAACATCGTTTCAACAACCTCGACCAAACTAGGATACCAAACATCCTTGTCACACAACCTTATTACAACAATGCTACGATTCACCAATCGAACATACAACCAAAACAACCATCTACATAGTAGCCCATGAATAATATTCAAACCTTTCACCTAACACTCCCATTCTGAAATGTCCAATGGTCTCATCATTCCTACCGTTTCCCACTATTCAACCTTTGAACTCTTGCAAGTCACACACGCATATACGAATTGTGCCACATCACACTTTCGCTGCATACTTTGATTACTCGTAACCATCAAAACTACCAATTTCATGCCCAAAGTCTAACTCTTTCTCATATTCACCAAAAATCACTGTTCACCTTTAATATACCCAACCTCACACTCTTCTGTGTTAGCTTACACACCAAACACAAGTCTCCGAACTGCTCAAATAATTCCAATTCTCTAACCATCAAAACAGACATATGTAAAGACTTTCGACTTAACTCATCAGGCACG
Source organism: Lathyrus tuberosus (assembly GCA_022829125.1). NCBI lineage: Eukaryota > Viridiplantae > Streptophyta > Magnoliopsida > Fabales > Fabaceae > Lathyrus > Lathyrus tuberosus. The sequence continues at coordinate 14,134,297 of JALAZF010000062.1, read as the reverse complement.
ACATTAACTTTACCAATAGGATAATTCCAGCTAAAGTCATAACTCATCACAAATTCCAACCATCCCCGCTGTCTCATACTCTATTCCTTCAGACCAAGCCAGTACTCTAAACTCTTGTGATTACCAAACATCGCGAATCTAGAACCATAAAGATAATACCTCCCAATCTTCCAACACAATACAACTGTAACCAATTCCAAATCCTGAATAGTATAGATCCTCTTATGAATCCTCAATTATCGTAAAGCATAAGCTACGACTTTACCCTCTTGCATTAACACACTGACTAAACTCTTCAGAGACACATCACAATACCTCACAAACGGTTAATTAGGATCACACAGAATCAAAACTGAAGCCGTAGACAACTTCTACATCACTTCTCTGAAACTTTCCTCACAATGAACATCCAAAGCAAACGACTTACCCTTTGCAAGTCAACCGAAGTAAAGAAAACGGTAACTTGGAAAAACTCTCCATAACCTCCGGTAATGACCAACTAAAAAGTCCAAAAAGATTCTAATCTCCTTAACCAACTTCAGAGTCTCTCATTGTAAAATTGCATCTACTTCCGATGGATCCATAACCATACTCTCATCTGAAATAACATATCCAAGAAAACTCACCTTTTTCCAACCCAAATTCTCACTTGAATAACTTAGCATAAACTTCGCCTCTGTTCAACACTTGTAATTCAATCCTCAAACGCTCTACCTGTTCTTCCTCTAAGTTTATAACAAATCTGAATATCCTCAATCAAAGCCATTACGAACTTATCCAAATAAATATGGAAGATACGATTCGTCTACTCCACAAACATTACATATACAACCTTCAAAATTTATTCTGAGCTCGAAACAATTTATCCAAAATAGCTTAACCATCTCTGGGTACCATATTCCATATCAATTCTTCTTACGGGGTTCCAACTCACTCAAGGTTTCTGTTGACACGAGATCTCAACCCATAACAAAAGTAATACCATCAAGGAACCTCAAATCGTTCGCGATTCGTCACAATTCAAAACTCAAGCTATCCCGAACACCACCGCAAGTTTCCATACTACTCACTGATTAACACGCAACCTCAAGCTATCATCCTTTTCCTTACCAACCATGTTGGACCTCTTCAAGTCGACACACTAATATTCCATCCAAAAACACATCTGAAACCATGCACAACTGACGGCCTATCATTGTGGCTCTCCTGCCAATTTCCAGAACACTATCATCACAAACATGACAAATATTTGAGTTTCACTTCCTAAAAGTTCTCCTACTTACTTAGCAGATCCAAACCTCAAATCTTCACCTTCGCCAAATTTGAGTTCACACTCTACTCTCTAAGAACAACCATTAACGATACCCAATCGTTCTCTCTCAATGACTTCCCAACTGGACCAACGTACCAAAACCTCTAATCCGTTTCGTCTCCCGATATTAAAATCTTCATCGACTCAACAAAACAATTCGTAATCATTTTCTTAATTCCAAACAATTCATTACACACACCATCAAAGCCGGAAAGACACATCTATTCCATCCAACATAATTCCCGTCTGCTATCAACAAGAGATTAAGGGTGATCAGTTCCTCAATTTGTCGATAGACAGCCGACAATCATGATGGGGCATAAACCATCTTCACCAAAATATAATAGCGTTTCTTGCATCCTGTGCACAAAACTACCTAAGGCACAAATCCTTAGTTGACATAAACCTTACCTCCGCATTCCCTCCGGAACTGGGAACAACACTGTCCAAACAACACTTACACTCTTGCAATCTACAACACACTGAGCCAACGCTCCACACCTGAAGCAACTTGGAGAAGTACAAGCTTCTCCCCCACTTATCTCATTCTCAATCCTGAAGATAAAGGATTAGAAAACCAGAAAGCACTGACAATGTTTCACACACATATCACGTACTAAGAGACAAACAACAACGACAGTATTCAACTGTCACACCAACTGACTCAACAACTTGGTCGGACGGACCAACCAGGCTCTGATACCACTAATGTAACATCCCAATTCCCATCGCGAATAAATAATACATAATTAAATCAGAGTAAATAAAAATTTATTTTTCCGACAGAAACAAGGATGCCACACTTAAAGAAATAAAACATATTCCCTGCTCAAATATTTGATACATAACACAAACAATTGAATACCCCCAAGGGGAAACTTTTTCCATATAAAAGGAAAGGTCAATTATGGAATAAAGCGGAAAGATCCATAACCGACTTATTTTACAAATAAATTATTTTATAACGTCAAATTATACATACAAAGGTAATACAAAATAAATCTAACAAGGGTATACATATATAACATAATCATTCCCCGACTCCCGTGCTACGTATCAGAGCAGACACCAAGACCGGCAAAAGAATGGAGGACTAATCTTCACAAAAGCCTCCAAGATACTAATCTGCAATTGCCTCATAGAGCAATAAACCACAGCAGAAGGGTGAGAAATAACAACTAAATCAAGATTGCATAATAATATGCAAAAACACATAAAAATTCACATGCATAGTTATTCTCACCACAAGCATCACATACTAATACATATAGCATGCCACAAATACAAAGCATATCACACATAATCCAACCACAATTATAACATATGGAACCACACCACCACATCACCACAAAATATAGCATATATCAATTATACCGACATAATCACATATTCACACATAATGCACACCAAAGTTATGACATAAAGAATCACATCACCACATCACATAACATATGTCTATACATAAAACATATTATCCACCACCAATGCATTTATCACATAAGCACATCAATTCACCAATCCAATCATAATTCTCAACACGTACTCAATCAATTCACAATTTCCCACACATATACAATCCATTCACATTTACACACATAATCACATAATCAATCAATTCACATTTCCACACGAAATCACATAATCAATCCATTCATGCTTAATGCAAACGCAAAGAGACCGACACAACGACTCTATACAAATGCATATGCGGTACCATCCATCCATCATTTCTCAACATTAGTTCACTCAGGAACTATTGGAATCATCGCTTGTTACTCAACGTAACTCCCCGTCGGGCAAACGATGTTCCCCGTCGCTTTAAGTCCTCTTGGTATAAGGCGCACGATGTTTATGGATCGCTTTAAGTCCTCTTTGTATAAGGTGCACGATCTGATCGCTTTAAGTCCTCTTTGTATGAGGCGCACGATCGTCTATAATCATCGCTTTAAGTCCTCTTTGTATAAGGCGCACGATGTTATAACGGATTCCCTCTGGAATCGATTCGTCGCTCACACCCACTAGGGCACACGACATCACAAGATGCATATCATGATGCTTGACACACAAGAACTCATGACAATCAAATGCATCTTCACACATATATGCAACCATAATCATCCATATATTTCAGCTCATCAATTCCATACATTCACAATTCAACAATATGAATTATCTCATCATCAATATTCATGCATTGGAAACCAATTTAAACAATGCATTTCAAACCATAAAGGCCACCAAACCACATATATTGAATTTCACACAACCAATACATTTCATCATAATCCAAAAACCACAACAATTAGCACTTTAGCACATACACTCATATCAATTCACATCAAGAATTACTCACCATCAACCACAACCATCACAACATCTTAACACATGCCTCAACATGATATAAACCACAACAATCCCACAAAACATCATAACAACATACATTGATATTCAATCAAACAATGTACTTTACCACACAACAACATCATTATCACATGCATCAACATCATATAAACCACATAAAAGTTCCACGTCATATAACAATAGCACAACACACGATAAAAATACCGACCGCACGCATTGTACGCGATAAGAAGACCCGACCGCCCGACTAATTCTCAAAAACACAAATTAATTAAATCATGTTTTACCCTCCAAACCATTTTTAATAGAAAGAATATTTCATTAGCTTTCCAACGCTTCGAACGAGGGTCAAAACGGACTTACGGTTCAAACGTTATGAAGAAAACAAAATCGGACATTTTGGAAAATTTGTGTCACGCGCAGGTATGCTCAGGTCGAGTCTTTAGGTCGACTCAAGGTTCTTTAGGTCGACTCATAGTCCTTTAGGTCGACTCATACTGCGCAGAATTTGTTAAAAACTCAGTTTTCGATCGTTAAATGACTTTCGGACCTCCGATTTCGATTCCGTAAAAAGCTGCGATCTCAGAATTCAACATACTACAATATTTTCACCATTAAAAAGCCATCCATCACATTTTCCATTTTTGAAATATTTTGAAACATAATTTTATCAATTTACCCCAACTCCAAAATTGCTCGAAACCACTCGAAAACACACAAACGACCATTCCCGATTAATTCCTATCCTCACCCGACTATACTACACAACTTATTCCAAATTCTAACCGTGAAAACATCGATTTCTATTCATTTTTCTCATTTCAACCTAGAATAAAAAACTATGGAAAAACAAGAAAAACATTCACACAATCACACACATATACATATACAAGCAAGATATAATCGAAACTTCTCACCCTTACCCGATTATTCGCGATTGAAACGGAGTTTCTTCACTTTTTCCTCTTTCTCCTCTTCTCTCTTTCTTTCTTCTCCTTTTCCTTCTTTCTCTCTTTTCTTTCTCTTCTTTTTCTCTCCACTTTCTATTTATATAAATATCTAACTAATCAAATGACCATTTTGCCCTTACGCTCAAATATCTCCCCAAATGCTCTCAAAATGCGATAAAACATAAATAGCGATAAAATATATTTCGGGAAATAAAAGTTGAAAAGAAATTATAATTTATTGCAAATATTTTACCTATCAGGGAAATTGACTAATTAACTCAATTAGCAGGTAAAATACAATAAATTCACACATTTCACAAAATTCACATAAATGAAATAAATAAATACAATTAAACAAATCGGAGTGTTACACCTACTGAAACGATTACAGAAAATCAAGAGGACATTTGAGCCACTAAAAAAGGAACACCTAGGATTATGTTTATTCCTAAGTGGCAACCATAACCAAGATGACAAAATAATTCTATCGACTATACCATTTGGGTTACACACTTCATCGTTGAAAATAATTTCATTCCTCGAACGCCATATACACCAACATGTCGTAAACCAGATTAGGAAAACGTTAGACTTATGGCATTTTCCAACCAAAGAGATCACCCATTCAAATAAGTGAAGTTGACAATGTTGTTCCAACAAATGAGGAATACCAATCCAAGCAACTATTTTCCTCCGAACTTGAGATATTTTTGGGCACATTAAGAAAAAATGATTATTGGATTCCTCATTGTGAAAGCAAAATACACAAACCTTTTCGTGTGCATTTGAAATAAATCCCCTCCGTTCTAGGTTGAACCTAGTTGGTAGTCTATCCAAAATCATACACCACGTGAATACCTTCAGCTTCAATGAGATTTTCGACCTCCAAACAAGGTCCAAAGCGTTTTTCACATCATCCTCCAACACGGGTATCCCGGGCTTCAAAACAAGGCCATCATAGCAGGATTTGACAGTGAATATACCATCAACAACGGGAGGCCAAACGAACCTATCAAGAGTATTACGCGACAGACTGATATCCTGCAAAATTATTTGTAGGTCTGCTAGTTCACGGGACATATCAGTCCCAGGCTCCAAAATATTGAGTACAATTTTCCAACGCTAGCAATGATCCATCCAAAAACCTTCCTCACTAATTCGTCTAGCCTTAGACGCGAAAGCTTCGAAAACTACAGGATAAAGGCTATCCAAAGGAGAGTTACCTATCCATTTCGCATACCAAAATGGAATATCGAGGCCATTACTATGCTTGCAAGTGATGATATTCAAAAACCAACCTTCCTCCTGAAGATGGCTGGTTTATACCTGAGTGAATCACACACTCAAAGAGAACACAGAGTTGCCACTGAACTTTATTTAGTCCCAAAGAACAGGGAAAATATCGATAAAACCCAAGGGGAAGAGAAATGGTAATGGGGGTCGGTTATGCGAAAGGAAGGTACTAGCACCTAACGCATCCGTCGTACTCGACGAGAACCATTTCGCTTGCTTCTAGGCTTGGATGGGTTATATATCTAAAGGCTTCTAGTTAAAAGAAGAGAGAGAGAAAGAAGAAAGAAAGAGAGTGCTCACGGAGGATTAGGGCCCTCGTGCCTACGTACCATCATAGTGCAATGAGGAAATCAGAGCTCCGTAGTTCATGGGAACCAGGGAAAAGAAAGGAGAATGGAAGAAGGTGGAAGGGTGGAAGTGTGCTCGCCAAGATCATCGCGATATCGTGCCTACGTATCATACATTCGAATGAATGCAGAATCAGAGCTTCCGTAGTTCGTGGAACTAAGACAGAAAAGGAAAAAGAAAGGAAAGGAAAGTGGTGTCAAAACCAAGAGCAAAAGAGATATAGAAAGATCCACCGGGGATAACAAAATAATTGGTGTCGAAACCAAGAAAGGAATGCAAAGGAAAAGAAAATAGTTATGTTGAGGATAAAATGCAATAGTGGAGTCGAAACTGAGAAAATAAGGGAATAAAAGGTATAGAAGAAACCCCACTGGGGAGGTAAGAGAACAAAGGATTGTGCTGGGGACCAGAAGGTAGCGACACTACTGGGGAACAAACAAGGGTGATGGTGTTAAAACCGAAAGAAAAAGGGGTTCGATGTATTAACTGACTGGCAGTGGTTAACCGAAGAGAGAGAGTAAGACTCTGTGGGGAAAAGGTTTTAACAGATAGACTGTGGTCAACCAAAAGAACGGGTGTAGAACCGAATGAAGGTTATAACCCAAAGAACGGTTGTGGGACCAAGCGAAGGTCGTGACCCAAAGGATGGGTGTGGGACCAAGCGAAGGTCGTGACCCAAAGGACGGGTGTGGGACCACGCGAAGGTCGTGACCCACAGAACTGTCAATACCGATTGAACAAACAAAACTTGATCAACAAAAGGGGTGTGGAACCAAAAGAAGGCTACTAACCCAAGGGTGCAAGTATTCGAACCAAGAAAAGGTTGCCAACTGCTGGGGATTCGGTTTTAACAGAAGAACTATGATTAACCGAGAAGGAAACGAGTGATTAATCAAGAGAAGGTGATTAACTCAAAAGGCTCAGTATTTTAACAGACAGGTTGTGGTTAAATGAAAAAATGGGTGATTAACCAAGAGAAGGTGATTAACCCGAAAGGCTCAGTATTTTAACAGATAGACTGTGGTTAAATGAGGAGAAGTGCAAACATTGGTGTTTTAACTGACAGACAGTGGTTAACAAAATAATGGGAGAAGAATCAAGAGAAGGTTGCGAACTCCGCAGGGGTTACGGTTGTAACAGGAATACTGTGTTTAACTGAAGAAGAAGGAATTGAGACTCTTCAGGGGGATCAAAAGACGATGATTGATCACAAGAAATGAACAGGGAATTGAAAAAAAGAGAGCTTGCTACCCAAAGGGACAATGATCTTAACCAAGAAGGTGATCAACCCAAAAGAGAGAGAGATAGAAAGAGATAGGAGTAATCAAGGATCGACTCGACTGGGGAAGAAGGTACACTACTGCCTGGAGATAGAGTTGACTAAGCCAAGCACAGGGTCATTCGTCCCCTACCTGAGGTAGTCAGAATGAGAGTAGGAATTCTTCCTTCTCATTCCTTCTCTAACACACAGGGTGTAGTGCAGAAGTTGAAACGGACAGCATAACAGCTCCAAGTTGTATCGTGCACCCGCGTCGCGCGAAAATCCAACTCAGCCGGGGATCAAGAGAAAGCAAGTTCTAAAGGAAGCCTAAAGAGAAGCGCTAAAGGGAGAGATCAATAATCAAAATGAGGTTTCGATTGATTAATCAAAAGGGAGGAGCTTGCTAACGATTTTCCAAATGAATGGAAAATTATTAAAGCAACAAGGTGTATTATTGATTATACAAGATTAAGCTTATTCTTTTGAGAATAAACCTAATGCAAGGCAAGGAGAGAAAGTGTAGAAAAATGCCAAATGATACACCAAAACATGTAGCATGTGATCAAAGAAAATGCAAGAAAGCATGTATTCACATAATGCCAAGAATATGAACAATTTGAGTAATCGAAAGTGTGCAACAAAAGTTCATGAATAAGCTTCAAACAGAAGTTAAATGACACTTAAAACATCCATAAAATTCAAGCATATCAATCCATGGAAGTTAGAGGAAGAAAGAATGGCAAACACACTTGAAAAAGCATGAAAATGGCCTTCTGTTACAGTGGTAACCGGTTACTCACCATAGGGTAACCGGTTACTTGCTTGAAAATTCCATTTTTTGGTGAAAAATACACTGAGTAACCAGTTACTCACCATATGGTAATCGGTTACCACTGTGACAGTGGCAAAAACAGTTGCTGAAAAAGCACTTTTAGCCTTTAAATCACTTATTTAAACTACCACATGCTAAGGTATGGATTTGTGCACGAAAATCAAGCTTGAAAACAGCAAATAAGTAGTGGTGAAATCAATTAACACATCAAGATCATGGATCAAATAATGCAAAATCAAATCACACAAAGAAAGTATCGAAACTACATCGCAAATGATACGAAAACGGTCGAAACAGAAAAATAAGAGAGATCTACCAACCTACAAGCCGGAGATTTGGCTTGGTGATTGTTGCAAAGAGATCTTGATGAAGATAATCAAGGAAAACCAGAGGAATCTTCAATTATAGCTAAAATGTATCGAAACCGAGCAAATTGCGACGAAGCTCTGAAATACGAATTTGAACCGTTGAATCTTGAAGTTAACACTTGAGATGAATCCAAAAGCCAATAAAATTCCAGAAGCTCAAGTATAAATTGCAATGTGATGAAGGTTAAGCTCAAGAAATAATCACTTCCAATGTAGAAGTGATTAATCTTCAATGGAGAAGAGTGATGGTGAGGTTTGGGAAGGATATTGAGATGAATATTAAGAAGTTGCAGAAAAAATCCAGAGAGAATGTGAGAGAATTGAGAGTGAAATGTGGGAGATTTGGGTGGTTTGGAACTAGGCCAAGAGTTAGTTACACTTGACTCACTGAGTCAAGCGGTTAACTCGGTTAGTTAGGATCAACTCGGTAACAATCCGAATGTAAACTCCAACATCCAAAGGTTGACATGCTTGGAAATCAAGGAACATGGTGCACTTAATTTAGAGTGGAGCATTGGAATAAATGCACTTGGGATGTCTTGGATAGTCTTGAAATGTCTAGAGATGTCTAGAATGTTCCACACACTGCTAGAACACTGTAGAACCAAAGACCAAAGAGTGTGCATAGCTGCTGTCCCAAAAATGCAGTAGGAACTGCAACTTTGTACAGAGTAACCGGTTACTCACCATAGGATAACCGGTTACTTCAGCCAATTTTGCCCAAATTTGCTTGGGAAATGATACTGAAGTACCGGTTTCGATTTTCCACCTCTTGTTTTGATGAGTAAACATGGAAACCTTTATTTTGAGCTTGATTTGATGATGTAATGACTTCGTGAGGATGCGATTAATCGGGACAAAAAACCTGAAAATCCTGCAACAAGAAACACATAGAGAAAGGTGCGGATGCATGTGCCAGCGACGCGAATGTTCATGATTATGCAAAAGGCAAAAGAGGGAGGTCAAATTTCGGGTTACGACAGCTGCCCCTATTTAATCCTCTTGGATCCGAATGTTCGAATTGCACTAGCTTTTCGATGATTCGAGGTAGAAGGGGATTAAATAAAAAAGTAGCTCGAAAATTTGGCCGACGGTAACAAAAGAAGAGGTGCAAGTGTATGGAGTGTTTGAAGCTTAGTTGAATATCTGCTGAGGAGATGAATCAGGCCAAAGGAAAGGAGCATGTTTGATGCATATGCCATGTATGCGATCTACATGATGCTTGATATCATGCAATGCAAAGGTGTGGATTAAGGTAACGTGCGACGAATTAGATAAAGAATGTAGCAAAACGAACTTGCCATCCTTGGTCGGGGAGAGAACCCGCAGATGAAGACCAAATCTGCTGGGGAAGGGCCCTCAAAGGGTGATAACTCTGCTGCGGAAAACCCAAAAATGGTGAAGACTCCGCTGGGGGAAGAAACTGAGAAGTCTCAAATCTCCAGACCATCACCCTCGACATCTATTGCAGGGAATTCACAAGGCTCGGAGGATCTTCTTTACTTGGGGAAGACGAGGAACCAAATCATACAGCTGCTGGTGTGCGACAAATCGATACGCTGGGGATGATGCACGACCCGTGCTAGGAAATAACAACCATGTCTCTTCTCGGGGTACATCATGGCAACTTTACTGGAGACATTATGGATCTGTTGGGGAAATAGAAGGCAATCAACCTTTCCTGAGAACCACAATGGCGATTGCTGGGGAAATGACGACTCTGCTGGTGAACTGCTGTGTAAACAATAACTTCTTCAAAGAACCATCACATTGTCGGCCGGGCGTTAGGCTTACCAATGGATATTACTGATTATCCTCCAAAAATTACCAGTAAAATATGCAATGCTTAAAGCTTTCTCGATTGATTTAGCTTTTTATTGTTCTCAATGTTTTATAGTATTATGTGATCACAAATAATTGTTTATTTTGCAAACAAAATACTGGAATGAAAACAATTGAGATAACAAATAATGCATTTTTATTGAATGTGAAAATAATATACATAAAACGTGTACAAGGATGCAAAAATCCTTGATGAGGAAATTTGCAATAAAATTGAAAACCAAGTGTAAATGGCAAAGGGAAATCATGTTTTATATTGATTACAACATTGACTGTCATCCACTGTAAGTCTAGGTTCCAATGCCTTGCACCAGTTGATGATGATTTGACTGCTCTGTTACCGTCTGAGGTATAGCTATGACGAAAAGAGGCTCAATGTTTCACAGTCAATGCCTTTATCCCTAATTTTTTCCTGGACATGTTTTCATTTTTTTTCGTCCACCGGGATACCCGTTTTTGCCTAAGTCGCCCTTTCGGGTTTTCAACTTAGCGGGCTATTATATATACTTTTTCACTGTCCCTAACTTTTGCATGGACATTTCTTTTTTTGGGTCCATCAGGACGTCCATTTTTTCCTAGATTGTCCTTGCGGATGTCAATGTAGCGGACTCTTATCCTTTTTTTTAGGCATAATATTTTTTGACTGTATCAGAGTTCACGGGCAATGGCAACTCCTCCCCATCCATGGTGATGAGGATCAGGGCTCCGCCTGAGAAGGGCTTCTTGACAACAAAGGGTCCTTCATAGTTGGGAGTCCATTTGCCTCGTGGATCCGAGTCAACAAGCGAATATCTCTTGAGCACGAGTTCGCCTTCACAGAACATTCGAGGGAGAACTTTCTTGTCAAAAGCTCGCTTGAGGCGTCTCTGATACAATTGACCATGACAAACAGCTGTAAGCCGCTTCTCTTCGATGAGATTCAGCTGGTCATATCTGGATTGGACCCATTCAGCTTCATCAAGACCTGCTTCCATGATGACTCTGAGCGAAGGAATTTCGACTTCAATGGGTAGGACAACCTCCATACCATACACAAGCGAATACGGAGTTGCCCCAGTAGAAGTACGGACTAAGGTTCGGTAGCCATGTAGTGCAAAGGGAAGCATTTCATACCAATCCTTGTAAGTCTTGACCATTTTCTGGACAATCCTCTTGATGTTTTTATTTGCTGCTTCAACGGCGCCGTTCACCTTGGGCCGATATGGTGAAGAGTTGTGGTGCTCGATCTTGAATTCTTGACACAACTCCTTCATCATATTGTTGTTTAGGTTGCTTGCATTGTCAGTGATAATGTTTCTAGGAATGCCATAACGACATATTATCTCTTTCTTGATAAATCTGGCAACCACTTGCCGTGTAACGTTTGCATAAGAAGCAGCTTCAACCCACTTGGTGAAGTAGTGGATAGCAACTAGAATGAATCGATGACCGTTAGAAGCCTTCGGCTCGATCATTCCAATCATATATATACCCCACATAGAGAATGACCAAGGTGAAGTCAAAACATTCAATGGAGTTGGAGGCACATAGATCTTGTCTCCGTAGATTTGGCACTTGTGACACCTCTTGGCAAAGTTGTAACAATTTACCTCCATTGTTGTCCAGTAATATCCAGCCCGACGGATCTTCTTGGCCATAGCGGGACCTTTAGCATGTACACCCTCGCAGCCCTCATGTATGGACTGTATGATTGTGTTTGCTTCGTGTCTATCCACGCGTCTGAACAACACGGAATCATAATTCCGCTTGTACAGTACACCACCACTTAAGGAGAACTTGGTGCAAAGCCGCCTAAGAGCTTTCTTGTCAGTGATAGTAATACCCTCAGGATATTCCTGTTTTTCCAGATATCTCTTAATGTCGTAGAACCAAGGCTTGTCATCAGACTCATCCTCGATTGCTAAACAGTGCGCTGGCTCGTTCAAATGATCAATGTGGATATGAGGCACTTCATTCTTCCACTTGACCTTAAACATGGATGCTAAAGTGGCAAGTGCATCAGCTAGTTGATTTTCCTCTCTAGGGATATGATGACAAGAAATCTCATCAAAGTAAGGAATCAACTTCGCAATGTGTTGTTGGTACGGAACCAACTTGGGATCTCGAGTCACAAAGTTCCCTCTGACTTGACCGATGACCAAGGCAGAATCTCCATAGACCTCAAGAATCTTGATTCTCATGTTAATAGCCGCTTCAATACCGTAGATACATGCTTCATATTCAGCCATATTATTGGTGCATGCAAAGCATAATCTGGCAGTGAAGGGAAGGTGAAAACCTATTGGAGAGATGAGGATATCACCGATTCCACGCCCTTTAGAATTGGAGGTACCATTGAACACGAACGTCCATCGCGTCCCTGGTTTAGGTCCTATGTCAGGGTCTGGAGTCTCATAATCTCTGATAAGTAGAACATCCTCATCGGGAAAGTCAAACTTCATTTGTTAATAACCCTCTACAGGTTGATGAGCAAGGTAGTCAAACAAGATGCTCCCTTTTATTGGTTTCTAGGTAACATGTTGGATATCATACTCAGTTAACAACATCTGCCACCGAGCAATCCTTCCAGAGACAGCAGGCTTTTCAAATATGTACTTTATCGGATCCATTTTGGATATCAACAAAGTAGTATGACAAATCATGTATTGTCGTAGGCATCGAGCAACCCAGACCAGAACACAACAAGTTTTCTCTAAGAGTGAGTATCTGGTCTCAGAATCAGTGAACTTCTTGCTCAAATAATATATGGCATTTTCTTTTCTGCCAGTGTCGTCATGTTGACCCAATACACATCCCATTGATTCATCGAGAACAGTGAGATACATGATTAAAGGCCTACCAGGAACCGGCGGTACTAAAATTGGTGGTTCTTGCAAGTATTGTTTTATTTTGTCAAATGCTTCTTGGAAATCATTGTTCCATTCAACCGATTTATTTTTTCTTAGTAATTTGAACATTGGTTCATAGGTAGCCGTCAAGTGAGAAATGAATCTTGAAATGTAATTGAGTCTGCCCAGAAAGCCACATACTTCTTTTTCTATTTTGGGAGGAGGCATATTCTGAATTGCCCTAACCTTGTCAGGAGCAACTTCAATGCCTTTCTGACTCACAATAAAGCCCAACAGTTTACCAGATCGAACTCCGAAGGTGCACTCTGCAGGATTCAACCGCAATCTAAACTTCCGGAGTCTATCAAATAGTTTCTTCAGATGAACCAGGTGATCATCTTCAGTTTTGGACTTGGAAATCATATCGTCCACGTAAACCTCAATCTCTTTATGAATCATATTGTGAAAGAGGGTTGTCATGTCACGTTGGTATGCTGCCCCTGCTTTCTTTAGACCGAATGGCATGACTTTGTAACAATATGTACCCTATGCTGTGATGAAAGTAGTCTTTTCCATATCAGCTGGAGACATTTTGATCTGATTATATCCTGAAATCCCATCCATGAATGAAAAGACAAAGAACTGTGTCGTGTTGTTCACCAAGACATCAATATGAGGCAAAGGAAAATCATCCTTCGGACTGACCTTGTTGAGATCTCGATAATCCACACATATTCTAACTTTACCGTCTTTCTTTGGAACTGGGACGATGTTGGCAATCCATTCAGGATATTCGGAAGTGGCGAGGAACCCAACATCAAACTGTTTATTTACCTCTTCTCTGATTTTGAGTGCCATGTCGGGTCTAGTCTTCCTGAGTTTCTGCTTGACAGGAGGACATCCGGGCTTGAGTGGCAAGTGATGTTCAACGATGTTGGTATCCAACCCAGGCATATCTTGATTGGACCAGGCGAAGATATCAACATACTCTTTTAATAACTTAACCAACTCGGAGTGTACATGGTCTGCGAGGGATGTGCCAACCTTGACTTCTCTTCTGACCTCACCATTACCAAGATTGACAACTTCCACTGACTCTTTGTGTAGTTGAATCTCCCTATGCTCGTGCTTAAGGAGCCTTGCTAGTTCAGCCGGCAATTCACAATCTTCCTCACCATCTTCTTCGGCTTGGTTAATTGGAATCCCAGAATTACAATGGATGTTTGCCATGTTGTTATCAATGCTTTTATTAGTTCTGCATGTTTATGAATATGTTTAGAATGAGTTATTTTGAAAGGTGAAAATAAAAGAAACTTTTTCCATTTATTTGTGAAAAGTAAAATAAAGAAAGAAAATAGAGCATGATTTTGAATGCAAAAAACTTTTATTTATTGATCACATAATATTGCAAAAGCGTGAGGCCCTTTACAAGCTATCCACTCGTCCCGGGCGAGGACGAGGGAATGAGAAAGCAAAATGCATTACATGTTATATGGAAAAACCACAGGAGTCACGGTAGATGTCCAGTTGTTGAGCTTGAAACCCGGCGGACACTTGCGCACAAAGCTTGAAATCTGATTACTGGGACCAACATCATTAATGGCTACCATGATGTCACCCATCTGAAAACCCACACTACTGACCATGATCAAGTTGCACTGCTTTGAACCATGTGAACTAGATTGTTGACCAGGACGATAACCCAATCCAAAATGAATATGCTTCTCAACCACATCAATCACATGCCCCCAGACTGGCAAGACACCTCTCTCGATGGTCTCTTTAGCACTCTTTGCAGATGCTAAGGTAATTTGTGGTGATCTACTGTGACTAGTGGAAGCGGAGCTGACATCTTCAAACTCGAGACACTGCAATGGCACCTCAGCTATGCCTTCTTCGGTCTCGACGTATCGGAAAGATGATAACTCGCTCACAATCAGATCCTCTTCACCACAGACGATGACCAGCTGATCGTCGAACATAAATTTCAACTTCTGATGTAAAGTGGATGTAACTGCCCCTGCGGCATGGATCCACGGGCGATCCAATAGGCAACTGTATGCCAGATTAATATCTATCACTTGGAAGGTAATGGTAAATAAATGTGGCCTAACTTTGATGGGTAAATCCACTTCTCCTATGACTTGCCTTCGAGAATCATCAAAAGCTCTGACAACTAAGAAGCTCGGCCTCATCTCGCTTCCTTCTACCAGTAATTGACTCAATATGCACCTAGGCATCACATTGAGGGAAGAACCGATATCCACCAAAACATGAGATAAGAGGATATCTGTACAGGTTACGGATATGTGCAGTGCTTTTTTGTGGGCATTTCCTTCAGGAGGTAATTCTGATTCATTAAAACCCAAATACCGACTTGCAGTTATATTGGCCACTACATCATCGAACTCGACGGCAGATATATCATGCATAACATGGGCAGTGTTCAAGACCTTCAACAAGGCTGATCTGTGCACGGGCGAACTCATGAGTAAGGACAAGATTGAGATCCTTGAGGGTGTTTGTCCCAACTGATCCACAATTTTAAAGTCACTTTTCTTAATCAACTTTAGGAACTCTTGATCATCAAGTGTCTCTTTGCTCTTTGAAATATCTCCATATGGGATAGTCGACACTGGTATAACAGTAGATGCCCCTTGTTGAACAACAGGGGTTATAGATGTAACGCCCCGATTTTGTCTTATTTATTTAATTGAGTCGATTTAATTATTTTTGTTTTATATTATTTTATTCATGACTTTTATTTGACAATATATTATTTTTCATCGCTGTTTATCTTTTATCGCATTTTGAGAGCGTTTGCGAGATATTTGAGCTGAGGGGTAAAATAGTCTTTTAGGGGTTTAGATATTTATATAAATAGAAAGTGGAGAGAAAAAGAAGAGAAAAAAAAAGGAAAAGAAAGAAAGAGAAAAGAGGAGAAAGAGGAAAATTGCGGGAACTGTGTTTCGAGCGCGATTAATCGGGTAAGGGTGAGAAATTTCAATTATATCTTGCTTGTGTATGTATATGTGTTGTTTGTTGTAATTGTTTTGGTTGTTTCGCAACTTTTCGTATCGATTGGAATTAGGAGAAATTGATAGAAATCGATGTTTTCGCGGATGAAATTCGATAAAAACTGAGTAGAATACTTGTTGTTAGGTTTGGATCATGTTTTGGTTGTTATAGTATGTTTTGGAAGTGTTTGGGTGGAAGAAATGATGTATTTTGACCCCAAATGACCTATGTTATCGCTGCTGGAAATTCTGGGTTTCGCAGGTTCGCATTGCGAGCCAAAGCGAAGGAAACAGCGAACGTTCGCTAGCTGTTCGCATTGCAAACTTTGGGTCTTTTTGCTTCTGCCACGATTCGCTGGGAGCTTCGCATTGCGAACGTGACAGATTTTTCAGTTTTTGTTTTCTTCATAACTTTTGATCCGTAAATCGGATTGAGGCACGGTCGGATGCGTTGGAAAGCTATTTCAATGCTCTTTTTGATAGTGGAATAGGAACATATGTTTAAGCCATGGATTGATAAGAAAATATGGAAAAGTGATGTATGTGTGAAAGTGTGGTTTATGTTTCCACCATAACTCCCGAATCGAGAGTCCGATTGATGTGGGACTTGAGGAATTAGATAGATAACCTAATATTCTATTAAATGGTGATGTTAGACCATGATTTAACCTAGAATATTTGGTAGAGGATGATTAGTGGTTTGTAGGTTTTGTTGTGTTTGTTTGTGTTTGATGCGATATGCTATTGTCATATAAATGTGGGGCGTTTGTGCTATTTATAGGATGTTGATGCATTTGATAATGATGTTGTTGTGTGGTAAAATACATTGTGTAATTGAATATCAATGTATGTTGTTATGATGTGTTGTGGGTAGCATTTGATATGTGAATCCCTTGTGTAAGGAATTGTGATGATATGATTGTGGTGGTTTGTGGTTTATGATGAAATGCATTGTTTATGTGAAATTCAATGTATGTTGTTTGGTGGCATTTATGGTTTGAAATGCATTATTTTAATTGATTTGCAATGCATGAATGTGATGATGTTGATTAATTCATATGGTTGAATTATGTATGTGCATTTGATTGTCATGAGTCATTGTATGCCATGAATCATGATATGCACAATGTGATGTCGTGTGCCCTTATGGGGTGTGAGCGACGAAACGATTCCAGAGGGTATCCTCTATAACATCGTGAACCTTATACAAAGAGGACTGAAAGTGATGATTATAGACGATCGTGAGCCTTATACAAAGAGGACCGAAAGCAATCGGATCGTGAGCCTTATACAAAGAGGACCGAAAGCGATCCATAAACGTTGTGAGCCCTATACAAAGAGGACCAAAAGCGACGGGGAACATCGTTTGCCCGATGGGGAGTTACACTAAGTAACAAGCGATGGTTCCAATAGTTCCTGAGTGAACTAATGTTGAGATGATGGATGGATGGATGGTACCGCATATGCATTACATAGAGTCATTGTGTCGGTCTCTGTGCATTTGCATAAATCATGAATGGATTGATTATGTGTGAAAAATCATGAATGGATTGATTATGTGTGAGAAATGTGAATGGATGCATTATGTGTGAGAATTGTGAATTGATTGAGCATGTGTTGAGATTTATGTTTGAATTGGTGAATTGATGTGCATATGTGATAAATGCATTGGTTGTGGGTAATATGTGTTATGCATAAGCATATGATATGTGACGTGGTGCGGTGTTTCCATATGTTATGACTATGGTGTGCCTTATGTGTGAATATATGATTATGTTGGTATAATTGATATATGTTATGTGTATTAATATGTGATGCTTGTGGTGAGAATAACTCTGTATGTGAATTTATATGTGTTTGAATATTATTATGCAATCTTGATTTAGTTGTTATTTCTCAACCTTCTGCTGTGGTTTGTTGCTCTATGAGGCAATTGCAGATTTGTAGTCTTGGAGGCTTTTATGAAGATTAGCCCTCCGTTCTTTTGTCTGTCTTGGTGTCTGCTCTGATACGTAGCACGGGAGTCGGGGAACGATTATGTTATATATGTATACCTTTGTTAGATTTATTGTGTATTACCTTTGTACGTATATTTTGCTATTATAAAATAATTCATTTTGTAAAACAATTCTGTTATGGATCTTCCGCTTTATTCCATAACTGAACCTTTCCTTTTGTATGGAAAAAGTTTCCCTTTGAGGTTATTCCATTTTGTGTTATGTATTAAATAAATGAGCAGGGATTGTGTTTTCTTTCTTTAATTGTGACATCCCTGTTTTCTGTCGGAAAAATAAATTTTTATTTACTCTGATTTATTTATGTATTATTTATTCGCGATGGGAATTAGGGTGTTACAATAGATGCGGGCATCTCCTTGGGAGGAATGACAGTTGGAACTTGAACAGTCTTTGTAGTGACTTTCGGAGCGAACACTCGTCCACTATGAGTTATACCTCCAACGGCTGCAACATTTACGATCTCAGATTCTGCAAACCTTATCTCTTGGTCTCCAGAAAACACAGTAGACCCATACCTCCAAGGTACCTCTTTAGAACTCTGATACGGAAATGGCTTTGGCGGGCAAACAACGATGGGTTGTACCTTCTTCTGCTTAGGGGATTCAACAGGAACCTTCCTATAGATAATGGTGAATGACTCGATGGCAGCAACTTCCTCAACAGGTTTAAATCTAGCAAATTGCACTTCACCATGGTTCATCAAAATCTGGACACAACCCTTCAGCCTTCGACACTGGTTAGGATTATCTTCACAAATCTGACACTTACCATGCAGTCCTTTCAACAACCCATGCTCATTCAATCTCTTGAAAACCAAAGTCATCGGGGTGTTTACCTCGTCAACATCCATGAACAATTCAGCCATAGAATTATTCTCAATCATGTTAACCACAGGTCCATCGTGACTCGGCAATGGATTATTCAGAATGTTAGGTCCTTCCTCAGCGAAAGTCAGAATCTTCTTATCAATGAGTTCCTGAACTTTGGTTTTGAAAACAAAACAGTCCTCTGTTACATGTCCTATGTATCCAACATGATAAGCATAGGACACATTTGGATTATGCTTCAGGCCAAATGGAGGAATTGCAGGTGTGATTTGCTTGGGAACAATTGCCCCTTGGTGAACCAAGTAAGGAAACAATTCAGTATATGACACCGGAATTCTGTCGAAATTCATACGCTTATGATTTCCTTGATTGTTGTTGCTCTGATGATTTTGATTCTGCTGAATTTTGTTGTTCTGTTGATTCTATTGCTGATTCTGAGCATTATGAACTGGTTATTGCGAATGATACTGATATGGAGGTTGTTGATATTATGCAACAGCAATGTACGGATACGGGTAATATGGCATAGGTGCCATGGGAGCTTGATACTGAGGATAAACTTGAGTTGTCACATCATTGGCCTCACCTTCCTTTTTCTTGGACTGACTGTTCTAAGATTTTCTAGTGGTCGGCTGCTGAGAAGCAGCTCTAGGAATCTTTCTAGTCTTCAAACCATTTTCAATCCGTTCACCAATTGTTACGATCTTAGCAAAGTTTGATGAAGAACTACCCACCATTTTCTCATAGTAGGAACCTTGCAATGTACTCATAAAGATGTCAACCAACTCGTTGTTAGAGAGATAAGGTCGTACACGAGATGCCATCTCGTGTCATCTTTGTGCATACTCCTTGAATGTTTCAGCCGAGCGCTGGGACTGATTCTGCAACTGATATCTAGTAGGCGCCTGATCAAGATTGTATTTGTATTATTTCAAGAATTCTTCAAATAAATCCCACCAGGTACGGATCTTGCTGCGTTCCAAGCCCATGTACCAATCCAATGAAGCACCAGACAAACTATCTTGAAAACAATGAACAAGCAAGTCATCGTTATCAATATAGGATGCCATCTTCCTGCAGTACATAGTGATATAACTATGCGGGCATCTCAAACCTTTATACTTTGGCAGCTCAAGTACCTTGAATTTCTGCGGCAGCACAACATTCGAAACCAAACACAAATCCTTGGCCTCCATGCCAAAAGCAGAAAACCCTTCAATAACTCTGATACGGTCTTCCAACAACTTGTAGTCAGCATGTCTACTTTGATTAGTGGGCCTGACAAGAATCTGAGGATTTGGCAGCTGAGATGCGGCGGGAGCATGCAATGGAGGAGCAGCAAACTGAGAAGGATACACCAAACCCAGATTAACAATCTGGCCAGCATTCTGACCCATCTGAACACCAAACAGATAATTCAGAGGAGGTATCACAGCAGCTGAGGAAGATGCCCCAGGATAGAACATTCCAGGATGAACATTCTAACCAGCAGTTTGAGCAGCTTGAGATGAAACTGGAACATGAATAGGAGGACCCCTATACACATGCTCTTCTTCATCAGGGATTTCAATGTCAGCCAACCCGGAAGTTTGACGAGTCTGAACCTGAAGATTCTCAGGATCATCATTCTCCACTGGAGGTGGAATTGGAGTAGGCATACCCCACGGATATGCAGCAGCATTCCCATTAGGTATGGGCGCAACAAAAGACTGATATGGTACGAAGGCACTACCATTGTTTGCAATTTGAGGAGTGTAATTCGGAGGCATGCCCCAAGGAAAACCAGCGGGCATCTTGTTCAAACCAAATTGAGGATTTATCGGATGAACAACCGACTAATTCACAGGCTCAACTGGCACTTCAACAATGGCAGGAGAATGAACAACAGCAGGAGTAGTTGTAACAACAGGAGAAGTGATCATAACAGGAGTGACAACGGTTGCATCAGTAGCAGTAGCAACAATAGTGGCAGCAGCAGCGGCATCCCTCTGAGTGCGAAGGAGTTCCATAATGACATCCATGTTCGTCTGAAACTGATCCATCCCCCCTTGGAATTGAGCCAGAGTTTCCTTATAAGTAGCATTCACAGCTTCGAAATCAGCCATGATTCTGGATTTGTTTGAGCGAGTAAAATACCGATGTCGATTCGTCGTCTTGCTACAAGGAAGGCAGACAAGGATGAGCAATGGTTTTGGATAAAGGGACGTGCATATGTGTGCAAATGATTGTATGATATGCATGCAAAAATAAAGTTTTTAAATTCCAGGAATTCTTAAACTTATCTGTGTTGACAATAATCATAAAGCATAAAAGGAAAGGTACGAAAGATAAGATTGGCAAACAAATTCATTCATTCATTCAATAATAAAGGAAAGAAGTACGAGTCAAGTAAACATCAAATATCTGCCTTTTGGGCTACAATAAAATCTGCATGGATTCTATCAAATACCACCCTACAAACAGACAAGAAGTGGAAAACAACCCAAGGAAGCTGGTATGGCAATACATCATTATATGCATCCCTCAACAACCCAGGTAGGTCCTGCAATGCATGCTCAGCAAATCTGGCTAGACGGCCATGTCTCTCACTCCAATACTTCGCATCCTTCATGAGGTTGCGCAACAAAGAATGATTAGGTCCCTGAAGCATATCCTGAAGAAAAGCCTCTTTCTGATCAAGGAGGTTTTGCAGATGACGTCTTTGATGCTCCCCATAAGTGCTCTTTGTGTTGAGCTGACTAATCTGCTCTTGACTCTGATGTGCTTCATCCTGCAGCTTCTGAATCTCACCGAAGACTTTGTCGAGCTGGGCTTGACACTAGGAAAAGTCCTTTTCTAACTGGTTAGCACGGTCTTGCTCACTTTGCCACTTTGTCTTGTACTCGGATAACTTCCCTCGAAGCTCTTCAAGTTGCTTTTTGTAGTTCAACTCATCCTTGTAGGCTTGATACTGAATATCGGTGAGTTGTCTCTTTTTTGAAGCAAGTCCCTCATAGGTGCTCTTCAAAGCATCACCCACTTTCCTACGCTTATTCTGTTCAACCTCCACCTCTTTGAGCATGCACTCGCACTTCTGACGGAGCTCAATCTGTAGGTTATCCTTCTCGAAAGTGACTCTATCAAGGTTGAGATGAAGATCATTATTCTGCTTCTTCAACTTCTCAATAGTTAGCTTGAGTTGATCGACTTCAGATGGAGGAACAATGGAAAGTTTAGGAGGCTTGGCATTCATGGAAGGCTCGGGAGAAATTGGTAACAAGATCTCTTTGACGCGTTCTTTGACCCAAAGTGTGTAAGCTTCCTTGGCTACGCAATTCTTCTTACCCAAATCGGCTCTTCCTTCGGAGTGAATCTGAGTCCAAGCAACACTAAACCTCTTCAGCAAACCCATGTCATCAACCCCTTCATGAAAGATGAACTCTACCACTACCTCAGGATCTGGCTTAGCAACCATAGGATATCCCAACTGTTAGAAGGCGAGTCTCGGATTGTAGTTAATTCCACCCTTTGTACCCAAGAGAGGCACATTGGAGAATTTCCCACAAGGAAGAATGATCTTAATATCGTCGAAGATTCGTGAATACCAAGAAATGTCATCAGCAGTAAGAGACATGATTCGTTGAGACCACTTGAGATTACCCTTATTCTCAACAAAGAGACCCTTTTGTGGAAGATGAGACATGAACCATCGGTACAACAGAGGAGCACAATAGATAATGGTTCCCTTCTTCTTTTCATTCCTTGAATGAATAGAATGGTAAGTATCAGCAAGAAGTGTCGGAACAGGGTCCTTGGACAAGAAGATACTGATGGCAGCTTGATCTACGAAATCCTCCATCTTCGAAAACAAGACAATCCCATATATCAACAAAGCAAGAACGACGTTGAAAGCCTTCCAGTTTCCATCCTTAGCAAAAAAAGCGGCCTTGTCAACCAAGAACTTCGAAGCAAACCCTCGAATACCTTTCCCTTTGGTCTTAAGATTATCCTCCACATCCTTTTTACTAATGAAAAGGGCATCAGCAATAAGAGGAAACTTCGGACAACCACTGGTGTAAACATAAGGAACCTGCTTCTTGATATCAACCCTAAGAATATAAGCATACTCCTCGAGTGTAGGTGCTAGCTGATAATCCTGAAATGTGAAGCACCTATATGGCAGATCATAGAATTAAACCAGAGTATGAATGGCGGTGATGTTCACTTCAGTATTGAGGATGGACAACAGATTACCATAAGTATCCCTGAAAATCCCTATGTTATCTTCAACCACACGGGATGCTAGACCTCTCAAAATACCCAGCTTAGGCTCCACAAACTTGTAGCTAAAAATGCCTTGGCAACCAGTACTCATCTCTATGATAATGCCAACAAAGAATAAGTCTTCGAATACCTAGAAATGCACATGCAAAAATTAATTTACATGATGAAATGATATGCAACACAAGCAACAGGAAGCCAACACTGTCTGAATAATCAAATCTGAACAATCCGGACATCTGCATATAATTCTGTGTCGGTGCCACATAGTCTGCTGTGTGTGCATAATCTAGCGTGTGTGAGAGTACAAAGGTATGAAGTGGGTTGGTTTCCTGCAAAAACCTATCCCGCTCACAGGTGTGATCTAGACACAACAAGGTGGTCCCTAAAATGGTCGCCCAAACCATAGGACTCAGAGTGAAAACACTCCGCCGTAGTGAACTCTCACAGGACGGAAGTATTCTCAAGCAAATCACGATCTGGGATGTGGCTCTCGTAGTAACCCAAAGCGCGAAATGTAGGCCTCACGACTATCCACGTTCTAGCCTATGTGTATGCTAAGCCCGGTGTTAGGACTTTTCTCTCCAATAATATCTACCCATCCCAACAACAGCAGAATATAGCAGATATCCAGAATATGCAGCATATGAATATTCAAAGTAGTAAAGAAATGCAGTAAATACCCATAAAGCTAAACAAAGCATAAAGATAAAGCTAGTAAAGTGCAAAAGATAAACACCAAAACAAGCAAGAAAACAAACAAAACTAGGAGAGATCCCTACCTGCAAGCGCAAGGACTCCCCAGCAGAGTCGCCAGCTGAAGATGGCTGGTTTATACCTGAGTGAATCGCACACTGAAAGATAACAGAGAGTCGCCACCCAACTTTATATAGTCCCAAAGGATAGGGAAAATATCGATAAAACCCAAGGGGAAGAGAAACGAGAACCATTTCACTTGCTTCTAGGCTTGGATGGGTTATCTATCTAAAGGCTTCTAGCTAAAATAAGAGAGAGAGAGAGAGAGAGAGAGAGAGAGAGAGAGAGAGAGAGAAAGAAAGAGAGTGCTCGTGGAGGATTGGGGCCCTCGTGCCTACATACCCTCATAGTGCAATGAGGAAATCAGAGCACCGTAGTTCATGGGAACCAGGGAAAAGAAAGGAGAATGGAAGAAGGTGGAAGGGTGGAAGTGTGCTCTCCAAGATCATCGCGATCTCGTGCCTACATATCATACATTCGAATAAATGTAGAATCAGAGCTTCCGTAGTTCTTGGAACTAAGACAGAAAAGGAAAAAGAAAGGAAAGGAAAGTGGTGTCAAAACCAAGAGCAAAAGAGATAGAGAAAGATCCACTGGGGATAACAAAAGAATTGGTGTCGAAACCAAGAAAGGAATGCAAAGGAAAAGAAAATAGTTGTGTTGAGGATAAAATGCAATAGTGGTGTCAAAACCGAGAAAATAAGGGAATAAAAGGTATAGAAGAAACCCCACTGGGGAGGTAAAAGAACAAAGGATTGTGCTGGGGACCAGAAGGTGGCAACCCTACTGGGGAACAAACAAGGGTGATGGTGTTGAAACCGAAAGAAAAATGGGTTCGATGTATTAACTAACTGGCAGTGGTTAACCGAAGAGAGAGAGAGAGTAAGACTTTGTGGGGAAAAGGTTTTAACAGATAGACTATGGTCAACCAAAAGAACGGGTGTAGAACCGAATGAAGGTTGTAACCCAAAGAACGGTTGTGGGACCAAGAGAAGGTCGTGACCCAAAGGACGGGTGTGGGACCAAGCGAAGGTCATGACCCAAAGGACGGGTGTGGGACCAAGCGAAGGTCGTGACCCACAGAACTGCCGATACCGACTGAAAAAACAGTACTTGATCAACAAAAGGGGTATGGAACCAAGAGAAGGCTACTAACCCAAAGGTGCAAGTATTCGAACCAAGAAAAGGTTGCCAACTGCTGGGGATTCGGTTTTAATAGAAGAACTATGATTAACCGAGAAGTAAACGAGTGATTAACCAAGAGAAGGTGATTAACTCAAAAGGCTCAGTATTTTAACAGACATACAGTGGTTAACTGAAAAAATGGGTGATTAACCAAGAGAAGGTGATTAACCCAAAAGGCTTAGTATTTTAACAGACAGACTATGGTTAACTGAGGAGAAGTGCAAACATTGGTGTTTTAACTGACAAGCAGTGGTTAACCAAACAAAGGGAGAAGAACCAAGAGAAGGTTGCGAACTCCGCAGGAGTTACGGTTGTAACAGGAATACTGTGTTTAACCGAAGTAGAAGGAATTGAGACTCTTCAGGGGGATCAAAAGACGATGATTGACCACAAGAAAAGAACAGGGTATTGAAACAAAGAGTGCTTTCTACCCAAAGGGGCAATGATCTTAACCAAGAAGGTAATCGACCCAAAAGAGCGAGAGATTGAAAGAGATAGGAGTGATCAAGGATCGACTCGACTGGGGAAGAAGGTACACTACCGCCTGGAGATAGAGGTGACTAAGCCAAGAACAGGGTCATTCGTCTCCTACCTAAAGTAGTCAGAATGAGAGTAGGAATTCTCCCTTCTGATTCCTTCTTTAACACACAGGGTGTAGTGCAGAAGTTGAAACAGACAGCATAACAGCTCCAAGTTGTACCGTGCTCCGGCGTCGCGCGAAAATCCAACTTTGCCGGGGACCAAGAGAAAGCAAGTTCTAAAGGAAGCCTAAAGAGAAGTGCCACAGGGAGAGATCAATAATCGAAATGAGGTTTCAATTGATTAATCAAAAGGGAGGAGCCTGCTAATGATTTTCCAAATGAATGGAAAATTATTAAAGCAACAAGATGTATTATTGATTGTACAAGATTAAGCTTATTCTTTTGAGAATAAACCTAATGCAAGGCAAGGAGAGAAAATACAGAACAGTGCCAAATGATACACCAAAACATGTAGCATGTGATAAAAAAAAATGCAAGAAAGCATGTATTCACATAATGCGAAGAATATGAACAATTTGAGTAATCGAAAGTGTGCAACAAAAGTTCATGAATAAGCTTCAAACAGAAGTTAAATGACACTTAAAACATCCATAAAAATCAAGCATATCAATCCATGGAAGTTAGAGGAAGAAAGCATGGCAAACACATTTGAAAAAGCATGAAAATGGCCTTCTGTTACAGTGGTAACAGGTTACTCACCATAGGGTAACCGGTTACTTGCTTGAAAATTGCGTTTTTTGGTGAAAAATACACTGAGTAACTGGTTACTCACCATATGGTAACCGGTTACCACTGTGACAGTGGCAAAAATAGTTGTTGAAAAAGCACTTTTAGCCTTTAAATCATTTATTTAAACTACCACATGCTAAGGTATAGATTTGTGCACGAAAATCAAGCTTGAAAACAGCAAATAAGTAGTGGTGAAATCAATTAACACATCAAGATCATGGATCAAATAATGCAAAATCAAATTTCACAAAGAAAGTATCGAAACTACATCGCGAATGATACGAAAACGTTCGAAACAGAAAAATGAGAGAGATCTACCAACCTACAAGCCAGAGATTTGGCTTGGTGATTGTTGCAAAGAGATCTTGATGAAGATAATCAAGGAAAACCAGAGGAATCTTCAATTATAACTGAAATGTATCGAAACCGAGCAAATTGCGATGAAGCTCCGAAATACGAATTCGAACCGTTGAATCTTGAAGTTAACACTTGAGATGAATCCAAAAGCCAATAGAATTCCATAAACTCAAGTATAAATTGCATTGTGATGAAGGTTATGCTCAAGAAATAATCACTTCCAATGTAGAAGTGATTAATCTTCAATGGAGAAGAGTTATGGTGAGGTTTGGGAAGGAAATTGAGATGAATATGAAGAAGTTGCAGAAAAAATCCAAAGAGAATGTGAAAGAATTTAGAGTGAAATGTGGGAGATTTGTGTGAAATGGTTGAGAGTGATTGGTCCCCTTGAAAAATGAGTGAAGCTTTGTTTATATAGACTTTTGGTTTGGAGTGTGACAGGTTTGGAATTTGGTTTGGACTTAGCTTTGGGTGGTTTGGAACTAGGCCAAGAGTTAGTTACACTTGACTCACTGAGTCAAGCGGTTAACTCGGTTAGTTAGGATCAACTCGATAACAATCCCAATGTAAACTCCAACATCCAAAGGTTGACAAGCTTGGAAATCAAGGAACATGGTGCACTTAATTTAGAGTGAAGCATTGGAATAAATGCACTTGGAATGTCTTGCATAGTCTTGAAATGTCTAGAGATGTCTAGAATGTTCCACACACTGCTAGAACACTGTAGAACCAAAGACCAAAGAGTGTGCATAGCTGCTGTCCCAAAAATGCAGCAGGAACTGTAAATTTTTACAGAGTAACCGGTTACTCACCATAGGATAATCGGTT
The DNA here is from genome assembly GCA_022829125.1 of Lathyrus tuberosus. Classification (NCBI taxonomy): domain Eukaryota; kingdom Viridiplantae; phylum Streptophyta; class Magnoliopsida; order Fabales; family Fabaceae; genus Lathyrus; species Lathyrus tuberosus. The sequence goes on along the minus strand of JALAZF010000062.1, from coordinate 14,106,383 downwards.
ACTTCAGCTAATTTTTCCCAAATTTGCTTGGGAAATGATACTTAAGTCCCGGTTTCGATTTTCCACCTCTTGTTTTGATTAGTAAACATGGAAATCTTTATTTTGAGCTTGATTTGATGGTGTAATGACTTTGTGAGGATGCGATTAATCGGGCCAAAAAACCTGAAAATCCTGCAACAAGAAACACATAGAGAAAAGTGCATATGCATGTGCTAGTGATGTGAATGTTCGTGCTTATGCAAAAGGCAAAAGAGGGAGGTTAAATTTCAGGTTACGACAGCTGCCCCTATTTAATCCTCTTGGACCTGAATGTACGAATTGCACTAGCTTTTCAATGATTCGAGGTAGAAGGGGATTAAATAAAAAAGTAGCTCTAAAATTTGGCCGACGACAACAAAAGAAGAGGTGCAAGTGTAAAGGGTGTTTGAAGCTTGGCTGAATATCTGCTGAGGAGATGAATCAGGCCAAAAGAAAGGAGCATGTTTGATGCATATGCCATGTATGCGATCTACATGATGCTTGATATCATGCAATGCAAAGGTGCGGGTTAAGGTAATGTGCGACGAATTAGACAAAGAATGTAGCAATACGAACTCGCCATCCTTGGTCGGGGAGAGAACCCGCAGATGAAGACCAAACCTGCTGGGAAAGGGCCCTCAAAGGGTGATAACTCTACTGCAGAAAACCCAAAAATGGTGAAGACTCCGCTGAGGGAAGAAACTGAGAAGTCTCAAATCTCCAAACCATCACCATCGACATCTGTTGCAGGGAATTACAAGGCTCGGAGGATCTTCTCTGCTTGGGGAAGATGAGGAACCAAATTATACAGCTGCTGGTGTATGACAAATCGACACGCTGGGGGTGATGCACGACCCGTGCTGGGGAAAAGAACAACCATGTCTCTTCTCGGGGTACATCATGGCAACTTTACTGGAGACATTATGGATCTGCTGGGGAAATGGATGGCAATCAACCCTTCCTGAGAACCACAATGGAGATTGTTGGGGAAATGATGAATCTGCTGATGAACAGCTGAGGAAACAACAACTTCTTCAAAGAACCATCACATTGTCGGTCGGGCGTTAGGCTTACCAATGGATATTACTGATTATCCTGCAGGAATTACCAGTAAATATGCAATACATAATGCTTTCTTGATTGATTTAGCTTTTTATTGTTCTCAATGTTTTATAGTATTATGTGATCACAAATAATTGTTTATTTTGCAAACAAAATACTGGAATGAAAACAATTGAGATAACAAATGATGCATTTTTATTGAATGTGAAAATAATGTGCATAAGATGTGTACAAGGATGCAAAAATCCTTGATGAGGAAATTTTCAATAAAATTGAAAACCAAGTATAAATGGCAAAGGGAAATTATGTTTTGCATTGATTACAACATTGACAACCATCCACTTGAAGTCTAGGTTCCAACGCCTTGCACCAGTTGATGACGATTTGACTGCTCTGTTACCGTCTGAGGTCTAGCTATGACGAAAAGAGGCTCAAGGTTTCACAATCAATGCCTTTATCCCTAATTTTTGCCTGGACATGTATTCATTTTTTTCGTCCACCGGGATACCCATTTTTGCCTAAGTCGCCCTTTCGGGTTTTCAACTTAGCGGGACATCCCTCATTAGACATAATTCTACGTATTAGATTTCCATACCTCGCCATCAATAAACCATGCCACATCACTTGTTTTTCCGTAATTATTCTCCAAATCCATTTAATAAGGAGCGATATGTTGAAAGCGCCGACATCTTTAATCCCAATACCACCTAATTCCAACAGTTTACACACGGTTTTCCAGCTGATGAGTGCTTGTCCTTGCCTATTTGCCATGACAGACCAAAGGAACCTTCATTGGATGGATGTGATTTTATGCGCAACCTTAACTGAAAATTTGAAGAAGGAAACGTAATGGATATGCAGTTGGACAATACAAATTTCAACAGTGTAACCCTCCCACCGATTGATAGTAATCTACCCCTCCAAATCGACAAACGAGATTAGTGGTCATCGATAGCCGGTTTCCAAAAAGAAATACTCCTATGATTTCCTCCGACAGTAAGGCCAAGGAATTTGAAAGGAAATGATTTTCTTTCACAAGCTAAGAAACAGGCTGCCGCATCCATAAAAGAATCTTCGACTACAATCCAATACAATAAGCTTTTGGAAGCGTTTATTTTCATCACCGAAATCAAATCGAAACCTCTTAGAATAACCTTCAAACCCCATATATTGGACCAAGATGCGTCACATACAAGGATAGTGTCGTCTGCAAATAGCAACAGGTTGTGGGTGACATCTACAGTAATTCTAAACCCACTTAGAATTTCTAACCTTGCTGCCTTATTTACCATGACAGCAAGATCTTCTGCCATTATAACAAAAAGGAATGACGACAAATGATCTTCCTGCCTAAGACCTCTTGAAACTGTGAAATCTTGAGTTGTACTACCATTAATTAACACAGACATGAAGCTAGAACAAACCCCTCCTTTGATCCAATCCAACCATTTCATGCCAAAGCCCATTGACAAAAAAACATGCTCAAGAAAATCCCAATCTACGCAATCAAAAGCCTTAGCAAAATCCACTTTGAACATAATGCAATGTCTTTTGTTTCTTTTAGAAAAATTAACCAATTCGTTTGCCATAAGAACCCCATCCAATAACTGTCTACCCGGAACAAAAGCCATTTTTGAAACAGAGATAAGCTTATCAATAACATTACCTAATCGAGCAACCAAGATCTTGGAGATCACCTTATAGATACAACCAATGTGGCTAATTGGGCAAAAATCATCCATTCCTTGGGGGCTCTCTACCTTTGGGATCAGTGCAGTAAAGGAAGAGAGTATCGCTTTTGGAAGTTTGGATGAAGCATGAAATTCTCGGATATAATAGAACACATCATTGCCAATAATCTCCTAGCAATGCTTGAGAAAATTAAGGTTTAATCCGTCCGTCCCCGGGCTTTTCTCCCCGTCACAATTAAACACAACATCTTGAACCTCCTCATACAAAAATGCTTCCTCTAGTTTCAGAATTTCTGCACCAGTATGTTTTAAAATATCAGACAAATCTAAATGTGCTTTTAGGATGGAAACCTTTAAGAATCTGTCCGTGAAATGATCCGTGAAAGCATTCTTAATCGAATCAACATCTTCAAATTGTGTATGGCCCACCTTTAAAGTTGCAATTGTATTCCTCCTTGTTCTGCATTTCAACATTGAATGGAAGAACCTACTATTTAAATCACTTTCCTTCACCCATTTTGTTTGAGACTTCTGTTTTATTATGCTTTCCTTCAAAATCAAATTGTTCCAAATAGCCTCACTAGCATTGCTTCTCTTGGCCAACAACTCAGATAAAATTAATTGACCATCCATGAACAAATCTGCCTTAATTTCATTTAACGTTTGAATCCCTTCATCAATCCTCATGTCCACCCATCCTAAGACCTCCCGGTTCCACCACCTTAATCTAGACCTTAAAGCTTTAAGTCTCTTGGTCAGAACTATTGCAGCATTCGCTCCAAACTGAAACGATTTCCAATCCTTCTTCACAAAATCCAGAAAATCCGGATGTTCAAACAACAATTGAAGACCTTAAAAGGTTTAGGCCCCCAATTAACCAAGTTAGCACGAATCTATACCGGCTTATGATCTGAAATGTCTCGATCTCCTACCTTTTGAGCCACCACACTCCAAATATTAGTGAGATTTTTAGACAACAACAACCTATTAATTCTACTACAATAGCTGCCATTTGATTTAAACTAAGTGAATCTATCTCAGATTACGGGTAAATCCACTAAATCCATTGCTTCAATAAAAGTTGAGAATTCCTCCATTTTCGTATTGATAATTGTCCCCTTACTCCTTCTTTCATCAGGTGACTTAATCGAATTGAAATCACCACCGACTAACCATTATTCAGAGGGAGATTTACTTTTCAAATTTATAAGTTCACTCCACATAATATGTTTCTCCGTAATACTGCACTTCGCATAATTATTTATGAAGTAACAGTATGTTCCTTTCAAATTAGCAAAAATCCCTAGAAATCCATTACCTCTAAAGCTATAGATTGGGTATATTGCTCCCTCTTCCTGATTGTAATTATTCCACCAGATTGACCAAGAGAATTTACTGCATACCACTCACAATCATCACTACCCCATAAGCTATGCACTAGTTTATTATATGTAACCTAACATTTCAACTCTTGAATGAAGCAAAGATCGACATTACCAGCCATAATTAACTGCTTGACCCTGCATCTCTTCAAATAATTCTCATTTCCTCGAATATTGTATGAAACGATATTCATGGAACCCGGTTATCAGCCACCCTCATCTCATCAAAATCAATTTTGTCCCTTTTCTCCATGTCCCTAATTAAGCCTTCAAATAATCTGTCATCTTCATCGCCATCAATTTCCATCTCCTTAATAGTTTGCCAAATTTTATCTGGGACATCTTCCATTGATTTTTTGAATCTGGAATTTCCTTGGTTGACATCGGAATCACCAATAGAATCGCAACACAAAATGGAACCCCATGAATACTTGGAATTGGAATCTTCTACCACCTGAGTAGACTTGCACAAATTGGAGGAAGGAGCCCCATGAACACTTGAAAATGGTGGCTTATTGTTGGAATGTAACAACCATGTGTAATAGGATGGGGATAATGAAATTTTGAGATTACAGTAAATGTCATTGAACAATTTCTTCTTCTTTTGTTTAGATCTAATGCATAATTTGGCCAGCCCAAGTGGGGAGCAAGAAATATGAACAAACACATTGGTACCCAAGTGTCATACCCTAAATTTTGACCCTAAGACTTCACATCATTGTGCAAATTATCACTACAATATGGATTTACCTTTATGCATCACTGATCCTCTCAAATATCGTTGAATGTTCACTCAAGACAAAAATTAGGGTTTTGAGCCTCTCAAAGGATTCAGGCAAAGGATCAATCAAGAATTGACATGATATTCAACTTATCAAGCCTCTCAATCATCCATAGAGGTCAATAGATCCTCAACATCAAGAATCAAACACAAGATTGCATCATTTCAAGTTGATCAAGCCTCAAGATCATCAGTGTCACCAAATTAGGGTTTTGGTCGACCAAGGCTTCCAGAGGGAAATTTTCGTCTGGGCATGAGCCAAGACCTTAAGATATGTTGCAAGGACCTCAAATACATCATATTAGTCCAGTCATATGATTGGATTGGTTCAAATAACTTGATTCATAAACAATGCAAAAATTCAAATCCATCCTAGCCACAAACTAGGGTTTTGATGAAAAGTCAACCATACCTTTGACTTTTGAGCAAGGCATGATCTTAAATCTTGGGACATGATTCAAGAAGCTCAAAAGAACCTCATGAGTCCATTCATAAGTTCAAAATTTCCTCAAAGGATTCATCTATCAAAAATCAGGAATTATGGTTTCTTTACACAAAATTCATCTGAGACCCAAAGTCAAAGTTTAACTTTTTGGCCAAAAATGTTCATCATGAACCATTATACAAGAAAACATCATCCATTGTTCTATTTGAACAAGAGTTGATCAAGAAATCATGGTTACTTTTAAAAAGGGCAATGTTGAGAAATTGAAAATTTCACTAAGTTATGGAAAAACATGTTTTTTTCCTAACTTCCAAATAGGGGTGGAAATAGGCTAGGCTAGGCTAGGCTTTATAAGGCCTGGGACTTGCCCACAATAAACTTAAAAGGCCTGAGCCTAGCCTATGGCCTATTATAGGCTCCCTTTTTTGGCCTGACCTAGCCTTTTTAAAAGCCTGGCTTGGCCTGAAAGCCTATTTACAAGCCTTATTCTCATTATGGCTCTCAATTATTCCATATTACTTAAGAAGCTTTATAGGTTGACCTATATATACATATATAGGCCGACCTATTTAGCCTTTGTTCTAATATATATGCATATATAGGTCAATATATGTATCCTTTTTTTCTAATATATATGCATATATAGGACAGCCTATTTAGCATATTTTTAATATATATGAAAATATAGGCTGGCCTATAAGGCTTCATAGGCTTTTTTAATAGCCTAAGTCTGGCCTATTTAATTATATAGGCTTTTAAAAAAGCCTAAGCCTGGCCTTTTTATTAAAAAAGCTTGGCCTGACTTGGCCTTAAGTAGGCTAGGCTATAGGCACCTGTAGGCCGGCCTAGCCTATTCCCACCCCTATTTCGAAAGGCCATAACTTGTGGTACAAGCAACCATTTTTTACCCTCCAAAGCTCAAATGATAGCTCTTCTTCCTAAAACAAGATTGTTGAGCTGAACCATCCCCAAAAAATGCATAGATTTTGAGTTATAAGGCCATGAAGTTAGGGTTTCATGATGTTTTGAACTTTGACACTTAGAATTTTTTAGGCAGAATCTGTTTCATGTTTTGGCCAACTTTGAAGACATTTTTCACCATGATCCAAGAAGATTCAAGACCAAATGTAAACATCAATGTTGTAGTAAATCATATCAGATTTCTAAAGAGTACAAGAGCATCCATTAATTCAACTTGAGCAAGAAGTTATGAACCTCACAACATGCCTTGCTCATGCTGATTTTCATGACAGATTTTGTACATTACTTTTAGCACACGATTTTGGAGTCCAAATTTGGTGACTATGCAAGACTAATCCTCATCTAATTCAACAAGAATCTTAGCAAATCATGAAGAACCTGCAAACTTGGGCCCTAAGTCAAGGATTTATCTCTAAGCATGTGAAAATTCATCATTACAAAAGTCTTGAATTTCAATTTTGGCATTTGGCATTTATATGATGCATAGAGGTGGCATGAATCAAGCACAAACCAGTCAAGACATATCCAAGAGAAAGAAGACTTCAAACCTACAAAAACTGATGGGAGTCAATGCATAGCTATGCTAGGAGGAGACTTTGGCCACATGACAAAATCCATTGGATAATAGAGTGATCCTTCATCCATACACTATTCCTCCCAAAACTAACTTGTTGTTCTATAAATAGGAGTTGTTTCTGATCGTTTCAAACACACCAAAAGAACATCACAACTTGTTTTATCATTTCTCATCCTTGCTCAAAAATTCAAAGTTCTAAGTGAGGGAGAATTTGAATTTCTCAAACCAGAGCAATTCGATCCAAACCAATGATCCAAACACCTCAAATACATCGTATATGAGTGATCCAAACACTTAAACATCATCTGTAACATCAAAATCATCAAGATCATAGTTCATCCCAAGCAAGTTGCAGTTGGATTCGAGCCCATCAATCCAGAAGGTTTCAATCCATTCCAACCACATCAACACATTTCTTGAGGTCTAGGGAAGCTATCCAAGTCATCATTTCACATCTATAACACCTACAACTGAGTATTTGATTTCCTCTTGCACAGGTAAGCCTGAACTTCTCAAACTCCATGAATCATGCATCATAAATGTTGTTTCAAGTTACCAACATGTTTCTGGATGTTCATAGATTATTAAGCCTCAATCAATGGCTAGTTATCATTCGTGTATGAAATTTCATATTAGTTTTTGCAAATTCTAGGGTTTATGCTTTCATGCTTGATAACTCACTCCACACTAAAAAGAAATGAAATTAATTACCACCATTGAATTCCTTGTTTAAAAACGAACAACTTTCATGTTTACATCGTCCAATTTCATTACGTATTGAGTGAGATAGCATGAATTTGCAAATTCTGACTCAAGGTTGAAGATGAAGTTCTTCGCGCGAAAAATTTGAATTTGCCACATAGTTATCATATATTATGTGTTGGTTGTGATTCATTATCACCAGCAGACGCTGACTCAGTTGATAAGGGTGTGTTTTGCTTGTGTGAGAGTGAGAGGTCGTGGGTTCAATCCCCACCTATGACAAATTTTTATCACTTTTCCAATTTTCACATATTTTCATATTTTTCTTAATTATTTTCAAAAATTAATTTCTACATTCAATTTTAATTATTTTCAAATGATTTTTTAAACAAATATTCAATTAATTTCTATATTCAATTTTAATTATTTTCAAATGATTTTCCAATTTTATGATATATTTTTTAATATATTAAAAAATATTATTTTTAATTGTTTTAAATGTTTTAAAATAATTTCAAATATTGATTTCTCCTACCAAATTAATTATTTTTAATCCAAATGTTCACACTTATCATTTAAATACCCAATTATTTTAAACCACAAAAAATCACAAAAATAATATCTTATTTTGATATATTTTAATTAGGTTGAAAAATGTTATTATTTTTTAAAATTGTTTTAATACCTTTAAAATAATTTATTTTCTTGATTTTTCTTAAAACTAATTGATTTCAAATATTCATGTGAATAAAACATCTTTTTATAAACCTAAAGCATTGTTCATAACATGATTAATGGATTCATTTGATAAGTTAAACCATTTTTAATTGATTTTCTTTTAAAAGAATCTTTAAAATGAAATTAGGGTTTTCACCTTGATTCAACATTTTCAAACTTCATTTCAATGATCTTGGGCCTCTATTATAGTGTAAGACTCAACCCTTTCTATAAATAAACCAATCTCTGGGCCTCTGCTATAGTATAAGTCCCATTGCATTTTTCAAAATAACGGTGCGATCACTGTTTTCATAACAATTGGGCCTCTGTTAGGAGTGTAATTCTCATCCCTCTGTATATATAAAAATACAAATGATCTTGGGCTTCTATTAGAGTGTAAGATCCAACACCCCCTTTGTAAATAGAAAATCTTTTAGCCTCATTCATCCTGGGCTTTGTACAGGATGCAAATAATCTTAGGCCTCTATCCAGAGTGTAAGACCCAACACCTTTCTTCTCTCCCTCATCTTTTCAAAATCAAAGTCATCGTCAAATTCAAATTCAAATTTAAATCATCTCCTCCTATCAAAACTTTCTTCAATTTCTCAGAACCCTAATTCATTCAATCAATCAATCTTAAGTCATTCAATCAATCACAATACACTTGGGCATCTGTCAAGAATGTAAGGCCCACCACCTTTCTCAATTCAATTCATACTTGTTAATATACTTGTTTATATCTTGATAAGTTTCTCTTAGCATTTAAGTCATCCTCAGTGTAGACATAGGTCAAACAATAGGATCCCTTCACTCACTACAACTTAGTTCAAACCACTAGTTCCCTCTTCTACACAGGGAATTTCCCCAGTACAGTTAGCATTCTCTTGGGCTTTATCCAAGCATCATTCCCTACTCTTGGGAATCATACAAAGAATCTCCCCAGCAAGATAGGCTTCTCTTGGGCTTCATACAAGGAGACTTGAGAAGTCTCACTCAATCCTCTAGCCTCCTCTTGGGCTTTTGATCGGAAAAATAACAAGTGTACTATTCTGCCAATGTAGTAATAAAAAGGGAATTTTCCCAAATGTCGATCTCAAGGACTGCTTGACGATATAGAGTTCTGGTTTTATTTTAGTTAAACAAAAGCTTAGGGGGTTTTGGTTTTGGTTTTGCAAAGTGAAAAATAATTGCGAATAAAATAAAGAAAGTACGGGAACGGTTAAAACAGATATAAGTATCATGCTAGGGAAGATATATGATCTGAATCAGTAACAACTATGAATTAACACTACAACAGCTTATTTTAACTAATTAATTACCAGTTCTTAAGGGTGTTTACTCCTAAGTCCTTAGTGAGAAAACCTTTAATCATCCAACCTAATTCCTATGTCCATAGAGAATTACAATTGAAATTAAGCAATCAATTATCAAGAATATTCTGGTTTCTATAGGGTATCCCTAGTTCTAGGTGATATCTACTATAAAATAATCTCAAGCAAAGCATTAACAACGGCGGTCCCGCCTAATCGTTAACCGTAAATCAAACCCGTTTGTCCAACAAGGCAAGCATTAAGAACAGCAAAAGATTAAATCAAAAAGAGATTGTCATTTCAATAATAATATTAGAGTCATTACATAATCAAATCAGGGACACCCCCTAGCAATGGGGGTTTAGCTACTTATAAAAGTAAAGAAAAACATGATAAAAAGTGTTGTCATTACAGAAATCTTAGATGAATAGATCTTCAATCGCAGGAAGCTCTTGAAAATATGAATCCACTGTTGAAATCTGAGTTCTCCAGCCTTCAAAACGTGTATTTTTCCGTCAAGAATCCACCCCCCTTAAAAAAATTGCATGGTGGCTTTAAATACGTCAAATTTGGGCTTTTTCGCACTTCTGGGCCTCCACACGCGTACAGGGGGTGCCATACGCGTATGGGCCATAAGCGTATGGGAGCGTATGGCACGTGTACGGGAGCATATGGGCATGTTCTGTGCGTATCATACGCGTACGGGGGCAGTTAATACATGTATGGGGGCAGGCCATACGTGTATGGGCAGAGAAACAACATTTTCAGCATTTTTTAGCATTTATCAGCATTCGATATGCGTATGAAATGAGACAATACGCATATGAAAAGTGTCGAATCTGCAAAAACTTTGTTCATGAAAGTTGTAGCCCTTGATCTTAGCTTTCATTTTCCACCAGAACCACGTCATTTCGATTTACGATGCTCAAGTTATGATCAAAATACTACACGTCTGTCATGATGAAAAACATGCTGAAAAATAGATTTTTCCAATCTTTCTAAAATTCACCGCGTTCCTTTTCTGACCATATCATTGACTTCATCCGACCTACAAAACACGTTAACCTTACCAAAAAGATCAAAAATACCATAAATTATTAAAACATAGATAAATAGGAAATTAAAGAAACTGACATATAAACCACTCAAACTATATGAAAAATGTAAATAATTCGCATACTATCATCTGTTAAAATGATAATTACTTTAGCAAAATGGTGATTGATCACAACCCCAAACTTAGCTTATTGCTTGTCCTCAAGTAACGTTCTTAATAAAACAGAACATGTCACCCCAAACTTACTATAAAACCAATTCTTACCACAATACTTCTGAAATCTTTCGCACTGGACCCTTTGATGTTGCCTTGGGTTTGCCTTTTTTTTATTCATAGTCAGCAAGCCAGAAACACTTTCACTTGGAAACACTACTTCATCTGTCAGCTTATTTCACACTCTCACCAAGTCTCTCGGGGTTAAAGTGTTATCACGCTCAAATCAAGGTAAGCAATATCAGATCAAATGTTTGAACAAATTCCCAAAATCTTATCAACATGCACAAAACATACACTTTTTGAGGTCTTTGGGTTGTAACGGGGCTTGGGTTAAGGTAGGATATAAAAAGGAAAACAAGAGTTTTTGGTTCAGAGTACGTGATATCATTCGTGTCACCATGTTCATTCATTAGTGCTTTTGTCAGGAATTTTAAAATCCATTCGGTGAGTACATTTTTTTTTTGAAGTAGGAAAAAATTTTCTTCTCCCTTTTGTTTTCTTTTTCACTTTTTTTTTCTTTTTTTTTTCTTTTGGTTCTCTGCACTCACCGTGTTTTACTTTCATCAATTGCATAGCTACCCCAAACTTAAAGGTTGATATTCCAACAGCAACCCCAAACTTAAATTTGAACACAGATCCAAAAACAATAACACATACTCTGAACAGGGTAGGATAATTATGTGGCCAATGGGTTAATAATAACGGGTAATAATAAAACAAAGGATACATGCTCAAATGGGGTAAACGAAGGATAATAATAATAAAGGGATGGCTAGAAAGGCTCTAGGTAATAAACAAAAAAAAGTGCCTCAGTGTGTGTACTCATACAGTTAATATTCAAAAAGAACGTACGTAAACTATGATAGATAAAAGCATACCTGATATCTCTCATGATGATATATGTGTTTGGCTTTTTCTGAACTCACCGGAGTGGTAAAACTGAGAACTTCCATAGTGTCTATTTTTTCAAGGCTCTTTTGCTCCTGGTTCTGATAACCTTATTCAACCAGTGCGTCCAATCATTCACAGAAGTATCAAACAGTTAGGGTGACTTAAGCATAGGACTCTCAAGCATGTTGTGAAAGTGATCAGTATCATCACTATGACCAGTTATCTAATCAAAATAAATCGGTACTGTATGAAAGGAAATCACTAAATTCATTAAAACATGCAAAATACGACGACACAGACAATTAAAAAGATTCAAAATAAAATAAAACTCCCATGGGTTGCCTCCCAGGCAGCGCTTCATTTAACGTCGCATGGCTCGACGAGTCATTCTCTGTCAAGGTGGCATATATGAAACAAAGAACACATCATCCTTTTTCTTTCTTTTGTTTGGTAGCAATCCCATGAACTTGAGGTATGGATGATGTTGCTTCCAAATCATTTTCAGAAGAATTATTGTGAACAAGGCATAAATGGAATCCAATACTTTATCAATTTCTTGTCTTCCATCTGCCTTGTCAAAATAATTTTTAGGGATACTATTTTCTTGAAGATTTCCTTGTTGGATGCCTACATCTTCACAAATTATTACATCTGTATTTTCATCCAACACAAGATCATCTTCAAGTGGCATTTTTTATTCTCCCCCATATTTCTTGTTTACCTCAAATTCTTCTATTTCAAATGCATCTTCCTCGTCTGACGTCATGCCTTGTTCTTCTTCTTTCACACATTCTTCTTCCAACCTGCATTCTCGCCAAATAAAATAATCTGGATAATAGTTAGCTTCCTCACATTCATTCATAAGGATTCTAACCACCCTCCTATAAGCTTTAAAAATTTTAGTAGCCTCTTCCAACGTGATTCCCGAATCAGGCGACCAACATGCAGGAGATACAGGTGGCAATGTATAAAAGATTTCCATAACTACACAACTCAAACTTTATTAGTCGCACAGTATATAAGAATTCATGAAGCAACAAGAATTTGAAATATATTTTTTTAATAATAAAATAAAATAAAAATAACAAATAAAATAAAAATAACAAATAAAATTAAACTAAATTTTAATTGCGGAGCAACAAAATTTTAACTAAAATAGAACGATGAACTCTATAATCTTTGGCAGTCCCCGGCAACGGCGCCAAAAACATGACAGGAAAATAGCAAGTGTACTATTCTGCCAATGTAGTAATTAAAAGGGAATTTCCACGAATGTCGATCTCAAGGACTGCTTGACGATATAGAGTTCTGGTTTTATTTTAGTTAAACAAAAGCTTTGGGGGTTTTGGTTTGGGTTTTGCAAAGTGAAAAATAATTGCGAATAAAATAAAGAAAGTACGGGAACGGTTAAAACAGATATGAGTAGCATGCTAGGGAAGATGTTTGATCTGAATCAGTAACAACCCTGAATTAACACTGCAACAACTTATTTTAACTAATTAATTACCGGTTCTTAAGGGTGTTTACTCCTAAGTCCTTAGTGAGAAAACCTTTAATCATCCAACCTAATTACTATGTCCATAGAGAATTACAATTGAAATTAAGCAATCAATTATCAAGAATATTCCGATTTCTATAGGGTATCCATAGTTCTAGGTGATATCTACTATAAAATAATCTCAAGCAAAGCATTAACAACGGCGGTCCCGCCTAATCGTTAACCGTAAATCAAACCCGTTTATCCGACAAGGCAAGCATTAAGAACAGCAAAAGATTAAATCAAAAAGAGATTGTCATTTCAATAATAATAGTAGAGTCATTACATAATCAAATCAGGGACACCCCCTAGCAATGGGGGTTTAGCTACTCATAAAAGTAAAGAAAAACATGATAAAAAGTGTTGCATTACAGATATCTTAGATGAATATATCTTCAATCGCAGGAAGCTCTTGAAAATATGAATCCACTGTTGAAATATGAGTTCTCCAGCCTTCAAAATGTGTATTTTTCCGTCAAGAATCCGTCCCCCCTTAAAAAAATCGCATGGTGGCTTTAAATACGTCAAATTTGGGCTTTTTCGCACTTCTGGGCCTCCATACGCGTACAGGGGGTGCTATGCGCGTATGGGAGCGTATGGCATGTGTACGGGAGCGTATGGGCATGTTCTGGGTGTATCATACGTGTACGGGGGCAGTTAATACGCGTATGGGGGCAGGCCATACGCGTATGGGCAGAGAAACAACATTTTCAGCATTTTTTCAGCATTCGATACGCGTATGAAATGATACAATACGCGTATGAACAGTGTCGAATCTGCCAAAACATTATTCATGAAAGTTGTAGCCCTTGATTTTAGCTTTCATTTAACGTTGGACCCACGTCGTTTCGATATACGATGCTCAAGTTATGATCAAAATACTACACGCCTGTCATGATGAAAAACATGCTGAAAAATAGATTTTTCCGATCTTTCTAAAATTCGCCGCGTTCCTTTTTTGACCATATCATTGACTTCTTCCAACCTACAAAACACGTTAACCTTCCTAAAAAGATCAAAAATACCATAAATGATTAAAACATAGATAAATACGAAATTAAAGAAACAGACTTATAAACCACTCAAACTATATGAAAAATGTAAATAATTCGCATACTATCATCTGTTAAAATGATAATTACTTTAGCAAAATGGTGACTGATCAGCTTTATCCTAGCATCATAGCTTCCTCTCGGGCTTCATACAAGGACCCTCAGGCTTCCTAAAAGCATAATTCAAGTCATCTATGCCATAAGTCTTTTAGCCTCACCTTCCTGGGCTTTGTACATGATACAAATAAACTCTTTTAGCCTCATTTCATCATGGGCTTTGCACAGGATACAAATAAAATTCCCAAAAGAGTCAGTCAAATCATCAGTATTGAGCTAGTCACTTCAAACTTCCTCAACAGTTATTAGTCTTCTATCAGGCTATCAGTCAGCCTCAATCGTAGGCTTTGTACAAGACAGATAAAAACTCTCATAGTTGAGTCATTTTTCAACTTTTTTAGCTTCAACCTTGGGCTTTAATCAAGGCACTAAATTCAACCCTCCACAGATGAGACTCTGAGTCCTCTCTGTAAGAGGATATCCCTTCTATACATCACATTTCAAATCAAATAATGAAATCAAACTGTTTTACATAAAGGAGGATGTGACATTGCTCTGGATATTTCAAAGTCCAAGTTTAAAGTTTCTTCCCTTATGATAAAACTCATGGAGAAAGATGTGGAATTGCTCTGGATATTTCAAAGTCCAATTTCAAAGCTTCTTCCTTCATGATACTTCACTTTTCCCATAAAGAAAGATGTGGCATTGCTTAGGATGACAAAGATCCAAGTTAAAGCTTTTTCCTCTATGATTTTACTCTTCAGCATTTGTGATGAATATGTAAGATATCACTCTTTAGAGGTGACAAATTCTCGCAGTCAAACTTTTAGCTGCAATCTTGGGCTTTGATCAAGACACAAATACTCTTTTAGCTTCAATCTTGGGCTTTGAACAAGACACCAAACAACTTCCTCCTCCCATAAGATTGCGAAATCTTAGCGATCGCACTAATCAAAACCTTAAGTCAAGTACCGTCCCAAAAACAATAGAAAACCATTAAAACAACAAAAAAAGTTCCTCGACTTTCATAAAGGAGAAACTTTCCCAATTCAACAGTAAAAATATATGCAAATAAAGGTTCCTATAGATTACTATAGATACTCAGGGTGTTAATAGATTCCCTCAGTATCACCAACCCCCGATTCCAGAACTCTTAACATTTATGGGAAAGACATTTGCACGTAGGGTTAGTTCCTTTTAAGCATCATAGGATAAATATTAGAAATTAGAAAGCAGCACTAAATGCGGTAGTGGTCACGTTACAAAACCGGAGCTACACCAGGCCCACAACTTAGTTTACATCCTGAACCCTCAGTGTTACACTTGTCACAACGATTTGGTTACCGACCAAAGTGTTGTCCAAGTTCAAGAAGGGATCTGGTCTTGTCAACGCAAGGTCACTATTAATCACATAAAATGCTTTTGAGTCAACCCCATAATAGTTGGCACTCTTGTTTATATCAATCATGCCAACTTTCACCTTTTTGTGGTTTGGGTCTGACACACGCATGTTCGCCACCCCCACAATCCTTTTTTTCAGATTCTACTCCCAAACATTTGGTAATACCAATCTCATATCGTTGATCCAAGGTACAAGGTATGGCACAATCATATTCATAGTTTTGTTAATAACTTTTTGCAGAATCCCTTGTACCGTCATCATCACTCTCCGCATCCGATGTATTCCATGCACCGACTTCATCATCAGAACTCATTGCCTCCGACGAGCTTGCAATATCACCACCGTTAGGGATAACTAATCTTTTTGGGCCATGCATATCCTTCACCAATTTTATCCTATAGATTTTGTCATTTACTTCCACATTAAAGACTTCATTCAAGTTCATGGAGAACTTTGTTTTGATTTGGAATCTAGCAACATTGAGTTTTTGAAGCTTCTCTATTTCGTCGTCGCAATATAAGGATTCACCAACTAGATTTGAAAGAAAACGAAAGAACTTAGGGTCCCAAACATGGCATGATAATCCGTAACATCTGAGCCAGGTTAGCCTCTCTTTATCAATGTCATCTGGGCTCCAAGGGTGGATATCGGAAAACCATTTGGAAACCCATGACCTATATTCCTTCATCAAAGTGCATAGAACTCCATTCTCAGATTCCTCTAAAAGACAGAGGTTTGCACCTAATGGAGTTGCAATGATACTAAAACACCCAAGTTCATGTAACGTCATTTGCACATTATCAGTTGAATCAGGTTTTAATACCACTCCAATAAAGGCATTGGTGAACCTAACGTAATAATCCTAGTGAATATTAAATTGCAAACAGGCAAACTTAGGTCTTTCTTCTCTATCTTCCTTCTTGAACTTATGGTTACGAAACAACAACTTGGGTTCAAACGATTGAGATTCCTCGTGGGGAATTAGGATAATCTTGGTTTCCTGAGTATACGGGAATCCATGTCTTTTAGGATTCCACCTTCTTTCATCAGTCTTAACTCGTCCCCCATTGTTTGCATCGTTCGTTTGACGCTTCAGATTCATGCCAAAATAATCTCCTCGTTGGAACCTTGGAACGTTGGCATATATTTTCTTTCCTTCGATATGAATACTATCCAATTTTGCAGCCATAGTCCTAATGTTCTGCACCTTTCTAAAACATACGAAACCATATCTTTTACCCCTTTTATCAGCCTTTGGAGGGATGAATACTTCAGACACGAGACCATAATCCTTAAAAACTTCAAAAAGAGCTTTAGCGTCGTAGGTAGTTGGAAACTCTATGAAGAAGAATGAAGGAAATGGTTTACCAGCGTTAATGTCTTTGCCTCTTCTATCTGTCCATACAGATCCTCGTATGTTCTTTTTTAGTCCATTTCGAGGCCAGACCTTCACCCATTCCGTATTCTCATGGTTCGTTGGTCTAAACTGCATTGTAAAAAACCGAGCAAGGAAGAAAACTTAAAGGAAAATTACCACAAGCAAGGGAAAATGAGAAGATTCACAACCATAGAGGTCCCAAATCCGAAGATTCACTACGGCAAAAATGATTTTTGGCAGCACTACAAAGACAACACTTTTCCTAGAAAGCGCTGCTATAAGTTTTATAAAAAAAACACTCAAAAAAGTGCTGCTAAAGGTGGACTTTAGACAATACTTTTAAAAAGCGCTGCTAAAAGCCAAACTAAGGCTACCCTTTAGAAAGCGCTTTTTGGAAAGTGCTGCTAAAGGCCCACTTTAGCCAGCGCTGCTAAAGGTCTTTCATAAGCCACACCTTAGACAACGCTTTTGAAAAGTGGTTCTAAAGGTCTTTCCTAAGCCACACTTTAGATAACGCTTTTGGAAAAGCGCTGCTAAAGCCCACACCTTAGGCATCACTTTTGAAAAGCGCTGCTAAAGGCCCACGCTATACCACACTTTAGGCAGCGCTTTTGGAAAGCGCAGCTAAAGGCCGTTTCTCTACACACATTAGAAAATACTTTTCCCATAAAGCACTGCTAAAGGTGTAGCCTACGAAAGCGCTTTCTGACAGCGCTGCTATATGTATTTTAGTTAGTATATAATAAAACTCATAACCAGTAACTATTCATTTGTTTCTTAAACCCTAACATTTTAAGCTTTTCTCTCTCGCAACTCTCTCCACTGTATCCCATTATTTCGTAACCGCTGCTCCCTCCGCCGTATCTTCCACTGTTCGTGTCGTCTCCCACCGCCGTCACTGTTCCTCCGGCCGTGTATTCATGATTCTCCCACCACCGTAACAGTTCCGACACCGTTAGTTTTGTGAGCAAGGTATTTTTCTTTTCCGTTTCTTGTTTTACGGCCAAATAATAGACTGTAATGAGTTTGTTTGTTGTTGAAACAATTGAAATGAGACATTGATAGTGTTTTTGTGGTTGTTGTTAGCATTTGATTTTGAAATTATTGTTGTAGCAAGGTTGAAGATGATGAATAGTGATATTTGTGGTGAACTTATTTTGAGAATTGGTGTTAATTTTGTAAGTTGATATTGAATGTTAGTGATGAATTCTTGGAATTAATTGATGATAATGACATTGTTGACGAATAATTTTTAGTGATTACTTTGTTAATTGTTAAGGTTGAAGATGATGAATATTGATGAAATTAATTGTTAATTGTTGAGGTTGAAGTTGCTATTAAGTTTAAATGTGGAATTGATAATTTTGGTGATTGATTTATGCTCAAATTGATGATTCTTTGTTGGATAGAACTTTGAAGTAAATTGAACTTAAGTGATGAAGTTGTTTTTTGCTACTTACTTGAGTTGAATCAAAGTATACCATGCTACTTGAATTAATGTGATTGAATTTGCGCGTCGATGCTATGTTGCTTAATTGAAGGAAGTGATGATGTTTACTAAGTTTGTTTCTTGAAACTTTGACTTGTTCCTCCGATATTTCTTGTTTGTCCTATTATATATTAAATTTGTCCTGTTATATTTGGTATACACCATCAGTTACTAACTTAGTGAATTTGCTATAGGGGTTACTTGTGAAGAGTGAAATTCGGATCGTTTTCAAGAATCTTACACTTTGTGGTTAAGTCCAGAAATTGTTGACTTCTATACAGGTACTTAGTTGTTCTTTTGTGTTTGTTTAGGTTGTTGTTATGGGCGTCGGATTGATGCAGTTCAGTTGGAATCACATTTAATGAGGCATGGAATTGATTGAAGTTATACATGTTGGATATTACATGGTGAGATAAGTAACGGGAATGTTGAACCGGGGGATAATACGACCTATGCTTCAAATGACAATGGCACAGATACATATGATTGTGATCGAGTCGAAGAGATTGCAGAAGCACTTGAAGAAGATCTTCAGGATTGTCCCAAAATGTTTGAGAGGTTGGCATGCAATGCAGAGAAACCGTTGTATAAAGGTTGCACTAAATTCCCAAGATTGTCTACGGTATTAAAGTTGTACAACTTAAAGGTGGGCAATGGATGGTTGGATAAAAGTTTCACAGAGTTATTACCCCTTATGAAAGATATGCTTCCGGAGGATAATGTTCTTCACAATCGAACCTATGAGGCCAAAAAAATGTTGTGCTCTATTGGCATGAGTTATGATAAGATACATGCTTGTCCAAATGATTGCATTTTGTTTCGGAATGAATATGCATCGTTAAATGAGTGCCCTAAATGCGGTGTCTCTTGATATAAGAAAAAAATGTCTCTAGCAAAAGTATTATGGTATTTTAATATAATTTCGAGATTTAGACGCATGTTTCGTAGTGAAACCGATTCAAAGGTCAATGTATGTGTCCTATTTGTGAAGAAAACACAGATTGGACGCGTTTGAAATTTTGTCAGAAGAATGTTTTTCTCGGTCATCGTAGATTTTTAAATTCTAATCATCACTATCGTGGATGGAGAAA
Organism: Lathyrus tuberosus; assembly: GCA_022829125.1. NCBI lineage: Eukaryota > Viridiplantae > Streptophyta > Magnoliopsida > Fabales > Fabaceae > Lathyrus > Lathyrus tuberosus. The sequence continues at coordinate 14,086,547 of JALAZF010000062.1, read as the reverse complement.
AAGCATTCAATGGAAATCCAGAACAAGGTAGAGCTCCACCTACATTGATAGGTGACCAAATTTTTGAAAAGCTGAAAGATGTGACTACTCAGTTTGGAAAGCTTTTTGCACATACGCTTGGCAAACGTGGGTGTAGAAGAGGTCAATTTTTTTTGAATTTCCATATTGGAAGTCGTTGTATGTAAGACATTTTCTTGATGTTATGCATATTGAAAAAAAAAATGTATTTGAAAGTGTTATTGGTACGTTACTCAATATACAAGGAAAGTCGAAGGATAACCTTAATGCAAGAAAGGACTTGGTAGCAATGGGAATAAGAAATGAATTAGGACCCATGAAGAAAGGAAAACTACATATCTACCACCTGCTGCTTATACTATATCTAGAAAGGAGAAAAAGATATTGTGTAAGTTTCTAAGTGAAGTTAAAGTTCCAGAAGGATACTCTTCAGATATTAGAAGACTTGTGTCTATGAAAGACCTTAAGCTAAATTGTGTTTTTTCTTCAGGTTAATTTGTAGTAAGGTGATCGATCCTGCGATCTTACCAACATTGCAAAAAGAAATAGTTATTACTTTGTGTGAGCTTGAAATGTTTTTTCCTCCCTCATTTTTTGACATAATGGTACATCTAGTTGTTCATCTTGTGAAAGAGACACAATTGTGTGGACCAGCTTATATGAGATGGATGTACCCTATTGAACGGTATATGAAAATATTAAAAGGGTATGTGAAAAACCGAAGTGGACCAGAGGGTTGTATTGTTGAACGATACATTGTTGAAGAAGCGATTGATTTTTGTACTGAATATTTGTCCAATGTTCAATCCATTAGACTCCCCAAATCTCATATTGTTGAAAAAAAAGAAGGAAAAAATTTAATTGGAAATAAAATTGTGACAGTATCAAGGGCTGAATGGGAGCAAGTGCATTTGTATGTTCTGCACAATGACAATGAGGTTGAGTCGTATGTTGAAATGCACAAGGATGTTTTCCGAGGTTTAAATCTGAATAGAAATGAAAATTGGATAGTACGAGAGCACAATCGAAGTTTCATACCATGGTTTAAGGATCATATTTATTTAAAGTTTTATGTAGATCCCACTTCAATGATAGAAAGGTTGAGATGTTTAGCATATGGTCCAAGTTTGCTTGTGTTTTCTTATAGCGCATACGCAATTAATGGATACACATTTTATACCAAATAACAAAATGATAAAAGTACTATGCAAAATAGTGGTGTCACCTTGGTAGCTGAATCAATGCAGATTTCAAGTGTGGAGGACTTAAACCCCAAATATGTAAATATGTCATATTTTGGGGTTATCGAGCGCATTTGGGTGTTTGATTATGAGAAGTTTCAGATTCCTATCTTTGGTTGCAAGTGGGTTGAAAATAATAGTGGCATACGAATGGATAAGTCAGTATTTTTGCAAGTGGATCTTAATAGGGTGGGGTACAAAGATGAGCCTTTTATTCTAGCCTCTCAAGCTAAACAAGTGTTCTATGTCACTGATCTGACAAGTACGAAATGGTTTATAGTGCTTTTATTTAACAAAGTAATTGATGATAACATTAGAGATCAATGTGTTATTGATATTGAGAATGAATCGTATATTATAAGTGATCAAGATGAGAATATTAGAGCGAATGAATCATATAATGATCATAATGAGGGAATTTGGATCAATGCATCCATCCGTGTTGTTAAGAGACAAGTAGATCATATTACTACCCGAAAAATAAAGAGATGTTATAAAAAGGTAATGGTAAAATTATATATTATGTCATGTGTTTTTCATATTTGAGAATGAATCGTATATTTATGTTCAACTGATTATGGATTATGGATTTATATGTTTGTCATGTGTTTGTCATGTTATGTATTTGTCATTTCATATTTATGGATTATGTATTTGTCATGTGTTTGTCATGTTATGTATTTGTCATTTCATATTTGAGAATGAATCGTATATTTATGTTCAACTGATGATGGATTATGGATTTATATGTGTTTTTCTTTATTACAGGTCAAATGGCTACTAATGAGGAGAACTCACACGATACTTCCAAGAATAATGTAAAAGAATCAATTCATGATGCGGAAAGAGATATTTCAAGAGGAATAACAATTATGAAAGGAATAATTCATGCTAGAGACAAGGGAATAAAATACGACGTTCATTGGAATGAAATGGGTCAACTAATTGAGCCTAACGACGCAATGTTGACAAGTTACATTGGTGCACTTGTTCGTTCACAAATTCCTATTACTTGTGACAATTAGAGAACTCCATCGTTGAAATCCGCCATAGATAAAATATGGAGTGAGATACAGGTACCATATGTGATGTTATTGGTTTTTGTTGACGGTTATATCTTTAAATTACTTATACTAACACACTTTATGTATATTTTTTTGTAGAGATCTTTTAATATTGGTGACGACCGGCAAAAATATTGTCTTCAATTAGTCGAGAAAAGCTTTAGAGGGTTTTGAGAATTTTTAACCAACAAGTTTCTTAAGGATGAGCAAGGAAACTTTGTTGAAGCGGAATGTCCGAAGAAGTATGCGGACTTGATTTCACCCGAAGAATGGAACACTTTTGTCGCCAAACGAAGTACTCAAGAATTCCATGTAATCTTAATTTAATTTGTCATGAACATTGTATTATATACTTGTTCCACATGTGTTCTGATATGAATTAAAATTGTTTATCCAGGATGTGAGTGACGTAAATCGTCAAAGAGCCTCAAAACCCGCGTATCCATACAAGAAAGGGCGTTTGGGATATGCACGCTTAGAACAAAGAATAGTAAGTATATATAATTGCTATGATATACTTGTTCCCGATTTGTTATTATTCATCTTAATACTTGAATTAATGTGTAGCTAGAAGAGGAGAAAAGTGAAGAAACATCTCTTCCGGAGCATGTTTTATGGAAGGCTGCTCGTGTGGGAAAGGATGGAGTTGTTACTGAAAGTGTTCAACAAGTTTTTGAAAAATGTGTAAGCATAACATTATTTGTTTAATTAAATCAAAAGTTTATGAAAATATTAAATATTTATGCTTTTTAATTCCCACTAATATTTTTCGATATGCATATGAATTTCAGGTGACTCTATCTCAGTCCTTAACTCTAATGGAAAACCAGGATTGCAGGAGCATACTAAGTCGAGTATTAAATGTTCCTGATTATTCTGGTCGCGTGAGGGGTAAGGGATTTGGGGTCACTCCATCTTCCTTGTATAAGCGTCCAAAGACCCAAAGTCCTAGCAATAAATAGGTGATGGAAACGTTGGAAGACTTAAAAGCTCAAGTTCGTGAACTGCAAAAGGATAAAGAAAGATATATGTCGGAAAGGTGCGGTTCAGAATTTAAAGATACTAGTGACAAAGATAGTATCAATTTTCAACAAAAAATTCCCGAGGTAATTATATATATTATTATGAAATTAAATTAGCACAATTTTTTATATTGACATATATACACAATAACAATCTCATATTAATTTTTTTTGGTTTAGGGCATTTCACCTTGTCAGCTATATTTATCGGTACCGACATATCGCATGGTTGGCAAGGGAAAAGTGCATAACACTTCGGGAGATGTACTTCACCATAGACCGCTCCCTGCTGGATTTTTGAAAGTTTCGATTGATATTGCTTTAGAGAGGGATGTGTTACTACCTATACCTGACGATGTTTCAGATGCAACATTGGTGGGGGACGCAATAGGGTCGTATGTTGCATGGCCGTCAAACCTCATTGTCATAGATGATGAGGTATGTTGAAAACCATTATGAACCTTTTAGTTTTCAAATGTTTTACTTGCATATAAGTTATGTTATGCTTTCATTTACGTACATTTTATTTACATGGTATTGTTAGACTCCTACAAAATCCAAAGCAAAAGATAAAGGGATTGTGCGGCACACCTAGTCAGTTGCATCAAAAAAAGAGGTATATTGATATATATGCATTGAAAATGTTAATTCTTTTATCCAAATTCAAAAGCTTCATGATTTTATACTTTACCTAACTTATATAATTTTTAGACTCCTACACAAGAGATGCAATAAGGTAGCAAGAATAAGAAGCTAGATAAGGAGCATCAACAATGTTCCGAAACCCCTATATTATCACCTACGGATTCACCTTTTTTCACCATAAAACTTGCATTTTCAGTCAAGATTCAAGGGAGTTTAAGTATTTATTTTGCTTGGTGAAGATTACAAGACCATTGCAGGAAGTTTTCAGGGTTTCTAACACGTATGAAGAGCATCTCTAACAGGTTAGGAATCTTGCACTTTTGAGCATCATTTTAGAGCAATCTATGTGGTTAGGGTCATGAAGATTAGTTGCATCTGAAGCCCTCCTACCTGAGGCAATGTTTGTGGTGTAGCTTAGGGCAAAATGTGAAGATCTTGATTTTAGGGCTTAATTTATTTCCATTCGTTTTGCATGATAGAGGCCTCAAATGAAAATTCTAAGCATGGATTTGAGATCAGCGTGGAAAATCGAGTGGGAGAGTGGTTCTCTTTTTCATTTATGGGATTTTTTATCATCACTCACGGTGGAGGACCACCGGAGAAGACGACCGGAGCCCTAGCTCCGGCGTCTGTGTTATTTTCAGGCATTGAAGTCAATGCGTGCATGTTATCTCATGAGTGGATAGCGTGTGATTTTTTTAATCCTACGTGTAATGTAATGCCAGAACATTAATGAATGGAAGAATGAAAAACACGTGCTCTCTTTCTTTTCCTTTTTTAATTTTCAAAATAAATAATCATTAATAAAAACAAATAAAAAAGGGATTATTGTGAAAAGGTCTGGGCTGAGCATGCTTTTGCTATCCCCACCCCTTGCATCTGGCCCATGTGTGGTCTGAACATGGTAATTCCTATACTTACACCCATCCCTTGCATTTTGTGTTTTTAATTTTCTTTTTGATACTCATTCCATTTTGCATCATTAAAAATTCTTTTAGTCACCAAAAAATTCCAAGAAAATTCATGGATGATCTTTAGGGTTTTAATTAATTTTTCATTTTTTTAAATTTCATTTTTGGATTATTTTAGTAATTTTTTTTGGATTTTTGATTGGACGATGTATAAATTAATATGTCTTGCATGTTGTCTTGAAATTGATTCTTCTCAACTAGTTTTAATTCTAATTTTTGTATGAACTTAGTCACATGATTGTAGAACATGTTGAGGATCACTTGGGATTTTTCCCATAATTTTTTGGTTCATTTTGAACTCCATTTGTGAGGCTTGTTTTGAATGGTCCTTACTTTGTAACTTGCCATGTTTGATGCTAATTGAACATCTTTTACACATAATTTTAGTCACATTTTTTGGACATAATGAGCCACTAACTTCATCATACCATGATTAAAATTTCATAATTTTTCAAGCCTTATTACTTTTTTTCATGAACAATTCAATGTATGCATCCTTACTTGAACTTGTGTTGATTCTTGGGATGTTTAGGGAAGGCACTTGTGCAACCATTAGAGGCCGTATTTCTCATTTGTGTATACTTGATATAGCATGAGGTAAATCCTTCTAATCCTATTTTATAGGTCCTTTTGGTGAGCTTTAATTGGTGTAACATTTGTACAAACTTGATCATGTTTGCCTATCAATTTTGACAACTTCCTTTGAGCTTTAGTGTATGCTACCTTTACTCAATGTTTGTGAGGTCTAAATGTGAGATGTTATAGGTCATTTTCTTCTGACTTGTATGGTTTGTCACTAGTTTGACATGGCCTTTTCCTTCTTTTACTTGATTGAAACTTTACATGCTTTTAGAGGATGATTAGGGTTGAGTTTGATCATTACTTGTTCTAACTTCTAAGAGTGCTTTGACATGAAACTTTTGCAATGTTTTGAGGTTACTTTTAAGAATTAAATAGATGAGTTAGCCTCTGACTTAGGTCATTTACAAGTCAACTTCCTGCTTACTTGTTCATTGTTGTGTCATAAGTGAATGATGCATCATAAAGGTGACATTTTTGTGTAGAATTGCCTAATATTTTGAACATGACTTGGTGGGGGTTTCATAATCATTTCTTAACATCTCAAAACTTATTTTTCCATGATCATACCATGTGTGCTACTGACCCAACTTGTATGATTGACTTAATTTCACTTGTGTAGCCTTTTAAGGTGTGTTTTGTATGACTTTTTGATTGACAATTGTTTGTGTGCTAACATGAGATATAACTTGTATTCTTGTACACTTATTAGAAAAAAAATATGATTGAGATATAATAGGACATAGCTACTTCCACACTAGGATTCTCACCCTTTTAGGACTCATTTCATTTTGTTAACTAATTGAAATTACTTCTAGGATTGTCTTAAGACATTTGCATGAGCATAAGTACATTGTTTTGCATATTTCTTTCAACTATCCAATAGTTGAGCTTGGGTTAAATTTAATGAACACTTATATCACTTTACATTGACATCAACTCTTAGGTGACTCCTCTTTCATCTCACTTCTTCTTTATTACTTCTTTTAATGGGGATTGAATTGCTTAATGTTTACTTGTGTATGATCACATGCCCCCCTAAGGTTCCTAGCTTGAATCTAATCTTGGATTAAGTTCAAAGTAGGATAGACATTAGATTTTCAATCCAAGCATGCTAACATAGGTAAAGATTCCCTTTCCTTATTTCAACTATAGGATCAATCATTGCATGATAACTTCTAGGATAGAGATCCCCTTAGATTTTTCTTTTAACCTTTTGAGTCTCTCTTCTCTCTCTAAAAGAAAAAAACAAATACACATAACAAATATTGTATGTGTAGTTCGCCACGAGCCTTAAGCACATGGGAAATGATTACTGAAGGTCTCCTTTACTCTACTAGGGTGCTTTGCAAACGTCCTGCTGGGGGCGACCTTGTCAAAGTATTCGCTCCTATGTCATAGTCTTTAGCATAATACATATCGCAAGCAAAAAAAATCAAAACATTTCCTCTAAAAGACATAAACAAATCAATCGTCTTCCTTCGGGATTCTTTTCTCATCTCACCCCCTCTAATCATAAGGATGTGCTATTTTCGTTTTACCACAAACAGGTAAACGCATAAGTCTCCACACAACAAGCGGTAACACCTAAACTGCTAGAACGCGAACGTTACCATCGTCCACCTAAAAAACACCAAACAAACAAGGCCACCAGTAGAGATACGAACTACGACTACTCTGATTTCCCCTCTCTTCTCCGATTGAGGATACGTAGGCACAAGACGACGATGTCTTGGTGAACAACCATCCCCCATCTCCTGTAGTCCTCCGAACTACGTTGACTCTGACTTTCCCATTGCACGAGGGAATACATAGGCATGGGATGCGAGATCCTATCGAGTTACCTTTCGTTCATTTCCCCCACCTCTTCTTTGACTCTCATTCCATTCCTTTCCAGTTAGCAGCGGAGCTTCAAATATCTACACCTTTTGATCAGAACAACAAGCGTGGATCCCATCAAGTACGATGGACGCGGAGGGGTGCTAATCATTCTCTTCGTGTAACCAAATCTCGAACCCCAATCTTGGTCGTAGGACCATTCCTTTCCCTTCTTCAGGTTTCTTCAATCATTTCCTTTCCCTCGTCGGGATAAAAACGTTCGGTGGCAACTCTGTTTCCAGCTGGTTGTTTTTCGCGTTGCGATAGCTAGCGACTCTGCTGGGGATCGAACATAGAATCTCTGGTTCCCTAAGCGAGCCAATCCCAGCGCTTGTTTGTTTTTGGCTATTGGGTGTTTATTTGTATGCTTTACCTGCTTTATTTATGGCTTTTATTGCACGTTTATTGTTTTTATTGCATTTAACTGCTTTATTACATTTCATTACTGCCATATATGTATTGGACTGTGTTAGATCACTGGTTTTCTTTGATGGGCAGGGTGTTCTGAGAGATAAGCCCACTACTCATGCTTGAGTATACACATAGGTTTTAGAGTGGATAGTCATGTCGCTTGCGTGGTAATCACCACGTATAGTGTTCACAAGACCCACAGCCAGACGAGGTTCCTTTGGGGGATATTCTATTGTCGCGTGCGATTTTTGTCGGTGACACGACCACCTTACCGCAATGGTTGGAATTGGGTGCTACTTTCCGATTTCTTATTTATCCTATAAAGCTGGAAAGGAAAGGGAAGGTATCTAAAACTAACCTTGCACGCAAATGTTTCTTTTAACAAATGCGAAGAGATTGGGGGTCTGGGTCAGGTTATACAAAGGGAAGTCGTCAATTACCCAGTGTATATATGGTTATCCATTGACCTTTTATGGCATGTTTTTCTATTGGTTTAAATACTTTATGGTGTTTATCTGTTTGTAGGTTGGGAAAGTTTCTCCTTTGGGAGTGTTGAGAGAGTGTTTTTTGTGATTTTGGGTTTTCCGTTGTTTTTGGGAAGGTACTGGACCTAAAGTTTTTTATTTGTGTGCTCGCTAAGATTTCACAATCTTATGCCTACGTATTCCCGTAAAGAAAACTGGGAAATCAGAGCAATCGTAGTTCTTCCTATTTCTATGGGAGGAAAGATGTTTGGTGTCTTGTTCAAAGCCCAAGATTGAAGCTAAAGGTTATTTGTGTCTTGTTCAAAGCCCAAGATTGAAGCTAAAGGTTTGACTGAGAGAGAATTTTTCATCTCTAAAGGGAGATATCTCACCTATTCAACACAAATTTTAGGTAACTGATTATAAAGGGGAATTACTTTAACTAGGATATATGAATCCAACAATGCCATAATTTCCTTTATAAGGGAATTGTCCTGAAGGAATAAACTTTAACTCAGTGTAGAGCAATGTCATTATTCCTTAGGGATCTTTCATGCTAAAAGAAGGACATTGGCTTGGATGTAAATAATCCAGAGGCTTGCCACTTACAACAATTAGATGAAAGAGGAAGTTTACAAGGATAAGAGAGGGACCACAACTTGGATTTATGAATCAATAAGTGTGCCACTTACAACAGTTATCTAGAATTAGGGTTTTTTGATTGTCTGTTTTGATATGTGATGTACAGAGAAATACCTTCCTACAGAGAGAACTCTTGATTTCCTCTGAGGGGATGTTGATTTTTGTGTGCCTTGATCCTAAGGTTGAAGCTAAAAGGTTGACTTTGTTTAGCGTAGTTTTATATCTGTCTTGTACAAAGGCCAAGATTGAGGCTGAAAAGAAATTGACTCAATTGGGGAGGTTTTTTCTGTCTTGTACAAAGCCCTAGATTGAGGCTAAAAAGAGATTGACTCCATTGGGGAGGTTTTTTCTGTCTTGTACAAAGCCCAAGATTGAGGCTGAAAAGAGATTGACTCTACAGAGGAAAACCATTATACAAAGCCTAAGAGTAGGCTGGCTTCTGCAGAGGATTGTTGAAATCCAGAGGCAGGTCCCATATGTATTGAGGAATCCAAAGGTTTTACTCTCTTTGGGTATTTGGAGAAGAGTTGAAATATCAGAGACCATGAGGCTCTGATTCTGTTAGTTTTTTTAAGGTGAAGGTTAAAGATTGATTTTGAAAACCTATGGAGGTTCTAAATCTGCTGGAGATTAGTGTGTTGATGGATTGATCAGGGTTTTTTCCTGTACTTTTAGGAAACTTGAGGGTTTCTTTGAGATCCAAAAGTAGATGAGACTTTCCAAGTCTACTGGTATAAAGGGGTTGACTTTTAGTTGGAGAATAATCTTTGTATGATGCTCAAGAGGAGGTTGATGTTTTAAGGGATGAGAATCAACCCTAGAATGATCTGTTGTTTTGGAATTCTGACTCTCCAGAGGATTCAACTAGTAGAGATGACTAAGTTCTGTCCAATACTTCTAGGAGGTCTTCGGGTCCTTGTACTAAGCCTAAGAGGAGGCTGAGAAATTCTAAGAAGTTTGTGGGTCCTTGTACAAAGAAGGTCCTCGTACAAAGCCCAAGAGGAGGCTGGGGATGCTTTTAGGAAACCTGTGGGTCCAAACCTAAGAAAACTTCAAAAAAGATTTCACTGGGAATAAGTCCTTTCTTTGCAGAAGAGTTCTAAGGTTTGAAGAAATTCAAGAGAGGTTTCACCGGGAATTAATCCTCTATGTGGAAATGAATTTCTTGTACACATATATTTCTAAGTTAGGATAGTCTTGAGAAAAGTTTCACCGAGAATAATTTCTTTCTCTGTTCAATATTGTATAAGCCCAAGAGGAGGGAAGACTGTATCTGGAATTTCCTATGGGGAACTAGTTTTGACGGAATTAAAAGAATAACCTCTGGTTTGATCTAAACCTAGACCTAACAGCTGGGGAAAACTCTAAGAAAGTATGTACAATCATATATATATATATATATATATATATATATATATATATATATATATATATATATATATATATATACAGATGAAATATATAAACAAGTATGTATTGAAGAGATAATGGAACTTACAGTTGTGCAAGCCCAAGCATAGTAACTACAACTGTATGGTTAGTTTATTCAATAAATTAAAGAAAGTTTTGATAAAACTTTGAATTTTGAATTTGAATCAAAATGAAAGTTATTTTAAAAGGAAGTTTGGGGCTTATACTCAAGGAGAGGCCCAGATGATCTCTTTTGAAAAGGCGACGATCGCGTCGTAGTTTTGAAACACGCAGAGGGACTTATTCAATGACTGAGGCCCAAATTATTGTATTTACAAAGAGGATGGGTCTTATACTCTATTAGAGACCCAAGAGTTTATTTTTATATAAGAGATGGGGCTTACAACTTAAGGAGATTCCCAGATAAAAAACAGTGATCGCACCGTTATTTTGAAAATCGTATTGGGTCCTATACAATGAGTGACACCCCAAAAGTTTGTGTCTCACAAGGGATGGGTCTTACACTCTATTAGAGGCCCAAAAAGTGTTTAAAAAATGAAGAAAAATGGGACTTACAACCAAAGGGAGGCCCAGATGAAAATTGTTTTGAAAACGGCGATCGCGCGAGATTTTTAAAATCGTATCGGGACTTATACAATGACTGAGGCCCAAGATGGTTTATTTACAAAGGGATGGGACTTAAACTCTACCAAGAGGCCCAAGAGTGATTGAAAACATGTTTTGAGGGTGAAATGAATTTAAACCCTAATTTGATTTAAAAATGCATTTTAATTTGAATAAAAATCAATTAAAATGATCAAAATTATCAAACATGTGTGAAAAACAAGTTGTTATCTTGGATTAATGTTTGAAAAGTCATAATTCATCCATAGAATGATTTGAAAATCATTTGAATTTGAAAAATCAAGAGAAAGAAATATTTTTAAATGCTTAAAAACAAATAAAAATAAATTCTTTACAGAAATATTAAATATATAAAATAAATAATATTTTTGTGAAATTTCTATAGAATAAAATATTTTAACATTTTTGTGAATTTTGAAAAAAAGAATTAATTCAAAAACATAAAAATCCAAAGAGAAATTAATTTTTGAAATCAATTAATAAAACATAAAAAATTCAAATATTCAAAATTTTTAAAAAGGGTGCCAAGAACACATGTTCTTGGTCGCGCGTGTTCTTCCTCCCCATATTTGCAAAACCTCGCATATCTCTCTGATTACTCAATGATTTTGCACGATTCAAACGTCAATCTCACTCGTTTTTTAACAAGGAACAAGATGGTACCATTTAATTTCATTTCTTTTAAGTGCGGAGAGAGTTATCATGAATGAACACAAAAACCCTAGAATTTGCAAAAACTATCATGAAATCCTAAATACGAATGAAACAAGGCAATCGATTGAGGCTATCACTCTATGAACTACCAGAAACAAGTTGGTAACTTGAAAATAAATTGATGATGCATGTAGTATAGAGTTTGAAGGTTTCAGGCTTATTTGTGCTTGCTTGTGCGAGAGGATTTCAAATTGTGTGTTGGAGGTGTTACAGATGAGTTGTGAGGATTTAGACAGCTTCACTACACCTTATGGAGTGTGTTGAGATGTCTGGCCTTGATTAGAGATGCTTGGATCACCTTGTGGTATCTCAACTGCAAATAGGCCTCAAGTGGATTTTGAGGTCATTGATTCTGGTGTTCCAGATGATGTATGAGTGTTTGAACAACTTATATATGATATATTCGATGTGTTTAGATCATAAGCTGTGGTGGAATTGCTCTCTAACTCAAAATTCGATGGTGACTTGCAAGATAAGGCATTTCTGGTTTCTTGAAAGAGATTTTGAGAAAAGCATGTGTTATGGTGCTTTGGTGTACTCAAACTGATCATAAATGACCTCTATTTATAGTGTGTCAAGTTTGTTTTGGCAACAATAGTGAATGGTGGCTGGTACAGTCCATTGTCCAATGGTTTTCAAAAGGAATATCAAGTCTTCTCTAGCCATTGACTTGGGTCAATCTCGCAGGTATATGGTCTTCTGTTGCAGAGATAAGGCTTGACTCATTCAGTTGTATTTGCCTCAGTACATGCCACCTTGATGCATCCATTGAATGCCCCATGACAACTTTGAAGTTTTGGTTTTTGCATCATTAGATATCACATGCATACATGATGATCGTTTGTCTTGGGAGGCTTGCGGCTCAGAGATCTTTTGCTATGATCTGATCCTTAATGTTTCTAAAAGGATTACAAGACTTGTAATTGTACAAATTAGCCAATTCGAGCAAATGACCTATAATCTGTCTTGGGAAGAAATCAGCTTTTGGTGCCATGTTCCAAGGGTTATAACTTCCTGCTCAAATTAAATTTGGATATGATCTGGTGCTTGTTGGAAAGCCCTCATGACACACTTTAACTTTGATGTCCAACATTGGTCCTGGTTCAACTTGGATCAAGGTGAAAAATGGCCTCAAAGTTGTTAATAATCCAAGACAGATTCTGTCCAAAATTTTCACTAAGTGTTGGAAAAAGTGGTCATTTTCATGTTTTGTGATTTTGATCAATCCATAACTCAAAATCCATGAGGATTTGGAATCCGATATAGTTGACAATTTTTAAGTATGTCATGTGAACTTTCATTTGAGTGTTGGATGGAAGAAAAAGGCCTTGTGGTTTGGAAGTTATGGCCTTGCAAAGTTGGTACCAAATCACTTTTATTTCCATAACTTAGAAAATTTTAAGTTTCTTATGGTTGCCCATTTTGCAAGTTACCCTATTTTTCTTGATTTTTCTTGATGGATGATGATCAAAAACATGCATTAACATTGTTTTTGACCTAGGGGAGCCACATTCGTGAAAAAAATAAAAAAGTCAAACTCGATTCTGGGCACAATTGACTTTTTGTCAAATGAATTCCAAACTGTGTGATCTTCTATGTAATCAAGTTCTTGACCTATTTCAAACCTAATGGATGGATTCCATAGGTGTTTTAGGGTGTCTTGAATCATGTTCTAAGGTTTGGGAACATGTCTTGGTCCAAAGTCAAAGTTACAGTTGACTTTTTCTTCAAAACCCTAATTGTGGTCCAGGTGAAATTGAAACTTGTGAATCAAGCTTATTGGATCAATCCATTATTGTAAATGGATCAATGTGGTGTATTTGAGGCCCTCAAATCATGTCTTGAGGTCTTGGTTCATGTCTTGCCTTAAAATTCAACTTAGGGGTGAATTATGTCAAGAAACCCTAATTCCTGATTTTTGATGAATGCTTTCTCTGAGTCTATTTTGACTTGATGATTGGACTCATAAGGTTCCTTTGAGAATTTTGGATCATGTTTTGAGGCATTGGCTCATGCCTAGATGAAAATGTTTCTCTAGAGGCCTTGGTCGACCATAACCCTAATTTGGTGACACTGTGGATCTCGAGGCTTGATCAGCTTGAGATGATGCACTCTTGTGCTTGATTCTTGATATAGGAGACCTCTTGATCCTTCGTGGATGTTTGAGAGGTTTTCCAAGTTGAAGATCATGTCAATTCTTGATTGATCCTTTGTCTGAGTGCTCTGAGAGGGCTCAAAACCCTAATTCTTAATTGTAGTGAATGCTCAACAATCCTTGAGGAGATTGATGAGGTATGATGGTACATCCATATTGTGGTAATGATCTTCACAATGATGGGAAATCTTGTGGTCAAAATTTGGGGTATGACAGATGCCCCTATTTAATTATCTTGGACCCGAAGGTGTGAATGGCGAAGATATTTGGACATTCAGGGTACAAGAGGATTAAATATCGGAATACCCGAAATTTTGATTGTGGTTGTGAATAGAAGTTTGCTCATCCATCTTCTTTTTCTAAGCAATGTTACTCAGAAAAGGGTAAAACTTCCCCTCGATCTTGGTCTTCTGCCACAGAACTAGTCTTAGTTTTCAAAATAAACTTCCCCTCGATCCTGGTCTTCAACCACGGAACTGTTCTCAGTTTCTTTTGAAATAAACTTCCCCTCGATCCTGGTTTTCAGCCACGGAACTGGTCTCAGTTTTTTTGAAGTAAACTTCCCCTTGATCCTGGTTTTCAGCCACGGAACTGGTCTTAGTTTCTTTATATCGAGTTTTTTTCTTGACAAGGAACGCTATTTGTAGCGATCTTTATCAAACTTCTCACCGAATTTTATTGGGGAGACGTCATTTGATTTAAAAAGTTTGAGGTCAGACTTGTTGGGGAAACCCATTAGTTTGAGCTGTAGAGGTGTGCAAACTTCTATATTTGAGATGCCATTTGTCGACTCTACTGGGGAAAACCGAGTCTCTTGAGAGACCGCTTTTTGCTTGGTGAGGTTACGCCATACTTTTCTTCGAGATATTTCTCGGATAAATGCCATGTGACGTGATCCAATTTTGAGGTGCTAATGACTTCATTAACATCGAATTTCTTGGGAAAGAAACCGGTGTATAATCGAGAGTCTTCGGTTAAGAGGCTTTCTTTAGGGACTTTCCTTAATCCGAGAAAGCAAAAATATTTCCTCCAATGGTGAAGAGTGATGTTCCAAAGGTGCCTGTCGAACGTCTTCTTGCCTTTCAGAGGTTCAAGTTATCAAAGTGGTTGAGGACAGTATCCAATCTAGAAATAAACTAGGGGTAGAGATTGCTTAGACGAGACATTTTTGGACGAGAAAAGGACTGACAACTTTATCGGTGGGAGGAAGTTTATCACTTGGGGATGAAAATGACCATAGTGATGCTAATCCAACATGAATATGAATATGAATCAATTATGCATTTTGTATGTATGTTTATGCTGACAAAACAGATGCGACATACAAACTGGTGAATGAACACGGTTGGATACTCGGCCACTGTGAGGGGTAAAAATTATCATTGGTTCAGTGATAGTAATCCTTTCTTGCTTAGGAGGGGTAGACCCTACTGGGAAGAAAAACCATTAATTGGTCTTCAGAGGTAAGAACTCTGTCGGGGATATCAGATGGGATATTACATCTTGAAACAATCGATCCTTTATTCAGGTGTACTGGCTAAAAGGAGTACTCTGATTCTGTATTTTGAGGTTTAATCACTTCCGGAGAAGCCATCGATGTTCTTTTTTGTGTTCAGTAGTCAAATAGAATTGCCATCTTTATTTTAAAAGCAGAAGAAAATTTGACAAGTAAATTCATTTTTTTGTTTAAAAAATCGTTGATCATATTAAAATGTCATTCTATAAAGCAAAATAAATGAGAATTGCAAACAAAAGCACTAGGGCTCAAATTTTATTGATAGAATGGTAATCAGCCAAGCGCGTGATCCCATAGAGCATTACAAAGTTTTGAAAATGGTGATTTAAGGGAAAAGGGGCTACATTGAAACATAACGATCGCTATCCTTCCACTAACTTTGAATTTTGGACATTATGAGATTCTGTCCAAGGTGACCTTGACTGAAGTCTTTTCGACGGATTGCGTCACCGCTAGGGATCTGAACTTTGTCAGACGTAGTTACTTGCCATGAATCCCTAACTTTTGCCTGGATTACCTTTTAAGGTTTTCAATCCATCGAGATGACTTTTGCTTATGTCTCTAATTTTTTCCTGGACCGCCTTTTCGGGTTTTCAATCCACTGAGACTTTTTTATATTTTATTTAGGCGAAGTATTTCTTGACTACATCAACATTTATGGTGTAGGTAAACTCCTCTCCATCGATGGTCGCGAGTCTCAAGGCACCGCCCGAGAAAACTTTCTTAACCACATAAGGGCCATCATAATTCGGAGTCCATTTGCCCCGGGAATCAGTGAGGAATGATTGTATCTTCTTGAGTACGAGGTCCCTTTTTCTGAAGACACATGGTCGAACCTTTTTGTCAAACGTTTTCTTCATTATTTGGTGATATAGCTGACCGTGACATAAATCCGTCATTCTCTTTTCTTCAATAAAGTTTAGTTCATCGTGTCGGCTTTGACACCATTCAGCTTCTGTTAGCGTGGCTTCCTTCAATACCCTGATTGATGGGATGTCTACTTATATGGGGAGCACTGCTTCCATGCCATATACTAGAGAGAAAAGGGTTGCCCCTGTTGAAGTGCAGATAGATGTGCGATAACCATGAAGAGCAAAGGGTAGAATCTCATGCCAGTCGTTGTAGGTTACAACCATCTTCTGAATGATCTTCTTGATATTCTTGTTAGCCGCTTCTACCACTCCATTCATCTTAGGCCGGTAGGGAGATGAGTTATGGCATTCGATCTTGAACTCAGCACATAACTCTTTCGTCAACTTGTTGATCAGATTAGATCCATTATCCGTAATGATCTGGATCGGAACGCCATAACGACATATGAGATTTTTCTTGATAAATCGGACCACCACTTGTCTGGTCACATTGGCGTATGACACTGCTTCGACCCATTTGGTGAAGTAGTCAATGGCTACCAGGATGAACCGATGTCTGTTTGAAGCTTTGGGTTCAATCATGCCAATCATGTTGATTCCCTATATAGAAAAAGGCCATGGAGAAGAAAGAACTTTGAGATGCGGTGGCGGTATATGGATTTTGTCAGCGTATATCTGACACTTGTGACACCTCCTCATGTACTTGTAGCAATCAGATTCCATTGTCAACCAATAATATCCTGCTCTTAGAATTTTTCTCGCCACTGTGTGTCTATTGGCATGAATGCCAAAGGATACTTCGTGAATTTCTCTTATCAACATGTTTGCCTCTTCTCTGTCAACACATCTAAGTAAAACCATGTCAAAGTTTCTCTTATAGAGTGTATCACCGTTTAGGAAGAAGTTGCCTGCGAGTCTACTGAGAGTCTTCCTATCTTTTCTTGATGCCCCAGGCGGGTACTCTTGTCTTTGAAGGAAGAATTTGATATCGTGATACCATGGTCTGCCGTCGATGACTACTTAAATCGTGAATATGTAAGCAGGCTTTTCAAGGCGCATTATGTCAATCTTAGGCACGTCATTCCAATGATTTACAGCAATCATGGAAGAGAGAGTGGCTAGTGTATCAGCCATGTGATTTTCTTCATGAGGAATATGATGAAACTCGATTCTGTTGAAGAATGGTAACAACCTTATCTCCTAATCTTTGTACTGAACTAATCCTGATTGGTATGTATTCCACTCTCCTTTGATCTGATTGATAACCAGAGTTGAGTCTCCATACACATCTAAGTTCTTTATCCTTAGGTCAATAGCTTCTTTGAGACCCATGATACAACCTTCGTATTCGACCTCGTTGTTTGTGCATTTAAATTTCAATCTGGCAGTGAAAGAAATATGGGTACCCTGAGGTTTTACGATGATTTCCCCAATTCCATTTCCATAAGCATTGACGGCTCCGTCGAATATTAGTCCCCACTGGGAACCTGGTTCTGGCCCTTCGCTGGGTAGCGGTTCGTCGCAATCTTTCATTTTTAAATACATGACATCTTCATCTGGGAATTCAAATCTGACTGATTCCTGATCGTCAATCGGTTGATGAGCTAAATGATCGGCTAAAATACTTCCTTTGACGGCTTTCTGAGCATGGTACTCGATGTCGTATTCCGATAACAACATCTGCCAACGTGCAATCCTGTCATACCCCAAATTTTGACCACAAGATTTCCCATCATTGTGCAAATCATCACTACAATATGGATGTACCTTCATACCTCATCAATCTCCTCAAATATTGTTGAGCATTCACCTCAACCAAGAATTAGGGTTTTGAGCCCTCTCAGAGCACTCAGACAAAGGATCAATCAAAAATTGACATGATCTTCAACTTATCTAGCCTCTCAAGCATCTATGAAGGATCAATAAGTCTCCCATATCAAGAATCAAGCACAAGGTTGCAACATTCCAAATGGATCGAGCCTCAAGATCGCCAGTGTCACCAAATTAGGGTTTTGGTCGACCAAGGCCTCTAGATGAAAATTTTCATTTGGGCATGAGCCAATACTTCAAAACATGATCCAAAATTCTCAAAGGGACCTCATGGACCCCAATCAGCAAGTCAAAATAGCCTCAGGGGAAGCATTAATCAAAAATTAAGAATTAGGGATTCTTGACCTAATTCACCCCTAAGATGACTTTTGAGGCCAGACATGAACCAAGACCTCAAGACATGATTTGAGGGCCTCAAATACACCACATTGATCCATTTACAACAATGGATTCATTCAAGAAGCTTGATTCACAAGTTTCAAATTCATCTGGACCACAATTAGGGTTTTGCAGAAGAAGTCAATTGTACCTTTGACTTTGGACCAAGACATGCTTCCAAAACATGGGACATGATTCAATACACCCTAAAACACCTATGGAATCCATCCATTAGGTTTGAATTAGGTAAATAACTTGATTGCATAGAAGATCACACAGTTTGGAATTCATCTGACAAAAAGTCAATTGTGCCCAAAATCAAGTTTGATTTTTTGAATTTTTTCACAAAACATGGCTCCCCTAAGTCAAAAATAATGTTAATACATGGTTTTGATCATCATCCATCTAGAAAAATTAGAGAAAATGAGGTTACTTGCAAAAGGGGCAATCATAGGAAACTTAAATTTTTCTAAGTTATGGAACAAAATGGATTTGGTACCAACTTTGCAAGGTCATAACTCCCAAACCCTAAGGCCTTTTTCTTTCATCCAAAGCTTAAATGAAAGTTCACATGACATACTTCAAAAGTTTCAACTACAAAAGATTCCAAATCCTCATGGATTTTGAGTTATGGATTAATCAAAATCATAAAAACATGAAAATGACCACTTTTTCCAACACTTAGTGAAATTTTGGACATAATCTGTCTAGGTTTTTCACCAACTTTTGGACCATTTTTCATTATGATCCAAGCTAAACCAGGTCCATTGGTGGACATCAAAGTTAAAGTATGTCATAAGAGCTTTCCAACAAGTACCAGATCATCTCCAAATTCAATTTGAGTAGGGAGTTATGAGCATGGAAACACGACACCTCCAAAATTGTTTTTACAAGACAGTCTTGAACTTGCCACGCGATTTTGTCATTTACATGACTTGGAATGCCTTGTCACCATACAAGACAAGTTACTAAAGTGCAATTAACATGATCTCTGCAGAGCTACAACACCATAGAGCCTTGCCAGTCCAAAACCTCATTATTTGGCATGTGACAGTTAAAGTTCAAATCCAAAACTTTCAAAGTTGTCATGAAGCATTCAATGGATGCATCAAGGTGGCATAGACTGAATCAAATCCAAAAAAATGAGTCAAGCCTTATCCTTGCAACAGAAGACCATAGGCCTGCAAGATTGACTCAAGTCAATGGCGAGAGGAGACTTCAGATTCCTTTTACAAACCAATGGACAATGGGTTGTACCAGCCACCATTCACTATTTCTGCCAAAACAAACTTGACACACTATAAATAGAGCTTATTTGTGGTCAGTTTGAGTACACCAAAGCACCATAACACATGCTTTCCTCAAAATCACTCTCAAAAACCAGATTTTTCTTCTCATTCAAACAACTTTCGAATTTTCCAGTTGAGAGCAATTATATCAAAACCAATCATACCAACACCTCACATACATCATATACGAGTGATCCATAACCTTAAAACTCATCTGGAACATTAGAATCACAAAGTCACCCCCATTTGCTCAAGCTTTTTGGCCTGTTTGCAGTTGAGGTGCCTCAACAAGTTCCAAGCTGATTCAATCCATTCCAAGCTTTCAAACACATTACTTGAGATCCATTGAAGCTGTCTAGATCATTACACAACATTTGTAACACCTACAACATAGAATTCGATCACCAGCTGCAAGAGGTAAGCCTGGCACTTTCAAACTCTATAATCCATGCATCATAAATATGTTTTCAAGTTACAAACATGTTTCTGAACTTATGTAAAGTATTTCTCCTCAATCAATTGCTATGTATGAATCGTGTATAGGATTTCATGATGTTCTTACAAAAATTAGGGTTCTTGAGTTCATCTTCTGATTTCTCACTCCACACTTAATATAAATGCAATTAATTTATATGGTTGTAATCCTTGTTCAAAAACGAGCAAGCTTCATGTTTACAAAAGTCATTTTCATTGAGTAATCAGAGAGATATGTGAGGTTTTACAAATCTAGAAAACCAGAGCTCGCGCGAAGAAGATGACTTGTTCTTGGCGCCCTTTTTCAAATTTTGAATATTTGAATATTTTGATATTTTTATTAATTGATTCAAAAATTAATTTCTCTCTGAATTTTAATGTTTTTGAATTGATTCTTTTTTTCAAAATTCACAAAAATGTTTAAATATTTTATTCTACAAAAATTTCACAAAAATATTATTTATTTGATATATTTAATATTTTTGTAAAAAATTTATTTTTATTTGTTTTTAAGCATTTAAAAATATTTCTTTCTCTTGATTTTTCAAATTCAAATGATTTTCAAATCATTATATGGATAAAACATGATTTTTCAAACAATAATCTAAGATCACAACTTGTTTTTCATACATGTTTGATAATTTTGATCATTTAAATTGATTTTTATTCAAATTAAAATGTATTCTTAAATCAAATTAGGGTTTTTATTGTTTTCACCTTCACAAACATTTTTCAAAGCACTTTTGGGCCTCTTGACAGAGTGTAAGTCTCATCCCTTTGTTAATAAACCATTTTGGGCCTCAGTCATTGTATAAGACCCGATACAATTTTCAAAATAAACGGTGCGATCACTAATTTTCATATGGGCCTTTCCTTGAGCTATAAGTCCCAACTCTTGTATAAAAATAAACTTTTGGGCCTCTAATAGAGTGTAAGACCCATCCTTCTTGTAAATACAATAATTTGGGCCTCAGTCATTGTATAAGTCCCTCTGTGGTTTTCAAAACTACAACACGATTATCGCCTTTTCAAAAGAGATCATCTAGGCCTATCTTTAAGTATAAGCCCTAAATTTCCTTTTGAAACAACTTTCTTTTTGAGTTAAATTCAAATTTAAAGCTTTATCAAAATTTTCTTCAATTTCTTGAATAACTAACCATACAGCTGTAGTTATTATGCTTGGGCTTGCACAACTGTAAGTTCCACTATCTCTTCAATACATACTTGTTTATATATTTCACCTGTATATGCTTGTATATACTTGCATAGAGTTTTCTCCTGCAATTAGGTCAAGGTCTAGATCAAACCAGTGGTTACTCTTTCAACAAAGTCAAAACTAGTTGCCTATAGGAAATTCCAGATACAGTCTTGCCTCCTCTTGGGCTTATACAATATGGAACAGAGAAAGGCATTATTCCCGGTGAAACTTTTATCAAGACTATCACAACTTAGAAATATTTAGACAAGAAATTCATTTCCCCAAAGAGGATTAATTCCCGGTGAAACCTCTTCTGAATTTTTTCAAACCCTAGAACTGTTCTGCAAGGAAATGACTTATTCCCGGTGAAACCTTTCTTGAAATTTTCTTAGGTTTGGACCCATAGGCTTCCTAAAAGCATCCCCAGCCTCCTCTTGGGATTTGTACAAGGACCCACGGGCTTCTTAAAAGTTCTTAGCCTCCTCTTGTGCTTAGTACAAGGACCCAAAGACCTCTTACGTATAGAACATAACTTAGTCATCTCTGCTAGTTTAATCCTCTGGAGAGTCGGAATTCCAAAACATCAAACCATTTTAGGGTTGATCTTCATCCCTTAAAACCTCAGCCTCCTCTTGGGCATCATACAAAGATCTCTCTTTACAACCATAACCTACCATTTCATGGGAGACTTGGACAGTCTTAGCCTCCTCTTGGGCGTCATACAAAGATCATTACCCAATTAAGAGCCAACCTCTTCATACCAATAGACTTGGAAAGTCTCATCTTCTCTTGAATCTCACAGAGACCCTCAAGTTTCCTAAAAGCACAGGAAAAAACCCTAATCATTTCATCAATCTCCAACATAGTTTGAAACCTCCATAGGTTTTCATACTCAAGGTTTAAACCTTTACCATCAGTAAAACCCTAACAGAATCAGAGCCTCATGGTCTCTGATATTTCAACTCTCCTTCAATCCCCAGCAAGAGTTGATTCTCCAACACATATTAGACATGTCTCTGGATTTCAATAATCCTCAGCCGAAGTTAGCCTCCTCTTAGGCTTCATATAAGAATCTCCCCAACCAGCCTCCTCTTAGGCTTTGTATAATGATTTTCCTCAGTAGATTCAGCCTCAATCTTGGGCTTTGTGCAAGATAGATATAAAACTCTAGTGGAGTCCATCTCTTTTCAGCCTCAATCTTGGGCTTTGTACAAGACAGAAAAGACATTCCCCAGAAGAGTCAATCTTTTTTCCGCCTCAATCTTGGGCTTTGTACAAGACAGATAAAAACCTCCCCAGTGGAGTCAATCTCTTCTCAGCCTCAATCTTGGGCTTTGTATAAGATAAACACAAAACTCCCTAAGCAGATTCAACCTTTTAGCTTCAACCTTGGGCTTTGATCAAGGCACATAAAAACCAACATCCCCTCAGAAGAAATCAAGAGTTCTCTCTGTAGGAAGACATTTCTCTGTACATCATATATCAAAACAAACAATAAAAAAACCTAATTCCAGATAACTGCTGTAAGTGGCACACTTGTTGATTCAAAAATCCAATATGTAGTCCCTCTTTTATCCTGGTAAACTTCCTCTTTCATCTAATTGATGTAAGTGGAAAGCCTCTGGATTATTTACATCCAAGCCAATGTCCCTCTCTTAGCATGGAAGACTCCTAAGGAAAAATGACATTGCTCTACACTGAGTTAAAATTTCTTCCTTTAGGATAATTCCCTTATAAAGGAAATTATGGCATTGCTGGATTCCATATATCCCAGTTAAAGTAATTCCCCTTTATAATCAGTTACCCAACATTTTGTGATGAATATGTGAGATATCTCCCTTTAGAGATGACAAATTCTCTCTTAGTAAAAACTTTAGCTTCAATCTTGGGATTTGAACAAGACACAAATACTCAGCTATCTTCAATGTTGGGCTTTAAACAAAACACCAAATATATTTTCCTCCCATAGAAATAGGAGGAACTACGATTGCCCAGATTTCTCGGTTATCTTTACGGGAATACGTAGGCATAAGATTGCGAAATCTTAGCGAGCACACAAATCAAAAACCTTAGGTCCAGTACCCTCACAAAAACAACAAAAACACTCTCTCAACACTCCTAAAGGAGAAACTTTCCCAACCCATGACAGATAAACACCGGAAAGTATTAGAAAGATATGCCATAAAAGGTCTATGGATAACCATATATACACCGGGTGATTGACAACTTCCCTTTGTATAACCTGACCCCGGACCCCCAATCTCTTAGCATTTGTTAAAGAAAACATTTGCGTACAAGCAGAGTTTTAGATAGCTTCCCTTTCCTCTCAGAGCTTTTAGACAAAGGATCAATCAAGAAATGACATGATCTTCAACTTTTCTAGCCTCTCAAATATCTACAAGGGATCAAGAGGACTCCCACTTGAAGGATTAAGCACAAGGCTGCTCCCTTCCAAGTGGATCAAGCCTCAAGATCGCCAGTGTCACCAAATTAGGGTTTGGTCGACCAGGGCCTCCAGATGAAAATTTTCCTCTAGACATGAGCCAATGCTTCAAAGCATAACTTAAAATACTCCATGGAACCTCATGGGCCCAAGCATCAAGTCAATTTGACCTCAGGGGATGCATACATCAAAAATCAGGAATTAGGGTTTCTTGACCTAATTCACCCCTAAGTTGACTTTTGGGACAAATCATGAGCCAAGACCTCAATAGAGGATTTAAGGGTCTTGAACATACCACATTGATCCATTTGTAACAATGGTTTGATCCAGGAAGCTTGAGCAGCAAGTCTCAATTTCATCAGTACCACAATTAGGGTTTCGCGAGAAAAGTCAACTGTATCTTTGACTTTTGACCAGGACATGATTCAATATACCCTATAACACCCATGGAACATGTCCATCAAGTTTGATTTAGGTCAAGGACATGATTTCCTAAAGGATCGAATAGTTTGGAATTCATCTGACAAAAAGTCAACTGTGCACAAAAGTCAACTTTGACTTTTTGAGATTTTTCACAAAATGGTTTTTTAACCCTAAAATGATGTTAATGTATGATTTGAATCATCATTCATCAAGAAAAATCAAGAAAAGTGGGATAACTTGTAAAAGGGGTAACCATAAAAACTTAGAAAATTTTCTAAGTTATGATCAAAGTGGCAAGGGTACCAACTTTGGAGGATCATAACTCCTAAACCACAAAGCCATTTTTCCCCATCCAAAGCTTGATTTGTAGATCTCATTACCCTCTACAAAAGCTTAAAACTGACCTACCTCCAAATTCCTCATGGATTTTGAGTTATGGAATGATCAAAATCACAAAAAGTGAAAATGTCACTTTTTTCCAACACTTAGTGAAATTTTCACTAAGTCAGAATCTGCCTTCACTTTTTTCCAAATGTAGGGGGATTTTTCACTTGGATCCAAAAGGTATCAAAACCAAATATGATCAAACAGTTGTTGTATCATATGAGGGCTTTACAAAATGGCCAAGAACATCACCAAATTCCACTTGGGCCAAGAGATATGACAATGGCTATATGCCTTGCTGAAAACTGCCAAAGCTAGGCAGAATTTTGCAATTTTGCTCGATTTGGCAAAATCAGATAATTCCAAGCCTTGTCATCACTATGGATACATCTGAGGATCAAATCTAAAGGGGACAAACACTGAGCCAAGCCTCCAAAGTCCTTGGAACAAGAAGTAGCATGCCAAACCTAGAATTGCCTAAAAGAGGGACAAGACTCCAATTTTGGATTGGAGCATTCAATGCATACACCAAGGTGGCATGGACTGAGCCATTTGCAACTGAATTCATTCAAGACTTATCCAAGACCAAGGGATCCACAACCCTGTGCCCTAACCTCTAGTCAATGGCTAGAGGAGACTTGGATTCCAAAGTGCAACCATTGGCCAAACCTCTGCTGCAGTTGCCATTCACTATTGATCCCAAAACAAACTTGCTCTACTATAAATAGAGCTCATTTGTGCTCAGTTTGAGTACACCAAAGCCATCAAACAGATGCTTTCCTCAAAATCCCTCTCTTTAGGCCAAAATGCCTTCTTTAGCAAGGTAACTCTGAGTTTTTGAGTTAGAAAGCATTTCCATCACAACTCATGATCCTAACACCTCATAAAAATCATATGTAGGTGATCCAGACTCACACAAGTGACCTGTAATCCTTAAATCACAAAGTCACCTCTCAAAACCTCAAAATAGGCTTTTTGTGCATTTTTCAAGCCATGTCTTGAATCAGTCACTTTTCAAACCAGATAAAACCTCAAACACACTCCAAATAACATCCTTAAACTGTCCCAAATGGTTCCCCCCATCTGGAACACCATTTGAGGGAGTTGTTATTTCGGCCATTTTAACCCCTTTTGCAAGAAAGGGCCAGTTTGTGTTTTTGCAGGTTCCAGCTGATTCCACTCATCCTAAAAGCTTCTAAGGGATCATTTGAGAGTTTCCAAAGCATCAAACCATTTTTGGAACAAGAAGTTTGGCAGATTGCACAGAAAACTCCAAAAGCTCAAAAAGAGGTAAGCATCATGACTTGAACTTTCCAAAATATGCATTGCTTTGAAGTCCACTGATCATACACACCTCATACATGTTATATATGTTGTGTTTGGACCAATTCATCATGTAATTCATGCCTGTATCAAAGAGTAGCATAGAAAATGCAATTATAGGCCTTTTTCAAAACCACTATCGGGTTTTGAGGAGGGAGTATGATCTGAAAAAAATACCACCACCATTGGATTCCTTGTGAAATTCTAGGCCAAATGCATATAAATTTTGTCCCCAACCATTAAGAAATGAGAAAGTTATGGACCTTCCCGTTTCTTGGCAAAACTTGTCTTGCCTTGCCTTGACCAGGCCTAAAAAACAAGGCATGCCTTGTATATTTGTGGTTTCACTTCAAGCAATGGATGTATCACCACCCCAGTGGTAAGGCGCGCGCCCTATAACCTTGAGGTCGTGGGTTCAAACCCCACCCATGCCATTTTGTGTTTTCTCACATTTTTGCTATTTTTTTCCAATATTTTATGTTTTATTAATTAATTGGAAAATTAATAAATCTTTCAATTTTAATTATTTTTGATTGGTTCTTTTTGCAAAAAAATCACAAAAATGTTGAAATATTTTATTCCACAAAAAAATTAATTTTATATTATTTATTTAATATAAATAGTATTTTTGTGAATAAATTCCTTTTTAATGTTTTTAAACATTTTAAATGTGAATATTTACTTTGAAAATCAAAACCAAGTGAGTTTTAATTAACCTTGTGATTAATCCCTCATTTCTCAAACCTTAAACAAAAATCACAAATGGTTTATTCAAACTTATTTGGCATTTTATTTGATTTTCTTTAAATATTTACTTTTAAAGAATAACAAATTAGGGTTTCTTTGATTTTCACCCTTATCAAACAATTTCAAATATTATTGGGCCTCTAATAGAGTGTAAGATCCAATCCTTTGTAAATACAAACCTATTTTGGGCCTCACATATTGTATAAGTCCTGTTGTATTTCAAAAAGTTCGACGCGATCATCGTCCGTTGAAAAACAAACCTTGGGCCTCTCCTCAAGATATAAGACCCATTCAAAATATTTTGGGCCTCTATTAGAGTGTAAGACCCAACCCCCTTTGAAAACCAAACCATTTTGGGCCTCAATGCATTGTATAAGACCCACCGCGTTTTCGAAAATCTCGGCGCGATCGCCATTTTCAAACAAATGACCCTGGGCCTCTCCTTGAGCTGTAAGCCCCACCACTTGTACAAAAATAAATCTTTTGGGCCTCTATTAAAGTGTAAGACCCAATCCCCTTTTAACCAAAACTTTTTGGGCCTCAGACATTGTATAAGTCCCCCTGCGTTAAAAGAAAACCTCGGTGCGATCGCCAATAAAAAAACCAACCATCTGGGCCTACCCTCGTGTTATAAGCCCCATTCTTTTTCTTTAAACACTTTGGCCTCTTGAGAGAGTGTAAGACCCATCCCCTTGTACAGAAAATTTCTTGGGCCTCAGTCACTTGTATAAGTCCCTCTGTACAAAACGACAGTGCGATCACTGATAAACCTTGGGCCTCTCCTTGAGCTGTAAGCCCCAACATCTTTTCAAAATACTTTCTCCTTTAATTTTGAATATACTGTTGTTTTCAATCTTTCTTTGTTGAACAACTAACTAAACAACATGGAAGCTTTACAACCGAGTAAGTGTTTATATGTTTTCTTTATCCGCTTTCATATACATATAAACTGTATTGTGGGGCTGTTTCACTGTAAGTCTTCTTTCATAAAGTCATATCAACTGTGTAATACTAGTATAGATATTTAGAGTTTCCCCGGCAACTACGTCTAGCACTAAACCCTGTTGGTCACTCTTAAATAGACAAAACTAGATCCCCCATAGGATTACCAGACACAGTCTTCCCTCCTCTTGGGGTTAAACAATATGGAGACGTGAAAGGTAGCATTCTCGGTGAACCCTTTCTCAGACTGTCACTCTTAGAAATTGTCAAAGAAACTCTACTCCCCAGAGATGATCTTTTCTCCGTGAATGGCATCTCTTGAGTTTCTTCCAAATTCTCGAACTTTCCTGGCTTGATCTATTCTCTGTGAATAGCCTGTTTTGAATTTCTCGGGGTTTGGGGACCCACAGGCTTCCTAAAAGCATCCCTGCCTCCTCTTGGGCGTTGTACAAGGACCCTACGGCTTCTTAGAAGTATTCACAGCCTCCTCTTAGGCTTCGTATAAGGATTCTTCCTTCGGGAAGAGAGCCTCCTCTTGGGCTTCGTACAAATTGTCCCTCGGCTTCTTAAAAGTTTCCAGCCTCCTCTTGGGCTTCGTACAAATTGTCCCGACGACCTCCTAGAGGTATAGGAACAGAAATTAGTCATCTTAATAGAACAATATTTCAAAGAGTCTAGATCTTTCTACCGTGAACGTACTACTACTGTTTCTTTAAGCATAGTATAAAAGATAAAACTCTAGACTTGGACGGTCTAATCTCCTTGAGTCTCGAAGGCATTCTCAAGTAGGGAAAAACACCAGTAGACTCGGACAGTCTCCAATACCCTCTGGATTCCCCATTTCCTTAAAGAACGGGAAATAACCCTGATCCTCTAATCAATCCCAAAGCATAGCCTTACCTTTAATCAGTCTCTTTATAAGAACTGATTTTCTCTTTTAACCAACCTACTGAACCTGTCACTCAACTGAAACAACAATCCCTTTAGCCTCTATCTCGGGCTTCGTACGAGATACAAAAAGGCTCTCTTGTTGAGTCAATCATCCCTTTAGCCTCCATCTCGGGCTTCATACAAGATACAAAAACACTCTCTTCTTGTTGAGTCAACCTTTAGCCTCCGTCTTGGGCTTCGTACAAGACACATACAAAAACACTCTCTTGTTGAGTACAAAAAGACTCTCTTGTTGAGTCAACCTTTAGCCTCTGTCTTGGGCTTCGTACAAGACAGATACAAAAAGACTCTCTTGTTGAGTCAAACCCTTTCAGACTCCCTCTCGGGATTCATACGAGACACATAAAAACACCCTCTTGTTGGGCCAATAGCCTCCTCTTAGGCTTTGTATAAGAAAAACCCCGGTTGAGTCAATCAACCTTTTAGCATCAAAACTGTGCCTCGTTCACAGGATACAAACATCAACAACTCCTTTCATCTAATCGCTATAAGCGGAAAGCCTCTGGATTATTTACATCCACGCCACTGTCCTTCTTTTAGCATGAGAAATTCCTAAGGAAAGATGGCATTTCTCTACACTGAGTTAAAGTCTTCTCCTTCAGGTTAAAACCCCCTATAAAGGAAATTATGGCATTGCTAGGATTCACATATCCCGGTTAAAGTAATCCACCTTTATAGTCAGTCACCCAACAGTTGTGACAAACATACCCCCTTTAGAGATGACAAATTCTCTCTAAAGACAACACCTTTTTAGCTTCACATCTTGGGCTTCGAACAAGATACAAATAGACCCTTCAGCTTCACATCTTGGGCTTTGAACAAGATATAAACCACCTTTTCAGCTTCACGTCTTGGGCTTTGAACAAGACACCAAAACACCATTTACTCCCATAGAATAGGAGGAACTAGGATCGCTCTGATTTCCCTGTTTCGGTAAATGGGAATACGTAGGCATAAGATTGAAAGAAAAATATTAGCGAGCACACTAATCCAAAGTCCCAAATCCCGTACCTTCACATATCAATCGAAAAGCATCAGTCATAACCTCCCACCTATCGCCCGGGCACTATTTTCACAAAATAACCTAAGAGAGACCCACAATCTTTGTAGCATCTGTGAACCAACAGTCATCTGTTCAAACTCAGTTTGCAAGCAGGGTTAATTGGAGACATCTATTTCCCTTCCTTCATCAGCTTCAATAGGATAAAAAATGAATCGAGTTGTAGTACCCCAAAGCGATAGTGCTTCGTAACCACGTCCAAAAATCGCTCGCTACAGAAAAATGGCGACTTCACTGGGGACCACGAGATCTTGTTCTCTTCCCATCTCTTAGGTAGAAACCTTAAAAAAGTGCCACAGAAAAGTGGCGCCCACCGTGGGGCTTTTTCTTTTCTTTTCTTTTCTTTCTTTGGGGATTTCACTGGGATAGGACTTTTTTTGACTTCACTAGGATCTTAGGTCAAAACCTTTAAAGTTGGGAAGGTACCACAGAATGGCGACTCCGCCGGGGAGCCATTTTTGTCAGGAACATAGGATTCATAGCTCTTTAAAGTCTAGGACTTTAGGACAAATATATATATTGCTTTTCCTAATTGATATCTGTGTTTATTTTTCTGCTAATGGGAATGCGTGTGATGCCGCATGTGGAAAGATTGAGTATACACCTAGGAAAAACCTCTTTTAGTAGTGCAGAAACTATTGGAAATGGTTGTCACGCGATACTACCCTCTTCTGATGGTTCTTCGAAAAACATCACCTAGCACGGTTCCCAGCCCGCTGGTGTTTTCTCGACAAGAACTGATGATTTTGAGAGACAGGTACAAAAATCACTAGTATAAACCTTTGGGGGGGGTAGAACCTTGACTTCATGACACCGACCCTTTGACCCCATGTTTTTTCTATGTTTTTGTGTGCTGCATTCATGCATTCATCTAAAAAACATTACATCAAAGAAAAACTTCTCTTCTAGTCTCTCTTTTTCAAATTAAACTAAGACAATGATTGCAAATGTCAGAGAAAAAGATTGCACTCATGGACTTCGGTAGAAGGAGAACTCATAAGTATACCTTTAGGGTTCCAAAACTAGAAGATTTGAGAGGATTAGTGAGGATGATCACTAACCCTGAAGCTTTCAGAGCCAAGTACGGAGGTCTGCTACCTCTGTTAAGAGTCCATGTGATTGAAGGAATCATGGAGGCACTCATTCAGTTTTACGATCCGGTCTATCACTGTTTCACATTCCCGGATTACCAGCTCACACTAACGCTGGAGGAGTATTCTCACCTAACCGATCTACACGTTACTGATCGAGCTCCATTTTTTGGACTGGAATAAATTCCAAAGGATCAGACCACTGCAAGAGCAATCTATTTGCATGAGTCAGAAATCAAGACTCACATGACCACCAAGGGTGGGCTCCCAGGTTTGCCAGACCAGTTCCTGACAAAGAAGCCTTTGTACTTTGCTAGTATATGGAACATGACTGCTTTTGAAAGCATCTTTGTCTTACTCACTTACGGGTTATTTCTGTTTCCCAACATTAATAGCTTCGTCGATATCAACGCCATTAAGGTTTTTCTCATTGGAAACCCTGTGCCAACTTTACTCGCGGATGCGTATCATTCTGTACACTTAGGAAACTTGTACATCGGAGGGATGATCACGTGCTGTGTACCCCTGCTATATAAATGGTTTATCTCCCATTTTCCTAAGTCTGCTACTTTTTGGGATCATAAGAGTGCCTTGAGTTGGTCGCAGAAAATCATGTCTTTTACCAACTCTGATATAGATTGGTGCAATAGGATTTATGAAGGGATCAGGATCATTGACCGTCGTGGAAACTTCCCCAACGTGCCCCTCATAGGAACTAAGGGAGGAATCAACTACCATCCAGTATCAGTTCGTCGTCAATTTGGATACCCGATGAGGCATGTCCCGCGTAATGCTCATCTGGAGGGTCTTTTCTTCAAGGAAGGAGAAAATGATAGGGCACTAAAGACGGGAATAGTGCACGCTTGGAAACATGTTCATAAGAAAGGATGAGAGTCTCTATGAAAACCGAACTGTGTCTCGGTGGAGCCTTATCTCCACTGGGTACAAACTAGAGCTCTCAAGCTAAAGATGCCTTATCCTCGTCACGGAGTTCTTCCGCCGAGGGAATCTGTCATGTACTTTATGACTGAAACAGAAAAACTGCAGGTTACTCTCAACAAAGTTCAACAGGAGAGGAGGTCTTGGAAGAACAAATACCGCACCCTCAATGTAGAGTGTACCAAAATACAACGATTGCTAAAAGATAAGGATGCTCTGATTGAGATTTTAGAGCAACATGCTATGGATAATCAGGATGACCAAAGGAATTTGCTCATTCCTTTCACTTGGCAAAGGAATGACAACCCGACAACGGCCCAAGAGCCCCGGTCCAAGAAAAGGAAAGTACCAGAATCAGCACCCGGTTTCTCCCCAGAGAGGACTCGAGACCCCTTTGCTTAGGTTTCTGTTTCCGCACCTTGTAATCTACTGTATTTCTATTTTCGCAATCCTTTGAATTCAATAAAACGGGGTTTCCCCACTGTTTGATATTTGCAATCTAATTGTCGAAGTTTATTTTGATTAAACAAAAAAAAATTAATATAATCATTGCATTCATCATTCTCATGTCACATATTCTTCTTACCTACGAATCTCACATTTATGTCTCGGTTCTAGAGTTAAACTGTCTCATTCGTACAATACTCGGCCCAATCGTCAAAAAAAGATGGATGATCTCGAGGAAGAGAACAGAGAGTTGAGAGAAGAGATCGACGCTCTGAGAGAGGATATGAGAAAGCTTCATAACGACATGCAAGCCATGGCAGAAGCTCAGCTACAAAGGACTGTGATCTCGGAGATCACCTCAACGGCCATAGTGGAAAAGTCCGATCCTAGGTACAAAATACCGAAAGATCGTCCCTAGGGCATGCCACTTAACTATATCCCGGAAGGACATATCCCGTTGATCAATGAGGATCAGGGGACCACAGCAGGAACCGCTGGTCCTGAAGGTTACAAACTTCAGGAAAGCGAAGATGCCAGGGGCATGACAGCAACTCCTGAAGGTTACAAACTTCGGGAGGCACCGAGAGTCTCGGCCATAATGACCATACCACCGCCCGTGGTACACACTGTCCCGGAAGGACAAATTCCACATATACCTTCTGGTGGAAACGACAACATGTTCGAAAGAATGAATGAGTTCCAGGAAGAGTTCCTGGGAATGCAGAAAGAACTGCAGGCCCTTCGCGGTCAGGATTTATTTGGAAAGGACGACGCGGACCTCTGTTTGGTCCCTAATGTGAAAGTCCCGCACAAATTCTAGGTGCCCGGCTTTGAAAAGTACAAGGGTAACTCTTGCCCTCAGAGTCACTTTGTGATGTACGCTCGGTGAATGTCAGCTCAGACAGAGAATCAGGATTTACTGACTCACTACTTTCAGGATAGTTTAACGGGTGCCGCCCTGAAATGGTACATGGGTTTAAACCGTGCTACGATTAGCACTTTCAGAGATCTTGGCACTGCCTTCGTCCAACAATATAAATACAATCTGTACATGGCACCGGACAGAGATCAACTCAGATCAATGTCACAAAAGGACAAAGAAACCTTTAAGGAATACGCTCAGAGATGGCATGAAATTTCCGCTCAAATTTGTCCACCTCTTGAGGAAAAAGATATGACAAAGATCTTCTTAAATGCCTTAAGCTCATTTTCTTACGACAGAATGGTTGTCGGTGTGCCCAGTGACTTCACCGAGATGGTCGGTATGGGAGTTCATCTTGAGGAAGCCGTCCGAGAAGGACGTCTAGTCAAAGACACTGGATCATCAAGTAGTACAAAGCGATACGGTAGTGCTCTCCCTAAGAAAAAAGAGCAAGATATTGGGAATATCTCTCTCGGAAAGTAAAGGCGACGTTATCAGCTAGTAGCGGCTGTGACTCCTGCTATCAATCCTGCACCTATTTCTACGTATCAACCTCAAGTTGCGCAGAGCCAACCTAATCAGCAAAGGACTCAACAGCCTCTTCAGCAGGCTCGTCCTCCATACAACAACAACCGTACAACGCGGCCACCAGGATTTGATCCTATACCCGTTTATACGCAGAACTATTTCCATTATTACTGGCTAAGGGGCATGTCCATACTAAGTCCCCTCTTACAGTACCAGAAAATCTGCCTTTTTGGTTTAAGGTGGATCAGACTTGCCCTTACCATCAAGGAGGACCAGGGCATAACATAGAGAACTATCTCAATTTCAAATCCGACGTGCAAAAGCTTGTTAGGAGCGGGGTCTTATATTTCAAGGATACAAATCCTAATGTTCTCACAAACCCACTGCCTTAACACGAGAAAGCTACGGTCAATTTGATAGAGGGAGAGACTAACAATGTCTATCAAATTCATGATATACTCTTGTTAAGGACCAACCTGGTTAAGATGCATTGCAGACAGAGTGGATATGGCCATGTGCCACCTCATAACTATCACCAGTGTGATATCTGCTCCAAAAGCAATCGAGGATGTGTTGTGGTGCAATCAGCTCTACAGAAACAGATGGATCTCGGATGTATCCAAGAGCACCGAGTTCGTGGAGTTTACATGGTTTACACGAATTCTAACGTCATTCAGAACCACGACGTCCGTGCAATGAATGTCAACTTGGTGGCGATGCACTCCAGGCAAAGCCAGTATCATAATCTGCCGCGACACGATTACAGTTCCTGTCTGACTTGCTCGGTAAACAAACAGGGATGCTCTTTTGTACGAGAGGCCCTCCAGCATTAGATGGATATTAGATGGATCCAGGACTACCATGATAGGAATCCCTATCAGATCAACATGATTCAAATCTTTGATATTCACTTGATGAATACCAGCCTGGTGGAGTTACAAGCTAAACAGGTCCGGCTCGGGTTCCTGGTATCACATGATTATCAGAGTTGTAGGGCGGGTTGCGAAAACGATCAAGGCTGTGCCCTTGTCCAGGAAACCCTTCAGCACTTGTTGAACCACTGGTGACTTCCAATCTATATGGATGAAGACACCCAGCAAATTAGTATTACCAACGGGAACCCTACTCGGCATCAAAGTCGGGACGTTCGATCTATGGAAACTGACCTAGTGAAGTTACATTGTATTCAAAGCGGGCGTGGCCAGGTGCCACCACACAACTATGAATGTTGTAGAGTCTGTTCGGAAAGTAACTAAGGATGTTACCTTGTGCGAGCAGCTCTTCAGGGTCAGGTGGATCGTAGAGAGATTCCCCTATATCCGGGGTCCGGACCAATCAACTGGGCGCCGGACTACCTCACTGATCAAATTGAGGATGTTGTCGTAATCTCTGATCATCAGAAGGCTAGGGATGTTTGTATCATCATCCCTCTACTTGACTAATCGAGAGTTCCCAACCAGGAACGGATCGAAATTGCTTACGATGGTCAGAAAAATCAGAAGGCTCCTATAGTCATCTATCTACCGGGACCATTACCGTATGAATCAACTAAGGCTATCCCTTACAAATACGGTCCAACAACAGTCAAGAATGGAAAGGAAATTCTATTACCCTCCGTCGTGAATATTGCAGACATCAGTCGAGTAACACGGAGTGGTCGAATCTTCAACCGAGGAGTTGGAGAATTTAACAAAGAAAAGGAACCTCAGACAGAAGTTCCCAATTCACCGGTCGGTCAATCCAGTAATCCCGACCTTTCGAAAAACAACGATGAGATGCTGAAGCTCGTCCAAAGGAGTGAATACAACATTGTTGATCAGCTATTACAAACTCCTTCAAAGATCTCTGTGATGTCACTTTTACTCAGTTTAGAAGCACACAGGGAGGCTCTACAGAAATTCTTGGATCAAGCCTTTGTAGAACAGGATGTAACAATCAGACAGCTCGATAGCATTGTCTCTAACATCACTTCCTGCAATAACTTGGGATTTAGTAATGAGGAATTACCTGAAGAGGGTCGCCGTCATAACATGGCGCTCAATATCACGGTCAGCTGCCAGGGCGATGCTTTAGCCAGCGTACTGGTAGACACAGGGTCAGCCCTGAATATTATGCCAAAGTCCACTTTGATGCAATTATCCTTCAAAGGACCCCCGA
The DNA here is from genome assembly GCA_022829125.1 of Lathyrus tuberosus. Taxonomy (NCBI): domain Eukaryota; kingdom Viridiplantae; phylum Streptophyta; class Magnoliopsida; order Fabales; family Fabaceae; genus Lathyrus; species Lathyrus tuberosus. The sequence goes on along the minus strand of JALAZF010000062.1, from coordinate 14,050,774 downwards.
TGAGATCCAGTGAGGTCGTTGTCAAAGCCATTGACGGGTCCAAAAAAACGATTATCGGCGAAGTTGACCTTCCCATAACTATTGGTCCTCACACTTTCCAAACCACTTTCCAGGTCATGGACATCCGGGAAATGTACAGTTGATTATTAGGAAGACCTTGGATACATCAGGCTGGGGCGGTCACCTCGACCCTCCACCAAAAGTTAAAGTTCGTCCAGAACAACCAGCTCGTCACGGTCTGTGGAGAACAAGCCTTGCTCGTGAGTAACTTATCATCATCTACTGGTGTAGAACCCGAGGAGGTTATTGGAACTCAGTTCCAAGCACTATCGGTGAGCAAGGACAATCAATCCGAAGAGGGAACTTCCATTTCCTCATACAAAGATGCTATCAAAGCGGTCGAGAGTACCAATACAACAGGATGGGGACAGCTAGTCATTCCTACTGACAATAGAACAAGGAAGGGTCTTGGTTTTTCTGCAACCTGTACCCAGACAGCTACTGCCAGCAATGAAAGTCTTCATCCCATTCAAGACTTCTTCCACAGTAGAGGTTTCCTTCACCTAGTGCCTAAAGAAGTGCATACCATCAATAAAGATCATTCCTCTGATATGGAGGAAGAATGGGAGTCCAATCTTAACAAGGATGGTTATATGTCTCAGGACGAAATGCAGACTCCCTTTTGCTTTCCTACACAGAGTCCGAGATTTATACCCAGGTCAGATGTCGAAATGATATACAGAGATTGTGATCCGGAAGGATGCCGTGCTCCACCAAACTCATTAGAGGAGGACACTCTGATGAAGGACAACTTTGACCATAACTATTATGGCCCGATGGATGGCCTGCCAATGTGGCAGCCGTATCCAGGAGACTTGGGACAAGGAAATCAGCCGAACAATGAAAATCAGCTGAGCATCATTGAAAAGAATACCTGCGTCCCCACCATGTCATGGGATCAACAATCAGGTCATTCAAAAAATGTCCAGTACGACGATGAATTCGCAACATTTGCAGGACTTAAATTAATCAACCATGCTTTTCCAGAGGTCAACGTCATCGAGAAGGATGACTCATCCAGTTCCAAAGAAGTATGGGACACCCTGGGACAACCAAGTGGGAAATACGACTATATGGTCAAGTACACTGCTCCCGAAAGCTCTCGTATCAGGCTTGAAGACATCCAGCCAACTGGATGGGGAGATCTACCTGAGAGCACCAATGCTATGCAAAATGCAACAGAGGAATCCTCCTACGACAACTCTGCCTGGGAGACAGATTCCAATGATCCTGCTCCACCAGAAATCAACGTTATTTCTGAAGACAAATCAAGGAAGGTGCCAGACTTTGTGATTCACCGAGGAGTTCGCCGCCAATGGGTTGTTGTCGATGTTCTGAAGATTGTTCATAAGTCAAAGTAATTGCCGTCTTTAACCTTTCACCCTGCCCAGGTGAAACGGATGTTTTGATATGGCTCACTTTCTGTAAATTTCCCTCTTCGCTTCGCCCAAAGCAACAGAGCTTTGTTTTATAGGGCTGTAATTTCAAGAATTGACTTGTTCATGAATAAAGTAACGTCGTTATGTAATTCCCGCATTTATTGTTGTTTTCTCTTTTCTCTTTTTTTCAGAAAATGGTAATCCTAAAAAACAAATCAATAATAATAAACAAGCAATTTTTCAAAGAAATACACTGCACACACTCTTGCATTCTCTCTATCTCTTCTAAACACAAATCATACCGTCATGCAGATTGCTTGTTTTAAACCCCGTTGAAACATACGATCGGATGCCTTCTCCTAACTTTGAGTTCCCGGTATTTGAGGCCGAAGAAGAAAATGACGACGAAATTCCACAAGAGATCTCCCGGTTACTCAGATAGGAGGAAAGGTCCATTGAACCTCATAAAGAGCCGTTGGAAACGGTAAACTTAGGTTCGAAAAAAGAGAGAAAAGAAATCAGGATTGGGGCACTGCTCCGTCCAACTGCCAGAGAGGGTTTGGTAAAGCTTCTCAAAGAATTCCCCGATGTATTCGCTTGGTCCTATCAGGATATGTCAGGGTTGGATACCAGCATCGTGGAACATCATTTACCGTTGAGATCAGAATGTCCGCCTGTAAAACAGAGGTTGAGACGGACTCACCCAGACATGGCCATCAAAATCAAAGAGGAGGTACAGAAACAGATTGACGCGGGTTTCCTTGCCACATCAGAATATCCTCAATGGTTAGCCAACATCGTACCCGTTCCCAAAAAGGATGGAAAAGTCAGAATGTGTGTGGATTACAGAGATCTAAACAAGGCTAGTCCAAAGGACGACTTTCCTTTACCACACATTGACATGCTGGTTGACAGTACAACAAAGTTCAAAGTTTTCTCATTCATGGATGGATTCTCGGGCTATAACCAGATCAAAATGGCGCCGAAAGACAGGGAGAAAACTTCGTTCATTACCCCCTGGGGTACCTTTTGTTACAAGGTGATGTCGTTCGGTTTGAAGAACGCCGGGGCAACCTATCAAAGGGCCACGACTATTTTTTTTTTATGACATGATACACAAAGAAATCGAGGTATATGTCGATGATTTGATTGCAAAATCTAAGACAGAAGAGGAGCATATGACCCGTCTGTCAAAGATATTCGAGCGGTTGAGAAAGTACAAACTCCGCTTGAATCCCAACAAGTGCACCTTCGGTGTCCATTCAGGGAAACTTTTAGTGTTCATCGTCAGCCAGAAAGGAATTGAGGTTGATCCTGACAAGGTCAAGGCCATTCAAGAGATGCCTTCTTCGAAAACTAAAAAATAAGTCAGAGGATTCCTGAGGCGTTTGAACTACATCTCCAGATTCATATTCCTCATGACCGCGACATGTGCGCCGATTTTCAAATTACTTAAAAAAAATTAGAACTGCGTTTGGACAGAAGACTACCAAACCGCCTTCGACAATATTAAGGAATACCTATTGAACCCTCCGATTCTATCACCTTCGGTGGAAGAAAGGCCGCTGATTATCTACCTCACCGTCCTGGAAGACTCCATGGGCTGTGTACTTGGCCAACAAGATGAAACCAAACGGAAAGAGTCTGCCATCTACTATTTGAGCAAGAAATTCACCGACTGCGAGACTCGGTATACTATGCTTGAAAAAACTTGCTGCGCTTTGGCTTGGGCAGCCAAACGTCTGCGCCAGTACATGATTCGTCACATAACTTGGTAAATCTCTGAAATGGATCTAATCAAGTATGTCTTTGAAAAGCCTGCTCTCACGGGAAGGATTGCCCGTTGGCAGATGTTGTTATCAGAATACGACATTGAGTATCACGCTCAGAAAGCCGTTAAGGGAAGTATTTTAGCCGATCATTTGGCTCATCAACCGATTAACGATCAAGAATCAATCGGGTTTGACTTCCCAGACGAAGATGTCATGTATTTGAAAATGAAAGATTGCGATGAACCGCTACCCAGTGATGGGCCAGAACTAGGTTCCCAATGGGGGCTTATCTTTGACGGAGCTGTCAATCATTACGGAAACGGAATTGGGGCAATCATTGTCACCCCTCAGGGTACCCACATTCCTTTCACCGCCAGACTTACATTCAAGTGTACAAACAACGAGGCCGAATACGAAGCTTGTATTATGGGTCTCAAGGAAGCGATTGATTTAAGGATCAAGAACTTGGATGTATACGATGATTCAGTCCTGGTTATCAATCAGATTAAAGGAGATTGGAACACATACCAATCAGGATTAATTCATTACAAAGACTACGCGAGAAGGTTGCTACCCTTCTTCAACAAAGTTGAGTTTCATCACATCCCTCGTGAAGAGAATCACCTGGCTGATGCATTAGCCACTCTCTCTTCCATGATTAGTGTAGGTCAATGGAATGACATACCTAAGATCGACATAATGCGCCTTGAACGGCCCGTTTACATCTTCACGATTGAAGCAGTCATAGACGACAACCCTTGGTATCACGATATCAAATGCTTCCTTCAGAAACAAGAGTACCCACCTGGGGCACTAAGGAAGGATAGGAAAAACCTCAGAAGGTTGGCAGGCAGTTTCTTCCTGAGCGGTGATACACTCTATAAGAGAAATTTTGACATGGTCTTGCTCTGATGTGTAGACAGGCCAGAAGCAGACATGCTGATAAAAGAAATTCACGAAGGGTCCTTTGGCACTCATGCCAATGGACATACAATGGCGAGAAAAATTTTAAGAGCAGGGTACTATTGGTTGACAATGGAATCTGATTGCTACAAGTACATGAGGAAGTGTCACAAGTGTCAGATATACTCCGATAAAATTCATGTACCGCCAACGCATCTCAAAGTTCTTTCTTCCCCATGGCCTTTTTCCTTATGGGGAATCGACATGATTGGCTTGATTGAGCCCAAAGCTACAAACGGACTTCGGTTCATCCTGGTAGCCATTGATTACTTCACCAAGTGAGTCGAAGCAGCATCGTACGCTAATGTAACCCGACAAGTGGTGGTCCGATTTATCAAAAACAATATCATCTGCCGTTATGGTGTTCCGAGCCAGATCATTACAGATAATGGATCTAACTTGAACAATAAGATGATGAGAGAGTTGTGCGCAGAGTTCAAGATCGAACACCATAACTCATCTCCTTACCGACCAAAGATGAATGGAGCGGTAGAAGCGGCTAACAAGAACATCAAGAGGATTGTTCAGAAGATGGTTGTAACCTACAAAGATTGGCACGAGATGCTACCCTTTGCTCTTCACGGTTATCGCACATCTGTCCGTACTTCAACAGGGGCAACCCCTTTCTCTCTAGTATATGGCATGGAGGCAGTGCTCCCCATTGAAATAGAGATCCCATCAATCAGGGTATTGATGGAAGCTAAGCTTACAGAAGCTGAATGGTGTCAAAATCGACACGATGAACTGAATCTGATCGAAGAAAAGAGAATAACGGCATTATGCCACGGTCAGTTGTATCAACAAAGAATCAAGAGGGCGTTTGACAAAAAGGTTCGACCTCGCATCTTCAGGAAAGGAGACCTTGTGCTCAAGAAGATACAATCATTTCTCACTGATTCTCGGGGCAAGTGGACTCCAAATTATAACGGCCTCTACGTGGTCAAGAAAACTTTTTCAGGCGGTGCCTTGAGACTTGCAACCATGGACGGAGAGGAATTTGCCTACCCCACAAATGTTGATGTAGTCAAGAAATACTTCGCCTAAAAAAAACGTCTCGATGGATTGAAAACCCGAAAGGGCGGTCCAGGCAAAAATTAGAGACATGATCAAAAATCATCCCGGTGGATTGGAAATCTCAAAGTACAATCCAGGCAAAAATTAGGGATAATGGAAAGTAACTACTTTCGACTAAGGGGCAAGTCCCTCATCAGCAGTTACATCATCCGTCAGGAAAGATCCAGTCAAGGTCATCTTCGACAGAAGCTCAGGATGCCCAGAATTCAAAGTTGGTAGAAGGATAGTGGTCGTTATGTTTCAACGTAGCCCTTTTTCCCTGTAAATTACCATTTGCTAAACTTTGTAAATGCTCTATGGAATCACGCGTTTGGCTGATTTCCATCCTATCAATAAAATTTGAGCCCTTGTGCTTTTATTTGCAATTCTTATTTGTTTAGCTTTACAAAATGACATTTTAACATGATCAACGATTCTTGAAACGAAACAAAAATGAATTTACTTGTCAAACTTTTCTGCTTTTAAAAATGAAGATGGCAATTTCTTTTGACAGTTGAACATCGAAAGAACATTGATCGCTTCTCTAAAGGTGTTTGAGCCTCAAAGTGCAGAATCAAAGTACTCCTTCTAAACCAGTATTCCTGAATGAAGGATCAGCTATGTCAGATGCGAATGCTCCATCTGACCTCTTCGACCGAGTTCCCATCTCCTAAGCCCGACCAGCGTCGCTCCCAACAGGGACCATTTCTCCTAAGCAAGGCGGAATTGTTATCTTGAACCAGCGGTACTTCTTCGCCCCGCGATGGCCGAGTATCCAGTCATGTTCATCTATTAGTCTGTATGGCGCGTCAGTTTTGTCAGCATATACATACATACATCATGCATTATTGATTTGCATTCACATTCATATTGCATCACTATCACTCCTGTCGGTCTTGTCCCCTAGTGATAACAGTCCTCTCAATCGAGTTGTCAGTTCTTTCCTCGTCAGGAAAGGTTGCGTCTGAACAATCTCTCTCCTCCAGTTTAGTTCTGGATTAGAATTGGCTCTTGACCACATTGATAACTTGAACCTCTGAAAGACCAGGGAACCTTCAACTGATGTCACTCTTCGCCATTGAAGATGATATTTTTGCTTTCCCAGATTAAGGAAAATCCCTAGAGGAAGCCTCTTAAGCAGAGATTCGGCAATACAGCAGTTTTTCTTCGGAAAAAAATCGCTGATGAAAAGGTCATCAGCACCTCAAAATTGGATCACGTCATATGGCGTTTCTCCAGGAAAATCCCGAGAAAAGTATGATGCAATATCCCCAAGCATGAAAGCAGTCTCTCAAGAGACTCATTTTCCCCAGTAGAGTTGGCAAATGGCGTCTCCAAACAGAGAAGTTTGTACACCTCTACAACTCAGGCGAATGGGTTCCCCAGCGAGTCTGACATCAAAATTTTTCTATCAAATGGTATCTCCCCAGGAAAATTCGGCGAGAAGTTTGAGGAAAACCGCTACGAATAGTGTCCCTTGTCAAGAAAGTTTATTGACAAAAGAAACTAAGACCAGTTCCTTGGTAGGAAACCAGGATCGAGGGGAAGTTTATTTCAGAAACTAAGACCAGTTCCTTGGTGGGAAACCAGGATCGAGGGGAAGTTTATTTCAGAAACTAAGACCAGTTCCTTGGTGGGAAACCAGGATCGAGGGGAAGTTTACATCAGAAACTAAGACCAGCTCCTTGGTGGGAAACCAGGATTGAGGGGAAGTTTATTTCAGAAACTAAGACCAGTTCCTTGGTAGGAAACCAGGATCGAGGGGAAGTTTTTTACCTTTTCTAAGCATCATTGCTTAGAAAAAGAAGAAGGATGCGCAAGCTACCATTCTTAACCACCATCAAAATTTTGGGTATTCCGATATTTAATCCTCTTGCACCCCGAATGCCCGAATACCTTCGCCATTCACACCTTCGGGTCCAAGAAGATTAAATAGGGGCATCTGTCATACCCCAAATTTTGACCACTAAGATTTCCCATCATTGTGAAAATCATCATCATAATATGGAGGAACCATCATACCTCATCAGTCTCCCCAAAGATGGGTGAGCATCCATTACAATCAAATTTAGGGTTTCCAGCCCTCTCAGAGCTTTTAGACAAAGGATCAATCAAGAAATGACATGATATTCAACTTGTCTAGCCTCTCAAATATCTACAATGGATCAAGAAGACTCCCACTTTAAGGATTAAGCACAAGGCTGCTCCCTTCTAGGTGGATCAAGCCTCAAGATCTCCAGTGTCACACAACTTTGTTAATATCCAAGATAGATCTAGTTAAATACATCTTTGAGAAGCCAGCTCTCACCAGAAGGGTTGCTCATTGGCAAATGATCCTGACAGAATATGAAATTCAATATTCTTCCTAGAAAGCCATCAAGGGTAGTGTTTTGTCTGATTATCTTGCTCAACAACCACTTGATGATTACCAGCCGATGGAATTTGAATTCCCAGATGAAGACATCATGTACCTGAAAATGAAAGACTGTGAAGAACTGCTAGTTGAAGAAGGACCTGATCCTGAGTCCAAGTGGAGTCTGATGTTTGATGGGGCCGTTAACATAAATGGTAATGGAGTTGGGGCAATTATTGTCACTCCGAAGGGTTCTCATATGCCTTTCACTTCCAGACTGACTTTTGAATGCACCAACAATGAGGCCGAGTATGAAGCTTGTATTATGGGTATCGAAGAGGCTATTGATCCGAGGAACAAAACTCTCGATATTTTTGGGTATTCCGCTTTGGTGATCAATCAGGTCAACGGAGATTGGAATACTCATTAACCCAATTTGATTCCGTACAGGGATTACACTAGAAGACTGTTGACTTTCTTCAATACAGTGAAGCTTTACCATATACCTCGTGATGAAAACCAAATGGCAGATGCTCTGGCTACGTTATCCTCAATGATTAAGGTGAATTGGTGGAATCGTGTGCCCAAAATCGATGTGATGCGCCTTGATAGGCCCACTTAGGTGTTTGCAGCCGAGGCGGTTGTAGATGGTAAGCCTTGGTACCATGATATCAATTGCTTTCTTAAAAGTCAAGAGTACCCAGTAGGGGCATCCAGTAATGATAAGAAGACTCTGAGGATATTGGTTGGTGGTTTCTTCTTAAATGAGGATGACGTGTTGTATAAGCGGAATTTCGACATGGTCTTGCTCAGATTCGGGGATAGGAATGAAGCAGACATGTTGATGCATGAAGTGCACGAGGGTTCTTTTAGTACCCATGCCAACGGACATGTTATGGAGAAGAAGTTGTTAAGAGCAGATTATTACTGGATGACCATGGAATCAGATTGTTTCAAATATGCCCGAAAGTACCATAAATACCAGATTTATGCTGACAAAATGCATGTACCACCGAATCCTTTGAATGTCTTGACTTCTCCATGGCCCTTTTCTATGTGGGGCATTGACATGGTCGAAAAGATCGAGCCCACTGCTTCCAATGGACATCATTTCATTCTAGTCGCCATCGATTACTTCACCAAGTGGGTGGAAGCAGCTTCCTTTGCAAATGTCACCAAACAAGTGGTTGCCCGGTTTATTAAGAAGGAGATCATCTGTCGTTATGGGGTTCCTGAAAGAATCATCACTGATAATGGTTCTAATCTCAATAACAAGATGATGATGAAAGAGCTGTGCCAGAGCTTCAAGATCGAACATCACAATTCTTCTCTGTATCATCCGAAGATGAACGGTACTGTTGAGGCAGCCAATAAGAACATTAAGAAGATGGTACAGAAGATGGTTGTGATGTACAAGGATTGGCATGAGATGTTGCCTTTCGCTTTACATGGGTATCGTACTTCAGTGCGTATGTCAATCGGGGCAACCCTGTTCTCACTCGTGTATGGTATGGAAGCAGTCATACCATTTAAGGTTAAGATTCCTTCTTTGAGGGTTATGATGGATGTGAAGCTTGACGAAGCTGAATGGGTCCGAACGAGATTCAACGAGATGAGCCTCATTGAAGAAAGGCGAATGGCAGTTGTATGCCATGGGCAGTTATATCAGAGAAGGATGAAGAAGGCCTTTGATCAGAAAGTGCGTCCTCGGTGTTTTCAGACCGGTGATTTGGTGTCGAAATGGATCCTCCCTCCTCAGACAGATCACAAGGGCAAATGGACCCCGAATTATGAAGACCCATACGTTGTTAAGAAGGATTTCTCTGGCGGAGCCTTAATGCTTTCAACTATGGACGGTGAAGATTTTACATCCCCTATGAACTCAGACGCAGTTAAAAAATACTTCGCATAAAAGAGACCCGCTGGACAGCAAAAAGAGTAAGTCCAGGCAAAAAAGGGCATCCCGACAAACCATGAAAAAAAGAGAAAGGTTCGGGCAAAAATTAGGGATAAAAAAGAAATAATTTAGTAAACCCGGTAAGTTGAAAACCTGAAAAGGAAACTTAGGCAAAAATGGGTATCCTGGTGGATTGAAAACCCGAAAAGGGCGATCCAGACAAAAGTTAGGTATTTAAAAGCGAAAGGTTGCGGTCTGAGTAGTTTGTACTTCATCTCTTTTCAACAAATGGAAATTTCGAAGGATAGGAATCGGTCCAATCACCCTTCTCGGAAAGTAGAGTACTCGAAGCGTTTAGAAGACATACGAGTTATGGCAGAATTGAAACTCAATGGGAATTCACTTCCACATTGCCACTAGTGTAGTTTATTTTCTTTTTATGCAATTACCGCTTTCTAGGGATTGCTTCCTGATGTAAATGCCTATTTACAGGCCAATTCAATCAATAAAACTCATTTCATTCAAATAGTTTTCTCTTTTGTTTTCATTTTACTGTTTTGTTTGTAAAAACGTCCGAATTTTTAATAAACATTGCATTTGAAAACAGTGAAGCTTTACAAGAACATACGTAAAAACATTTAAAATTGCTTTGAATGTTGAGTGTCCTTGGGTGGTAAATTCAGACCATGTGATACCCGGGGCACATGTGTGTATCTTTTGTGTTTGCAGGCATCAGTGTTCGCACTCTATGGTTAGTATGTGCAAACATTTCCTTCCTCAACAAAGGTTTGTTTGATCTCAATTCCCCAGCAGCCAGGTCAGAAGTTTGTCATTTCCCCAACAAAGTTCTATGGTTATAGGTTCTCCCCAAGCAGGACTGGTTCAGGTGATGTCTTCCCAGTAAAGTCATCCTTCCCCGCAGTTGCAGAGTCCGAAAGTTCACGGCAAGTTTTGGCAGTTCAGAGCCCAGATGTATCAATGTTACTCCCCAGCTGAGTTGTTGATCTTTTCCCCACAGAAAGTCAAAAGATCAGATCAGTGGTCACTTCCTCAGCAGAGTTGCTAATCATCATCCCCAATAGAGGATTCGCTTTGTATCTTGCATATAGTAATCATCATTACATCGCATCTTCAAAACGCGTAGCATTTCCATTTGATATGGAACATTATGCCATGGAAAAAGTCAAACATATGCATATGGAGCATAAGCCAAGTTCGAGTGTTTGCCAGAGATTCAGATCAACCCTCAAACAAAGTGTTGTCGTGTCAGACAAGATAAGTAGATTATACCCAAACACCCGTCTGTGTTCTCTTTGGCACTTGTAAGTATCATCTTTCAATACTCGTCCGTATCGTTAACCTAAACGCTTGTTCGTGTTTATTATCCTTTTCTTTGATACTCGTCTGTATCATCTTTCAATACCCGTCCGTATCGTTAATCCAAACACTTGTCTGTGTTTATTCTCATCCTTTCGGTTCTCGTCTGTATCGTAATTTAAACACTCGTCCGTGTTTTCTTTTCTTTGATACTCGTCCGTGTTTTCCTTTCTTTGATACTCGTCCGTATCACCTTTCGATACTCGTCCATATCGTTAGCCAAAACACTCGTCTGTGCTTATTCTCCTCTTCTTTGATACTCGTCCGTATCATTTTTCGATACTCGTCCGTATCATAATTCGAACACTCATCCATGTTTGTTCTTGGTTTTAAGCACCGTCTGTGTTTATTCTCCTTTTCTTTGATAATCGTCCGTATCATCTTTCGATACTCATCTGTATCATAAATTCGAACACTCGTCTGTGTTTTATTCTTAATTCTAAACACTCGTCCGTGTTTGCATGTGATTCTCAACGCTCGTTTGTGTTTGGTTTCGAATCTAAACACCTGTCCGTGTTTGTTCTCATATTCTTTTGATACTCATCTTTATCATCTTTCGATACCCGTCCGTATCGTAAATTCAAACACCCATCCGTGTTTATTCTCATCTCCTTTTGATACTCGTCTGTGTCATCTTTCGATACTCATCTGTATCGTTGATTCAAACACTCGTCCGTGTTTGCTTCTGATTCTAAACACCTGTCCTTGTTTATTCTTGTCATCTTTTGATACTCGTTCGTATCATAAACCCAGACACTCGTTCGTGTTTGCTTTTGATTCAGTACACACGTCCGTGTCTGTATCTCATTTGATACTCGTCTGTATCATCTTTCGATGCTCGTCCGTATCGTGAATTCAAACACCCGTCTGTGTTTTCTTTTGATTCAGTACACTCATCCGTGTCTGTATCTCTTTTGATACTCCTCTATATCATCTTTCGATACTCGTCCGTGTGATTAATTTGAACACTCGACATTGTTTGCTTTAGATTCTAAACACTCGTTCATGTTTATTCTCATTCCTTTGACACCCGTCCGTATCACCTTTTGATACTCGTCTGTATCGTTGATCTAAACCCATGTCTATGGTTTTATATCATGATTTCAGACACCCGTCTGTGTTATTTATTCTCTCTAGCAGATTTCTCAATCTCTTATACCCTTTTATCCCCAGTAGAGTATTCCACGCTCATCAAGTTTTCTACCCTTATTTTCTACCCACAGAGTGCAAATTTTTGGTTCTTTCGGTATTTAATCCCTATTTGCCCTGAATGTCTGAAAATCGCTGCTCACAGTTGATTGAATAGGGGCAGCTGTAACACCCCAAAATTTTCCCTCGTATTTTACCATCAATAAGTGGCTTATGCTTCACATACATGTGCATTTAGCTCATAAACATCATACATGCATCATTGGCTTTCCCAAGGCATAGGATCAGAGGCTTCTATGTCATTGATTTTTCAAAACAAGAAGGATAAAATATCCTCAATCACTCAAGCTACAAAGGCTCTTTATGCCTCAAGACGTCATGTTTGGTTCATCATTTCATCAGGTGATTGAAATTTGCAAGAAACTTGAAGAGGATCATCTTCTCCTATCTTTGGTCCTCAGATTAGGGTTTTCCCCATCTGTGTATGTGGTGCCTTCATGGGCAAGGATCTTGAAGCATCAACATCACCATGTCACATATAACTTCTTGGTTCAAGGGAATCTCAACTTACCTAAGAGGAATTAGGGTTTTCATCAATGTTCTATATCTCCTAACTTTTGGAGCTAAAATTAGGGTTTTGTTTAAAATTAGTTTATTTCTAATTTTTTTATCAAGACTTGATTCCATGGTATTCTATATATTCTCAAGTATCTATGGGTGGAGTATTGACCATCAATTTCATTCAGAAGGGTTTCAATTAGTCAGATGATTGAGAATCAGCTAAGTTGGGAACAAAGTCAACTGAGCAGTGAAAAAGTCAACTCCTGAATTTTTGAGGTCAATCTTGTATTCATCATGTTAAATGTGACCAATGGGTGAAATTTGATCAACAAATACCAAAAGAATCAAGAAAAATCAAGATTGTGTGAAAAGTTGCTAAGTATGGAAATATTTCCGTTTATGGAAAGTTCATATTTAGAACTTTTCACTTTTGGTGAGTTCTCAATTTCAAAGTACCATCTTCCAAGACAAATTACATCATATTAGAGGCTGCATTTCAATTTTTCCCAAACATTAAAGTTGTAGAGGGATCTTCCACCTTTCTAACCATATAAAGAATGCCTCATTTGGATTTGTCAATCAAAAGTTATGGTGTTCTAAAAATCAAGACATGTAAGTTGTTCAAGTTGAGAAAAACTTAGAATTTTCTAAGTTCGGTGTCCTAGCAACTTCATGGCCAATTCTCTTGATGTTCAAGACTTCCTTTTAACTTGTTTCCAACATAAGAATTGCACTTTGCCATGAGAGCTTTCAATTGGTGTCAAAAACTCTCAATTTGAGCCAACCTTCCTCATGTTATGATCCCTCAAAGTCATGGAATCAACATGTGAAATTAGAGATAAATACTTAGAATTTTTTAGCAGTTTATGTTAGCTTGAATCATGTGACTTTCAATGGCATTTTCTATAAGGTTTTAAGCTTCTATTCCATTTGCACCCAACATACTCTATGTCATTCCCTCTTTCTCATGATATCATGACCTTACCATTTGATTTCATATTCATGGAGATATGCTCCTCTAAAGTCAGCCCCACGAGCATTTTCCTTAGCATCCCAAATTGCAAGAATCATGCATTACTTGTTGCTACAGTATGTCATACCTTACATACACATCACAATTACCCCATTTGGCCACACATTTTCTTCATACACCATGCACACCTCTCACTCTTACCCCATGCATCAAATGAAAGAGAAAAAACAAACTTAATCAACAAGTTGTTATTGCTCTAACTACACCAGCTAGCATTGCAATCACATATCACCATATAGCCATTGTAAGACACTCCATGATAGCAATAATACAACACACACACATGAGACCAACCCGTGCCACTCACTGTAACGCCCCGAATTAATTAAAATATTTGTTTAATTAATTTTTATTATAGAATTGTGTGAGAATTATGATTTTGGATGGCTTTGATGAAAAGTTATAATCTATGTGAAGTTGGAATTATTTGAGAATTTTGGAACAATTTAGATTAATTAAATTAGATTTGGTTAATTAGAAAAATAGAGTAGAATTGGAGTTGGATGAGAGTAAGGGTAATTTGGTCAAATGTGGAGGTTTAGTGAGGGCAATAGAGGAAAATCATAAAAGAGGTTTAAGGGTTTATACGGAGGAATACGGGTTTTGAAAATTTCACTGTTGCATTGCATTTTGAAAAAAAGAGGCAGAAAGAAGAGAGAAGTAGTAGGCTTTGAGATTTGCAGTGGAAGGAGTGAAGAACACGAAGAGGATTCAAGGATAAGGAATCATATCAGGTATGGGGAGTGAAATTGTGTTATTATAATTGATTTAAGTTTTAGGTAATTGTAGAATGTTTGAGCGATCAATCGATGATGAATTGTGATAAAAGTTTAAGTAGATTAGACAGAAAAATTTCGATAGGTGGAATACATCGAGAAACCGATAAATGACTGAATGTAGGAGTCTTTGAGAGATTATGAGAAATTATATAGCATGAATGATGGATGAATTGAGTGGAGTTATTAAGTTTCTGAGTTGGAAATCCGAGTGAATTATTGATGTTGTTTCAGGCATAATAAAAAAAATGAGGGGGGATTGTGGTAAAGGGGCACCGGCCACCATATGTGTAGGAAGGGTGGCGCAAGCCACTAGTGCAAGGTGTGGCGCCAACCACCCTTGTTGTAGAGGAATTTTTATGTAAATCTTAGAAAAATCGTAACTTTTGATTTATGGATCCATTTTTGATGTCGTTTGAAGCTATGGAAAGGTAATGGAACAATCTATAACAAGGTAAAAAAAAAATCAACCATATAGTGTAATCCTCTAATTGAAATTGATGGTCTAAAATGATGAGTGTCCGGTGTTGATATACCAGTAGGTTGCATGTCTGTGTGAAATTGCAGAATTTTATCTAGCAGTGATTTAGTTGATATTGGTGATAATGAGATGATGATATTATGATGATTATGGTGATATTATGAGGTTCATTATGTTATTACAATGTGATGATATTTTGTGACAAAACTGACAGTAAGTGTGCAAACTGTGTGAAATTGGTGTGCTTATGCCTGGAAATGAATTGTCTGGTATTGGCTATAATCATATGATGTTGTTTTAAGTATGATGAATGTGTGTGAAGTATGTGAAGTGAATATTATGATGAGGATGGAATGATGATTCCTTTTGACTAGTCGTGGTCGCATTTTATGATTTTTTTGCATCATGCATTCATAGCATATTTTTAGGACGAATTGTCCAGTGAAGTTTGCAGGATGATATCCAGTGAAGTTGTAGGATTTATAGTCCAGTGATGGCCTTAATCCCATAGTGTGGATTAAGTGCAAATTATGAAGTGCTCTGGTTCCAAGCGAGAACCGATCCTATGGGTGGGGATCTTTGGAGATTGAAGATGACTAAGTCATCAGTGAAGTTTCGGTACCGCATGCATGTTGCATTTCATGACTGGTGGCATTGCATCATGTTTGTTTCCATGATGACTTTTGGGTTGATTTTGACTTGTGTTATTATGACAGAAAAATGTGAATTACTGTTGTGCTACATTTTATGATTACATGTTGTTATGAATAAATGTGTTATGAATAAAATGTTGTTATGAACTATATGTTATCATGAATACATGCTGCTATATTATTGTTGTTTCAATAGTTATAACTGCTATATCTCTTACTTATATCTTTTATAATGATTACGATTTACTCACCCTGCCTGTTGAATGTTTCCCATACCTGGGCAACGCGCAGGTTATTCGGAGTAGCTATAGACGTATTGGAGATTTAGCTTCGGAGTCAATTATTTTTATTTCGGTGGATTAGAAGGTGTCTTGCTCTGATATATGTAACATCGGGGTTTGGGATCTTCTGATTGGAACGATTATGTTATTTCCTTGCTGTTTTGATTTTCACTTGAGATTATGTACCGTTTTTCTTGGTTTTTATATGATGCTACATTATGAGCTATTTGATTTTTCGAAGTTGTGATGAAATATTTTTAATAAAGAGACTGAGACTATTTTCCGCTGTGAAGTTTAAATTGAATGCTGATTTTCTTGAAGATTAATAATTATGAAGTATTTTGAGAACCCGTATTACGGAGCAGGAACATGTTTATGATGTGATTTTATGAGATGAAATGTGACACCCTTTTTGTGGAGATACTCTGATTATTTACTTAAATTATTACGTTAAATTGTCGTGGGGTAGAAGGGTGTTACATTAGTGGTATCAGAGCAGGTCGGTCTGTCCGGCCAGGTTGTTGAGTCTATAGTGTCTAACAGTAGAATTATTATGGAATTAATTCTAACCATTGTGACTGTTCTTATGTTAAACAGAACAATGTCTTGAAGGAATGATGTTGCACTTGCTGCTGCTCTGCGGGCTGTTGCTCAGACCGTGCAACAACCCCGGGCTGGTGAGAATGATGGGTCCCGTGTGTTGGAGACGTTTCAGAGGAATAAGCCACCTACTTTTGAAGGTCGGTACGATCTCGATGGAGCACAGGATTGGCTCAAAGATATTGAGCGGATCTTTCGACTCATTGATTGTTCTGAGGCGCATAAAGTGCGTTTTGGGACGCATATGCTAGTGAAGGAAGCTGATGACTGGTGGGTCGAGACTCGTCATAGGTTGACGGCAGCAGGTGAGGCTATTACTTGGGCTGTGTTCAGCAGGGAATTTCTGAGGAAATATTTTCCTGAGGATGTGCGCGGGAAGAAGGAAATCGAATTCCTAGAGCTGAAGCAAGGGAATTCAACTGTGACTGAATATGCTGCGAGATTTGTGGAATTGGCAAAGTATTATCCACATTACAATGAGGCAACTGCTGAATTCTCGAAGTGCATCGAGTTTGAGAGTGGTTTACGTCCGAAAATCAAACGGGCAATTGGGTATCAGAAGATTTGTAGGTTTGCAGACTTGGTGGATAGCTGTAGAATCTATGAGGAAGATAGTAAAGCTCATTTGGCTCACTACAAGAGTTTGAGTGAGAAAAGAGGAAAGCAACATCAAGATCGTAGGAAGCCTTACGATGCTGATAAGGGAAAGAAGAAAGCATATGAGGAGAAAAGAACAAGTGGGGGAGGAGCACCCGCTTCTATCACGTGCTACTGGTGTGGTGAACGAGGTCATCGTTCCAATGAATGTGAGAACAAGGTGCTGAGGTGCTACAATTGTGGCAAGACTGGTCATCGTGCTCCTGAATCAAGAATGATGGTCCAACTTGTTTCAATTGTGGTGAACAGGGTCATATCAGTACCCAGTGTCAGAAGCCAAAGAAGGAGGTTGCTGCTAAGACCAATGGTAGAGTATTTGCTCTGAGTGGGACAGAGAACTCCAAGAAGGACAGCTTGATTCGAGGTGCTTGTTTCATTAATGATGTTGAGTTAGTTGCTATTATTGATACTGGTGCTACTCATTCGTTTATTTCGCTTGAGTGTGCTAATAGGTTGGGTTTGAAATTATCTGATATGAATGGTAGTATGGTGATAGAGACGCTTGCTAATGGTTCTGTTACTACTACCCGTTTGTGTTTGAAATGCCCTCTGACCATTTATGGGAGGAGTTTTTGGATGGATTTGGTGTGCTTGCCCTTGCACCAAATTGATGTTATCCTTGGAATGAACTAGTTAGAATTCAACTACGTTCATATCAGTTGTTATGCTAATACGGTGGAGTTTCCTGCGTTTGGTGATAGCGGTGAGTTAATGTTTTTGTCTGCTAAGCAAGTGGGTGAACTTCTAGAAGATGAAGCCTTGATGTTCGCAATGTTTGCGTCATTGCAAGTTGATCGTGATGTTACTAATGTTTAATTACCTGTTGTCCACGAATTTTCTGATGTATTCTCGGATGACATAAGTGATTTGTCGCCAGAGCGTGAAGTAGAGTTTGCAGTGGATTTGATACCAGGCACAAGTCCGGTGTCGATGGCTCCATATCGGATATCAGCTTCCGTGTTAAGTGAATTGAAGAAGCAACTAGAAGAGTTATTAGAGAAGAAGTTTATTCGATCAAGCGTTTCTCCGTGGGGCGCTCCGGTATTGTTGGTTAAGAAGAAAGATGGTAGTATGAGATTGTGTGTTGACTACAGATAACTGAATAAAGTAACTATCAAGAATAAATATCCACTTCCGAGGATCGACGACTTGATGGATTAGCTAGTGGGAGCTTGTGTATTCAGCAAGATTGATTTGAGATCTGGTTATCATCAGATTCGTGTTAAATCAGATGATATTCCGAAGACAGCTTTTAGGACGAGATATGGTCGCTATGAATACACTGTAATGCCATTTTGTGTGTCCAATGCACCTGGTGTGTTCATGGAATATATGAATCAAATTTTTCATGAGTATCTGGATAAGTTTGTTGTGGTTTTCATCGATGATATTTTGATATACTCCAAATCAGAAGAAGAGCACGCAGAGCATTTGAAGATTGTGCTGCAAGTGTTAAGAGAGAAGAAGTTATATGCGAAACTTTTGAAATGTGAGTTCTGGTTGAAGGAAGTAAGTTTCCTTGGCCATGTAATTTCAAGTGGTGGAATTGTTGTGGATCCCGCAAAGATTGATGTTGTGTTGCAATGGGAGACTCTGAAATCTGCTACTGAAATCCAAAGTTTTCTTGGATTGGCAGGTTATTATCACAAGTTTATTGAAGGCTTTTCTAATTTGGCTTTACCTTTAACGCAACTGACGCGGAAGGGTCAAGCATATGGGATGTGGCTTGTGAGGAGAGTTTTGTAGAATTAAAGAAGAAGTTGACAGCCGCTCCAGTATTGATTTTACCTAATCCAAATGAGTCCTTTGTGGTATATTGCGATGCATCGAAGATGGGTCTTGGTGGGGTGCTAATGCAGAATGGACAGGTTGTTGCTTATGTGTCGAGACAACTAAGAGTTCATGAAAGGAATTATCCTACACATGATCTAGAGTTGGCAGCTGTAGTGTTCATACTGAAAATTTGGTGACACTATCTTTTTGGTTCGAGGTTCGAAGTGTTCAGTGATCATAAAAGCTTAAAGTACTTGTTTGATCAAAAGGAGTTGAATATGAGACTGAGAAGGTAGGTTGAATTATTGAAGGATTATGATTTCGATTTGAATTACCATCCTGGAAAAGCAAATATGGTGGCTGATGTGTTGAGTAGGAAGTCGCTGCATATGTGAATGTTTATGGTGCGTGAGTTGGAATTGATTGAGCAGTTTAGAGACATGAGTTTAGTGTGTGAAGCCAATTCTGATAGTGTAAAATTGGGAATGTTGAAGCTGACTAGTAGTATTTTTGAAGAAATCCGAGCAGGTCAGAAATCCGATTTGAAGCTGGTGGATCAGTTGACGTTGATTAACCAAGGTAATGGTGGGGAGTTCAAAATTGATGAAAATGGTGTGATGAGATTCGGAGATAAAGTGTGTATTCCGGATATTCCTGAACTTAAGAAGAGTATTCTTGAAGAAGGACATAGAAGTGGGTTGAGTATTCATCCCGGTGCTACGAAAATGTATCAAGACTTGAAGAAGTTGTTTTGGTGGCCTGGAATGAAAAAGGACGTTGCAGAATTTGTTTATGCTTGCTTGACTTGTCAGAAGTCAAAAATTGAACATCAGAAGCCTTCGGGTTTGATGCAACCGCTGAGCATTCCTGAATGGAAGTGGGATAGCATTTCGATGGATTTTGTGACGGGTTTGCCGAGGACTGCAAAGGGTAATGATTCTATTTGGGTAATAGTAGATAGGTTGACTAAGTCGGCTCATTTCTTGCCGATGAAGATTAATCATCCTATTAAGAGATTGGCTGAGCTGTATATCGATGAGATTGTGAGATTGCATGGAATACCGTCGAGTATCGTGTCAGATAGAGATCCGCGTTTTACGTCAAAATTTTGGAAAGGTTTGCAAGATGCTTTGGGTACTAAGTTGAGGTTGAGTTCTGCTTATCATCTGCAGACAGATGGACAGACTGAGAGGACTATCTAATCTTTGGAAGATTTGTTGAGAGCTTGCGTGTTAGACCAAGGAGAAGCTTGGGATGACCATTTGCCTTTGATTGAATTTACTTACAACAATAGTTTTCATGCGAGTATCGGTATGGCACCGTATGAGGCGTTGTATGGGCGAAGGTGTAGGACACCATTGTGTTGGTATGAGTCGGGCGAGAGTGATGTGCTCGGACCTGAAATTGTACGAGAGACGACTGATAAGATTAAGATGATTCAAGAGAGGATGAAAGCTTCGCAGAGCCGTCAGAAGAGTTATCATGATAAGCGAATAAAGGAACTGGAGTTTCAAGTGGGTGATCATGTATTTCTGAGAGTTACGCCGATAACTAGGGTCGGTAGAGCTTTGAAGTCGAGAAAACTTACACCGCGATTTATTGGTCCATATCAGATTTCAGAGAAGATCGTTGAAGTGGCGTATCGGATTACTTTACCACCGTCACTTGCGAATCTTCATGATGTGTTTCATGTGTCTCAATTGAGGAAATACATTCTGGATCCTTCGCATATGATTCAAATGGATGACGTACAGGTGCGAGATAACTTAACTGTCGAAGCATCGCCAGTGCGAATCGAAGGTTGGGAAATGAAGCAATTGTGAGGCAAGGATATTGCCTTAGTGAAGGTACTGTGGGGTGGACCAACTGGAGACAATTTGACTTGGGAACGCGAGGATCATATGAAAGAGTCCTACCCGTTCTTGTTTGCATCAGGTTTCGAGGGCGAAATTTTTTTTAAGTGGGGGAGAGTTGTAACACCCCGAATTAATTAAAATATTTATTTAATTAATTTTTATTATAGAATTGTGTGAAAATTATGATTTTGGATGGCTATGATGAAAAGTTATAATCTATGTGAAGTTGGAATTATTTGAGAATTTTGGAACAATTTAGATTAATTAAATTAGATTTGTTTAATTAGAAAAATAGAGTAGAATTGGAGTTGGATGAGAGTAAGGGTAATTTGGTCAAATGTGGAGGTTTAGTGAGGGCAATAGAGGAAAATCATAAAAGAAGTTTAATGGTTTATACGGAGGAATAAGGGTTTTGAAAATTTCACTGTTGCATTGCGTTTTGGAAAAAAGAGGCAGAAAGAATAGAGAAGCAGTAGGCTTTGAGATTTGCAGCGGAAGGATTGAAGAACACGAAGAGGATTCAAGGCTAAGGAATCATATCAGGTATGGGGAGTGAAATTGTGTTTTATAATTGATTTAAGTTTTAGGTAATTGTAGAATGTTTGAACGATCAATCGATGATGAATTGTGATAAAAGTTTAAGTAGATTAGACAGAAAAATTTTGATCGGTGGAATACATCGAGAAACCGATAAATGACTGAATGTAGGAGTCTTTGAGAGATTATGAGAAATTATATAGCATGGATGATGGATGAATTGAGTGGAGTTATTAAGTTTCTGAGTTGGAAATCCAAGTGAATTATTGATGTTGTTTCAGGCATAATAAAACAAAAAAAGGGGGGGGGGGGATTGTGGTAAAGTGGCACTAGCCACTCACACTATGTGTGGCGCCAGCCACCATGTGTGTAGGAAGGGTGGCGCAAGCCACTAGTGCAAGGTGTGGCGCCAGCCACCCTTGTTGTAGAGGAATTTTTATGTAAATCTTAGAAAAATCGTAAATTTTGTTTTATGAATCCATTTTTGATGCCGTTTGAAGCTATGGAAAGGTAATGGAACAATCTATAACAAGGTAAATTAAAATCATTGATATAGTGTAATCCTCTAATTGAAATTGATGGTCTAAAATGATGAGTGTCTGGTGTTGATATACCAGTAGGTTGCATGTCTGTGTGAAATTGCAGAATTTTATCTAGCAGTGATTTAGTTGATATTGGTGATAATGAGATGATGATATTATGATGATTATGTTGATATTATGAGGTTCATTATGTTATTGCAATGTGATGATATTTTGTGACAAAACTGACAGTAAGTGTGCAAACTGTGTGAAATTGGTGTGCTTATGCCTGGAAATGAATTGTCTGGTATTGGCTATAATCATATGATGTTGTTTTAAGTATGATGAATGTGTGTGAAGTATGTGAAGTGAATATTATGATGAGGATGGAATGATGATGCATTTTGACTAGCCGTGGTCGCATTTTATGATTTTTTTGCATCATGCATTCATAGCATATTTTTAGGACGAATTGTCCAGTGAAGTTTGCAGGATGATATCCAGTGAAGTTGTAGGATTTATAGTCCAGTGATGGCCTTAATCCCATAGTGTGGATTAAGTGCAAATTATGAAGTGCTCTGGTTCCAAGCGAGAACCGATCCTATGGGTGGGGATCTTTGGAGATTGAAGATGACTAAGTCATCAGTGAAGTTTCGGTACCGCATGCATGTTGCATTTCATGACTGTTGGCATTGCATCATGTTTGTTTCCATGATGACTTTTGGGTTGATTTTGACTTGTGTTATTATGACAGAAAAATGTGGATTACTGTTGTGCTACATTTTATGATTACATGTTGTTATGAATAAATGTGTTATGAATAAAATGTTGTTATGAACTATATGCTATCATGAATACATGCTGCTATATTATTGTTGTTTCAATATTTATAACTGCTATATCTCTTACTTATATCTTTTATAATGATTACGATTTACTCACCCTGCCTGTTGAATGTTTCCCATACCTGGGCAACGCGCAGGTTATTCGGAGTAGCTATAGACGTATTGGAGATTTAGCTTCGGAGTCAATTATTTTTATTTCGGTGGATTAGAAGGTGTCTTGCTCTGATATATGTAACATCGGGGTTTGGGATCTTCTGATTGGAACGATTATGTTATTTCCTTGTTGTTTTGATTTTCACTTGAGATTATGTACCGTTTTTCTTGGTTTTTATATGATGCTACATTATGAGCTATTTGATTTTTCGAAGTTGTGATGAAATATTTTTAATAAAGAGACTGAGACTATTTTCCGCTGTGAAGTTTAAATTGAATGCTGATTTTCTTGAAGATTAATAATTATGAAGTATTTTGAGAACCCGTATTACGGAGCAGGAACATGTTTATGATGTGATTTTATGAGATGAAATGTGACACCCTTTTTGTGGAGATACTCTGATTATTTACTTAAATTATTACGTTAAATTGTCGTGGGGTAGAAGGGTGTTACATTAGTGGTATCAGAGCAGGTCGGTCTGTCCGGCCAGGTTGTTGAGTCTATAGTGTCTAACAGTAGAATTATTATGGAATTAATTCTAACCATTGTGACTGTTCTTATGTTAAACAGAACAATGTCTGGAAGGAATGATGTTGCACTTGCTGCTGCTCTGCAGGCTGTTGCTCAGACCGTGCAACAACCCCGGGCTGGTGAGAATGATGGGTCCCGTGTGTTGGAGACGTTTCAGAGGAATAAGCCACCTACTTTTGAAGGTCGGTACGATCTCGATGGAGCACAGGATTGGCTCAAAGAGATTGAGCGGATCTTTCGACTCATGGATTGTTCTGAGGCGCATAAAGTGCGTTTTGGGACGCATATGCTAGTGAAGGAAGCTGATGACTGGTGGGTCGAGACTCGTCATAGGTTGACGGCAGCAGGTGAGGCTATTACTTGGGCTGTGTTCAGCAGGGAATTTCTGAGGAAATATTTTCCTGAGGATGTGCGCGGGAAGAAGGAAATCGAATTCCTAGAGCTGAAGCAAGGGAATTCAACTGTGACTGAATATGCTGCGAGATTTGTGGAATTGGCAAAGTATTATCCACATTACAATGAGGCAACTGCTGAATTCTCGAAGTGCATCAAGTTTGAGAGTGGTTTACGTCCGAAAATCAAACGGGCAATTGGGTATCAGAAGATTTGTAGGTTTGCAGACTTGGTGGATAGCTGTAGAATCTATGAGGAAGATAGTAAAGCTCATTTGGCTCACTACAAGAGTTTGAGTGAGAAAAGAGGAAACAACATCAAGATCGTAGGAAGCCTTACGATGCTGATAAGGGAAAGAAGAAAGCATATGAGGAGAAAAGAACAAGTGGGGGAGGAGCACCCGCTTCTATCACGTGCTACTGGTGTGGTGAACGAGGTCATCGTTCCAATGAATGTGAGAACAAGGTGCTGAGGTGCTACAATTGTGGGAAGACTGGTCATCGTGCTCCTGAATCAAGAATGATGGTCCAACTTGTTTCAATTGTGGTGAACAGGGTCATATCAGTACCCAGTGTCAGAAGCCAAAGAAGGAGGTTGCTGCTAAGACCAATGGTAGAGTATTTGCTCTGAGTGGGACAGAGAACTCCAAGAAGGACAGCTTGATTCGAGGTGCTTGTTTCATTAATGATGTTGAGTTAGTTGCTATTATTGATACTGGTGCTACTCATTCGTTTATTTCGCTTGAGTGTGCTAATAGGTTGGGTTTGAAATTATCTTATATGAATGGTAGTATGGTGATAGAGACGCTTGCTAATGGTTCTGTTACTACTACCCGTTTGTGTTTGAAATGCCCTCTGACCATTTATGGGAGGAGTTTTTGGATGGATTTGGTGTGCTTGCCCTTGCACCAAATTGATGTTATCCTTGGAATGAACTAGTTGGAATTCAACTACGTTCATATCAGTTGTTATGCTAATACGGTGGAGTTTCCTGCGTTTGGTGGTAGCGGTGAGTTAATGTTTTTGTCTGCTAAGCAAGTGGGTGAACTTCTAGAAGATGAAGCCTTGATGTTCGCAATGTTTGCGTCATTGCAAGTTGATCGTGATGTTACTAATGTTTAATTACCTGTTGTCCACGAATTTTCTGATGTATTCTCGGATGACATAAGTGATTTGTCGCCAGAGCGTGAAGTAGAGTTTGCAGTGGATTTGATACCAGGCACAAGTCCGGTGTCGATGGCTCCATATCGGATATCAGCTTTCGTGTTAAGTGAATTGAAGAAGCAACTAGAAGAGTTATTAGAGAAGAAGTTTATTCGATCAAGCGTTTCTCCGTGGGGCGCTCCGGTATTGTTGGTTAAGAAGAAAGATGATAGTATGAGATTGTGTGTTGACTACAGACAACTGAATAAAGTAACTATCAAGAATAAATATCCACTTCCGAGGATCGACGACTTGATGGATCAGCTAGTGGGAGCTTGGGTATTCAGCAAGATTGATTTGAGATCTGGTTATCATCAGATTCGTGTTAAATCAGATGATATTCCGAAGACGACTTTTAGGACGAGATATGGTCGCTATGAATACACTGTAATGCCATTTTGTGTGTCCAATGCACCTGGTGTGTTCATGGAATATATGAATCAAATTTTTCATGAGTATCTGGATAAGTTTGTTGTGGTTTTCATCGATGATATTTTGATATACTCCAAATCAGAAGAAGAGCACGCAGAGCATTTGAAGATTGTGCTGCAAGTGTTAAGAGAGAAGAAGTTATATGCGAAACTTTTGAAATGTGAGTTCTGGTTGAAGGAAGTAAGTTTCCTTGGCCATGTAATTTCAAGTGGTGGAATTGTTGTGGATCCCGCAAAGATTGATGTTGTGTTGCAATGGGAGACTCTGAAATCTGCTACTGAAATCCAAAGTTTTCTTGGATTGGCAGGTTATTATCACAAGTTTATTGAAGGCTTTTCTAATTTGGCTTTACCTTTAACGCAACTGACGCGGAAGGGTCAAGCATATGGGATGTGGCTTGTGAGGAGAGTTTTGTAGAATTAAAGAAGAAGTTGATAGCCGCTCCAGTATTGATTTTACCTAATCCAAATGAGTCCTTTGTGGTATATTGCGATGCATCGAAGATGGGTCTTGGTGGGGTGCTAATGCAGAATGGACACGTTGTTGCTTATGTGTCGAGATAACTAAGAGTTCATGAAAGGAATTATCCTACACATGATCTAGAGTTGGCAGCTGTAGTGTTCATACTGAAAATTTGGTGACACTATCTTTTTGGTTCGAGGTTCGAAGTGTTCAGTGATCATAAAAGCTTAAAGTACTTGTTTGATCAAAAGGAGTTGAATATGAGACTGAGAAGGTAGGTTGAATTATTGAAGGATTATGATTTTGATTTGAATTACCATCCTGGAAAAGCAAATATGGTGGCTGATGTGTTGAGTAGGAAGTCGCTGCATATGTGAATGTTTATGGTGCGTGAGTTGGAATTGATTGAGCAGTTTAGAGACATGAGTTTAGTGTGTGAAGCCAATTCTGATAGTGTAAAATTGGGAATGTTGAAGCTGACTAGTAGTATTTTTGAAGAAATCCGAGCAGGTCAGAAATCCGATTTGAAGCTGGTGGATCAGTTGACGTTGATTAACCAAGGTAATGGTGGGGAGTTCAAAATTGATGAAAATGGTGTGATGAGATTCGGAGATAAAGTGTGTATTCCGGATATTTCTGAACTTAAGAAGAGTATTCTTGAAGAAGGACATAGAAGTGGGTTGAGTATTCATCCCGGTGCTACGAAAATGTATCAAGACTTGAAGAAGTTGTTTTGGTGGCCTGGAATGAAAAAGGACGTTGCAGAATTTGTTTATGCTTGCTTGACTTGTCAGAAGTCAAAAATTGAACATCAGAAGCCTTCGGGTTTGATGCAACCGCTGAGCATTCCTGAATGGAATTGGGATAGCATTTCGATGGATTTTGTGACGGGTTTGCCGAGGACTGCGAAGGGTAATGATTCTATTTGGGTAATAGTAGATAGGTTGACTAAGTCGGCTCATTTCTTGCCGATGAAGATTAATCATCCTATTAAGAGATTGGCTGAGCTGTATATCGATGAGATTGTGAGATTGCATGGAATACCGTCGAGTATCGTGTCAGATAGGGATCCGCGTTTTACGTCAAAATTTTGGAAAGGTTTGCAAGATGCTTTGGGTACTAAGTTGAGGTTGAGTTCTGCTTATCATCTGCAGACAGATGGACAGACTGAGAGGACTATCCAATCTTTGGAAGATTTGTTGAGAGCTTGCATGTTAGACCAAGGAGAAGCTTGGGATGACCATTTGCCTTTGATTGAATTTACTTACAACAATAGTTTTCATGCGAGTATCGGTATGGCACCGTATGAGGCGTTGTATGGGCGAAGGTGTAGGACACCGTTGTGTTGGTATGAGTCGGGCGAGAGTGATGTGCTCGGACCTGAAATTGTGCGAGAGACGACTGATAAGGTTTAGGGGATTCAAGAGAGGATGAAAGCTTCGCAGAGCCGTCATAAGAGTTATCATGATAAGCGAATAAAAGAACTGGAGTTTCAAGTGGGTGATCATGTATTTCTGAGAGTTACGCCGATAACTAGGGTCGGTAGAGCTTTGAAGTCGAGAAAACTTACACCGCGATTTATTGGTCCATATCAGATTTCAGAGAAGATCGTTGAAGTGGCGTATCGGATTACTTTACCACCGTCACTTGCGGATCTTCATGATGTGTTTCATGTGTCTCAATTGAGGAAATACATTCTGGATCCTTCGCATATGATTCAAATGGATGACGTACAGGTGCGAGATAACTTAACTGTCGAAGCATCGCCAGTGTGAATCGAAGGTTGGGAAATGAAGCAATTGTGAGGCAAGGATATTGCCTTAGTGAAGGTACTGTGGGGTGGACCAACTGGAGACAATTTGACTTGGGAACGCGAGGATCAGATGAAAGAGTCCTACCCGTTCTTGTTTGCATCAGGTTTCGAGGGCGAAAATTCTTTTAAGTGGGGGAGAGTTGTAACACCCCGAATTAATTAAAATATTTATTTAATTAATTTTTATTATAGAATTGTGTGAAAATTATGATTTTGGATGGCTATGATGAAAAGTTATAATCTATGTGAAGTTGGAATTATTTGAGAAATTTGGAACAATTTAGATTAATTAAATTAGATTTGTTTAATTAGAAAAATAGAGTAGAATTGGAGTTGGATGAGAGTAAGGGTAATTTGGTCAAATGTGGAGGTTTAGTGAGGGCAGTAGAGGAAAATCATAAAAGAAGTTTAATGGTTTATACGGAGGAATAAGGGTTTTGAAAATTTCACTGTTGCATTGCGTTTTGGAAAAAAGAGGCAGAAAGAAGAGATAAGCAGTAGGCTTTGAGATTTGCAGCGGAAGGATTGAAGAACACGAAGAGGATTCAAGGCTAAGGAATCATATCAGGTATGGGGAGTGAAATTGTGTTATTATAATTGATTTAAGTTTTAGGTAATTGTAGAATGTTTGAACGATCAATCGATGATGAATTGTGATAAAAGTTTAAGTAGATTAGACAGAAAAATTTTGATCGGTGGAATACATCGAGAAACCGATAAATGACTGAATGTAGGAGACTTTGAGAGATTATGAGAAATTATATAGCATGGATGATGGATGAATTGAGTGGAGTTATTAAGTTTCTGAGTTGGAAATCCAAGTGAATTATTGATGTTGTTTCAGGCATAATAAAACAAAAAAAAGGGGGGAGATTGTGGTAAAGCGGCACTAGCCACTCACACTATGTGTGGCGCCAGCCACCATGTGTGTAGGAAGGGTGGCGCAAGCCACTAGTGCAAGGTGTGGCGCCAACCACCCTTGTTGTAGAGGAATTTTTATGTAAATCTTAGAAAAATCGTAACTTTTGTTTTATGAATCCATTTTTGATGCCGTTTGAAGCTATGGAAAGGTAATGGAACAATCTATAACAAGGTAAAATAAAATCATTCATATAGTGTAATCCTCTAATTGAAATTGATGGTCTAAAATGATGAGTGCCCGGTGTTGATATACCAGTAGGTTGCATGTCTGTGTGAAATTGCAGAATTTTTTCTAGCAATGATTTAGTTGATATTGGTGATAATGAGATGATGATATTATGATGATTATGGTGATATTATGAGGTTTATTATGTTATTGCAATGTGATGATATTTTGTGACAAAACTGACAGTAATTGTGCAAACTATGTGAAATTGGTGTGCTTATGCCTGGAAATGAATTGTCTGGTATTGGCTATAATCATATGATGTTGTTTTGAGTATGATGAATGTGTGTGAAGTATGTGAAGTGAATATTATGATGAGGATGGAATGATGATGCGTTTTGACTAGCCGTGGTCGCATTTTATGATTTTTTCGAATCATGCATTCATAGCATATTTTAAGGAAGAATTGTCCAGTGAAGTTTGCAGGATGATATCCATTGAAGTTGTAGGACTTATAGTCCAGTGATGGCCTTAATCCCATAGTGTGGATTAAGTACAAATTATGAAGTGCTCTGGTTCCAAGCGGGAACCGATCCTATGGGTGGGGATTTTTGGAGATTGAAGATGACTAAGTCATCAGTGAAGTTTCGGTACCGCATGCATGTTGCATTTCATGACTGGTGGCATTGCATCATGTTTGTTTCCATGATGACTTTTGGGTTGATTTTGACTTGTGCTATTATGACAGAAAAATGTGAATTACTGTTGTGCTACATTTTATGATTACATGCTGTTATGAATAAATGTGTTATGAATAAAATGTTGTTATGAATTATATGCTATCATGAATACATGCTGCTATGTTATTGTTGTTTCAATAGTTATAACTGCTATATCTCTTACTTATATCTTTTATAATGATTACGATTTACTCACCCTGCCTGTTGAATGTTTCCCCTATCTGGGCAACGCGCAGGTGATCCGGAGTAGCTATAGACGCATTGGAGAATTAGCTTCGGAGTCAATTATTTTTATTTCGGTGGATTAGAAGGTGTATTGCTCTGATATATGTAACATCGGGGTTTGGGATCGTCTGATCGGAACGATTATGTTATTTCCTTGCTATTTTAATTTTCACTTGAGATTATGTACTGTTTTTCTTGGTTTTCATATGATCCTACATTATGAGCTATTTGATTTTTTCGAAGTTGTGATGAAATATTTTTAATAAAGAGTCTGAGACTATTTTCCGTTGTGAAGTTTAAATTGAATGCTGATTTTCTTGAAGATTAATAATTATGAAGTATTTTGAGAACCCGTGTTACGGAGCAGGAACATGTTTATTATGTGATTTTATGAAATGAAATGTGACACCCTTTTTGTGGAGATACTATGATTATTTACTTAAATTATTACGTTAAATTGTCGTGGGGTAGAAGGGTGTTACACTCACCACCATAACCTCTCATTTTCAATTTTCACTAACCAAACATTTAACTAAATTTTAACCATGATTAAACTCTTAACCACTTACTAACCATACATATATAATCCTCTAACAACCACTAACAACTTACAGTTATGCATCATTAGCCAAAACAAATCCAAAAATCACTTTTTACACTCTCATCTTCAATCCTTCTAATCTCTCTTATTTTTGAAGCTTTCTTCAAGATTCTTTCACAATCTTCATCACTACACTTCAATCTTGCTTCTGTTTGCACTTTTTCACGTCTGAAACCCCTATATCATCACCTACAGATTCACCTTTTTTCACCATAAAACTTGCATTTTCAGTCAAGATTCAAGGGAGTTTAAGCATTTATTTTTCATGGTGAAGATTACAAGACCATTGCAGAAAGTTTTTAGGATTTCTAACACGTGTGAAGAGCATCTCTAACAGGTTAGGAATCTTGGACTTTTGAGCATCATTTTAGAGCAATCTATGTGGTTAGGGTCATGAAGATTAGTTGCATCTGAAGCCCTCCTACCTGAGGCAATGTTTGTGGTGTAGCTTAGGGCAAAATGTGAAGATCTTGATTTTAGGGCTTAATTTATTTCCATTCGTTTTACATGATAGAGGCCTCAAATGAAAATTCTAAGCATGGATTTGAGATTAGCGTGGAAAAACAAGTGGGAGAGTGGTTCTCTTTTGCATTTCTGGGAGTTTTGATCATCACTCACGGTGGAGGACCACCGGAGAAGACGACCGGAGCCCTAGCTCCGGCGTCTGTGTTATTTTCATGCGTTGAAGTCAACGCATGCGTGTTATCTCATGAGTGGCCAGCGTGTGATTTTTTTTAATCCTACGTGTAATGTAATGCCAGCACATTAATGAATGGAAGAATGAAAAACATGTGCTCTCTTTCTTTTCCTTTTTAAATTTTCAGAATAAATAATCATTAATAAAAACAAATAAAAAAAGGATTATTGTGAAAAGGTCTGGGTTGGGCGCGCTTTTGCTATCCCCACCCCTGCATCTGGCCCATGTGTGATCTGAACATGGTAATTGCTATACTCGCACCCCTCCCTTGCATTTTGTGTTTTTTACTTTCTTTTTTATACTCATTCCATTTTGCATCATTAAAAATGCTTTTAGTCACCAAAAAATTCCAATAAAATTCATGGATGATCTTTAGGGCTTTAATTAATTTTTCTTTTTTTTTTTATTTCATTTTTGGATTATTTTATTAATTGTTTTGGATTTTTGATTGGAAGATGTATAAATTGTATAAATTGCATGTATATCTTGCATGTTAAGTCTTGAAATTGATTCTTCTCAACTAGTTTTAATCCTAATTTTTGTATGCACTTAGTCGCATGATTGTAGGACATGTTGATGATCACTTGGGATTTTTCCCATAATTTTTTGGTTCATTTTGAACTCCTTTTGTGAGGCTTGTTTTGAATGGTCCTTACTTTGTAACTTGCCATGTTTGATGCTAATTGAACATCTTTTACACATAATTTTAGGCACATTTTTAGGACATAATGAGCCACTGATGTCATCCTGCCATGATTAAAATTTCCTAATTTTTCAAGCCTTCTAACTTTTTTCATGACCAATTCAATGTATGCATCCTTACTTGAACTTGTGTTGATTCTTGAGATGTTTAGGGAAGGCACTTGTGCGAGCATTAGAGGCCATATTTCTCATTTGTGTATACTTGATATAGCATGAGGTAAATCCTTTCTAATCCCATTTTATAGGTCCTTTTGGTGA
The DNA here is from genome assembly GCA_022829125.1 of Lathyrus tuberosus. Taxonomy (NCBI): domain Eukaryota; kingdom Viridiplantae; phylum Streptophyta; class Magnoliopsida; order Fabales; family Fabaceae; genus Lathyrus; species Lathyrus tuberosus. Next base: position 14,018,900 of record JALAZF010000062.1, on the reverse strand, counting down.
GCTTTAATTGGAGTAACATTTGTATGAACTTGATCATGTTTGCCTATCAATTTTGACGACTTCCTTTGAGCTTTAGTGTATGCTACCTTTACTCAATGTTTGTGAGGTCTAAATTTGAGATGTTATAGGTCATTTTCTTCTGAATTTTATCATTTGGCACAAGTTTGACATGACCTTTTCCTTCTTTTACTTGATTGAAACTTTACATGCTTTTAGAGGATGATTAGGGTTGAGTTTGATCATTACTTGTTATAACTTCTAAGAGTGCTTTGACATGAAACTTTTGCAATGTTTTGAGGTTACTTTTAAGCATCCAATACATGAGTTAGCTTCTGACTTAGGTCATTTGCAAGTCAACTTCATCTTTCCTTGTTCATTGTTGTGTCATAAGTGAATAATGCATCATAAAGGTGACATTTTTGTGTAGAATTGCCTAATCTTTTGAACATGACTTGGTGGGGGTTTCATTATCATTTTTTAACATCTCAACCTCATTTTTCCATGATCATACCATGTGTTCTACTGACCCAACTTGTATGATTGGCTTAATTTCACTTGTGTAGCTTTTTAAGGTGTGTTTTGTATGACTTTTTGATTGACAATTGTTTGTGTGCTAACATGAGATATAAATTGTATTCTTGTACACATCTTAGGACAAAAACATGATTGAGATATAATAGGACATAGCTACTACCCCGCTAGGGTTCTCACCCTTTTAGGACTCATTTCATTTTGTTAAGTGATTGACATTACTTCTAGGATAGTCTTAAGACATTTGCATGAGCATAAGTACATTGTTTTGCATATTTCTTTCTACTATCCAATAGTTGAGCTTGGGTTTAATTTAATGAACACTTATATCACTTTACATTGACAATAACTCTTAGGTGACTCCTCTTTCATCTCACTTCTTCTTTATTACTTCTTTGAATGGTGATTGAATTACTTAATGTTTACTTGTGTATGATCACATGTCCCCCTAAGGTTCCTAGCTTGAGTCTAATCTTGGATTAGGTTCAAAGTAGGATAAACATTAGGTTTTCAATCCGAGCATGCTAACATAGGTAAAGATTCCCTTTCCTTATTTCAAATATAGGATCAATCATTGCATGACAACTTCTAGGATGGAGACCCCCTTAGATTTTTCTTTTAACCATTTGAGTCTTTCTTCTCTCTCTAAAAGTAAAAAGAAAAAACACTTAACAAATATTGTATGTGTAGTGCCCCACGAGCCTTAAGCACATGGGAAATGATTAGTGAAGGTCTCCTTTACTCTTCTAGGGTGATTTGCAAACGTCCCATTGGGGGTGACCTTGTCAAAGTATTCGCTCCTATGTCATAGTCTTTAGCACAATACATATCGCAAACAAATCAAATCAAAACACTTCCTCTAAAAGACATAAACAAATCAATCGTCTTCCTTCAAGATTATTTTCTCATCCCACTCCCTCTAATCATAAGGATGCGCTTTTTCTGTTTTACCGCAAACTGGTAAACGCATAAGTCTCCACACAATGATCGGCAACACCTAAACTGCTAGAACGAGAACGTTATCATCGTCCACCTAAAAAACATCAAATAAACAAGGCCACCCGTAGTGAGCCGAACTACGACTGCTCTGATTTCCTCTCTCTCTTCTGATTGAGGATATATAGGCACGAGACAGCGATGTCTTGGCGAGCAACCTTCCCCCATCACCAGTAGTCCTCCGAACTACGTTGACTCTGACTTTCCCATTGCACGAGGGAATACGTAGGCATGGGATGTGAGATCCTATCGAGTCACCTTTCATGCCTTTTCCCCCCTCTTCTTTGATTCTCATTCCATTCCTTCCACTTAGCAGCGGAGCTTCAGATATCTACACCTTTTGATCAGAACAACAAGCATGGATCCCGTCAAGTACGATGGACGCGGAGGGGTGCTAATCCTTCTCTTCGCGTAACCGACTCCTGAACCCCAATCTTGGTCACAGGACCATTCCTTTCCCTTCTTTAGGTTTCTTCAATCATTTCCTTTCCCCCGCCGGGATAAAAACGTTCGGTGGCGACTCTATTTCCCGCAGGTTGTTTTTCGTGTTGTGACATATTGCACACTATATAAGGTTGAATCCATTTGAAGTTCAGCTACGAAAATCAAATTAGGAATATCATGAGATAATTGCTGACATCTTTGAAGGAGGAACAACCTATTAGTTAGGATGAGATGGACTGCTTATCCATTTCAAGAGACCTGGCCTAACCATCCAAGCTCAAATCTCGATGACCTTTCTTCACAATGTTACTCTTATTAGCCACACCTCCTCTGCAACCTTAAAGATTACATAGGTCATCTGATACATATTAAAAGTCAAGAAATTGTGGAAATATTAATGGTAGTTGAAAGCTCCTGGTGTTTGACTAAATTTTCCTAAAACATACTAATGATAAATAAGAAGAATCTGCAGAAGAAAAAGATGTCGAAGAAGATGTCCCGACTTGGAGACTCGACATCCTGGAATGTTATAACAGATTGATTTAAATTTGTCATATATCTTTCGCAAGATTTAAGGATCAGTCGCAAGAGTGAATCAAAGACCAGAGATAGAAAGCCCAAGGAAACTGAAGCCTATAAAAGAAGACTTAGACCTAGGATTTTATATGCCTTTTGTAACCTAGTTCTCTTGTGTAAAAATAAGGGTTTAGGGTTTTTAGAGTTGTTGGCTCTCTAGGTTGTAAGTCTCCCTTTGTATCAGTTGATGCATTGTGGCAGATATAGGTGTTGCACAGATCCATAAGCCTTGAGGTATTGGATTGTGTGTTGTTCTTGGATGAAGCTTTTAAGCAAATCCGAGTTAGCTTGTTTGTCAATTATGCTTGACAGAATTCTGTATTGACAGGGATGATGTAGATATCACAGGTTGTGATTAAGGGAAGTTAGTGGGGTATCTCGTATCAAAGAGGATGTTCTTTGATAAGGATTTCATTGGGTAGAGATTAGGATATAAAGTTGTAAACGGGGGAGTTTAGCTTTGTAATAATTCTACAGATAGTGGAGTCTTTTTCCTGGATTGGTATCCCTCAGATTTAGGTGAATTGCACCGAACTGGGTTAACAATTATTGTGTCTTTTATTATTCTGCAGATTCACTTTTCTGTTAGTGTTCATGATAAATATGTTGGAACAGATGTCATAACATCTGTGTTGTTGCAGTTCTGATATTCAAGGTATCAGTCTGGTGTTCTGTTCCTTATTTAAATGTTATGTAGAACAATGTCTTGACATGTGTTAAGACATCTGCTATCTGTAATTCCCAAATTTCAATTGGTATCAGAGTAGGCATCCTGTCTGTTTCTGGATGAGATCTTTGGGAGATACTTTCTGGCGTTTAAACAAGGAGGATTTTTGAAGATCAGATCAATCAACTCAGACATTCTCAAGGGTATTAATGGATGGGATTGATGTTCTGGATCGAAGGTAACAACCCGATGGTTGTTCATATTGCTGAGGAGGCTCTACAACAACTGCAGGAGAAGTGGCTAGTTCTCTTGTTGGGGTGTCTTATAAGATGTTCTGACATCTTATTAGGGTAAGCAGGATCTGTTCCTTGGTGGTTCCGCTGCATATGTTTCTGATGGAAGAGCTCTAGAATTATGGGATTCTGGAGTTGTTACTGAAGACAGATGGTGGAAGATCTCAATCGTCGGCCTCTATAGTTGAAGATATCTGCATCTTTTTATTCCAAAGTCAGGAGTGATGGAATGGAAAGAGTTGTTGGAAGATGTCTGTTATGGTGACTTAGTACTTGGAAGCTTGGTTTTATGGTACAATTTGAAGTCAGGTGAAGAGGAGAGGAGTTGAGTTTAGGCTTATCAAGTTCTTGCTCTGGGAGTTTGATAATTTATTGATCGGCTAGGTTATCAAAGATACTTGAGAATTCTCTCAAGTTTACTCAAAATTGTGTCTCAGTCGTGCATCTGGAGTCTTCTAGTTATTCTTCTGACTAGAAGGTGTTTCTATGAAACACAACCTGAAGAAAGTGGAGGTGATTTATTTTCACCATCCAAAACAGCAAGGAAGGATTCATCTCTCTTAACCCTAAGGGTGGATCCAATCTGATTTGGAGTGCTCAAAATTGTTGAGGTAAATTGGGTTCGTTCAGAGATAATCTTAGTTACTTGAGTCAAGGGTGGCAACCTTGGTATCTCAACACTGTTTGTCAAAGAAGGTACTTGCAAGAGATTGAATACTTCATAAGTGTTCATGAAGTGATTTGGTGGAGCTTAGCTACAACAGTGAAGAAGGGTTATTGGACAAGGATTTAAAATCAATTGCTATTTGTGGAATTCATAAGTATTTAATTGATTATCCTTGAAAGTCAAGATTGTTGATCTTCAACAAAATGTTGGAACATCTCATCATCAGAGTTTGTGCAGAATCATGGGAGGGGTACTGCATTCACTTAAGCATCTATTTTAGTCTTGGGTGTTGACCTAAGAATCTGCTTTAGTCTGGTGTGACAGAAGCATGTGATCTCTAGAGAGTTTCCTGGCAAGAAACTGGCCTGGACAATGGTGCTGGAAGATGAAGATGAAGACATCATAATCTTGATGGTTACTTCTTGGATCAATTTATTTCTGATCTATGAGGAATGGAGTGTTGGTGATGGCACAGCTTGGATCAGTTTAGTTCTTATCTAGGTACTTGGGAGCATGTGATCTTGCTCATTTTGAAGGTCAAGGTTAAGTGGCAGTTATCTTTGACTTTCTACAGACTGCTCTACTAAAGAAAGTGGCATTCTTTGGTATGGCTATGGTGTAGTCTAGGACTACTTTATCTTCTGAAGAGGTTATTCTGTGATAAGCAGGATCTAGGTTGTCTACTCAAACTTGGTTATTGAATCAAGTCTATGAGAGCATGGAACTCTTGTTCTGTTAAAGGGAGGAGGTTATTCTAAATGGCTGAAGGAGGAGCTGAATTTAGCAGCTAGATGTCGTATCAGAATGTTCTAACATCTAGCTTAACATCAAAATCTAAGCTGGTGATGTGGTACATTAACTTAAGATAAGGTGATCTATAGGAGAATAGAAGTTATGGATGCTTTAAAAAGGTCTATCTCATGCAGTTTGCGGGAGCTGTGGTTTGAGAAGATGTTACATGTCTAGAGGCTTGGTGGATCCAAGATGTCTTACTATAGAGCAAGTAGTTCATGTAACTAGAAGATCAGATTTCATTGGTGGATCAGTGTATCTTTTGGGAGTTCTGAAGAAGAGTGAGATCAATCAAAAGGTGGCATTTGGTTGGTTTCATAGTGTACATTCAAGCAGGATGCTTGAAACTGACTGCCCTTGTGCAGAAGGGTAGTTAGTTGAAAATGTAAGAAGGTTCTGGTTCTGTTATATCTTGGAACTTGTGATAGAAGTTCTAGGTTGATGATGGAAGTATACCTTCTTTTGGTGGATGAGAGTTTATTTCTCTCTTTGGGTTCTGGAGTTCTTGTTGATCAAGCTGGTGGCGCAGTGTTGTTTGAAGATCTTCAGTTGGATAGTAAGTCCAGTGGTGGAGCATATCAAGAACCATGGTGTGTGGTGTCTATGATGTGTGAAGGATGTCCTAACTGAAGTTAGAACATCTTCTGGGTTGGTAATCCTTGAAGTAGGATACTAAGTTTTGTGAGGAACTTGTTACTCACATCGTTTCTAAGAAGTATCTACATTGTCATACGGGAGAATGATGAAGTATGAGAGCTGTCTTGGAAGTCTGATGTGAAGGTTTTGGTAAGACTGTAGTGGATCACAATTTGATTGCATGAAGGTCTGGATTCTGATGCATTCAGAATATGGAAATGGATATTCACCAGAAGAATCAGAAGTATTCCAGGTTATCATACGGGAGAATGATGAAGAAATAACTGTCTTGGATTATAGGGTATCTATCAAATTTGTTGGCCTTGCTGAGGTCAGTAGAAAAGCTTGTGGAGGGTATATCGCCCTTGCTACGAGTCATGCTAGAGAGAAGTGGATCAGTTTGGTAAGCTGAGAAGTTCTGGAGCATGTATACAATATTTGACATCGTTAAGAAGATAACAAACTAAGAGGTAAGGTATCTCTTTGAGGAATGTGGATCATTCCAGATCAATTGGGTTGTATCTCAGGGAACAAGGAGATCTATACATGAGAATTCAGGAGGAATTCGTGTGGTGTATGGATAGTATCTGGACGAGAGGGATCAATGGAGTTTTGATCTCAATCCAAGAGTTTGTTAATTTAGGATGGTGATCCTAATGTGACCTCATGGGAAGCATGATGGTGTTCATGTGTGAGTGATTATTGGTTCTTGTCAGAAGAAGCAATAAGTACATTTGATGATTGTGTTCAGCAGGTAGGTTGGACAGAGGGTGCGCTCTTGAAGACATGAAGATTCATCTTATGTTTTCTTTTCATCAACATAAGTGTTCTTTGGTGGAGCACTGGTTATCTTAGATAGGGGGAGTTGCTTCTTGATCTAAGATATATTACTGCAGGGGTGCAGTTCTGAATCAAGCTTGTGTTGTGTGTCAAGCAAGCTGTGATTATGTTTCTATCCTGGGAGGATGAGATGTCAAGAAGGATGTCTTGACATTTTTTGTATTGTTGCAAGTTGGGGGACTTGGCAGTGCAAGTTCTATGATTCTTGATGGATGCCTAAGAATCATTAGTTAAGTCTGGGAGAATTTATTTTTCTCTCTGCAGACTAAATTCAGAATCACTGAAAGTTCATCATCAATGCTACTATTTCTGGATGAATTTGTTTCATTTAGACTTGTGGAAGGAAAAGGATGACTCCGTGTGTCTTTGTTTGAAACACTAATATTTAAAGTCTTTGTCAGGTCTGAAGGCAAGCTAGTAAAGAAGAGACAATGTCTGACATGATGTCAGGACCTTGTTATAAAACATGTTTGCATGTAATGAGTTCTTTAGACGACCTTCTTAAAAGAAGAAATAGTCAAAGCAGTCATGGTCGGTGCGTCTTTGGTGGAGTTATTTCCTTCGATTAATGTTCCTTTGAATTGACCAGCGTTATTTTATGTGGTTCGTTACTTTCTAAGGAAACTTCTTAGCTATAAATAGGATTGCTTTGGACTTCTTTTGTCTCAATACTCTCTCTTTGGGTTGGTGTCCGATGTTTTTTTAAATCTGGGTGAGTTGCGTCTAGGTTTGGGGCTGTCTTGGTCACTTTTGCCAAGTTTTGGCTAAAAAGGGGGAGAATGGTTTTCTGGTGCTTTCTGGGATTAGGTACATTCCCTACAGTTGTTTTGCAAGAATGTTGGATAAGATGTTCTAACATCTTAACATCTTATAATCTTGTTTTGTGTCTTGTGACCTGAGTTGTGAAGCAGGTTGTGTCTTGTGACCTGAGTTACACAATCTATGTACTCTGTGTTACGAAGCCTACAACTATTGTTTCTTTTCTGGAGGAGTCTTCTATTTCTCAACCCTTTCAGACTTTCTTTCTGAACCTCTCTTGGAGGGAGGGGGAATGTGTTGAGGGGGAGATTCTTTCAAACCTTAGCTCCAATCAGTTCTCAAGATGAAGGAGTCTTGATGAAGGAGTCTTGCTGATTTCAAAATGCAGAAGAAGATGTTTTAGTCAAAATTTGTCAAAAGGGGGAGATTGAAAGCTCCTGGTGTTTGACTAAATTTTGCTAAAACATACTAATGATAAATATGAAGAATCTGCAGAAGAAAAAGATGTCGAAGAAGATGTCCCAACTTGGAGACTCGACATCCTGGAATGTTATAATAGATTGATTTAAATTTGTCTTATATCTCTTGCAAGATTCAAGGATCAGTCGTAGGAGTAGATCAAATACCAGAGACAGAAAGCCCAAGGAAACCGAAGCCTGTCAAATAAGACTTAGACCTAGGATTTTATATGCCTTTTGTAACCTAGTTCTCTTGTATAAAAATAAGGGTTTAGAGTTTTGAGAGTCGTTGGCTCTCTAGGTTGTAAGTCTCCCTTTATATCAGTTGATGCATTGTGGCAGATATAGGTGTCGCACAGATCCATAAGCCTTGAGGTATTAGATTATGTATTGTTCTTGGATGAAGCTTTTAAGCAAATCCAAGTTAGCTTGTTTATCAAGTATGCTTGACTGAATTCTGTATTGACAGAGATGATGTAGATATCACAGGTTGTGATTAAGGGAAGTGAGTGGGGTATCTCGTATCAAAGAGGATGTTCTTTGATAAGGATTTCATTGGGTAGAGATTAGGATATAAAGTTGTAAACGGGGGAGTTTAGCTTTGTAATAATTCTACAGATAGTGGAGTCTTCTTCCTGGATTGGTATCCCTCAGATGTAGGTGAATTGCACCGAACTGAGTTAACAATTGTTGTGTCTTCTATCATTCTGCAGATTTACTTTTCTGTTAGTGTTCATGATAAACATGTTGGAACAGATGTCGTAACATCTGTGTTGTTGCAGTTCTAATATTCAAGGTATCAGCCTGTTGTTCTATTCCTTGTTTAAATGTTATGCAGAACAATGTCTTGACATGTGTTAGGACATCTGCTGTCTGTAATGCCAGAATTTCAGTAGTCTCTAACAAAATTTGGTAGATTGTAGACTCATAAAAAACACATGCCTTTGGCTTCCTTAGATTGATCATGGGACTGTGCATGCATTTTGGCGTATACATCCTTGATAATGATCATATATGAAAAATGTCAAAGCCTGTTAGTAACTTCATTGGTCTATATTATATAGGTTACATAGAGATGATGCCTCAACCACCACCACCACCAGAACCCCCTTATTACACCTATTGAACACCAACATGGAACAACAACCTTTAATAGCATGGATCCTTCTATGAGAGTGTGTTTTGCATATGGTTGGGATATTATTGAAGAATACCACATAACTATGTTATCCATTAATGATTCATTGAATAGGTTGCAACTGAGGGTGCAATAACCATATGCTCCATTTGAGCCAATACCGACTCAAGACGAACTCATCAACTACTTGGAATGACCTAATAATAAGTGATTCTATTTTTAATGAGGAAGTGGTAATGCCAGTTGGAATGGAGAAGCATGTGGGTAGGCACAAGTTGAAGATGATGAAGAAGAAGAGGAAGGTGATGCAGAAGATGAAGATGAAGAGAAGACTAGTGAGAGTGATGACTAGACCAATTCTATATTTTCTACGTCATTTTTAAGTGTTTACTCTTTTTTCATTTTATTTAATTACTTATTAAACAATTTATGTTATTTTATGTTGTTGTTTATTTAGTAAGTTTACTAATAATGTCCATGCATAATGAACTTGCGTGTGTTGTTCATTTTGTACCAAGTACATGAACAAGCCCAGGCTTCCAACATATTCTAAATATTTTAATGATACTTACTTGTCTCCCTTGAATTTTGATGTGCACATGATAAGAAAATTGAACAAGAAAAAATGGGTACTGGTGCGTAGTAGAGAGCTTGTTGGGCGAGTCACACGGTGTGCAGGCGCACTTTGGTGAAAAATGGAGCTAAGCGAGAAATCCCTGGGGATTTTACGTTAAACGAGAAATACTGACAAGACCACTCCTTGTTTGTTTCATGAGGACAGTCAAATCTTTTCTAGAAGGGTGGAAATCAAATGATATTTTAAATCATATACCTATGAAATTTTCATGATTTTTACTATGTTCAAATTTTTTGAGAAATGTACTGCCAAAAGAAAGTTTTTCTAGCAGATGATTCATTGATGATCTAAAAAGCCAAATGCATGGAATCAAAAAATAGCCAATAACAAAAGGTCAAAGAACAATTGGCCCGAAAAAAGGTTTTATTCTCTTTAAATGTTTCATTCTCGATTAATGTTCCTGCTATATGTGAAATATATCCTGGTTATAAATTATTTGCTTTATTTAAAGTTTGATTTTCTACTATCTAGTGAAAACATATTAATATAAGTCAAGAATCATAAACCTACCCAAATAAGATGTGTGAAATCTCATCTTTTACATAAATAATGAGAGTAGACACTCATGCTAACTATGTAGACTTTGCATTGGTCTTATTATTACTAGATAGAACATTTGTTTGGACTATCGTAGTATTTATTAGATAAATACAAGTGAAAAGGAATGTAAACCCATAATTCAACACACAAAAATAAAGTCATAGGAAGTCCCTGCAAAGCAAGGCTAGCCAGGCCATGATCATAGGCACGCCTAGCGAGCACGGGAAAGAAGATGGAACTTCAAGGCTAAAGCACTTCATGGTTAATGAAAGGTTTGTGTTGTTATAAGTGATTGGTACATTTTTATATTCAACATGTTATGCAAGATGTCATGACATGCTGTTGAGACATATGGTCTCTATGCAATCAAAACAGGTTGCAAAGATGATGTGAAAAATGTCCCACACATGTTGGAACATTCTTAGGCATGGCAACAAAACCCGTACCCGCGGGTACCCACCCGAACCTGCCCTGAAATTGATAGGGAAAACACACTTTGACTGGATTTGGGTTTGGATTTTTCCGAATTACAAAATATGGGGACGGGTTAGGTAATGGGGACACTAGTGCCCACCTTGAACCCGCCCCGTTTATTTAATTATGTACTTTATTTTTTAGTTTAGATAATTTAAAATACTAAATATGTGGTTTTGATTTTTATTTATTATTTAAAATATTAGAAATGTTTGTATGGAATTTTTCAAGTTTTTTTAATTTTATTATTTGTAATGTAATTTGATTTTAGAAAAAATAAATATTTCTCTTAAAAAAATGATTTCACTAAATGGACGGAGTGAGGTGGGGATACCCGAACCCGTTTGGGATGAGTTTGAGTTTTAATTCTCCATACACGTTAGGGATGGAGGATTGTTTGAAAATTCATGTTTGGGTTTAGGGAGGTAAAAATTGTTCCGACCCTCCCCGTTGTCATGCCTAAACATTTTGTACCAAAAGTTGTTGTTCCTCGCCAAGGTCAGGCGCCAGATTTGTTTCCTTATTTTTCTACATGTTTATGCGCTTTTTGGAATTATGAAAGAATTCCTAAAAACGATAACAAATCAAGACCAAATCAATGATTGAGATTTAATTTATGGAAGATTGAAAATCAAATTAAATCACTATTTAAAATTGCGCTTTTTGGAACTTTACTTCGGCACAAGTTTTGAAAACCCTAAAGTTAAGCTGCAACTGTCGTATTTGACTATTTAAAGGAGTTATAATCCTTGGGTAGAAGACTCACCTTAAAAAAATAAAAATGCATTTTATGTTCATTGAGTCTTTGTGTTTGTGTGTGGTTTACAATGTAAAACTCTATTCGGTATTCATTCCTATATTATTGAATAGAGTTGTGTCTTAGAGATGTAACAAATTTATCATTCAAAGTGTTTTGAACTTGTCCAACACTAAGGATAGATGTTGAGAGAAAGTGAGATGAGTCTCATATTTAGGGGGAGTTCTAAATAGAAATTCACTGATAGTATTAAGAAAAAAAGGCAATGAATTTCCTTTCTTAGGTTAACACCCTCTAGACGTATGTGTTATTGCACCGAATTAGGTTATCAATTTCTAGTGTTCAAATTTCTTTAGTTGCATTTTTATTGTTACTGCATCCATAATGTCACACACATTGTTCGAATCATTGTGTTTGCCATCTTTACTGAAGGAGAACATAATTTGAGTTTGTACACTAAGTGCAAGGGTGGTGCACCCATCAAATCAAGGCGGCTAAGGACTATTTGTCAGACAACTAGCATTGATTAACCTACAAGAAAGCAGACTCACTAGGCATAAATAGGCGGTGTGCCTAATGATGGCCCGAAATCCACACCTATAAATAGGGGTCTCTAGTTCATTGGAAATGGAGTTTCAGTGAAGTGAGGTAGTATATAATTGGAGTAGGTTCACCTTGGTCTACAATAAAAAAATAAGAGAGAGAGAGAGAGAGAGAGAGAGAGAGAGAGAGAGAGCGAGAGAGAGAGAGAGAGAGAGAATGAATGAGTGGGTGAGTGAGAGAGATATTGAAGGCAGAAGCACTGCTTAAGTGATAGTGCAAATAAATTTCCAAGCTTGTCTTCGCAGGATTTCCGACACAACTATAATAAGTAAGCATAGCTAAAAAACTCTTTGGATGGGGTTAGATGTAGTCATTATATTCATGTATTAAATAGGTTATGGAATGTTATATAAGTATACTCAAGCTTAAATATTGTTACCTCTTTAATCTTAATGCCAGTTTTAGATATGCTACCTAAAACTTATATTCATGGTATGACTTGACATTTGAAAGATTTTTGTCATTACTAGATCTAAGATTATAATCTATTTGATACTAATGCCTAGACACAATATTAGGCTCAATATCTGCATGTACTGTAGTGGGATCAGTGTGGAGTTTTGCTATTGTATAACTATTGGAACTTAATGGTCTATGTCGGTTAATAGAATAAGATATCAACTATTAGGCAATGCATGATCTCATGGCATTGAGACCGACATGAGATACGAATGAGAGCAATAGATGATAACATTAATAGTTGTGTTGTGGAGCATGTTACTGACCTATGGTTATGCATGATAAACATATAATGATGAAATATGCTCCTAACAAATTTTGTTACCATTAACACTGAAAAACCATTTTCTGTCATTTATTTTCCGTCGTTTACTTTTCACGTATCAAAACAACCATTACATTCTTTTCTACTTAAAATCTTAAAAGTTGGTGAATAGTCATTAAAACCATCATTCTTTATAGATATAATAATTATAAAATTTATTTTTGTGCTCGCAACGAGTTTATTTTTTTTTACTCAGAACCTTCATACTTTCTGACTTTTAACTTGCTAAGCCTTGGTAGAATTTTTCTAGCAAAGTGCACTGATTAGTTCTTGTTATTAAAAGAAGTGTTGGAACAGGGTCATAGATATACTATAATCTTAATTAAAACCTACTAAATTAAATTGGTTAATTTTTTTTTTATTTTTAAACATAATTTCTTGTAAAACAAATCAATAATGGTTCGGTTCATTTTAGAAGCTTTTTTAATCTTCATATATTACTAGAACTTTATTTCCATTTTCTTTGATTTTGTTCAAGATGCATCAAAAATATTTTTGAGTTTAATTTTTTCTTTGCACAAACGTTGTAGATAAAGTTTTTCAATTTTAATATCAAATTAACCAGCATTTCCACATAATTCCTAATAAAACCATATTTCAAAAAAAAAAAAGGATTAAAGAGGAGGCCCCAATTGCCTCTTGTATTTTTTTATTATCTTTTTCAGCTACATATGGATTTACATGCAAATTTACCTCAAATCTGCAAGGATATCCACTGGTAGTTGGAAAAAAATTAAAAAAATATATAATTAGCGTCTCCACTTTAATACATATTAGCCTCCTCTTTAATACAATTTTTTTGAAACATAGTTATATTACGAATTATGTAAAAAGTTAATTAGTTTAGTAAATTTTCTTGTAGATCTTGTTTCTCGGATGTTAGATCTCAAAGAAAAATATTATTTTGATATTGTTAAAAAATTATTGATCAAGTTGTGGTCATAAAGGTATTTAGTGCGGATAGATCACCTGCGAATTTTTCCTAGGATTTTGAAATGCAGTTTGCTTCTTGTTGAAAACGTAATATCCGTAATAAAAACTGCAGGTGTTCCTCAGAAATTTGCTGCCAAATATAGTTTCGAAGGAAACTTTAATCATTTGCAGTTCCTCAATATGCAAGAAACTATATTTTATTTATTAAAGTCGCAGCAAAATCCGCAGGTATTTTCTACAGGCATTACTTATAATTAAAGGTTAGAAAAATATAACTAAAAATGTAAGAGAGGATATAATAATAATAATTGCAATTAAAATGATAAGTTTAGAAGATATAGAACTATTTTTCACTAAACTAACGAATGCAAAAACATTGACGGTTTATGCATACTGGTGTTCCACGAACTAGGATGCAAGGAAAAAAACAATCGAGGAACGAAGTACATTTGGATTTGGAATCTGTGATTCAAAACAAGAATAAAAGAGTGTTATTGAAAATGGTTAACAAATAATATACAATTTTAGAGAACACTTTTAAATGGTGGAAAAAAAAAGTTTACCACTAGCATCAGTTGCAGTAAGAAATAGAGAAAATAATAAAATGCTGGCTATAGTATAAACAAACTTGAAAACTTTAATTAATTTTTTCATTTGTCTGTAACTAACAAGAACCAATTCAATCACTTTTTTTTTTATAGGAAAATTCTGTCACTTTATGTAGAATAAAAAACCCATATTCTATTTTCTTCAATTAAATATTTATAGCATTTATAAAATTGTAAGATACCTTTTGAAAATTAGAATGGTTATTAAAATATCTCTTAAGATTATTGATGCGTCGTCTTTTCCTTTTTTTTTTCCAATAAAAATTGAACCTAGATTAAAAAAAAAAAAAAAAACTACAACTTAATCAAAAGGAGGAGTAGAGTTACTAGTAAATTTTTTAGCTAGAATATGACAAAACTCATAAATAATTAGACAAACCATTCGCGCATTTAATATTTATCATAACATCGGTATAAGCATTTACTTTACGGTACAAATAACAAACTACCTCCCAATTCAATATTCATTTCAAATAAGTTGATAATATACTATTAGACTATTGTTGGTAGACATGCAGTTAAGAATCTCGCTTCAACGTTTGAATATACATTTAACTCTATCTAACAACATTTTATTATTTCTCACATGTTGACTAAGCTTATATTAGATTAGTCATATATTTGTGCCAACGAATGGGGTAATCACCCTTTCATCAAGATGGTTAGCATCGGGTTTTTATTTTGATTCGTTTTGATTAAGTAAAATCGTAATATAAAATTATAGAATTTATCTCATATTAATATATATATATATATATATATATATATATATATATATATATATATATATATATATATATATGGGTAAATTCTTTGATACCAATGAATTTAAGTTGGATACTGGTATCTTTAGTGCAAATTATAAAAAATAATTAATTTTTTGAAAAATAAAATAAAATAATAAAATGATGTGGTATTGAATTAAAATGTTTGATTGGTTGAGGGTACTGATACCCAATTAATTTCAAAGGTACCGGAGTGCTCACCATATATATATTATCTGACTATATAACTTAATGCAGAAAAGTAATAAATGTGTTTATATATACATATCCAACAACATTTAAGAATTACGGTAATTTAAAAAATTAAGCTTTAATATATCTTTTGGTTCTATGATACATTTGAAATTTTAAATAGGGCTTTGCTATTAATCTCTTTGCTAAATCCAATATTAGACACTAAAATGAGTCTATCTATGCACAAAATAAGGTATAGTCAATTTTCACAAGATGAAAGTAAATGTAACAAAAAGATTATCCAAACAAACAAGAGTTTTATAAGTGTTTTCATCTTTAACGTTATTGAAAATTCAATCCTTCGATAACATCATTTTCATCAATGTCTTCGTCTTCAACTTGATCGAATTCATCTCCAGATGTTAAAGGTCCTCCAATATTAGAACCAAAGCCACAATATTGTTTGAAGGTGGAGCCAAAGGATTGCTTGAACCGGTAGTTTCACAACCAACACCAACTTCAACATGGACAGGTTGCTGCACATTCTCATCATCATTATTAGCATGTCCATCAAAGGTAGTTAAAAATTCATCATCAAATTTAATATCAACATATTCTAGTGGTTCCTTATTTCTAGTTTCTTTCTTTGTTAACCTCATATTAGCCATCACATAAATTAAATCATTCATTTTTTGTTGATGCAGCTGGTTTCTTTTCTTTGTATGAACCTAGAAAATTAAAATAACCAATTTTAAACTATAAACTAATACTAATAAATGAAATTTAAAACTATAATAAAATTTTATAAAATTCAATTACCATTTCAAATGCACTCGGGTTGCGTTCAGATTCAGAAGAGCTACAAGTCAAACTTAAAACACGAATAGCAAATCTCTTTAGCTCTAGAGTATAATTTCCATACATATCCCACCATTGTGCTAGATGCATACTTGTCTTGGCTTTCTTTGCATACTCAGTACCAAAAGGAGGCCCTTGACAAAAATGAAAGTCAGCAAGTTGCATGTTTATCTTGTCCCTTTCAGTATCATCACATCTGTGTAATCCATTTTTAACAAAAAGAGTAAAACACTGAAGCAAGTTTGTCAAAAACATACCCAATGAATAAAATCAACTTCTATTAAATTGGTATATTAAAATAATAAAAATATCAAAACAATGTAACAATCACTTATATTACAAACCATAGTAGCATTCAAAGACACACAAAAAAACAAAACTAGCAACACTGTAACAAACATAGTAACAAATCAAGGTTACATACAATCACATGACAACATAGTAACATAACATTGCTCTGTTTTTTATTTGTGAAGAAGGCTCACTTCTTAGATACTTACCATAAAAGAAAAAAGTCTTACAAAAACACAAACACATCACAATATACAAAGGAAAAGAAGAAAGCTCACAGAGTATTGTCGTTGAAGTTCCGGTCCGGCGTTGTACAAGTGAAGTGACGTTAGAGTTTAAAAGTTTTTTATTTCATTACTTTGGTAAATGAAAAGTCTGATGTCTAATAAAAAAAAGGTTATCACTACTACGAAAAACCCATTTAACAACGGTTGGGAATGCCATATAATGACGCGGGCGAGGGCGTTGTTATGTAGATTGTTGTTGTATATATGATACTTACAATGACGGCCTTGTATGCGTTGTAATAATGAGGAAAGCGTGCTAACTATCACAACGGTTTTACATTACACCGTTGTAATAAATATAATTGTCCTCGGTTCGATTCCCAGAAGCACAGTTTTGATACTTATTTTTTGCTGGACAGCGCGCCAGATGTTATAACGGTTAGGAAATATAACCGTCGCTAAAGTTTCAGCAAAATTAACAAATATCATCCTGCTTTTATAATTAATCCCATTTTTTTACCTGTATTATTGTTCTCCATATCTCAGCACAGCAGAAAAATACAATTCACATTTTGTGATACAGTTTTCATAATAATATTAATCGTGTCATATTCATAATATTACATATACCAGATTACAGTTTATCAGAACAAACAACCTACATAAATAAAATATCACATATACCATATTACAGTTTACACACATTACATAACTTCACATAATTGTAACTTGGTGTATTGGTATCTTGTCTCTTGGTGTCTTGTCTCCTGGCCTGGTGTCTGGACTCAAAATACCTATGATTTCAAATAATTATACTTGTTAATAAAAATACTTCTAAACTATAACATACAATTAATATATTATGAATAAATAATAAATTATGTACTTGTTAATTTTACTATATGCCTTCTTCATGATCGAGTCGTATAGCATGCACGACATCTCCATCAACTTCATCATATGAGGTAGGAACTTGTGTTGTGTAAGAAGGTGTGGATGGAATATCAAGACTTTCATCACTAAGAGGAATGTATTTTCCTTGGAGAACGATTGACCATTTCCTCGATTTGTCCGATGGATCAGAAACATAGAAAACTTGTTTTGCTTGAGAAGCCATGATGAATGGTTCTGTATTAAAAGATGCCTTGCCAAGGTCGACCCGGGTGAATCCTAAGTCATCAATGTCTACACCATTACTATTACTGGGAACCCACTTGCATTTAAATAAAGCCACTTTGAAAATAACATAATCAATCTCCCAAATCTCATCAATGACATCATAAAACGCGGTAGTTGCCAATACCGGATTCTTATTTTTCGAACTAGAGAAATACATCGATTCGGCTTCAACCATAACCCCACTATTTTGCATTGTACTACGATCATCTTTCGATTTTGTATAAAAGGTATAATGACCAATGTCGTATGCACTCCAGGTAATGACACAAAATTTTGGCCCGTACGACAACCATCTAAGTATCTCGGATGCACTAGGATCATTAGATACACTTTTATTAAACCAATCCATGAATCTATTGTTATGCTCTATCAACAACAACTTGTCATTCATTCGGGGATATTTTTTCTTCATAAGTCTTTTGTGAGTATCTATGAAAGGTTGAACCTCATCTATATTATTCAAAATATAGAAATGTGATTGAATAACTACATCCCAAGCCATTGACCTAACATTTAGACCTTGAATACCTCTTCCGTCTGTGTCAGCATGACGAGACTTTGGAATTCCTATAGAATCTGCATCCGACAAATAGTTTGTACAAAACTCAACAGCTTCTTCTGTGATGTACCTTTCAACAATCGAAGCTTCTGGTCAGTGATGATTCTTCGTATATCCTTTAAAGATCTTCATATATCGCTCTATTGGATACATCCACCTAAAATAAACTGGACCACAAATTCTGATTTCTCTTACGAGATGAACAAGTAAGTGAACCATAATGTCAAAAAATGATGGCGGAAAATACATCTCCAATTGACACAAGATTATGGCAGCCTCATCTTCTAATTCATCCAATTTTTTGAAATCAAGAACTTTATTACATATGGCATTGAAGAATAAACACAGTCTCGTTATAATTACTCTTACATTTTTTGGAAGGATCCCACGGATAGCCACTGGTAGAAGTTGTTGCATCAATACATGACAATCATGAGATTTTAAACCAATTAACTTGAGATCTTTCATTGATACCAGTTTCTTGATGTTTGATGAGTAACCTTGTGGAACTTTAATACCTTGCAAACACTCACAGAACATCTTCTTTTCCTTTTTAGATAGAGTGTGACATGCTGGAGGCAGATAAGTTCTTTTTCCTTTCTCTATTGGAGCCAATTGTTTTCGTATACCCATCTTCTCCATATCAAGACGGTAAGTCTTACTATCTTTAGTCTTGCCCGGAATGTTTAGAAGTGTGCCAATCAAACTATCACACACATTTTTCTCCACGTGCATCACATCAAGACAATGTCTAACATCAAGACTTGACCAATATGGAAGATCAAAGAAGATGGACCTCTTTTTCCATATATTTTTCGCAACTGTCCCTTTTTCTTTTCCTCTCTTCCCACCTTTTTCTTTTTCTCTCTTCCCAAGGACAACATTAATGTATTCCTGTCGTTGATAAACTTCATCACCGGTTAAAGGTTTAGGAGCCTCACCAAACTCTTGCTCTCCATTAAAAGCCTTTCGCAATCTATGATAAGGATGACTCGGTTTTAGAAATTTTCGATGCCCAAGGTAAACGGTATTTTTTCCAAACTCAAGTTGGTGATAACAAGTATCATCTTCACATATAGGACACGCTTTATGTCCTTTGACACTGTATCCCGCCATGTTACCGTAAGCCGGAAAGTCATTAATTGTGTAAAATAATATTGCACGCATATTAAACTTTTCCCCAGAATATGCATCATCAACTTCAACGCCTTCATCCCACAAGAGTCGTAAATCATCAATTAATGGACTAAGATAAACATCTATGTCGTTACCAGGTTGTCGTGGTCCAGAAATCATCATACTTAACAGTATATACTTGCGCTTCATGCACAACCAAGGAGATAGGTTGTAAATAGTGAGAAGAACAGGCCACAAAGTATGATTAGTGCTCATATTACCAAAGGGGTTCATTCCATCGGTGGCAAGCCCAAGCCTAAGATTTCTTGGCTCGACTCCAAAATTCGGAAACAACGAATCAATTTTCTTCCATTGCAAAGAATCAGCTACATGGTGAATGTTTCCATCACGAATTCTTTCATCTGCATGCCATCTAAGATACTTTGCGTCATTCGAATTAGCAAAAAGTCTCTTTAATCGTGAAAGTATTGGCAAGTACCATAACAATTTAGCAGGAGGATGCTTCCTACTAACATTGTCATAGTGATCATTGTCATCACCATTGCTAGCCTTCTGCTTGCAACGCGACACACCACATTTCGAACATTGAAACAAGTCTTCATACTCTTTCCAGAATAATATGCAATCATTAGGGCAAGCATGTATCTTGATATACTCCAGACCCAGTGGACACAATATATTCTTGGCCTCATAGCAACGATCCGGCAATTTGTTATCTTCTGGTAACATTTGCTGTAGCAATTCAAGTAATTCCGTGAAACTTTTATCCGACCATCCATTTTTTGCCTTCAGATTAAACAACTTTAACACCTCCGACAATCGTGTGAACTCTGTGCATCCCTTTTATAAAAGGGTGTCTTTATCACTACATAAATTATCATAAATATGAGCATTCATAAAAGAAGATTCCCCAATATCACGGAACATATCCTCTATGTGATCTTCCATATATTCATCTTCCTCCACTCTTTGACTTTGTGACGCCCGACTCTCCTTATTATCCACCTCACCATGCCACGCCCATATTATATAATTTTGACATATACCATCACAACAAAGGTGATTGTGTATTTCTTTCTTTGTACCCTTTTTGATATTAGCGCAAACAACACAAGGACAATAAAAGATACCATCATTGCTGGGAAGATGTTTATCAGCGTATTCAAGGAATTCACAAACTCCATTCTCATAAACCGGATCTAATCTATTGGCTTTCATCCAACTACGATCCATTACAACTTCTAAAATTTATACATGTATAATAATGTGAATGACACACCAAAATCTAATCCAAAAACTCAAGCATATGCATATACAATATGAACAAAGAAAAAATCATTGAAGATGTACTCTAATACTAAACGTAAAGCATATGAAACATCTCATTCTGACTTGAGTATATACAATATGAACAAAGAAAGAAGGAATGAAGATGTTGAAGAGAACCTTACTTCGAAGCTGAAGAAGCAAATTAATGATGAGACGGTCAATATTTGAGCATAAACCAAGAAAAAAGGAATGAAGACGTTGAAGAGAACCTTACTTCGAAGCCGAAGAAGCAAATGAATAAAGACGGTCAATATTTGAGTATAAACCAAGAAAAAAGGAATGAAGATGTTGAAGAGTACCTTACTTCGAAGCTGAAGAAGCAAATGAATGAAGACGGTCAATATTTGAGCATAAACCAAGAAAAAAGGAATGAAGACGCTGAAGAGTGTAAAGGTTAGGGCGTTGCTGGATCACTTGTTCAATTAGGGCATCTTATGAAAGAAATACATAATAAGTTTTGTTTTAATTTATCAGTAAACCTTTTAATCTCGGTGGAGAAACAAACCGTAGTGGAATCTTAAGTGAAATGTATCCTAAAAAAAGGTAAAAATGTGTTGCAGGGAATCGAAGCCTGTTACATTTCATTTATTACTACGGTTGTTCATCTTAACCGTTGTAAAATAATTTACAATTTATTTTTTAAATAATGGACTTAAGTGACACACGCTAAATGTACTCTACAAAATGGAAAAAATGTAGTTGCAGTGAATCGAAGCTTGTTACATTTCATTTATTACTACGGTTGTTCATCTTAACCGTTGTAAAATAATTTACAATTTATTTTATAAATAATGGATTAATTGACACACGCTAAATGTACTCTAAAAAATGGAAAAAATGTAGTTGCAGGGAATCGAAGCTTGATATATTTTATTTATTACTACGGTGGTTTCATTCAACCGTCATTAAATGACTCAGCTTTTAAATGGGCGCAAAATTTTTAACCTATTACAACGGCATAAAAGGATGTGTTGTAAGCCTGACGTTGTTGTTTTAGCGTTTTGTAGTAGTGTATTTAAAGTGAATAAAATAATAAAGTAGGAAAAGTTTTATTGGGCTGTGATTTTTAAAATTTCAAGAAAAAAATGGTAAAATCAAGTCAAAGAGTAAAATTCAAAGATTTTACACGATTTTACATATTTCAGAGAAATTTAAATCACGTAAAACCGTTCCAGTATACGATTTTACTTAAAAAATTATTTTACTTGCGATTTAACACCAAATGTCGATCTAGAAACGTAAAATCTGAGAGCTTAGATTTTAAATCGCGATTTTAGCAACCTTGCCTCTCACGGAATCTCTTTTTGGTAATGTTTAGTATTTATCTTAGTTTTATTCAACTATGTATTGACAATTTATATTGATAGATTTTTTGTTATTCCATTTGTTCCCTTATGTATTGACAAACTATATTGAATGCAGATAATATATTCAATTTGAAGCAAAGCACTTTATGAATGTGTTTGCCATGACATCATATATGATCAAAATTGATTGATGAGGGTAAGATTCAAATCCCCATCTTGGAGTATTCATGTATGTTCTTTTAACTAATCAAAATGACTTAAATGCACTTTTGGTCCATGTAAATTAAGGAGTTTTTTTATTTTTGGCCATGTAAGTTTTTTTCAGCTGAGTTCCCATATCTCACTTTTTGTGTGTGATTTAATCCCTAAAGCCAAAATCCGTAGGAAACCTGCAGATTTTCCTGCGAATTTTGACTTTGGGACTAAACCGCATACAAAAAGTGAGATATAAAGACTCATACCAAAAAAAAATTACAGGAACCAAAATAAAAAACTCGCAAACTTACAGGGATCAACTGAATATTTAAGTCAATCAAAACTCATTATAGGGTTGTTCTTTATGTCAGTTAGTTTTTTCTAATTTATTTGATAATTTAAGGTCATATTTATAGGTGATTGAATTCACTTTTGATTGTACTTATTATATTTTACTCTTCGGGTTCATTTTCGAATATCATGAAAATGTTTATTAAGTTGAATTTTTTACTTATTTTATTTTTAATAGGCTGCAGATGCTTCTAATATCCCAAATCAGAAAAATTCTCAAACTACATGCACTGATGAAGATGGAAGAGAGGAAAATCAGAAATTGCTTTTACCTTAGCTATGTTTTTGTTTTTTTTTTATTGTCATAACATCTATTTTGATGGTTGTTATTTTATAATTAACATTACTTTGTTATTTTGATATATTTTTAAGATTTGCTATTTTGACAATATAATTGGAAAAAAAATTGATGTTGCTTTAAATTTTGTGTGGTGCATATAGAAAGTATTGCCAAAAAAAATTTATAATAAAATATTAATTATAGGAAATAAATATTTGTAAACAAAATAGAGACATATACCAACGGTTAATTTTGTCATATTCCAACGGAAATACGTGGTGGATAAAACTATTAAATAGTGTAATTAGCTGTTGGTATAGCCACAAAATTTTGTCCAATGCATGAAAATTACCGTTGGCATAAAGTAACAATAGAATTGATATATTCATGAGAAAACAACAGTAATAATACTAATGGTTGCATAAAATTTAATGCAAATTTTGGACGTTTTCATAACTCATCATTCCATTTATTGCCATTCTTTTTAACTTTTGCTGTCAACAACAATATGATCATACAAACACTATGATTCCAAGAACAGGTTGTTTTAATTTAGAGAAGATAAGTTAAGCTTAAGGGGTTTGGTTTAAAGTCCTTAGGGACCTTCCTCCCCCTCGGGTGGACTCATTCTTCTTTTTTTCTTGTACCTCTTCTCTACTTTCTTTCCTCAAACTGAGACCATCAAACTTGTAATAGTGGCGTGAAGTAGGAAGGAAATTTTTCTGGGATCAGAAGATGGTAAATGACGGTGATGGTTGGACAAAGGTGAGGCGGAGGGTAACAAGGAGTAGTAGAGAAAGATTTTCAGTTTGGTCGACAAAAAGAGAGAAATCGGCTGGTGATGATGATCTATACAGTCCTTCTTCTTTTTGGAATTCCCAGGGGATTATGATGCTAAGAAATGTTTCGACTTATTTAAGGAATATGGATTGATTGAAGAAGTGTTTATTCCGAAGACACGGGATATACGTGGAAGGAAGTTTGGTTTTGTTCGGTTCAGAAAGGTGGAAAATGTTTGAACTATAGCAGCGAAGCTAAACAACATTAAGATTAATGGCAAGAAGATTCATGCAAATCTTCTCAGATTTGATATTGGTAATTTGAAAGACAAGGTCAATGAAGATGGTTTAAGAAGAGGAAATTTGAACATGAAAACAAAATCTGGTTTCGAATCGAAGAAGAAAGCTTATGTCCATATATCTTATGCCCAAGTGACAAGCAAATACAAATTATGATATGAGAAGGAGCTTTTGCAAGAATGGGGGAGAACTTAAACAAGCACTTGAAATAACACCTATGAAAGAGGGTAAACCAACATTTGCTCATCTGGAGTTCAATGTTAAGGGGGAAATGGTTAGATTTGAAAAAGCCTTTGTGCGGATGGTGGAAAAATCGGAAGAAACATATAACATTCAAAAAGTATTACAGGCAACCGAATATTTTCGTATTCTAGCAACTCCACTTGGAGCTAATCTTTGCCTGTTGGAGGAAATGGATGAAGGTGACATTAAGGCATTAATAGAAGAAGACCTTGAATGGGTATTGCATTGGTTCAAGGAAATTCATCAGTGGTCGCCTGCAGACATAGACAAGGAATGGTTAACATGGCTAAGGTGCTACGGGCTGCCATGCCACAACTGGTGCACCCAGTTTTTCACATTTATTTCAAGTTGAGTCGGTGAATTCATTTACTGTGACCCAGAAACAGAATCCCATTCAAAGATGAATATTACAAGATTTCTTGTGAAAACAAAATATGATTTGAATCTTAATGAAAATTACAATGTGGAAATTAATGATAAAATATACAGGATTAAGATAATGGAAGATATGCATGGCCCTAAAAGGATCGTAATTGTAGAAAAGGAGAGTAACGATGAAGGTTCTGAGGAATCTGAGTACGACGAAGGAGATGGCGCGTCAGATTGAAATGAGGAACAAGGAGTAAAGGAGGGTGGAAGGAAGTTGAAAGAGCATAGTCAGGGGTCACAGTCTGCAAATTCCTTTACTGGTGTCCTAGGAAGTGCATAATACATGGAAAAGAGAAAAAATTTCAAAAAGGGTGTGGTTATTGAGGGAGAGGTTATGTCAAAGCCGAAAAATGTAGATGTGGCAGAAGAAAAGGTAAAATTTGGAGCTAGTGAAGTAGACATTTCATGAATTCCTACAGATGGGATTGCGGGTTCATTTAATGAAGTAAATCATAACCTAGGCCATCTAGTGCAGGCGTTAGATAGGCTTTGTGAAAAGGACAAGAGGATATCTTTTGACCATAATAAAGATGGTTCTGGTGTTAAACAGGTATTGGATCCATTGTTAAAGTTGGGCCTGGAGCAGGGTATTTCAGATCCAATATCATTTTCTCCTAATGGGCTAGAAATA
The DNA here is from genome assembly GCA_022829125.1 of Lathyrus tuberosus. Classification (NCBI taxonomy): domain Eukaryota; kingdom Viridiplantae; phylum Streptophyta; class Magnoliopsida; order Fabales; family Fabaceae; genus Lathyrus; species Lathyrus tuberosus. The sequence continues at coordinate 13,993,713 of JALAZF010000062.1, read as the reverse complement.
GTTGAGGTTGGGCCCAAAACAAAAATAAGAAAAAAGAAATTGCTGAATGAGATTTATGACAGCATCAAAACTCCATTTTCACCAGCTTATTATTCCCATCTCATTCATGAATCAAAGATAAACATGCTAACACAGTCTGTAGTAATTCATTCAGAGTCGATGGTTCCAGATTCTATAGCGAGTATGGAAGATTCGATATAAAGGTATTCAGGAGGATCCATTTTATGTTGAGATTCCATCAACGATTCAAATGTGAATCAGGGTAATTCGAGAGTTAGGCAAGCTTTGGAGGATGTCCCAACCATGGTGTGGCAGTCTATTAAGCAGATGGGGGTGGAAGGAGATGAAGACGACGAATTCTTCGAATGATCATTCAAAAAACTGGAAATTAGAGACAGAAAGGCATATGAATAAGCGAAGGAGGTAGCAATCACAATTCCATGAATAAAGTAACATTCAACATGCGTGGGAGTGGTAATTATGTTAAACGGAATAGAATCAAATTTTTATTAGCTAAAGGGTGTGCAGATATTTGTCTTTTCCAAGAAACAAAGAGTACAAACATGGAGGAGAAATTGGTTCATAATCTATGGGGGAGTGAGGGTTGTGGTTGGTCTGCTTTAAATGTTATTGGTCAATTTGGCGGAGTCTTGACAATTTGGAGAAAAGGTTGCATTGATCCAATATTCAGCTTCAAAGGAACTCGTTTCTTGGGTTTGTCGGTAACCTGGAACAACATGGTTATCTATATCATTAATGTTTATTCCTCTTGCTTTTTTCCTGAGAAGAGGAAATTGTGGGCGGAGTTACTAGAAGCAAAAACTAAACTACCAGCTGGTGAGTGGATAGTAGGAGGGGATTTTAACGCTATAAAATCGTCCGAGGAAATGAGAGGTAGAGGCCAAACCTCGAAGGTGGAAATGGAGGAATTCAACATATTCATATCTGACATTGAATTGGTGGATCTACCGGCTACTAGTAACAATTTTACATGTTTAAAGTTGGCGGTTCTTGTTGCAGCAGGTTAGATAGATTTTTAGTGTCTGGAAATCTTATTTCTAAGTGGAATATACTGGATCATATTATGGAAGATAGAGATGTCTCCGATCACCGCCCTGTCTGGATTAAAGCTAACACTCTGAACTAGGGGCCTAAGCCCTTTAAGGCTTTTCGTTGTTGGTTTGAACATCTGAATTTCATGGATTTTGTTAAGCAGGAATTGGGTGTTGTTCATTTGGAAAGAAATGTTGCTTATATCATTTCGGAAAAGTTCAAGGTACTAAGGAATAGGTTGCGTTGGTGGAATAAAAACATTTTTGGGTGGATAGATTTGAGAGTAGAGTCGGGTGTGGAGAGCCTCAATGGTTTGGAGGAAGATTTCCTGGATATGGATGGTTTAGTAGCTGGGGACAAGGTGATTAGTAGAGGTAAGGCACAAGCTGAAGTGTGGAATAACCTCCATTTGAAAGAAAGTTGGATTAAGCAAAAGTCTAGAGTCAAGTGGGTTAAAGAAGGGGATGGCAATACTAAGTACTTTCACTCATAGCTGAAGGCTAGAGTTAGATCCAATTCTATCACTGCTCTGAAGGTTGATTCAGGCACTGTAACGGATGTGCTTTCGATTAAAAAGGAAGTCAAGGATCATTTTCTTGACAAGTTTAGTAGTACCTGTTCTGATAGGTCGTCATTAGATTTGTTTGGCTTAATCTCTCTGTCCTCTTATGAAAGGGTGCAACTAGAAGAACCGTTCTCGTCTGATGAGATTCATTTAACAGTATTCGAAGGTGAAGGCAACAAAAGTCCTGGCCCGGATGGGTTTAATATGGAATTCATCAAGACGTGTTGGGAAGTTGTAGGGAACGAAGTTATCACTTGTATCAAGGAGTTTCATAGCACCGCGGTATTGCATAAATCTATAACTTTTTCCTTTTTAGCTTTAATTCCAAAATGTTTGAATCCTCAAATGTTGGAAGAGTTTAGGCCTATATGTCTCATTAGATGTATTTACAAAATTATATCAAAACTATTAGCCTCTAGATTAAAGAGCATTATAGGCAAGCTTGTTTCTAGTCTGCAAACTGCTTTCATTTCGGGGAGGTAGATCTTGGATGGAGTTGTTGTAGCAAACGAAATCATCGACCTTGCAAAGAGAAATAAAATAAGTTGCTTTCTCTTTAAAATTGACTTCGCAAAAGCTTACGATTGTGTTGATTAGAAATTTCTAATCAAGATTTTAGAGAAGATGGGGTTTGACAAAAAGTGGATCAAATGGATCAAAGGAGGTGTTCTGACTAGTTTTATGTCTGTTTTGGTTAATGGAGGATCAACCAAGGATTTCAAGGCCTCTAGAGGTTTGAGGCGGGGAGACCCCCTCTCCCCTTTCTTGTTTACTTTGGTTGTTGAAGGTCTTGTGTTATTGGTTAAAAGGGCGGTGGTGATTGGACTCTTTCGTGATTTCAGCTTGAATGAGACTTCGTCAATCAATTTTTTACAATATGCAGATGATACGAGTTTGGTGTGCGACGGATCATGGCCAAACCTTTGAGGGGTGAAATCCATACTAAGGGGGTTTGAATTGATTTCGGGGCTTAAGACAAATTTCTCAAAGAGTACACTTTATGGAATAGGTGTGGAGGAATCCTTTTTGAATGTTGCATCACAATTCCTATACTGTAAGAAGGATTACTTTCCGCTCGTGTTTCTTGGCCTGACGGTTAGAGGCAACCATAGACGCATTGAGTTTTGTAAACCAGTTTTATCATGTCTTAATGCACGACTGTTATCTTAGAAGAATAGATCTTTATCTTTTGGAGGAAGGTTAACTCTAATTAATTATATTTTGGTCAACTTGTCGGTGCACCATCTTGCATTTTACAAGGCTTCTTCAAAGGTTATTCACTTAATTAAATCAATACAAAGTAGATTCCTATGGTCATGTAATGTGGAAAAGTTAGGAATGACTTGGGTGACTTAGAAAACTGTGTGTTTTCCTAAGAATTTTTGTGGATTGGGTGTCAAGGATGTCAGTATGTTCAACAAAGCATTACTTTCGAAATGGTTATGGCGATTGCTGACGAAAATGAATGCTATATGGTGTGAAATGATTCGATCCAGATACAGAAACTTTACTCACAGATTTTTCTCTAAACATGTTGAGAAGCTCGGGCTTAAAGAATCTCTTTGGTGGAAAGATTTGATGAAACTTAATGATGTGGGTGATAATAATAATCCGTCTGGTCTGGTTTCCTGCAGATTAGGGTATGGCTCAATTATGCCTTTTTGGATGGCAAGATGGCTGGGAAACAGGGAGTTATTGAATGTTTTCCCACCACTGTTTGGCAGTTTGGAGAATAAGTTTGTAGTTATGGCAGACATGGGTCGCTGGGTAGGATAGAACTGAGAATGGAATTTATGTCATCTTCGTCCTAACCTTGGCCCTGCGGCTGCTACTGATTTGGAGGAATTAACGGCTTTGTTGGAAGGTTTTTATCCTTCTCAAGGTGGAAGGGATGAGTTCATTTGGCCATTTGTAGATGACAGAATTTATTTTGTTAAAACAATCTATAACAAATTCATGGAACCTGCTAGTGGTTTGAGGGTGGAATCAGCAACATCAATTATGTTGGCTGATTTGTGGAAATCCACAATCCCCTTGAAGGTTAAGGTTTTTGGGTGGAGGTTAATCATTGATAGATGGTCGACTCGCATCAACCTAGCTAATTGGGATATCATTAATTCCGTTCATGATAAGGTATGTGTTTATTGTTTCATGTGCGAAGAAGATGTCGTCCATCTGTTTTCAATTGTTCGGCAGCTAACAAGGTGTGGAGGAAAACTATGGATTGGATTGATATTCCGCATTTTGTAGCAGCAAATGTTGGAGACCATTTGAGAAATTGGGAGACTTTGTTGAGGGAGAAATGTCGTAAATCTTATATTTATTAGATTTGGTATGCGACTTGTTATTGAATTTGAAAGATGCGAAACCAAATAATATTTGAAGGTGCCACAGGTAATCCGAAGGTTGTGGTGGAGAGGACTATAGCGATGTCGTGGTCGTGGCTAGCTCTTTTGCGTAAAGGTTCTTACCGGTGTAATCTATACGAGTGGTATAAAGTTCCTATAAATAAAACAAGAAATTATTTATAAATATTTTGATAAAAATTTAATTCATATGTATGATTCTTGTATTTTTTATCTCTTCTATTTATAATAAAAAAATTCATATCATTTGATAGTCTTTTTTTTATCTTTTTTATTTATAAAAAAATGCATATCATTTGGTAAAAGAAAGTAGTTTTTGATATATATTTCTATAAAAAAAATATAACAAATATAATATAATAATATATTATATTTTATCAAAAAATTTATAAATGAGTTAATAGGATGAACCTTTAAATATGTAATTATAATCTATAAATATTATTTTAAAATTTGTTTTATAAAAAATAGAAAACAATACTCATTCAAAATACATAATAAATTAAATAAATTGAATAAAACTATGTAAGACTATAGACCAGTGTTTTATATTTTAAAATCAACGTACATGGGTTCAAACTTGCAGCCATTTGTCGTAAAATAATCAAATAAATTCTAAAAAATTGATAACAAAGATTGAACCCTTGATATTAGGGTCGCAAGTAATCTCTACCACTGCGATGTTGTTAATCTTTTACATAATTGTTGAATGGGTCTGATTGCACGGATCTAAATCTAGTTTTGTTGGCGATCACAGGCTATATCCAAGACCACCATCTGTTAATATGGTGGTTGTGTTGATGATAATATAAAAGTTTCACATCTAAAGGTGGTAGTCGTGAAATGAGAGATATCATTTGATGAATCTTATGTTATTCTAAAACAATCAAATAGAATGATAATTTAGGGAATATAAGCTAGAATTATAATTTATGTCAGATAACAAACAAACTTAAATTCATTTTGAAAAAATAGCAACACAAGAAATTAGTAAAAATAATTAGATGTTGGAATGTAAATAAACATGTAAGATTAGATAAATAGAACACGATTACTCAAAAATAAGGTATAAGATCGATTTTTTCGCGAGTACTCTGATGAAAGAATGTTTATTACATTACATTTTCTATAATTGAAGTTATGTTATCTATTTCGCGTCAAAATTTATCAACTTATCAAAAATTATTCAAAGGCTAGTAATCTCTCTTTAGATTTTATTTTTCCAACTATTTTTTCTAACCAAAAACTTACCCTCTACCAACCATTGTTGATGTTCTATGTCGATTCTTCATTCATCGCTTCTAATCCCATAAACAAATTACAATAGCATTCTTTGATATAATTCATCTCTTAAGGTTATTATTAATAATTATCTATTAAACATGAGTGATACTCTAGATAGAAATGGCAGTTTAGATATGATTTTGAATGTAAAGAGAGATGTCATAGAAAAGCCTGATGAATCAATAATTGAAGATTATGTCCCTCTTTTCCAGAAGGTGAGTCTTCTAATGTTTAAAGAAATTAATTCTATATGATATACGATATTTTAATTAAAATCATGATTAAAATTATATTTGCATTTATTGTTGAATATAGTTGGTAGCAGAGGTGGTGGGAACATTCTTTTTAATATTTGTCGGATGTGGTTCTGTAGTTACAAACCTTAACAATGACAATGTAGTGACACTTCCTGGAGTCGCAATTGTTTGGGGACTTGCAGTTGTGGTGTTGGTGTATTCTCTTGGTCATATCTCTGGTGCTCATTTTAATCCTGCTGTCACCATTGCTCATGCCTCTACCAAAAGATTTCCATTGATGCAGGTAAATTACCAAAAACAAACATACTCTCTCCGTTTCAAAATAAACATCGTTTTAATAAATAAAATTTATTTTAAAATGACTGTAATTCTCACTTTTCAAGATAGAAATGATTGTTATTTTTTCAATTATGTTCTTTAAAAATCTTAAACGACAGTCATTTTGAAAGGACAATCATTTCTTAATTTGTCTATAAAAACCTTAAACGACAATCATTTAAAACGAAGATAATATATAACATGATATTCTTATTGTAACCTTTGTTCTTCAACTATTTATTTTCATTTACTTTTTACATGTAGGTGCCAACATATATAATTGCTCAACTCCTTGGATCAACACTTGCAAGTGAAGCTCTCAAGCTTATATTCAGTGGCAAACAAAATCGTTTTGTGGGAACACTTCCTTCTGGTTCCAATCTTCAAGCTTTTGTGATTGAGTTTATAATCACTTTCTATCTTATGTTCATCGTTTCTGGAGTTGCGACGGATAATAGAGCGGTATAATCTACTAACTCTTTATAATAACATATTTTAAAAATTTAAATTAATCAAATTGATGTTAGAAATTTGCATTATAAAATATGAGTTTAAAGCTTTTAAATATTATTCAACCCTATCGCGTAAATAATATTAATTAATTTTATTTATTTATGCAGATCGGTGAATTGGCGGGACTTGTAGTTGGATCTACAATTACTTTAAGTGTTTTGTTTGCTGGGTATTACTCTTAAAACCTTAAAGAAATTATATCGATCATTAAGTGCGAAAAATTTTGTGAGAATTAAAGTTAAAACTAATTTTTGAATGAAAATATATTTTACAGGCCAACCACAGGAGCATCAATGAATCCTGCGAGAAGTTTGGGACCAGCTATTGTGCACCATGAATATAGGGGAATATGGATATATTTGGTGTCACCTATTTTAGGAGCTTTGGCTGGAACATGGACATATACCTTCATCAGATTCACAAACAAACCAGCAGGTGGACTTACCAAGAGTAATCCATTTCTTAAAAATTCCAGAAGCAAGTGATTATAAATGAATGTAAATTCATTTTTTTTTTGTTTTGAATAATGTATTAGGATCCAAGTGTAGGAGAAAGAATTATTAATCTTTTAGTGTACAAAGTAACCTTGTAAAGTACATACAATTAAAGCAAATGAAAAGTTTAGTTTCCTTAAGCATGATACACCCTCCGTCTCATATTATAAGCAAATTTTGCTTTTTAGATTTATTGTAAAATTAATGTATCTGGACTATATATATAGACCAGATACATTAATTATTCAAAACATGTTCATTCTAGTGTAATATACATCGATAGCGCTAAATTCATTTGGGGTGACTTATATGATAGACTCACAAGTAGAATAATTTTCATTTTTTTGATCTTGTATGTAATGTTCACTAGATCAAGTAAGGTGAACCATGTGTATGTGATTCCTACACCAATTTTAAAGTTGTGGCTCTATGTAATATTCACTAGATCAAGTAATGTGAACCATGTATTGTTTGATAAAGTTGTGGCTCTATCAAGAACACAAAAGATTAATGCATGTGTCATTTTTTATTGGATTTGTCAAGGGTTTGAATGATGCTTGTGTCATTACAAAATCCAAAAATCTTCTCATGGAACTTATTCCCAACAATAATAAGGTATATTTCTTAACTCTACAATAAGAAGTTGATATCAATTATTTTTACCGATTGAAGATTACAGAGTAATCCATAAAGAGTGTTTGAATTGGTTTTGGGTCTTCGAGTTAATTTTTTCAAGAGTAGTATTGGTGGTGTTAATTTGAACTCTGAGTTTCTAGAAGTTTCCTCGGTATTTTTACATTGTGGTATTAGTTGTCTTCCGTTCAAATTTCCGGGTATTTGGGTGGGGGATAGCCTGAGGAAGGATAAGATGTGGATTGATGTAGTTGACAATTTAAAAAGTAGGCTTGCTGTTTGGAAAGGTAGGAGTTTGTCAGTTGGAGGAAAAATGGTTCTGATCAATTTGGTGCTTAAAGCCATGCTTATTTTTACATTGTTATTTTATAAGGCTCATCTTGTGATCATTAAGGAGTAGGTTAGAATCCAAAGTAATTTTCTGTGGGGAGGTAGCTCCAACTGTACAAATGCCCATTGGGATAGTTGGAAGATGGTTTTCTTGCCGGAAGAGAAATGTGGCTTAGGGATCAAGGATATCTCTTCTTTCAATTAATCTCTGCTCCTTAAGTTGAAGTGGAGATTCATCACAGAGTCTAAAGAGATTTGGAAAGGTGTTATTGATCATAGGTACTATTCTTCTTGTTTGGGTTTGGCAGTGACGAGTTACGACGAAGCTGGTGGTAAAAAGTTTGACTTTATTTGGTGGCGTGACATCACTGCATTGAGTTACGACAAGGATACATCCACTGATCTTTTTGTCGATAATTTGAGTTGCTCTATGGAAGATGGTAGGGGTGTTTTGTTTTGGCGCTGTAAGTGGATGAACAACATATCTTTAAAGGAAGTTTTTCCCAACCTTTTCTATTCGCAACTGTTCCGAATAAAAGTGTGGCTGAGGTGGGGTATTGGAGTGGTCCTGTTTGGAGGTGAGATCCTTGTTTTCATTCCTTCTCGAGGGGTTCGGTGATGTATAGTGATAAGGAGGAGTTAGAATCGTGGTTGTTGTTCAAGAAACCAGTAGCAGCGGCTAGAGATAGTTTTTGCTGGGATTGAAAGGTTTCTAGCAGCTTTTCTGTTGGTTCATGTTTTGATTTGCTTTTTTGGGATAACCAGCCTTGTGTTATAGAAGTTGATTTGGTCGCTTCTTTGAAGGAATTGTGGAGTTCGAAGATCCCTTTAAAAATCCAGATTTTCCTTTGGAGGCTCTTTGTGGACAGGTTAGTGACGAAGGATCAATTGTTGAAAAGAGGCATTGGTCTAGGAGATGTTGCTCCTTTGTGTTTTTTGTGCAGTAGCATCGAAGAATCCTCGTTACATTTATTTATGAATTGCGGTCTTGTTGTTGATGTTTGGAAGGGTATTATGAAGTGGCTAGGAAATTGTGGTGAAGTTAGACGTTTCTTGCCATGTCTCTTTTTATAGTTTTGGCAGGTTCTTAAGGAAGGAGATAGGTAATTTGAAGGGGATCATTGCTTGGGCAACTTCTATTGGTTTATTTGGATTGGTAGGAATAATCTCATTTTTAGAGGCAAGAATTTTTCGATGATAGAGGATACCATTAATTCGATTAAATTTCATTCTTGGAGATGGTTGTTTGTTGATTCTAGGTTGCCCAACTTTTGTGTTTTTTATGATTGGTTTGTTTCCCCTGTTAATTGTTTGAAGTGGATATAATATTCTTGCTTTCTTGTTATAAGGGTTTGAATACCCCTTATGCTTTTGTTTTAATACCATTGTGTATTTAAAAAACAAAGTAATCGATAGTTCTTTCAATCCTAATTTCAACAAGAAACTTAAAGGTGGACGTGATAGTCGGAGAATGTCCATTGGACATTGCAGCAATAATTTATCACGATATTGAACTCATTGTATTTATCTTGGTCACATTATTGATCATTGTTATCTTATAAAGGTTTCGCAGTAGGATATCAACCAAAGCATATGGGTTCAATAAACTAAATATTCTTCAAAAAAAAAAATTATAAAGTTGCTAAATATTCTTCTAGATTTTAGATCATTCCTTCATTCTTAAAAAGTTGAATCAAATCATTCACTTTCTCAATGATTTATTTCTTTTTGGATTTTTTCTAACAATCGTAAACATTTTAATCTCGGTTTAAGAATTGGATCAGATTTCTGATTCCAATTCTTTATTCTTAGATATTTGTTATCCATGAACGTTCTAACATGGCTACCAATATTTCTAAAGTTTAAAAGCGATTTTGAAGGAAGCATTCATCTTTTTCACCTTGTGTGTTCATTTCCTCTTGCTTGATACTTGGAGAAACTCCATAGATCATTCCAAGAGTATCACACTTTTCCTTGGTGGAATTACAGTTAATAACATAGAGAAATTGATTTTCATTTAAAGACATAACTAAAAAAAAATTAGTTTTGAATTCAATTCTTAACTTTCTCTTTTCTTCTTTGGTCCAGAGAAAATCAAGTTTATCTAATACTTCACCATAAATGTAATAAGTAGGGATAAACAGACTATTGATTATTGTTTAATACAATTCAATATCAGAACTTTGAATGAATATTTTAAATATAGTTTTCCACAATTCAAACCTATCACCATTGAATGGTGGAGGTGTGTTTAGGAAAGTCCTCTTGTTAGAAATAGTGTGGGAAGTCATCTCCCCCCTTAGATGATTAGTCTTTAAATAAGAGTTAGGCTTTGATGCCACTTGTTGGACATGTGACTCCATACACAAGAGGAGGGGTGAATTGTGGAGATTTGAGAATCGTTGATTTAAAATAAAATCATTTTCAAAAACATTTTATAAAACATTTCATCCCGTTCAAGAACCAGAAATGGATGTACTTGGTTAACTGAATATTTTGAACCGATGGTGCTAATCTCCGCAGCGACGGCGCGGGGTGGACCTGCATGGTTAGCATTTCAATGTCCAAGTCAGTTCAAGATTCAAGATGATTATTCTGTGAAAGTAGAGCTCAAATAGTATACCTTGTTTCTTGTCGGTACTTACACTATACCTTGGGCTGAGTAGATTGGATTTGAATCTGATTGAGCCTTAGCTATATGACCAGCCTCCAAAACATTGTCTGAGGTGAGCTAAACTTGAAATGTTTGGAGTCAGATTATAAACTAGTGGGAAAGAAGCGCATTAAATGCATTTACATCATTGAAACGTTTCTTCGCCTCTTTTTGAAAAGAGTGGAAGCGACAAGTTAGGGCATGATGTAGCTTATAGTGCACTTGAAAACACTCAAGTTTTATGTATTCCGAAATAAGAATTCGATCATTGATTTCATAACTCTTTCCTTTAGCTAATTTGGATCGTCTAACTTTAGTTGCTTATAAACGGGAGGAGTTAAACGTTTTGGAAAATTTTTACAATCTTTGGCAGTCAAGTTCATTCGTATACACTTTATTTATAAATATATTTGCCTCTTTCGTCCTAAGAGCTTTAACCAATAAGATTGAATTTTTGTGATGAAAATCTCTACTTCCTTCATTTCTTCTGCTTAATCAATCTCACATAACCAGGTACCATCCTAAACTCAAGTTTCTATCTTCATCATTTCCTGTTTTCTAGTTAGGATGAGTGATAGTACGATTAATCTAGTGAACGGTTATGAGAGAGAAACTTTGTCTGCGTTGATAATGGGAGCATCATTTGATTCTAACCTCTTTCCTCTTGATCATAATCCACTAGAACTAGAAGTCATACCTTTATCTAATAATTCTAACTCAGAAAAGGGTATATGGGAATTACTTGGAGGAATGAGCTTCTTCATCCGACTCATTAGAAGCCCTTTTATCAAATGTCGATGGAGAGGTGAACCACGTTAAGGTATTGATACCCCCTTTCATCTTAACCGAGGAGGAAATACAAGCCAATTGACAAGGGAGAAAATGCACCAAAAGTTTTATCCAACTTTTCCTGAGGACCAATATCAGTGAACCCAATAACACTGAGATGAAAGCCCACTTGGATCTTCGAAGTTGGCCAAACGTAACGAAGCTCGACAGGGTGGATGCAGAAGTAATGTATACTTCATTAATCATGAGTATTCAGGCACAGGTAGAGGATCCAAGTATCGTGGTCAGCGTTCCTCTTGAATAGTCGGCTCTTCCGATGGACCCGGATAAGAGGATATGTAGTTATTTTGAAAATTTTGTGATCCCTTTCTATGAATGCATGTTTACAAGGATAGGACTGTGACTACCTTTCTCTATCTTTGAAGTGGTCATCCTGAAGCACTTAAAATTTTCTCTTTCCCAGCTTCATCTGGGGTCTTGGACGTTCATTAGGGTATTCCACCTGTGTGTTGAGAAAAAGTCTTGGAAGCCTTCCCTTGGATTATTCCTTGATGTGGTCCACATAAGGCGCACCTCTCAAGACAACTTCAGTGATCATGGGCTCATTAGCTTCCATCCGGTCAATCCTTGATTCGACATCTTCACCCAAGACTGGGGTATTTTTTAGGGCTTTTTTGGATGGTGAGGCCTCTTACGCTATAGGTCCATCTCACTTGGTGCTACTTTTCTGTTGAGTCATCTCGCTTTCGTAAAAGTTCATTCCCAAAGCTCTAATCTTCAATTCACTTTAATCGGGACACTTATTCCTACTATACCAAGTTAGGCTTTCTTTCTCCTAAATATGTGGCAATGAAGGAGGAAATACGATCTTGGTTCCACGGACTTAGTTACGAGGAAGGGTTTGGCCAAGGTGAGGTGCCTACTGTCGAGGTGAGAAAAGGGTGGATTAACACTTATGCCATCGTGAGTGCAGTTAGCGAGGATAAAAGAAAAGATATTTTTGGTGAGGACAGATCCTTGGTGTTTTTTTTTACATGTGTGATTGCATTTTACAGACCATATGGACAATTTGGAGATGTTATATGCCATTGTTAATGCTCTGGTCATCAAGGTTGTGGTGCCACCTCCAACTATCACTACTATTACTCTGACTCTTGCTCTCATCTCAGCTATCTAGACTTCTTCTCCTACACCTGAGGTCTACCGACTTGTTGATGATGTGGCTACTCTGGCTATGGAAGAGGCAACCTCATCTCTTATTCAATGGCGTGGACAATAACATCTTCAGGTTGATCAAGAATTGTACTGTTGCCAAGGATGCTTGAGAGATTTTAAAGACTGCTCATGAAGGAACTTCCATGGAGAAAAGATTCCATAAGCTAAGTTGGTTCAAAAACTTCTAAGATCTCTTCCTAAGAAGTTTGACATGAAGGTGACTGCCATTGAAGAAGTTCAAGATATAAATACCCTTAAAGTGGATGAACTTATGGGATTGTAGCACCCCAAAATTTGCCCTAACTTTTTCTGGCATTTGTTTCGCATCCATCTGCATATCCATTAGGTCATAACTCATTCTCTCATTTGCATTGGGTTCCTAAGACGTGTGATCAAGGCATCTTCCTTTGGTTTGAGCTTTTCGTATTCAGAAGATTATCAGTGTACATCAAGAGGGGGTTTCTTACTTTAGAGGATTCATCAGAGGTGTTGGGTCAGGTTTTATTGGGTGTGAATCAGGGTTTGGTTCTTTCTATGTTCAGGACATTTCCTCATCAGTGTGCATTCAAGGTGAATCAAGGTTCCTCATTCAGGGTTGAATTTGTGGATAGTCATCAACTGAGAATCATTGGTTAGAATTACATGTGTTCAATTCGACTGAGTTTATTGATTGAAGATGGGGAGCCATTAAGGACACGAGTTTGTATTGGATCTGAAGCTTGATGTGGATTGAATGTGTTGAGATGTGATCATGTGACTTGCTTGGAATTCGAGACACAACTCCTTTTTGTTAACCCATAACCATTCTGATACCATTTCCATAAATTCCAAATTCCACTTATAATTCACTTCCTAACCCATATTCGTTTAATAACATTTTTCATTAATATCCAAAACTTTTTTTTGGTCCATAACCAAATCCATATTCATTTTAAATCCAAAACCATTTTTTAGTCCATATCCATTTCATCTCATAACCGCATTTAATTTTAAAACCATTTATCCATTTCTAACCAAAGTCCATATCCATTTTTGAAACCAATTTTTCCAATCCATTTCAAATAAAATCATTCTTTTAAATCCATATCTAGACCAAATATCCATTCTAACCTTTTTATTATCCATTTTATCCAATTTAACCCAAATCCATTCTTGATAATTACCCTTTTCACATCCATTTTAGTCGACACGTCACAAAAAATTCAGTAGAAAGAAAAAACTCACAAGCATTGGAAAACATTGCATAGCATCATACCAAAAGAAAATCCACATCAGAAAAATCAACAGAACTTGATATTACAGCATTGATAACAGAAATTTTTACACCAGAATTAATAGTTACAAAACTCCTAAAACTTCTAATAGATCTCCCTAACATGCTAACCGAATTCTAACCGCTAACCAACTCTCTAACAGAAAAACAACTGAAAAAATCTAACAGAACTCTTCTGGAATCCACCATTTTCTGCTCTCGATCTCTTCATCATTCTTGATTCTTCTTCTGCAATTTCAACCTCTTCATTCTTTATCATCACTGATAATCATCTTTTGTAACAACACAATTCTAAACCTGCCAAAAACTCCGATCGATCTTCAACCTACATCACTATCAATTCTCTGCAACCTTCATCATCTTCAGTCGGCATCATCTTAATCATCTTCAACCTCCACAACCTTCGACCTCCATCAATATACCTGCAAATCATCAACAGCTTCGCATCACCAATTCCGCAACCACAATTTCAGATCAAATCGAGGAACAAGCGATAACAACAGAAATTCGACAAATCGATACGAGTCGAAACGATATCAAGAATTTAATATCAATTTAGAAATACAACACAACAAATTCAACACGCACGAGAGTAGAAGGAGTTACGAAACGAATGAGTTTACGGATTACCGTTTGGATTCATACTTGAACAAGCTCCAATCTCAGGTTACTAGAAGTGTGTCGGTTTGCTAACACTTTGCTTACGTTGCTACGGATTGATATCCGTTCGGTATTACTTCTCTTCTCTTTTACTAATTCCGCATTTTTTCTTTGGTGCTGAAGACCTCTATGAGGCATCCCATTCCCATTTCCCCCTGTAAGACCTCCAAGAAGGCAATTGACGGAAGATAGGGTTCGCCATCGACCCCCGTTATTCTAGTTGAGTCGTTCTTAGCTCTCATTACATGATTGAAGCTTTGAACATCACCTGCTCCTGTTATCGAGTCAGTCAAGTGGAAGATATGGTTCGCAACCAACCCCCACTCATTGTCATTAGCTCACATCGACCGATGTTGACGCTTATGTGATCTCACTCACATCTTTTTTATTGATCTACTTTGATACGTGATATCATTGTATTGCTTGTTTTAGTTTTTGCTTCCTCATTAGGATACCTATTCTAACTTGTCTAAGTTAGATAGGTTAGAAAACATAACATAGGACTAATCCATGCATGACAACGTTAGGTAGACTTCCCTTTCTTACCTCAACCATAGGGCCATCATTGTATGATAACATTAGGACCTAGTTTCCCCTTAGTATTTTTCTTTCAAACCATTTGAGTCTCTTCTTCTCATCTCAATAAAAATAAAAAACAACATATATTGTATTTGAGCCTTTCATGTGAGAATAAGATAGTGAGGGGTCTTCTCGCACTTTCTTAGAATGTTTAGCGTACGTCCTGTCTTGGGTCGATATGCGAGGCATTCGATCTTACATTAGGGACTTAAATACAATGTGTGTTACAAAACATAAAACAATCAAAACACTTCTTTCTTAAAAGACAAAAACAAACAATAACGTCTTTCCTTCGGGAATTCCTTTCTCATCTCACTCATTCTCAACGTACGAACGTGCTTCTCCTCGTTCTCTTGCAAGACGGTAACGCCTAAGTCTCCATACAGCGAGCTGCAACACCTGAGCTAGAACAGTAGTCGTTCCCTAAAATACACAAACAATCCATCCCTAGTGAGGGGAAGTACGTCGCTCTGATTCTCATGTTCCCGATGAGATACGTAGGCAGTGGGGTAGGGCCCATGCGAGCACTTCTTTTATTTTCCCTACATTTGTTTCTCCGTTCTATCCCGTACCCATTCCTTCCTCTTTCCAGTAGCATTTCATTTCCAGTTTCTTACACCCTTTGATCGAGACCAACAAGCGTGGATCCCATCGGGTACGATGGACACGTGGGGGTGCTAATACCTTCCTCTTGCGTAACCGACTCCCGGACCCATTTCTCTTGGTCGCAAGACCATGCTCTATCCTTCTCTCAGGTTTATCCAGTGTTTCCTTTCCCTCTCTTGGGATAAATATACATTGCTGGCGACTCTGTTTCGGTGCCACTTTCGCGTTTGTACTTGGATGAAAATCCAGGGAGCGACAGGGATCACTTCAAACTTTTGAAATGGCTATCAGTGAGAAATCTGAGAACAAGAAAAGCATAGCCTTGGTGTCTAATCAAGATGAATGTAAGAAAAATTCCAAGAAAGAATTGTCTAAGGCTGTTGTGATTCTTGGAAAACAGTACAACCAATTGCTGAAGTGGATGGACGAGGAGTCAAGATCAAATGTCAAGACTCAGTCATCTGACGCCAACAAAAGGAATGACTTTGGAAGAAGGTCCAAAACTGAAGAGAAAGGTAACAAAGGCAAAGGATTCCAATGTTATGAATGCGAAGGATTTGGACACATCAAATCTGGGTGTACTACTTTTCTCAAGAAGGAGAAGAAAGGCTTGTCTACATCATGGTCTGAAGATAATTCTTCAAGTGAAGTAGAATCTTCTAAGCATGTGTCTGCTCTTACTAGAGTATTTGATTCTGATGAAGAATCTGATGTTGGAGAACTCTCATATGAGGAACTGGCTAGCTCATATAGGGAGATGTGCATCAGAAGTGCAGAAGTATGTTAGTTAGGAGAGGATCAACATAATGTTATTGTTCGTCTTAAGTCTGAAAGATTGAAGCACTTGGACGTCATCTCTCACCTGAAGGACGAAGTTGTATTGCTCAGCTCTAAACTTGAGAATATGACTAAAATGGTAAGGATGCTCAATAGCAGTTCTGATGTGCTGGATGAGATTTTTCAAGTTGGGAGGAATTCTGGAGATATCAGAGGGCTAGGTTACAATGACCAAGTTGTGGTGAATAAAGGAAAAAAGCCAACATTAAATTTTACTCAGCCTAAAAGAAAGCAGAATCATAAGATGTCAAAGAAGATGTCCCAACATAAACATAGACATCAGAAGAAATCATCAGGGAGCAAGAAGCAAGACTGGAAATGTCATCATTGTGGCAGGTATGTCACATTAAACCTTACTGCTACAAGCTACATGGCTATCTCAAATCTGCTTTACAACCCAAAAAGATGCAGGCTAGTAAAGCATAAAGGAAGTGGATTCCCAAGAATGACGTTGTTTCTCTCATAGCTCATTCCTCTCTAAGAGCCTCTACTAGAGAGAGGTGGTACTTTGATATTGGTTGTTCTAGACACATGACTGGTGTCAATAAGTTTTTGGTGGATATTGAATCACATGCCACTAGCTATGTAACCTTTAGAGATGGATCCAAAGGGAGAATTAAAGGTGTTGGGAAGCTGGACTATGTTGGGTAGCCTAGACTTTATAATGTGTTGCTTATCAAGGGACTGACTGCAAATTTGATAAGTATCAGTCAACTTTGTGACCAAGGTCTCAAGGTTAACTTTACCAAATCTGAGTGTCTGGTAACGAGTGATGAAGATAAACTTATCATGAAAGGTGCCAGATCTAAAAATAATTGTTATGTGTGGACTTCTCTAGAGACAGAGTGTTCATCCATGTCAAATAAAGATGAAGTGAAGCATCAAAAACTGTGTCATCTTCATAAGAAGAAGAAAAGTTTGTCAAATACAGTAGGAAGAGATACCTCTAATCTGAATATTGATGGTGGAGGAATCAGTGGTGAATGGCAGATTGGGAAGCTAAACAAGATGTCACACAAGAAGCTGCAACATCTGACTACCTCAAGGATTCTGGAACTTCTTCATAGGGACTCAATGGTTGATGATCTTGAAGGAAAGAGGCGTGCTTACGTTGTTACTGATGACTCAACCACAGAAGTTGAATGCATTGCAACAGGGGATAGTTTCTCTCAATTCATAGGGATGAGACAGATACTGATTGGGCATAATGTCACACAGGATGTTGTGACATTATACTGTGACAACTTGAGCACCATTGATGGTCCCAAAAATCATTTTAAGGTATTAAAGGGCAAATTAGGGTTTTTCCTGGTTGAGGGTTTAGAAAAATTAATTTGTGGAAATACTATTCAAGTGTATGTATGTTCCCAACAAATAAATAGAGGGTTTCAAAATCAATCATTTCATATATACCTAAACCGCTCTTATGCACGCTTCCTCTATATTGTACCATTCCTCTCAAACTACTTCATCTTCCAGTTCGGCGAAAGACCTAATCTTGTATACTCTTATCCAACTCTCAAGTATTCCAAGATGTCTCAACAATAATATGCTAAAAGGGTAACCAGGAAGGAGAATGTTTCATCATCCGCAGCTAGGGCAAGGTCTGGGAAGTTGTCTATTGAAGATGCGATTAATGTTGCTTCCTTGGCTATGATACCTGTAGCGAGTGATTTTTGGATGTGGTTGTGAAGCACAATCGCTCTGGTACTACAGTTCGATTCATTTTTTATCCTATTAAAGCTGATGAAGGAAGGGAAATAGATGTCTCCAATTGACCCTGCTTGCATACTGAGGTTAAACAGTCAAAACTGTTGGTTTACAGATGCTACAAAGATTCGGGGTTTCTCCTAGGTTATTTTGTTGACGAGGGGTGCTTTAGGCTATCAGTTAGGATGTTAGGACAAATGCTTCTTGATAGATATGTGAGAGTATGGGATTTTGGGTTTTTGTTTAGTGTGCTCGCTAAGATTTTTCTTTCAATCTTATGCCTACGTATTCCCGTTTTTCCGAAACAGGGAAATCAGAGCGTTCGTAGTTCCTCCTATTCTATGGGAGGAAATGGTTGTTTTGGTGTCTTGTTCAAAGCCCAAGACGTGAAGCGAAAGGTGGTTTGTATCCTGTTCAAAGCCCAAGATGTGAAGCTGAAAGTAGTTTGTATCTTGTTCAAAGCCCAAGATATGAAGCTAAAAGATGTTGTCTTTAGAGAGAATTTATCATCTCTAAAGTGGTCTGTTTGTCACAACTGTAAAGGGGGATTACTTTAACTGGGATACGTGGATCCTAGCAATGCCATAATTTCCTTTATAGGGGATTTTAACCTGAAGGAGAAGACTTTAACTCAGTTTAGAGCAATGCTATCTTTCCTTAGGAATTTCTCATACTAAAAGAGGGACATTGGCATGGATGTAGATAATCTAGAGGCTTGCCGCTTACAGCAATTAGATGAAGGGGAAGGAGTTGTTGATGTTTGTGTACTGTGAACGAGGCATAGCTTTGATGCTAAAAGGTTGATTGGATCAACCAGTGGTTTTCTTATATAAAGCCTAAGAGGAGGCAAATATGTGTCTAGTACAAAGCCCGAGACAGAGGCTAAAAGGTTTTTGACTCGACAATAGAGTCTTTTGGTGTCTCGTATAAAGCCCGAGATGGAGGCTAAAATCTGTTTGGCTCAATAAGAACCTTTTTGTATCTCGTATAAAGCCCGAGATGGAGGTGAAAGGGTGATTGACTCAACGAGGGAGTCTCTTTATGTGTCTCGTACAAAGCCCGAGAGAGAGGCTAAACGTTGTTTGACTCCGCTGGGGAAAATCATTGTATAAAGCCCAAGAGAGAGGCTAACTTCACTGGAGAAGGATCATTATACAAAGCCTAAGAGGAGGCTGTGGTTACTGTTTCAGTTGAGTGACAGGTCCAGTATACTGATTTTGAAAGAGAAAATCAGTTCTTATATGAGCAACACTGTACTCAAGGATTTTATTCGAGGATCCGGGCTATTCCTGTTCTTTAAGGAATTGGGAAATCCGAAGGGTATTGAGACTGTCTGAGTCTACGGGTTTTCTTCCCATTTAACGAAGGGGTCACTTGAGAATGTCTTTGAGACTCTAGGAGATTAGACTGTCCGTGTCTAGAGTTTCATCTTTTGTACTATGCTTTGAGAAACAGTAGTAGACTCTTTAAAAGGAGTGTTCTATGCAGATGACTAATTTCTGTTCCTATACCTCTAGGAGGTCGTCGGGACAATTTGTACGAAGCCCAAGAGGAGGCTGGAAGCTCTTAAGAAGTCGATCGGTCCTTGTATGAAGCCCAAGAGGAAGTTATCATTCCCGGAGGAAGAGATCATTATACGAAGCCTAAGAGGAGGCTGTGAATACTTCTAAGAAGCCGGCGGGTCCTTGTACTAAGCCCAAGAGGAGGCGGGGTTCCTTTTAGGAAGCCTGTGGGTCCTTGCATGATGCCCAAGAGGAGGCCGATGCTTTTAAGAAGCCCGTGGGTCCCCAAACCCCGAGAAATTCAAGACAGGCTATTCACAAGGAATAGATCAAGCCAGGAAAGTTCGAGAATTTGGAAGAAACTCAAAGATGCCATTCACGGAGAATACATTCATCTCTGGGAGTAGAGTTTCTTGACAATTCCTAATGAGGATAGCCGAAGAGAAGACTGTATCTGGTGATCCTATTGGGGATCAAGTTGTCTATTTCTATGAATAAACGAAACGGCGTCACCTAGTTCTAGACGTAGTTTCCGGGGAAACTCAAAATATCTATACTATTATTACACAGTTGATATGAGTTTATGAAAGAAGACTTACAGCGAAACAACCCCACAATACAGTTATATGTATATGAAAGCGGTAAATGAAAGCATATAAACACTTACTCGGTTGTAGAGCTTCCATGCTGTTTGGTTAGTTGTTCAACAAAGAAAGATTGAAAACAATTGTATATTTCAAAATCAAAGGAGAAAATGCTTTGAAAAAGAAAGATTTGGGGCTTACAGCTCAAGGAGAGGCCCAGGGTTTTACCAGTGAGCGCACTGTTGTTTTGTACAAAGGGACTTATACAAGTGACTGAGGCCCAAAAAGGTTTTATGTACACAGGGATGGGTCTTACACTCTCTCGAGAGGCCCAAAAAGTTTTAAAGAAAAAGAGTATGGCTTATAACACGAGGGTAGGCCCAATTGATTTTTCGTTAAAAATGCCGATCGCACCGAGATTTTCTTTTAACGCAGAGGGACTTATACAATAAGTGAGGCCCAAAAAGGTTTTGGTTAAAAGGGGGTTGGGTCTTACACTCTATTAGAGGCCCGAAAGTTTTGAATGGGCCTTATAGCTCAAGGAGAGACCCAAAAGGTTATTTTTCAAAAGGAGACGGTCGCGCCGTTTGTTTTTGACGGTATCGGGACTTATACAATACACTGAGGCCCATAAATGATTTGGTCAAAAAAAGGATTGGGTCTTACACTCTATTAGAGGCCCATAAGTGTTTGAAAAAGTTTGATGAGGGTTGATTTAATCAAAAACCCTAATTTCATTTTTTAAAAGACATTTTTCAAAGAAAAATCAAGCAAAAAATGATAAAAAATATCAAATAAAATCATTAATCATGTTATAAACAATGATTAAGGTTTATGAAAAAGTATTTTATCCACATGAATATTTAAAATCATTTTGGTTTTAAAAATCAAGAAAAATAAATCATTTTAAAAGCATTTAAAACAATTTAAAACAATATTTTTGAATATATTAAAAATATATCAAATAATAATATTTTTTGTGATTTTTTGGTGGATTAAAATATTATGGAGTATGAATAAGAAGTGTGTAAAATAGATTTGGAAAATGATAATTTTTGCTATGTGAAAGAATTGGTTGAGTTTTGAAGATAAACTAAGAAAAAGAGGAAAGATGTCACAACATCACATTCGACATCTTTCATGAGTTTTCAACATCTTTTTTATCAAACTTCAAACACTCATAACTCTCTCAATTTTTAACGGAATTAAGATCCGGAATAGCCTATCTTGACCAATTTTTTGTAAGGAATCCAATGGTATCACTCATACATACTGAAACTTAATGTACAGCGCACACAAGGAAAAAAACCAGATCTGCACCTTAAGTTTAAACATCTTTGCTTATCAAATTTTCAAACATTCATAACTCTCTCAATTTTTAACGAAATTGAAATCCGTAAGAACCTATCTTGACCAATTTTTCGCAAGGAATCCAATGGTATTACTCATACATACTGAAACTTAATGTACAGCACACACAAGGCAAAAAACCAGATCTGCACCTTAAGTTTAAAACAACATAAACTCCACATATAAACATGTTAAAGTGCAAACAGTAAGAGGATCATAACATACACATTAAGGACTACATTTTTGCTTCAAGAATTGTTCAATATGATGCATGTATGTGGACATCAAAGGAAAGCATGATTCAAAGAATTCAAGTTATGAATTTTACCTCTTTTTTTGGAGATTTTGTGCAACCTACCAAGTGCTTTGTTCCAGAAATGATTTGATGCTTTGGACACCCTCAAATGACCTCTTAGAAGCTTTTAGGATGGTTGGAATCAGTTGGTACCTGCAAAAACACAAACTGTCCCTTTCTTGCAAAAGGGGTTAAAAGTGACCAAAATAGCAACTCTCTCAAATGGTGTTCCAGATGTTGGGAACCATTTGGGATAGTTCAAGGATGATATTTGGAGTGTGTTTGAGGTTTTATCTGGTTTGGTAAGTGACTGAATCAAGACATGGCTTGAAAAATGCAAAAAAGTGCCATTTTGAGGTTTTGAGAAGTGACTTTGTGATTTTGTGATTACAGGTCACTTGTGATAGTTTGCACAGCTTACATATGATATATATGAGGTGTGTGTGATTGATTATGATGGAAAAGCTCTCATGCTCAAAAACTCAGAATTACTTGCTTTGGAAGGCAAATTTGAGGTGAAAGAAGAGATTTTGAGAAAAGCATCTGTTTGATGGCTTTGGTGTACTCAAACTGAGCACAAATGAGCTCTATTTATAGTAGAGCAAGTTTGTTTTCGCAGCAATAGTGAATGGTGGCTGCAGCAGAGGTTTGTTCAATGTTGGCCAATGAAAATCCAAGTCTCCTCTAGCCATTGACTAGAGGTTAGAGCACAGAGCTTTGGTTCCCTACTTGTTGGAGGAATCTTGACTGAATTTAGTTGCAAATGTGTCAGTCCATGCCACCTCTAAGCACCTATTAAATGTTCCAATCCAAAATTGGAGTTTTGTCCCTCTTTTAGGGATTTTTAGGAATAGCATGCTACTTCTTGTTCCAAGGACTTTGGAGGCTTGGCTCAGTGATTGTACCCTTTAGATTTGATCCTCAGATGTGTCCAAGATGATGACACGGCTTGGAAATTCGTGTGGCACAAGAAATGTGCAAATCTGTCCCATGAAAAATTCAGCTGCAGCAAGCCTTTTTGTAAAATCCATAACTCCCTGCTCGAGTATGCTACATGGACGTTCTAGGACTTTTTGGAAAGCTGAGATGATTTACTTCAACTTTGATGTTCAAGGTTTGGCTTGAATCAACTTGGATCATGAAGAAAAACATCCTTGAAGTTGGGACATTCTTCCTGGAAAAAAATATTAGTGATGTCCTATGCAATGTTGGAACATCAGACATTAAGAACATTAATAATTCCAAACTTCAATCACTTGTATCTTTTAATCCACTATGATATTTTGAGTTGAAGTGAATTGCCTCTTTGATGCTTGTCTTGCATGGTGACAAAGTTTGAAAATTGGGTGGCACAAGAAAAGTGCGCAAAATCTGTCCTAAAAAATCAGCTCGAGCAAGGCCTGTTGTGAGGTGCATAACTCCTTGCTCAAGTTGAATTAATGGGAGTTCTTATACATTTTTCAAAGTCATCAAAAATGGTCTTGAACTTGTGTAGTCAAATCTGTCCTAAAAGTTGTCATGAAAATTCTGCTTTATCAATGCTTTTTGCAAAAATCATATCTCCTTGCTCGAGTATGCTACAAGGACGTTCTACAACTTTCTGGAAAGCTGAGATAACGTACTTCAACTTTGATGTTCAAGGTTTGGCTTGAATCAACTTGGATCATGGAGAAAGACATCCTTGAAGTTGGGGCATTCTTGCTGGAAAAATATTAGCGATGTCATATGCAATGTCAGAACATCAGACATTAAGAATTCCAAACTTTGATCACTTATATCTTTCAATCCTTATGATATTTTGAGTTGATTCCTTCTACAATGTTGAAGTATCAAATACCCTCTTTAAAAGTAGCCCTTATGCAAAACCAATGGATGCTTGGATCAATAGTTATAACCTTGAAAAGTTGTGCACTTGAACGTGATTTTAACTTAGAAAAAATTTCTAAGTTTCTTTCAATTTGATCAATTTTGCAATTTTTCATGATTTCTTGATTTAAATTTGATCAAATTAAATCATCCATCATATTTTCTTGAGTAATGGCTTGTGAAGCTCAAAGTTGACCAAAAGTCAAACTTTGACTTTCTGCGTCAGTTGACTTTGTATTAGATGAACTTCAGGCTTGATCCACTTGAAATGTTGCACTCTTGTGCTTAATTCTTGATGTGGGAGTCCTCTTGATCCTTTGTGAATGTTTGAGAGGTTTAGACAAGTTGAAGATCATGTCATTCCTTGATTGATCATTTGTCTAAAGGCTCTGAGAGGGTTTGAAACCCTAGTTTGATTGTAGTGAACGCTCACCCATCTTTGGGGAGACTAATGAAGTATGATGGTTCCTCCATATTGTGATGATGATTTTCACAATGATGGGAAATTTTAGTGGTCAAAATTTGGGGTATGACAGATGCCCCTATTTAATCTTCTTGGACCCGAAGGTGTGAATGACGAAGGTATTCGGGCATTCGGGGTGCAAGAGGATTAAATATCGGAATACCCAAAATTTTGATGGCTATGAATGGTAGCTTGCGCATTCATCTTCTTTCGCTAAGCAATGATGCTTAGAAAAGGTAAACTTCCCCTCGATCCTGGTTTCCTACCAAGGAACTGGTCTCAGTTTTCTTTTGAGATGAACTTCCCCTCGATCCTGGTTTCCTACCAAGGAACTGGTCTAAGTTTCTGATTTAAACTTCCCTTCGATCCTGGTTTCCTACCAAGGAACTGGTCTGAGTTGTTGTTGTAAACTTCCCCTCGATCCTGGTTTCCTACCAAGGAACTGGTCTCGGTTTCTTCCGTCAATAAACTTTATTGACAAGGGATGCTATGCGTAGCGATTTTCCACAAACTTCTCGCCGAATTTTCCTGGGGAGATGCCATTTGATGTGAAAAAGTTTGACGTTAGACTCGCTGGGGAGCCCAATCGTCTGAGTTGTAGAGGTGCACAAACTTCTCTGTTGGAGACGCCATTTGTCGACTCTATCTGGGGAAAGCGAGTCTCTTGAGAGGATGCTTCTGCTTGGGATCTTACATCATACTTTTCTCGGGATCTTCCCGGAGAAATGCCATATGATGGGGTCCAATTTTGAGGTGCCGAGGACTTTTTCATCAGCGGTGTTTCAGAGATAAACTGTCGTATTGCTGAATCTCTGTTTAAGAGGCTTTCTCTGGGGATTTTCCTTAATCCGGGAAAGCAAGGATATCATCTTCAATGGCGAAGAGTGACATTTGTAGAAAGCTTCTCTGGCTTTTCAGAGGTTCAAGTTATCAAAGTGGTCAAGGACCCAACTACAATCCAGAAATAAACTGGAGGAGAGATCATTCAAACACAACATTTCTTAATCGAGGAAAGAACTGACAACTCGACCGAGAGGACAGCTATCACTAGGGATAAGACCGACTGGAGTGATAGCGAGGCAATATGAATAAGAATGCAAATAGAATGCATGATGTATGTATGTTTATGCTGACAAAACTGCCGCGACATACCAACTAAAAAAATGAACATGACTGGATACTCGTCCATCGCGGGGCGAAGAAGTACCGCTGGTTCAGAATAGCAATTCCACCTTGCTTAGGAAAGATAGTCCCTGTTGGGAGCTATGATGGTCGGGCTTAGGAGATAAGAACTCGGCCGAGGGTATCAGATGGAATAGTTACATCCGACACTATTGATCCTTCATTCAGGCGCACTGGCGTAGAAGGAGTACTTTGATTCTGCACTTTGAAGTTTGCTTACTTCCGGAGAAGCGGTTGATGCTCTTTTGATGTTCAACAGTCAAAAGAAATTGCCATCTTTATTTTAAAGCAGAAAAAGTTTTAACAAGTAAATTCATTTTTGTTTCATTTCAAGAATCGTTAATCATGTTAAAAAACGTCATTCTGTAAAGCTAAAACAAATGAAAATTACAAACAAAAGCACAAAGGCTCAAATTTTATTTATAAGAAGGAGATCAGCCAAACGCGTGATTCCAAAGAGTATATACAAAGTTTGAAAATGGTAATTTTACAGGGAAAAGGGCTACGTTGAAATATAACGACCATTATCCTTCTACCAACTTTGAATTCTGGGCATCCTGATCTTCTGTCGAAGATGACCTTGACTGGAATTTTCCTCCGATGGATGGTATAACTGCTGTTGCTGAGGGACTTGCCTCTGTTGAACATAGTTACTTGCCATTATCCCTAATTTTTGCCTGGATTGTACTTTGATGTTTCCAATCCACCGGGATGATTTTTTTTCATGTCTCTAACTTTTGCCTGGACCGCCCTTTCGGGTTTTCAATCCACCGAGACATTTTTTTTTAGTTTAGGCGAAGTATTTCTTGACTACATCAACATTCGTGGGGTAGGCAAATTCCTCTCCGTCCATGGTTGTGAGTCTCAAGGCGCTGCCTGAGAAAGCTTTCGTGACCATATAGGGGCCATCATAATTTGGAATCCACTTGCCCCGGGAGTCAGTGAGAAATAATTGAATCTTCTTGAGCAGTTTGAAGATCGGCGCAAATGTCGCGGTTATGAGGAATATAAATCTGGAGATGTAGTTCAAACGTCCCAGGAATCCTCTGACTTGTTTTTCAGTTTTCAGAGCAGGCATTTCTTGACTGGCCCTGACCTTGTCAGGATCAACCTCAATTCCTTTCTGGCTGATGATGAACCCTAAAAGTTTCCCTGAACGGACACCGAAGGTGCACTTGTTGGGATTCAAGTGGAGTTTTTACTTTCGCAAACACTCGAATAGTTTCGACAGGTGGGTCACATGCTCCTCTTCTATCTTAGATTTTGCAATCATATCATCGACATACATTTCGATTTCTTTATGTATCATGTCATGAAAAAGAGTAGTCATGGCCCTTTGATAGGTTGCCCCGACATTCTTCAAACCGAACGGCATTACCTTGTAGCAAAAGGTACCCCATGGGGTAATGAACGAAGTTTTCTCCATGTTTTTCGGCGCCATTTTGATCTGGTTATAGCCCGAGAATCCATCCATGAAGGAGAAAATTTTGAACTTTGTTGTGCTGTCTACCAGCATGTCAATGTGTGGTAAAGGAAAGTCGTCCTTTGGACTTGCCTTGTTCAGATCCCTGTAATTAACACACATTCTGACCTTTCCGTCCTTTTTGGGAACGGGTACGATGTTGGCTAACCATTGAGGATATTCAGACGTAGCGAGGAAACCCGCGTCGATCTGTTTCTGTACCTCCTCTTTGATTTTGATGGCCATGTCCGGGTGAGTCCGTCTCAACCTCTGCTTTACTGGCGGACATTCCGATCTTAACGGTAAGTGATGTTCCACGATGCTGGTATCCAACCCTGGCATATCCTGATAGGACCAAGCGAATACATCGGGGAATTCTTTGAGAAGCTTTATCAAACTCTCTCTGGCAGTTGGACTGAGCAGTGCCCCAATCCTGATTTCTTTTCTCTCCTTTTCTGAACCCAAGTTTACCGTTTCCGACGGTTCTTTGTAAGGCTCAATGGACCTTTCCTCTTGTCTAAGTAATCGGGAGATCTCTTCTGGAATTTCGTTGTCAACTTCTTCTTCAGCCCCAAATACCTGGAACTCAAAGTTGGGATAAGGCATCGGATCGTATGTTTCAACTGGGTTTAAAACAAGCAATCTGCATGACGTGATAATTCGTGTTTAGAAGAGATAGAGAAGATGCGAAAGTGTGTGCAGTGTATTTATTTTACTGCTTGTTTTTATTATTGATTTGTTTTTTAGGATTACCATTTTCTGAAAAAGCAAAAAGAGAAAACAACAATTAATGCAGAAATTACAGAACGACGTTATTTTATTAATGAACAAGTCGATCCTTGAAACTACAGCCCTATAAAACAAAACTCTGTCGCTTTGGGAGGAGCGAAGAGAGAAAATTTATAGAAAGCGAGCCCTATCAAAACATCCGTTTCACCTGGGCAGGGTGAAAGGTTAAAGATGACAATTACTTTGACTGATGAACGATCTTCGGAACCTCGACGGCAACCCATTGGCGGTGAACTCCTCGGTGAATCACAAAGTCTGGCACCTTCCTTGATTTAACTTCAGAAATGATACTGATTTCTGGTGGAGCAGGATCATTGGAATCTGTCTCCCAGGCAGAATTGTCGTAGGAGAATTCCTCTGTTGTATTATGCAGAGTAGTTGTGCTCTCAGATGTATCTCCCCATCCAGTAGGCTGGATGTCTTCGAGCCTGATACGAGAGCTTTCGGGAGCAGTGTACTTGACCATGAAGTCGTATTTTCCACTTGGTTCTCCCAAGGTGTCCCAAACTTCTTTGGAACTGGAGGAGTCTTTTCTCTCGATGACGTTGACCTCGGGAAAAGCATAGTTGATGAATTCAAGTCCTGCAAACGTTGCGAATTCATCTTCATGTTGAGTAGCTTCCGAATGACCTGAGTGTTGATCCCATGACATGGTGGGGACACAGGTATTCTGTTCAAAGAAGGTCAGCTGATTTTCATTGTTCAGTTGACTCTCTTGCCCTAAGTTTCCTGGGTAAGGTTGCCACATTGGCAGACCATCCATTGGGCCATAGTAATTGTGGTCAAAGTTGTCTTTCATCAGAGTGTTTTCCTCTAAAGAATTTGGCGGAGCACGGTATCCTTCTGGATCACAATCTCCATATATCATTTCGACGTCTGACCGTGGTATAAATCTCGGACTCTGTGCGGGATAGCAAAATGGCATAGGCACCTCTTCCTGAGACATGTAACCGTCCTCGTTAAGGTAGGACTTCCATTCTTCATCTGTGTCAGAGGGATCCTCCTTATTGATAGCATGTACTGCTTGAGACACTGGATGAAGAAAACCTTCACTGTGGAAGAAGTTTTGAAGGGGATGAAGACTTTCATCGTTGGCAGCCGTTTGGGTACAGGTTGCAGAAAAACCAAGACCCTTCTTTGTTGTATTGCCAGTTGGAATGACAAGTTGTCCCCATTCGGTCGTATCGGTACTCTCGCCGCTTTGATAGCATCGTTGTATGAAGAAATGGAAGTTCCTTCTTGATTGATTGTCCTTGCTCACTGACAGCGCTTGGAACTGCGTCCCAATAACCTCCCCGGGTTCTACACAAGTAGATGATGATAAGTTACTCACGAGCAAGGCCTGTTCTCCACAGACTGTGACAAGTTGATTGTTCTTAACGAACTTTAGCTTTTGGTGGAGGGTGGAAGTAACCGCCCCAGCCTGATGTATCCAAGGTCTTCCTAATAAAAAAATGTACGTTGCCCGGATGTCCATGACCTGGAAAGTGATTTGGAAAGTGTGAGGACCGATAGTTATGGGAAGATCAACTTCGCCGATAACTGTTTTTATGGATCCGACGAACACTTTGACGACGACCTCGCTGATTCTCATCGGAGGGCCTTTGAATGATAATTGCATCAAAGTGGACTTCGTCATAACATTCAGGGCTGACCCTATGTCTACCAGTATGCTGGCTAAAGCATCGTCCTGGTAGTTGACTGTAATATTGAGTGCCATGTTATGACGGCGACCCTCTTCAGGTAATTCCTCATCACTAAATCCCAAATTATTGCAGGAAGTGATGTTAGAGACAATGTTATCGAACTGTCTGATTGTTACATCCTGTTCCACAAAGGTTTGCTCCAAAAGTTTCTATAGAGCCTCCATGTGGGCTTCTGAACTGAGTAACAGTGATAATACCGAGATCTTTGAAGGAGTCTGTAACAGCTGATCAACAATGTTATATTCACTCCTTTGGATGAGCTTCAACATCTCATCATTATTTTTTGAAAGGTCGGGATTACTGGATTAACCGACTGATGGATCGGGAGCTTCTGTCTGAAGTTCCTTTTCTTTGTTAGACTCTCCAACTCATCTGTCGAAGATTCTACCACTCCGTGTTACACGATTGATGTCTGCAATATTCACGAAGGAAGGTAATGGAATTTCCTTTCCATTTTCAATTATCGTTGCACCATATTTGTAAGGGATCGCCTTAGCTGATTCATACGGTAGTGGTCCCAGCAAATAGATGACTATGGGAACCTTCTGATTTTTCTGACCATCATAAGTAATCTCGATTCGTTCCCGGTTGGGAACTTTAGATTCATCAAGTAGAGGGATAATGGCAAAAACATCCCTGGTCTGGTGATGACCAGAGATTGTGACAACATCCTCAACTTGATTGGCAAGGTAGTTCGACGACCAATTGATGGGTCCGGAACCTGGATATGGGCGGATCTCTCCACGATCCACTTGCCCCTGGAGAGCTGCTCGCACAAGGTAGCATCCTTGGTTACTTTCCGAACAGACACTACAATGGTGATAATTGTGTGGTGGCACCTGGCCACGCCCACTTCGAATACAATGTAACCTCACTAGGTTAGCTTCCCCAGATCGGACATCCTGACTTTGACGCCGAGTAGGATACCTGTTACTGATACTAATTTGCTGAGTATCTTCATCCATATAGATTGGCATCCACCAGTGATTTAACAAGTGTTGAAGTGCCTCCTGGACAAGGGTACAACCTCGATTATTTTCGCAACCCGCTTTACAGCTTTGATAGTCATGTGATATTAAGAATCCGAGTCGGACCTGTTCAGCATGTAACTCTACCAGGTTGGTATTCATCACGCGAATATCGAAGATCTGAACCATATTGATCTGATAGGGATTCCTATCATGGTAGTCTTGGATCCATCCAAGATCCATCTGACGCTGGAGGGCCTCTTGTATGAAAGAGCATCCCTGTTTGTTTACAGAGCAAGTCAGACAGGAACTGTAATCGTGTCGTGGCAGATTATGATACTGGCTTTGCCTTGAGTGCATCGCCACCAAGTTGACATTCATTGCACAGATGTCGTGGTTCTGAATGACGTTGGAGTTCGTATAGACCATGTTAACTCCACGAACTCGGTGCTCTTGGATCCATCCGAGATCCATTTGTTCCTATAGAGCTGTTTGCACCACAGAACATCCCTGGTTGTCTTTAGAGCAGATATCACACTGGTGATAATTATGAGGTGGCACATGGCCATATCCATTCTGTCTACAATGCATCTTGACCAGATTGGTTTTTAACAAGAGTACATCGTGAATTTGATAGACATCGTTAGTCTCTCCTTCTATCAAATTGACTGCAGCCTTCTCATGTTGAGGCAGCGGGTTCGTGAGAACGTTAGGATTTGTATCCTTGAAGGATAAGATCCCGCTCCTAACAAGTTTTTGTACATCGGACTTGAAATTGAGACAAGTCTCTATGTTATGCCCTGATCCTCCTTGGTGGTGAGGGCAAGTTTGATCCACCTTAAACCAGAAAGGCAAATTTTCTGGTACTGTAAGAGGAGACTTAATCTGGATGTACCCCTTAGCTAGTAGTAACGGAAATAGTTCTGCGTACAACATGGGTATAGGATCAAACCCTGATGGTCGTGTTGTACGGTTGTTGTTATATGGAGGACGAGCCTGCTGAAGAGGCTGTCGTGTCCTTTACTGATCAGGTTGGCTCTGCGCAACCTGAGGTTGATACGTAGGAATAGGCGCAGGGCTGATAGCAGGAGTTACAGCTACTACTGGTTGATAACGTCGCCTTTGCTTTTCGAGAGAGATATTCCCAATATCTTGCTCTTTTTTCTTAGGGAGAGCACTGCCGTATCGTTTTGTACTACTCGATGATCCAGCATCTTTTACTAAACGTCCTTCCCGGACGACTTCCTCAAGACGAACTCCCATACCGACCATTTCGGTGAAGTCACTGGGTGCACTGGCAGCCATTCTGTCGTAGTAAAATGAGCTCAAGGTCTTTAAAAAGATCTTTGTCATCTCTTTTTCCTCAAGAGGCGGACAAATCTGAGCGGCAATTTCGCGCCATCTCTGAGCGTACTCCTTAAAGGTTTCCTTGTCCTTTTGTGACATTGATCTGAGTTGATCTCTGTCTGGTGCCATGTCCAAATTGTATTTGTATTGTTGGACGAAGGCAGTACCAAGATCTCTGAATGTACTGATCGTAGTACGGTTTAAACCCATGTACCATTTGAGTGCGGCACCGGTTAAACTATCCTGAAAGTAGTGAATCAGCAGGTCCTGATTCTCAGTCTGAGCTGACATTCGCTGAGCGTACATCACCAGATGGCTTTGAGGGCAAGAGTTACCCTTGTACTTTTCAAAGTCGAGCACTTGAAATTTGTGCGGGACTTTCACATTGGGGACCAGACAAAGGTCTGCGGCGTCCTTTCCAAATAGATCCTGACCGCGAATGGCTTGCAGTTCCTTCTGCATTTCCAAGAACTGTTCCTGGAATTCATCCATTCTGTCGAACAAAGTTTCCTTTTTACCAGAAGGTATTTGTGGAATCTGTCCTTCCGGGACAGTGTGCACCACAGGGGGTGGTACCGTGACTACGACAGTGAGTCTTGGCGTTTCCCGAAGTTTATAACCTTCAGGAGTCTTCAGTATGCCCCTGGCATCTTCGCTTTCCCGAAGTTTGTAACCTTCAGGCCCAGCGGCTTCTGTTATGATTCCCTGATCTTCAGTGATCGGCGAAACATATCCTTCCGGGATATAGTTAACAGGCCTGCCCCAAGGACGATCTTTCGGTATTTGATACCTAGGATCATACTTCTCCACTATGGGTGATGAGGTGATCTCTGAGATCACAGTCCTTTGTAACTGGGCTTCTGCCATGGCTTGCATGTCATTACGAAGCTTTCTCATATCCTCTCTCAGAGCGTCGATCTCTTCTTTCAACTCTCTGTTTTCTTCCTCAAGATCATCCATCTTTTTCTGACGATTGGCCCGAGTATTGTACGAATGAGACAGTTTGACTCTAGAATCGAGACACAAACGTGAGATTCGTAGGTAAGAAGAATACGCGATGTGAGAATGATGAATGCAATGATTATATTAATTGCTTTTTTAGTTTAATCAAAATAAACTTCGACAATTAGATTGCAAATATCAAACAGTGAGGAGACCCCTTTTTATTGAATTCAAAGGATTACAAAAATGGAAATACAGTAGATTACAAGATGCAGAAGCAGAAACCTAAGCTAAGGGGTCCCGAGAGAACTCGGGTGCTGATTTTGGTACTTTCCTTTTCTTTGACCAGGGCTCTTGGGCCGTTGTCGGGTTGTCATTCCTTTGCCAGGTGAAAGGAGCGAGCAAATTCCTTTGGTCATCCTGATTCTCTACAGCATGTTGCTCCAAAATTTCAATCAGAGCATCCTTTTCTTTCAGTAGTTGCTGTATTTTGATGCACTCTACGTCGAGGGTGCGGTACTTGTTCTTCCAAGACCTTCTCTCCCGTTGAACTTTGTTGAGAGTAACCTGAAGCTTTTCAGTTTCAGCCATGAAGTACATGACAGATTCCCTCGGCCGAAGAATTCCGTAACGAGGATAAGGCATCTTTAGCTTGAGAGCTCTAGTTTGTACCCAGTGGAGATAAGGCTCCACCGAGACACAGTCCAGTTTTCCTAGAGACTCCCGTCCTTTCTTATGAACATGCTTCCAAGCGTGCACTATTTTCGTCTTTAGTGCTCTGTGACTTTCTCCTTCCTTGAAGAAAAGACCTTCCAGATGAACACCCCGTGGGACGTGTCTCATCGGGTATCCAAACTGACGGCGAACCAATATCGGTTGATAGTTGATTCCTCCCTTAGTTCCTATAAGGGGTACGTTGGGGAAGTTTCCACAACGGTCAATGATTCTGATTCCATCATAGATCCTATTGCACCAATCTATATCAGAGTTGGTGAGGGACATGATTTTCTGTGACCAACGTAAGGCACTCTTGCAATCCCAAAAAGCAGCAGACTTGGGCAAGTGGGAGATAAACCATTTGTAAAGCAAAGGTACACAGCACGTGATCTCCCCTTCGCTGTACAAATTTCCCAAATGTACAGAATGATACGCATCTGCGAGCAAAGTCGGTACAGGGTTTCCAATGAGAAAAACCTTAATGGAGTTGATATCGACGAAGTTATTGATGTTGGGAAACAAAAATAACCCGTAGGTGAGCAAGACAAAGACGCTTTCAAAAGCAGTCACGTTTCCTATACTGGAAAAATACAGGGCCTTCTTTGTCAGAAACTGGGCTGGCAAACCTTGGATGCCACCCTTTGTGGTCAGGTGAGTCTTGACCTCAGACTCGTCCAAATGAATTGCTCTTGCAATGGTCTGATTCTTTGGAATTTCTTCCAGTCCAGAAAATGGAGCTCGATCAGTAATGTGTAAATCAATCAGATGAGAATATTCCTCCAGCGTTGGTGATAGCTGGTAATCCGGGAATGTAAAACAATGATAGACCGGATCGTAGAACTGAATGAGCACATCCATGATTTCTCAATCACATGGACTTTTAACAGTGGTAGCAGACCTCCGTGTTTGGCTCTGAAAGCCTCTTAGTTTGTGATCATCCTCGCCAAACCTATCAAATCCTCTAGTTTTGGAATCCTGAAGGTGTACTTATGAGTTCTCCTTCTACCGAAATCCATTAGTGTAATCCTTTTCTCTCTGATATTTGCAATCACAATCTTAGTTTAATTTGAAAAACAGAGAGACTAGAAGAGAAATTTTTTGAATGTTTTAATGTTTTTTAAATGAATACATGAATGCAGCACACAAAAACATAGAAAAAACATGGGGTCAAAGGGTCGTTGTCATGAAGTCAATGCTCTACCCATCCCCAAAGGTTTATACTAGGGTGATTTTTTGTACCTGTACTCAAAATCATCAGCTCCTCCTAGGAAAGCAAAACAACAAGCGGATCGCCAGCAAGTTCTAGAGCAATCTTAGAGTAAGTGCCATTCACCGAGAATAGATCACCAGCCTCAAATGAGGGTAGTATCGCATAACAACTATTCCCGATAGTTTCCGCACTACAAAAGGGTTTGGCTCCTCAGCTTCTCAGACATCACAATCAGCCCATTGTCTAGGTGAGAGAATGGGTTGCATTGGTCAGCCTCCACTGAGGTTGATGGTCGACCTCGTCGCCATCACTTATCTTAAGTGTATACTCAATCTTTCCACATGCGGCATCACACGCATTCCCATTAGCAGAAAAATAAACACGTATAGCAATTAGGAAAAGCAGTATATATATTTGTCCTAATCATCCTAGACCTTTAAAGCTATGAATCCTAAGTTCCTGACAGAAAATGGGTTCCCCGGCGGAATTACCATCTTGTGGTTTCATTCCAACTTAACGGTATTTTGACCTAAGATCCTAATGACGTCAAGGTTTCTACCTAGGGGACAAAAATGAGAACAAGATCCCTAAAGAGACTTGCGTTGTCCCCAGCAGAGTCGCCATTTTTCTGTAGCGAGTGATTTTTGGATGTGGTTGTGAAGCACAATCGCTCTGGTACTACAGTTCGATTCATTTTTTATCCTATTAAAGCTGATGAAGGAAGGGAAATAGATGTCTCCAATTAACCCTGCTTGCATACTGAGGTTAAACAGTCAAAACTGTTGGTTTACAGATGCTACAAAGATTCGGGGTTTCTCCTAGGTTATTTTGTTGACGAGGGGTGCTTTAGGCTATCGGTTAGGATGTTAGGACGAATGCTTCTTGATAGATATGTGAGAGTATGGGATTTTGGGTTTTTGTTTAGTGTGCTCGCTAAGATTTTTCTTTCAATCTTATGCCTACGTATTCCCGTTTTTCCGAAACAGAGAAATCAGAGAGTTCGTAGTTCCTCTTATTCTATGGGAGGAAATGGTTATTTTGGTGTCTTGTTCAAAGCCCAAGACGTGAAGCGAAAGGTGGTTTGTATCCTGTTCAAAGCCCAAGATGTCAAGCTGAAAGTAGTTTGTATCTTGTTCAAAGCTCAAGATATGAAACTAAAAGATGTTGTCTTTAGAGAGAATTTATCATCTCTAAAGTGGTCTGTTTGTCACAACTGTAAAGGGGGATTACTTTAACCGGGATACGCGGATCCTAGCAATGCCATAATTTCCTTTATAGGGGATTTTAACCTGAAGGAGAAGACTTTAACTCAGTTTAGAGCAATGCTATCTTTCCTTAGGAATTTCTCATACTAAAAGAGGGACATTGGCATGGATGTAGATAATCCAGAGGCTTGCCGCTTACAGCAATTAGATGAAGGGGAAGGAGTTATTGATGTTTGTGTACTGTGAACGAGGCACAGCTTTGATGCTAAAAGTTTGATTGGATCAACAAGTGGTTTTCTTATATAAAGCCTAAGAGGAGGCTAATATGTGTCTCGTACAAAGCCCGAGAGAGAGGTTAAAAGGTTTTTGACTCGACGATAGAGTCTTTTGGTATCTCATATAAAGCCCGAGATGGAGGCAAAAATTTGTTTGGCTCAATAAGAACCTTTTTGTATCTCGTATAAAGCCCGAGATGGAGGCGAAAGGGTGATTGACTCAACGAGGAAGTCTCTTTATGTGTCTCGTACAAAGCCCAAGAGAGAGGCTAAACGTTGTTTGACTCCGCTGGGGAGAATCACTGTATAAAGCCCCAGAGAGAGGCTAACTTCACTAGAGAAGGATCATTATACAAAGCCTAAGAGGAGGCTGTGGTTACTGTTTCAGTTGAGTGACAGGTCTAGTATACTGATTTTTAAGGAGAAAATCAATTCTTATATGAGCAACACTGTACTCAAGGATTTTATTCGAGGATCCGGGCTATTCCTGTTCTTTAAGGAATTGGGGAAATCCGAAGGGTATTGAGACTGTCCGAGTCTACGGGGTTTCTTCCCATTTAACGAAGGGGTCACTTGAGAATGTCTTTAAGACTCAAGGAGATTAGACTGTCCGTGTCTAGAGTTTCATCTTTTGTACTATGCTTTGAGAAATAGTAGTAGACTCTTTGAAAGGATTGTTCTATGCAGATGACTAATTTCTGTTCCTATACCTCTAGGAGGTCGTCGGGACAATTTGTACGAAGCCCAAGAGGAGGCTGGAAGCTCTTAAGAAGTCGATCGGTCCTTGTATGAAGCCCAAGAGGAAGCTATCATTCCCGGAGAAAGAGATCATTATACGAAGCCTAAGAGGAGGCTGTGAATACTTCTAAGAAGCCGGTGGGTCCTTGTACTAAGTCCAAGAGGAGGCGGGGTTCCTTTTAGGAAGCCTGTGGGTCCTTGCATGATGCCCAAGAGGAGGTCGATGCTTTTAAGAAGCCCGTGGGTCCCCAAACCCCGAGAAATTCAAGACAGGCTATTCACAAGGAATAGATCAAGCCAGGAAAGTTTGAGAATTTGGAAGAAACTCAAAGATGCCATTCATTGAGAATACATTCATCTCTGGGAGTAGAGTTTCTTGACAATTCCTAATGAGGACAGCCGAAGAGAAGACTGTATCTGGTGATCCTATTGGGGATCTAGTTGTCTATTTCTATGAATAAACGAAACGGCGTCACCTAGTTCTAGACGTAGTTGTCGGGGAAACTCAAAATATCTATACTATTATTACACAGTGGATATGAGTTTATGAAAGAAGACTTACAGCGAAACAACCCCACAATACAATCATATGTATATGAAAGCGGTAAATGAAAGCATATAAACACTTACTCGGTTGTAGAGCTTCCATGCTGTTTGGTTAGTTGTTCAACAAAGAAATATTGAAAACAACAGTATATTTCAAAATCAAAGGAGAAAGTGCTTTGAAAAAGAAAGATTTGGGGCTTACAGCTCAAGGAGAGGCCCAAGGTTTTACCAGTGAGCACACTGTTGTTTTGTATAGAGGGACTTATACAAGTGACTGAGGCCCAAAAAGGTTTTCTGTACAAAGGGATGGGTCTTACACTTTCTCAAGAGGCCCAAAAAGTTTTAAAGAAAAAGAGTGGAGCTTATAACACGAGGGTAGGCCCAATTGATTTTTCGTTAAAAATGGCGATCGCGCCGAGATTTTCTTTTAACGCAAAAAGTGAAATACACATATACACAAATAGAGCCAAACATTCACATGAATGATAAGTGCTCAAATTGAAATAAACATCAAGATTAGAGTAAGTAACATGGCACAAAATGTTGATAAACCTCTATAAGTTGGAACGATATTACCTTGAACATCATGACGGTGAGATCCCTCACATATGGCTAAGTATCTCTTTGCATTGTTAGCTAAAGAAATAAACAAGCATGTATATATATATATGTGTGTGTGTGTGTGTGTGTGTGTGTGTGTGTGTGTGAAGATCACTATTCTAAAGGATGTTATGCACGATCCGAGATATCGAGAATGCCAAGTTCCCTACGGATGTGAAAGAAAGACTCTGTAGCTAATGGTTTTGTGAAAATATCAGCAAGTTGATTTTTAGTATCAACATGCTCAAAAATAACATCACCTTTCTCTACATGATCCCTGAGAAAATGATGGCGTATTTCGATATGCTTGGTGCGTGAATGTAGTACAGGGTTCTTAGTTAGATTATTCGCACTAGTGTTATCACACAAAATTGGAATACGTTCAAGTTTTAAATTGAAATCAAGTAATTGTTGTTTAACCCATAGGACTTGAGCACAACAACTACCAGCGGCAACGTATTCCGCCTCGGCTATTGACAAACCAACGGAAACCTGTTTCTTGCTGTGCCAACTCACCAAGGAGTTTGCGAAAAAGTGACACGTGCCACTAGTACTTTTCCTATCCAACTTGCACCCGGCAAAGTCGGAGCCGAAGTAGCCAACTAAGGAACAAACACTACCTTTGGAATACCACATCCCATACTTTGGAGTACCAGAGAGGTATCGAAGTATGCGTTTAACTGCCTTCAGGTGGGATTCCTTGGGATGTGCCTGATACCTCGCACACATGCATACACTAAACATTATATCGGGACGTGATACGGTAAGATAAAGGAGAGACCCTATCATACCTCGGTACTTCTTTACCTCAACATCCTTACCCTTTTCGTCACGATCAAGATTAGCACTTGTAGGCATAGGAGTGTCTATTGCTTTGCAGTTTAGCATATCAAAACGTTTTAGTAACTCAAGACAATATTTCGTTTGACTCACGAATGTGCCCTCTTCAAGTTGTTTGATTTGCAATCCGAGGAAATAGGTGAGCTCCCCCATCATGCTCATTTCAAACTCCCCCTGCATCAAACTAGAAAACTCCTTGACCAAGGTCATGTTAGTAGACCCAAATATAATATCGTCAACATAAATTTGTACCAAAATTAAGTGTTTTCCTTGACGTTTAATAAAGAGGGTTGTGTCAACCTTTCCTCTTGAATACCCTTTATCAAGTAGAAATTTGCTTAGACGTTCATACCAAGCCCTAGGGGCTTGTTTAAGTCCGTACAAAGCTCGCTTAAGTTTATAGACATGATCAGGATATTCGTGTGATTCAAAACCTGGAGGTTGGGCTACATAAACCTCTTCATTTATATATCCGTTAAGGAATGCACTTTTAACATCCATTTGGAATAATTTAAAGTTCTTTGTGCAAGCATAGGCAAATAGAAGGCGTATGGCCTCGAGTCGGGCAACCGGCGCATAAGTTTCCTCATATTCGATTCCTTCCTCTTGGTTATAGCCTTGCGCTACAAGCCTAGCTTTGTTACGCGTTATTACTCCATTTTCATCAAGTTTATTCCTAAATACCCATCGGGTACCTATTACTCGATGATCTCGCGAAGGGGGGACAAGGTCCCAAACCTCATTTCTCCAGAATTGATTTAGTTCATCTTGCATTGATAGATACCAATGCTCATCGAGTAATGCCTCCTTAGAGTTTTTAGGTTCAACTTGGGAGACAAAAGCAGAGTAATAACAAAAGTTACTAAGTTTAGAGCGAGTAGTTACTCCCTTAGAGATATCACCGAGAATGTTGTCAATTGGATGGTCTTTTAAAGACTTCCAAGCTGGAGGAAGTTCATCTTTATTAGCATGATGATCATCCTCACTTTTCACTGGTTGGTGATCCTTTTCCTCCTCAATACGCACTGCTTCAGGCTGATCAATTCCCTTATCAGTGTCTTTGAGTGTGTCTTCAGTAGGTACACCTGCACCATGAAAAGAACTACCTTCTCCGACATTTCTCGGATAAGACTCGTCAAAAGTAACATGAACTGACTCTTCAACTACGCATAACCTCTTATTATAAATTCTATACGCTTTACTTGACTGAGAGTATCCAAGAAAAATACCCTCGTCAGCCTTGGCATCAAATTTGCCGAGAGTCTCTTTCCCATTGTTTAACACAGAGCATTTGCAACCAAATACATGAAGGTGAGAGATGTTTGGCTTACGCCCTTTTAAAACCTCATACGGTGTCTTGTTTAGAATAGGCCGGATGAGCACCCTATTCAAAACATAACAAGCCGTACTTATGGCGTCGGCCCAAAAGTATTTTGGTAATCCACTATCATTGATCATAGTCCTTCCAAGTTCTTCCAAAAGTCTATTTTTACGTTCCACTACCCCATTTTGTTGAGGGGTACGTGGTGCAGAAAAATTATGATCAATTCCGTTGGAATCACAAAATGCTTCAAATAAATGATTTTCAAACTCACCACCATGGTCACTTCTGATTGACCCAATGTTTGTTTTTAACTTGTTCTGAGATAACTTAGCAAATCGTTCAAAAGCCGAAAAGGTATCACTCTTATTTGCTAAGAAAATTGTCCAGCAAAACCTAGAAAAATCATCGACTATAACAAACCCATAATAGTTACCACCTAGGCTTTTAACCCTAGATGGTCCAAAGAGGTCCATATGGAGGAGCTCAAGGGGTCTCATAGTTGAAACAATGTTTTTAGATTTAAAAGAGATCCTTGTTTGCTTCCCCATTTGGCACGCATCACAAAGATGATCCTTTGTGAATTTAATTTTGGGCAAACCGATGACTAGGTCTTTAGAGACAATTTTGTTAAGCAAATCAAAGTTGATATAAACCAAACGTCTATGCCACAACCACGAATCTTCATTCATAGTGACTAAACACTTGTCTCCATCCAATGATACCTCGTTTAAGTCTAGCATATAGACGTTATTCACCCTCAAGCCCTTAAGCACATTCTTTTTGTCGCTATCTTCAACTACGCAACAATCCTTTGAAAAAGAGACTTTATAATTTTTGTCACATAGTTGACTAATGTTTAAAAGGTTGTGTCTAAGGCCTTCCACAAGAAGTACATCAGAGATAGTAGTAGATGAGGGGTTACCTATACTACCTTTGCCGAGAATCTGTCCCTTGTTGTTATCTCCGTAAGTGACAAACCCCTTTTTCTTCGCCACAAAGTCGATGAAAAGAGATATGTCTCCGGTCATATGTCTTGAGCAGCCACTATCCAGAACCCATCTTCCTTCGGTGGTCTCAAGATTTTGTACCTCTTTTGTTTTGTTGTGACGAGCCATAAGACAAAGGTTGACGGATTCACTTTCGTCACTTGAGGAATCATCTTTCTCCGACTCACTATCGCTTTCCCAAGCGATGTATGCTCGTCGAGACTTGTTGGACTTTTTGTTTGAGCGACTCTTGTCATTATCCTTATCTTTGTCTTTCTTTAGGGATTGACAGTTCGGCTTGTAGTGCCCGGATTTTCCACAGTTGTAGCACGTCCCTTTTACCTTGCCATTTTTATTTCCTTCACTTCTAGATTGCTTCCTGAACTTGACAAGATTTTTGTCCGAGTGCTGAATACCGTTCTTACGAATATATCTATTGTATCTCTTCACAAATAAGCTCATATCATCACTGGATTCTTCATCTTTGTCATTTTTGGCTTCATCATCACTTAGCTCTTGATGTGTGGACTTTGAACAAAAAGCCTTAAGAGCTATCGACTTCTTCTCCGTATCTTTTGCCTTCTCTTTCTTTATACTCTTTTCATGTTTATCCAAGCTAATGAGTATTTGCTCATGCTCATCGAGTTTACCAAAGAGTGTTGTGAGGTCTAGTGTAGCAAGATCATTGGCCTCCTTGATAGCGGTAACCTTCGGTTGCCATTCCCTGTTAAGACACCTCAGAATTTTGTTAGTAGAAACCTCATTTGGAATTGGTTTACCAAGAACATGCAATTTGTTGATAATGTGACTGAATCGTTTTTGCATATCCGCAATGGTTTCCCCTTGCTTCATGTAAAACAAATCAAACTCTTGCGTTAGTGTATTAATATGAGCCATCTTAACATCATTAGTGCCTTCTTGGGCTACTTGTAAGGCATCCCACATAGCTTTGGCTGTTTCACAATGGGAGACTCGATAATACTCATCAACTCCCAAGGAGGAGATGATCATATTACGAGCCTTCCAATCATAGATGTACTTTTTCTCGTCCTCCTCAGTCCATTGGTCTTCGGGTTTAGGAACGACAATGCCTTCCGCATTTGTCATAGTAATTTGCATAGGACCGTTTAAAATAACGTTCCAAACCTTACGATCTATGGAATTAATATGAAATCGCATACAATCCTTCCAGTAGCTGTAGTTTTCACCTGTAAAAACTGGAGCTTTATTATAAGCCCCCTTAGGTTCATTTGCCATGATCCAAGAAGTTTTACCGAAGCACCAGAATAAACTGGAGCTCGTGATACCACTTGTTAGACGATGGTTATGGATCTAGAAGGGGGGTTGAATAGATCCCTTGAGTTTTACACGCAAATAGTCTACAAAATTATGTTTTAAAAAATTGTTTAACAGAAACTACCGCTGGATAGAACGTCTACAACGAACCTTCTACCGAAAGGATCGGATATGCACGAATATATCACGGATGAGTATGGAAGAGAAAAATTCAGTTTTGAATACTTCACTTAAAAACGCAGACAACAAATTATCACTTGCTTGATGTTTATTCCAATCCAATGAGGTTAATTG
This sequence comes from Lathyrus tuberosus, assembly GCA_022829125.1. NCBI lineage: Eukaryota > Viridiplantae > Streptophyta > Magnoliopsida > Fabales > Fabaceae > Lathyrus > Lathyrus tuberosus. The sequence continues at coordinate 13,951,091 of JALAZF010000062.1, read as the reverse complement.
ATAAGCAATTTAAAGCTATGTGTTCGAATTTTGCTTGGAAACAAATTATCAAACACCTAGTGTGCGTAAACACACTATGTGCAGAATTTCTATGGAGAATAATGTACAGCTGCTCCAAAACACAATTCAATGAATTGTGTCGATTTAACAAAATAGTTTATCAGCGTACAATTATTCTACGACAGAAATTTCAATAGTTTTCTACGTCACAAATTCGAACAATACTGAAATGTAAAAGAGTTAAGGGAAAGAGAGAACAAACGAGATTTGATTAGGCAGTTCCCCAATCGTCCTATCTTTGGGTACGTCTGCCCCCAACTCCGTAAAAGGAATTGAGATATATATATATATATATATATATATATATATATATATATATATATATATATATATATATATATATATATATATATATGTATTTGTTATAAATTGTTTATTACAAGAGAAAACTATGAACATTCAAACCCCGAACGTCTCCGATCGTTGATGCATAATTTTCTCTTCCCTTGATTCAAGATGAATCAAGTGCTCCGAATATGGTTGATTCAATTACCGTCCCACGCTACTAAACCAAAAGAAAATGCCGTTCTTCAGTTACCTTCACTCGGTCAATTGAAATCTTCCAAGAATTCGAACCCAAACCTTCTTCTACAATCCTCTGATTACAACTACTAAACCGAAACAGTTGCGCCAATTTCCGGTTACCTTCGCCCAGCCGAATCCTTGTAGAAAGAACAGTTTGTACAAAAACCCCCAAAATCTCTTTGATTCTTGGAGGACAAACCCAACTGGTTTGATTCAAGAAACACCTGCCAAACTCTCAACCCAGAAGATGAAGATCACACTTCCTATATTCTGAACGTTATCACTTCGATCAATGGGTGACACAAATAAAGATGATTATGTGTGATTGTTTGTTTACACAATGAAGAAGATGAAGATGAAGAGAGAAAATGACATATATTTTTCACCGTTCTAGTTATTGTGAAAAAATGAAGACCAAAACTATTTATATGAAAAATATGACCAACAAAAATAATAACAGAAAAATAACAGAAAAGAAATTAAGTGAAAAAATGCAAAAAAATAAAGGTCATGCGTCGACCTCCAGTATCTATGCGTCGACGCATAAGATACGAATTTTGAATCCTCAGGTTTGTGCGCTTACCCGTAAGTTTTCGAGGTTATCGCATGAATTCTGGGGTTAGTGCATGAACTTAAGGGTCAACGCATGAAGTGCATATTTTTCAGGAAATTTCATTTTTTGAACATTTTTACCAGACCAAGGTCAAACATACATGCTAGGCACTATTAAAACAATAGTGGACCTTTATTTTTGGAGAGAACAAGATCCTATGCATCTAGACACATGACCAATAACGGTAAGACGCTATATGCCCGACACGTGAAGTGGTACCGCTCAAATTACAATCTAATATATTTGTTGACATCATTAAAACAAGATAGCTAGAAGGATATCCCTCACATCTAATGCTTCCACAAAATTAAACTAATCAGAAGATAAAGCATAAATCAAATGTACTCAACAAAATTTATCAGTCATCCTATTCATTTATTAGACAATGGAGGTTTCTCACCATTTTGGCTTTTGGACCTAAGTGATACAAGCATTCAACAAAGTTGCAACAAGAAACAAAATTACATTTGCACATAGAAAAGAAATTCTTAAACATTCTAACATCCTAGAAAGAGGTAACCATGTACCTTGCCAATATTTACATGATTAAATATTATCATCACCATCCAAACTTGGGAGAATCTTCATTAGAGACTATCATCACCATCCTAAAGGTTCTCACATTTCCACACCAAAAAATGGAAACGTTAAGATCATCACAACACAACACAACTGTAACACCTCCTAGACAAATCACGATCGCCAGCTGCAAGTGGTAAGCATGAGCTCTTCTAACTCTATGATCCATGCAATTTTTGCTGCACAATAATTTGGCCATATGTTCATAATCATGCATGGAATGTTTTCCCTCAATTAATTGATTTGTTTGAATTGTGTATCAAAAATCCTAGCCTTCATGCCGAAATTAGGGTTCTTGAGGTTTCTTCGTGATTTCATGTTTTATGTTTAATTTAAATGAAATTAATTGACATAGACATGATCGTGAGGTTGAGACGAGCATAATGATATGTGGATTGCATGATATAATCAAGTATTCAGTGAGATTTGATAGAAAATGCAAATCTGGCCAAACCCAGAACACGCGCGTGTTCTTGGTGTGTTCTTGGCGCCATTTCTTTCAAATTCAAATATTTGAATTTTGTGGTTTTATTTAATTGATTCTAAAATTAATTTCTCTCTGAGTTTTAATGATTTTGAGTTGATTCTTTTTTTAATAATTCACAAAAATGTTAAAATATTTTATTTTATCAAAAAATCCCAAAAATATTATTTATTTCATATAATTGATATTTTTGCAAAGAATTAATATTTTAATTGTTTTTGACATTTTAAATATTTTTTCCACATTGATTTTACAACTTTTAATGCTTTCTAATTATTTTGTAGGTCAATACTTAATTTTTGAAGCATTAATCCAAGATCACAATTTGTTTTTCATATGTTAAACAATTTTGATCATTTTAATTGAATTTTTATTCAATTAAATACATTTTTGAAAATAAATTAGGTTTTTTGGATTAATTCAACCCTCATAAATCATTTTCAAAAAAACTTTTGGGCCTCTAATAGAGTGTAAGACCCAATCCTTTTTTGACCAAACCATTTTTGGGCCTCAGTGTATTGTATAAGTCCCGATATCGTCAAAAACAAACGGCGCGATCGTCGCCTTTTGAAAAATAACCATGGGCCTCTCCTCGAGCTATAAGACCCATTCAAAACTTTTGGGCCTCTAATAGAGTGTAAGACCCAACCCCCTTTTAACCAAAATCATTTGGGCCTCACTTATTGTATAAGTCCCTCTGTGTTAAAAGAAAACCTCAGCGCGATCGCCATTTCAAACGGAAAAATCATCTGGGCCTACCCTCGTGTTATAAGCCCCACTCTTTTTCTTTAAACCTTTTGGGCCTCTTGAGAGAGTGTAAGACCCATCCCTTTGTACAGAAAACAATTTTTGGGCCACAGTCACTTGTATAAGTCCCTCTGTACAAATTCAAACAGTGCGCTCACTAATTAAACCCTGGGCCTCTCCTTGAGCTGTAAGCCCCAAATCTTTCTTTTCCAAAGCACTTTCTCCTTTGATTTTGAAATATACTGTTGTTTTCAATCTTTCTCTGTTTAACAACTAACCAAACAGCATGGAAGCTCTACAACCGAGTAAGTGGTTATTGCTTTCATTTACCGCTTTCATATACATATCACTGTATTGTGGGGCTGTTTCACTGTAAGTCTTCTTTCATAAACTCATATCAACTGTGTAATAATAGTATAGATATTTAGAGTTTCCCCGGCAACTACGTCTAGCATTAAGCCCGTTGATCACTCTTAGAAATAGTCTAAACTAGATCCCCATAGGATTACCAGACACAGTCTTCCCTCCTCTTGGGGTTAAACAATATGGAGACATGAAAGGCATCATTCTCTGTGAACCCTTTCATACACTGTCATTCATAGAAGTTGTCAAAGAAACTCTATTCCTAGAGATGAATGTATTCTCCGTGAATGACATCTTTGAGTTTCTTCCAAATTCTCGAACTTTCCTGACTTGATCTATTCCTTGTGAATAGCTTGCCTTGAATTTCTCGGGGTTTGGGGACCCACGGGCTTCTTAAAAGCATCGGCCTCCTCTTGGGCATCCTACAAGGACCCACAGGCTTCCTAAAAGCAACCGTGCCTCCTCTTGGGCTTAGTACAAGGGCCCGTCGGCTTCTTAGAAGTATTCACAGCCTCCTCTTAGGCTTCGTATAATGATCTCTTCCTCCGGGAATGATAGCCTCCTCTTGGGCTTCGTACAAGGACCCGTCGGCTTCTTAAAAGTTTCCAGCCTCCTCTTGGGCTTCGTACAAATTGTCCCGACGACCTCCTAGAGGTATAGGAACAGAACTTAGTCATCTGAATAGAACAGTCCTTTCATAGAGTCTACTACGGTTTCTCAAAGCATAGTACAAAAGACAAAACTCTAGACTTGGACAGTCTAATTTCCTTGAGTCTCAAAGACATTCTCAAGCACTCTTCAAAAATAGGAAGAAAACCCGTAGACTCGGACAGTCTCAATACCCTTCGGATTTCCCACTTCCTTAAAGAACAGGAATAACCCGGATCCTTGAATCAAATCCTTGAGTACAGTGTCTCTGGGAAATAGTGCATGCTTGGAAGCATGTTCATAAGAAAGGATGAGAGTCTCTGGGAAAACCAGATTGTGTCTCAGTGGAGCCTTATCTCCATTGGGTACAAACTAGAGCTCTCAAGCTAAAGATACCTTATCCTCGTTACGGAATTCTTCCGCCGAGGGAATCTGTCATGTACTTCATGACGGAAACTGAAAAGCTTCAGGTTACTCTCAACAAAGTTCAACGGGAGAGAAGGTCTTGGAAGAACAAGTACCGCACCCTCGACGTAGAGTGCATCAAAATACAGCAACTACTGAAAGAAAAGGATGCTCTGATTGAAATTTTGGAGCAACATGCTGTAGAGAATCAGGGTGACCAAAGGAATTTGCTCGCTCCTTTCACCTGGCAAAGGAATGACAACCCGACAACGGCTCAAGAACCCCGGTCAAAGAAAAGGAAGATACCAAAATCAGCACCCGATTTCTTTTCAGAGAGGACTCGGGACCCATTAGTTTAGGTTTCTGTTTCTGCACCTTGTAATCTACTGTATTTCCTTTTCTGTAATCCTTTGATTTCAATAAAAAGGGGTTTCCCCACCGTTTGATATTTGCAATCTAATTGTCAAAGTTTATTAAACCATAAACAATTAATATAATCATTGCATTCATCATTCTCACATCGCGTATTCTTCTTACCTACGAATCTCACGTTTGTGTCTCGGTTCTAGAGTCAAACTGTCTCATTCGTATAATACTCGGGCCAATCGTCAGAAAAAGATGGATGATCTTGAGGAAGAAAACAGAGAGTTGAAAGAAGAGATCGACGCTCTGAGAGAGGATATGAGAAAGCTTCGTAACGACATGCAAGCCATGGCAGAAGCTCAACTACAAAGGACTGTGATCTCAGAGATCACCTCAACGTCCATAGTGGAGAAGTATGATCCTAGGTATCAAATGCCGAAAGATCGCCCTTGGGGCATGCCTGTCAACTATATCCTGGAAGGATATGTTCCGCCGATCACTGAAGATCAGGGAATCACAACAGAAGCCGTTGGGCCTGAAGGTTACAAACTTCGGGAAAGCGAAGATGCCAGGGGCATAATAAAGACTCCTGAAGGTTACAAACTTTGGGAGACGCCAAGATTCACTGCCTAGTCACGGTACCACCCCCTGTGGTGCACACTGTCCCGGAAGGACAGATTCCACAGATACCTTCTGGTAAAAAGGAAACTATGTTTGACAGAATGGAGGAATTCCATGAGAAGTTCTTGGAAATGCAGAGGGAACTGCAAGCCATTCGCGGTCAGGATTTATTTGGAAAGGACGCCGCAGATCTCTGCCTGGTCCCAAATGTGAAAGTTCCACACAAGTTCCAAGTGCCCGATTTTGAAAAGTACAAGGGTAACTCTTGCCCTCAAAGCCATCTGGTGATGTACGCTCGGCGGATGTCAGCTCAGACGGAGAATCAGGACCTACTGGTTCACTACTTTCAGGATAGTTTAACCGGTGCCGCATTAAAATGGTACATGGGTTTAAAGCGTACTACGATCAGCACATTCAGAGATCTTGGTACTGCCTTCGTCCAACAATACAAATACAATTTGGACATGGCACCCGACAGAGATCAACTCAGATCGATGTCGCAAAAGGACAAGGAAACCTTTAAGGAGTATGCCCAAAGGTGGCGTGAAATTGCCGCTCAAATTTGTCCACCTCTTGAGGAAAAAGAGATGACAAAGATCTTCTTAAAGACCTTAAGCTCATTTTACTATGACCGAATGGTTGCCAGTGCGCCCAGTGATTTCACCGAGATGGTGGGCATGGGCGTACGTCTTGAGGAAGTCGTCCGAGAAGGATGTTTGGTAAAAGACACTGGATCGACGAGCGGTACTAAAAAATACGGTAGTGCTCTCCCTAAGAAAAAGAGCAAGATATTTGGAATATCTCTCTCGGAAAGCAAAGGCGACGTTATCAACCGGTAGCAGCTGTGACTCCTGCAATCAACCCTGCGTCTATTCCTACGTATCAACCTCAGGTTGCGCAGAGCCAACCTGATCAACAAAGGACACAACAGCCTCTTCAGCAGGCTCGTCCTCCATACAACAACAACCGTACAACACGGCCACCAGGATTTGATCCTATACCCGTAACGTACGCAGAGCTATTTCCGTTACTACTGGCTAAGGGGCACATTCAGACTAAATCTCCTCTTACAGTACCGAAAAATCCTCCTTTTTGGTTTAAGGTGGATCAAACTTGCCCTTATCATCAAGGAGGATCAGGGCATAACATAGAGACTTGTCTCAATTTCAAGTCCGGCGTGCAAAAACTTGTTAGGAGCGGGGTCTTATCCTTCAAGGATACAAATCCTAATGTTCTCACGAACCCGCTGCCTCAACACGAGAAGGCTGCAGTTAATTTGATAGAAAGAGAGACTAACGATGTCTATCAAATTCATGATGTACTCTTGTTGAAAACCAATCTGGTTAAGATTCATTGTAGACAGAGTGGGTATGGCCATGTGCCACCTCATAATTATCACCAGTGTGATATCTGCTCTAAAGACAATCAAGGATGTTCTGTGGTGCAAGCAGCCCTACAGGAACAAATGGATCTCGGATGGATCCAAGAGCACCGAGTTCGTGGAGTTAACATGGTTTACACTAATTCTAACGTCATTTAGAACCACGATATTCGTGCAATGAATGTCAACTTGGTGGCGATGCACTCAAGGAAAAGCCAGTATCATAATCTGCCGCGGCACGATTACAGTTCCTGTCTGATTTGCTCGGTAAATAAACAGGGATGCTCTTTCAGACTGGAGACCCTCCAGCGTCAGATGGATCTTGGATGGATCCAAGACTACCATGATAGGAATTCCTATCAAATCAACATGGTTCAGATCTTCGATATTCGCGTGATGAATACCAACCTGGAAGAGTTACATGCTGAGCAGGTCCGACTCGGATTCATAATATCACATGACTATCAAAGCTGTAAGGCAGGTTGCGAAAACAATCGAGGTTATACCCTTGTCCAGGAGGCACTTCAGCACTTGTTAAATCACTAGTGGATGCCAATCTATATGGATGAAGATACTCAGCAGATTAGTATCAATAACAGGAATCCTACTCGGCGTCAGAGTCAGGATGTCCGATCTGTGGAAGCTAACCTAGTGAGGTTACATTGTATTCAAAGTGGGCATGGCCAGGTGCCACCACACAATTATGACCGTTGTAGTGTCTGTTCGGAAAGTAACCAAGGGTGTTACCTTGTGAGAGCAGCTCTGCAGGGTCAGGTAGATCGTGGAGAGATTCGTCCATATCCGGATTCTGGACCCATCAACTGGGCGCCGAACTACCTTGCTGAGCAAGTTGAGGATGTTGTCATGATCTCTGGTCATCACAAGACCAGGGATGTTTTTTCCATTATTCCTCTACTTGACGAATCCAAATTTCCCAACCGGGAACGGATCGAGATTAATTATGATGGTTAGAAAAACCAGAAGGTTCCCATAGTCATCTATCTACCAAGACCAACACCGTATGAATCAACTAAGGCTATCCCTTACAAATACGGTGCAACGACAATCTAAAATAGAAAGGAAATTCCATTACCCTCCGTCGTGAATATTGCAGACATCAGTCGTGTAACACGAAGTGGTAGAATCTTCAACCGAGGGGTTGGGGAACCTAACAAGGAAAAGGAACTTCAGACAGAAGCTCCTGATCCACCAGTCGGTCAATCCAGTAATCCCAACCTTTCGAGAAACGATGATGAGATGCTAAAGCTCATCCAAAGGAGTGAATATAACATTGTCGATCAACTGTTACAGACTCCTTCAAAGATCTCGGTATTATCACTGTTACTCAGTTCAGAAGCCCACAGGGAGGCTCTACAGAAAGTCTTGGAGCAAGCCTTTGTGGAACAGGATGTAACAATCAGACAGTTCGATAACATTGTCTCTAACATCACTTCCTGCAACAATTTGGGATTTAGTGATGAGGAATTACCCGAAGAGGGTCGCCGTCATAACATGGCATTCAACATTACAGTTAACTGCCAGGACGATGCTTTAGCCAGTGTACTGGTAGACATAGGGTCAGCCCTGAATGTTATGCCGAAGTCCACTTTGATGCAATTATCATTCAAAGGCCCTCCAATGAGAATCAGCGAGGTCGTCGTCAAAGCGTTCGACGGATCCAGAAAAACAGTTATCGGCGAAGTTGATCTTCCCATAACTATTGGTCCTCATACTTTCCAAGTCACTTTCCAGGTCATGGACATCTGGGCAACGTACAGTTGTTTATTAGGAAGACCTTGGATACATCAGGCTGGAGCGGTCACTTCGACCCTCCACCAAAAGCTAAAGTTCGTCAAGAACGATCAACTTGTCACAGTTTGTGGGAAACAAGCCTTGCTTGTAAGAAACTTGTTATCGTCTACTGGTATAGAACCTGAGGAGGTTATTGGAACTCAGTTCCAAGCACTGTCGGTGGGTAAGGACAATCAATCCCAAGGAGGAACCTCGATTTCCTCATACAAAGATGCTATCAAACCGGTCGAGAGTACCGATACAATCGGATGGGGACAGCTTGTCATTCCTATTGACAATAAAACAAAAAAGGGTCTTGGTTTTTCTGCAACCTGTACCCAGACAGCTGTCGACGACGAAAGTCTTCATCCCCTTCAAAACTTCTTCCACAGTGGAGGTTTTCTTCACCCAGTGTCTCAGGCAGTACATGCTATCAATGAGGAAGATCCCTCTGACACGGATGAAGAATGGAAGTCCTATCTGAATGAGGACGGTTATATGTCTCAGGAAGAGGTGCCTACGCCATTTTGCTATCCCGCACAGAGTCCGAGATTTATACCAAGGTCAGACGTCGAAATGATCTACGGAGATTGTGATCCGGAAGGATGCCGTGCTCCGCCAAATTCATTAGAGGAAGACACTCTGATAAAAGACAACTTTGACTACATTTACTATGGCCCAATGGATGGTCTGCCAATGTGGCAGCCCTACCCAGGAAACTTGGGGCAAGAGAGTCAGCCGAACAATGAAAATCAACTGACCATCATTGAACAGAATACCTGTGTCCCCACCATGTCATGGGATAAACACTCAGGTCATTCAGAAACTACCCAACATGAAGATGAATTCGCAACGTTTGTAGGACTTGAATTCATCAACTATGCTTTTCCTGAGGTCAACGTCATCGAGAGAAATGACTCCTCCAGTTCCAAAGAAGTTTGGGACACCTTGGGAGAACCAAGTGGCAAATTTGACTATAAGGTCAAGTACACCGCTCCCGAAAGCTCTCGTATCAGGTTCGAAGACATCCAGCCAACTGGATGGGGAGATACAGCTGAGAGCACAAATACTTAGCATAATGCAACAGAGGAATTCTCCTACGAAAATTCTGCCTGGGAGACAGATTCCAATGATCCTGCTCCACCAGAAATCAGCGTCATTTCTAAAGACAAATCAAGGAAGGTGCCAGACTTTGTGATTCACCGAGGAGTTCGCCGCCAATGGGTTGCCGTCGAGGTTCCAAAGATCGTTCATCAGTCAAAGTAATTGCCATCTTTAACCTTTCACCCTGCCTAGGTGAAACAGATGTTTTGATAAGGCTCGCTTTCTGTAAATTTTCCCTCTTCGCTTAGCCCAAAGCGACAGAGTTTTGTTTTATAGGGTTGTAGTTTTAAGAATCGACTTGTTCATTAATAAAATAACGTCGTTCTGTAATTTCCGCATTAATTGCTATTTTCTCTTTTTGCTTTTTCAGAAAATGGTAATCCTAAAAAACAAATCAATAATAAAAACAAGCAGTAAAATAAAACACTGCACACACTTGCATTTTCTCTATCTGTTCTAAACACGAATCATCACGTCATGCAGATTGCTTGTTTTAAACCCCGTTGAAACATATGATCCGATGCCTTCTCCCAACTTTGAGTTCCCGGTCTTCGAGGCTGAAGAAGAAAATGACGACAAAATTCCAGAAGAGATCTCCCGACTACTCAGACAAGAGGAAAGGTCCATTGAACCTCACAAAGAGCTGTTGGAAACGGTAAATTTGGGTTCAGAAAAAGAGAAAGGAAATCAGGATTGGGGCACTGCTCAGTCTAACTGCCAGAGAGGGTTTGATAAAGCTTCTCAAAGAATTCCCCGATGTATTCGCTTGGTCCTATCAGGATATGCCAGGGTTGGATACCAGCATCGTGGAACATCACTTACCGTTGAGATCGGAATGTCCGCCAGTAAAGCAAAGGTTGAGACGCACTCACCCGGACATGGCCATCAAAATCAAAGAGGAAGTACAAAAACAGATTGATGCAGGTTTCCTCGCTACATCTGAATATCCTCAATGGTTAGCCAACATCGTACCCGTTCCCAAAAAGGACGGAAATGTCAGAATGTGTGTCGATTACAGGGATCTAAACAAGGCTAGTCCAAAGGATGACTTTCCTTTACCGCACATTGACATGCTGGTAGACAGTACAGCAAAGTTCAAATTCTTCTCCTTCATGGATGGATTCTCGGGCTATAACCAAATCAAAATGGCGCCGAAAGACATGGAGAAAACTTCGTTCATTACCCCATGGGGCACCTTTTGTTACAAGGTAATGTCGTTCGGTTTGAAGAACGCCGGGGCAACCTATCAAAGGGCCATGACTACTCTGTTTCATGACATGATACACAAAGAAATCGAGGTATATGTCGATGATATGACTGCAAAAACAAAAACAGAGAGTGAGCACGTTGAACATCTGTCAAAATTGTTCGAACGTTTAAGAAAATTCAAGCTCCGCTTGAATCCCAACAAGTGCACCTTCAGTGTCCGTTCAGGGAAACTACTAGGGTTCATCGTCAGCCAAAAAGGAATTGAGGTTGATCCTGACAAGGTCAAGGCCATTCAAGAAATGCCTTCTCCGAAAACTAAAAAACAAGTCAGAGGATTCTTGGGACGTTTGAACTACATCTCCAGATTCATATTCCTCATGACCGCCACATGTGCGCCGATTTTCAAATTACTCAAAAAGAACCAGGATTGCGTTTGGACAAAAGATTGTCAAACCGCCTTCGACAGTATCAAGGAATATCTGTTGAATCCTCCGATTCTATCACCTCCAGTGGAAGGAAGACCACTGATCATTTACCTCACAGTCCTGGAGGACTCAATGGGATGTGTACTTGGCCAACAAGACGAAACCAAAAGGAAAGAGTCTGCGATTTACTATTTGAGCAAGAAGTTCACCGACTGCGAAACTCGGTACACGATGCTTGAGAAAACTTGTTGCACTTTGGCTTGGGCAGCCAAACGTCTTCGCCAATACATGATTCGTCATACTACTTGGTTAATCTCCGATATGGATCCAATCAAGTACGTCTTCGAAAAACCTGCTCTCACGGGAAGGATTGCCCGTTGGCAGATGTTGTTATCAGAATATGACATAGAGTACCACGCTCAAAAAGCCGTTAAGGGAAGTATTTTAGCCGATCATTTGGTTCATCAACCGATTGACGATCAAGAATCAATCGGGTTTGACTTCCCAGACGAAGATGTCATGTATCTAAAAATGAAAGATTGCGATAAACCGTTACCCAGTGAAGGGCCAGAACCAGGTTCCCAATGGGGACTAATCTTTGACGGAGCAGTTAATCATTATGGAAACGGAATTGGGGAAATCATTGTTACCCCTCAGGGTACCCACATTCCTTTTGCTTCCAGACTTACGTTCAAATGTACGAACAACGAGGCCGAATACGAAGCTTGTATCATGGGTCTCGAGGAAGCGATTGATATAAGGATCAAAAACTTGGACGTATACAGCGACTCAGCCTTGGTTATCAATCAGATAAAAGGAGATTGGAACACATACCAATCAGGACTGATTCCTTACAAAGACTATGCAAGAAGGTTGCTACCTTTCTTCAACAGAGTTGAGTTTCATCACATCCCTCGTGAGGAGAATCACATGGCTGATGCATTAGCCACTATCTCTTCCATGATTAGTGTAGGTCAATGGAATAACCTACCTAAGATCGACATAATGTGCCTTGAACGGCCCGCTTACATCTTCACGATTGAAGCAGTCATAGACAACAGACCTTGGTATCACGATATCAAATGCTTCCTTCAGAAACAAGAGTACCCATCTGGGGCACTCAAAAAAGACAGAAAAACCCTCAGAAGATTGGCTGGAAACTTCTTCCTGAGCGGTGACACTCTCTATAAGAGAAATTTTGACATGGTCTTGCTCCGATGTGTAGACAGACCAGAAGCAGACATGCTTATGAAAGAAATTCATGAAGGATCCTTTGGCACTCATGCCAACGGGCACACAATGGCGAGAAAAATTCTCAGGGCAGGGTACTACTGGTTGACCATGGAATCCGACTGCTACAAGTATATGAGGAGGTGTCACAAGTGTCAGATATACTCCGATAAAATTCATGTACCGCCATCACATCTCAAAGTTCTTTCTTCCCCGTGGCCTTTTTCCATATGGGGAATCGACATGATTGGCTTGATCGAACCTAAGGCTTCAAACGGACATCAGTTCATCCTGGTAGCCATTGACTATTTCACCAAGTGGGTCGAAGCAGCGTCATACGCTAATGTAACCCGACAAGTGGTGGTCCGATTTATCAAAAACAATATCATCTGCCGTTATGGTGTTCCAAGCGAGATCATTACTGATAATGGATCTAACTTGAACAACAAGATGATGAAAGAGTTATGCGCAGAGTTCAAGATTGAACACCAAGAAGATCGTTCAAAAGATGGTTGTAACCTACAAAGACTGGCACGAGATGCTACCCTTTGCTCTTCATGGTTATCACACATCTATCCGCACTTCAACAGGGGCTACCCCTTTCTAGTGTATGGCGTGGAAGCAGTGCTCCCCATAGAAGTAGAGATCCCGTCAATCCGAGTATTGATGGAAGCTAAGCTCACCGAAGCTGAATGGTGTCAAAGCCGACACGACGAACTGAATCTGATCGAAGAAAAAAGAACAACGGCACTATGCCATGGTCAGTTGTATCAACAGAGAATGAAGAAGGCGTTTGACAAAAAGGTTCGACCTCGCATCTTCAGGAAAGGAGACCTCGTGCTCAATAAGATACAATCATTTCTCACTGATTCCCGAGGCAAATGGACTCCGAATTATTATGGCCCATACGTGGTCACGAAAGCTTTCTCAGGCCGCGCCTTGAGACTTGCAACCATGGACGGAGAGGAATTTTCCTACCCCACGAATGTTGATGTAGTCAAGAAATACTTCGCCTAAACTAAAAAAAAAAAAAAAAAAAAAAAAAAAAACGTCTCGGTAAATTGAAAACCCGAAAGGCCGGTCCAGGCAAAAGTTAGAGACATGAAAAAAAATCATCCCGATGGATTGGAAATCTCATAGTACAATCCAGGCAAAAATTAGGGATAATGGCAAGTAACTATGTTCAATAGAGGCAAGTCCCTCAACAGCAGCAGTTATACCATCCATTGGAGGAAAACTCCAGTTAAGGTCATCTTCGACAGAAGCTCAGGATGTCCCGAATTCAAAGTTGGTAGAAGGATAGTGGTCGTTATGTTTCAACGTAGCCCTTTTCCCTGTAAATTACCATTTTCAAACTTTGTATATACTCTTTGGAATCACGCGTTTGGCTGATCTCCATTTTATCAATAAAATTTGAGCCCTTGTGCTTTTGTTTGTAATTCTTATTTGTTTTAGCTTTACAGGACGACGTTGTTAACATGATTAACGATTCTTGAAATAAAACAAAAATGAATTTACTTGTTAAAACTTTTTCTGCTTTTTAATAAAGACGGCAATTTCTTTTGACTGTTGAACATCAAAAGAACATCAGCCGCTTCTCCAGAAGTAATCGAACTTCAAAGTGCAGAATCAAAGTACTCCTTCTAGCCCAGTACGCCTGAATGAAGGGATCAACTGTGTCAGAGACCTTATTTCGTCTGACACGCGTCGGCCGAGTTCTTATCTCCTAAGCCCGATCAAAGGTATTCCCAACAGGGACTATCTCTCCTAAACAAGGTGGAATTGCTATTCTGAACCAACGGTACTTCTTCGCCCCGCGATGGCCGAGTATCCAGTCGTGTTCACCTGTCAGTTTGTATGTCGCGTCAGTTTTGTTAGCACAAACATACATACATCATGCATTATTGATTTGCATTCACATTTCATATTGCATCACTATCACTCTAGTCGGTCTTGTCCCCTAGTGATAGAAGTTCTCTCAATCGAGTCGTCAGTTCTTGCCTCGTCAGGAAACGCTGCGTCTGAACATTCTCTCTCCTCCAGTTTTATTTCTGGATTGAAGTTGGGTCTTCGACCACTTTGATAACTTGAACCTCTGAAAAACCAGAGAAGCCCTCAGTTAACATCACTCTTCGCCATTGAAGATGATATCCTTACTTTCCCGGATTAAGGAAAATCCACAGAGAAAGCCTCCTAATCAAAGATTCGGCAGTACGGCATTTTTCTCCGGAAAAACCGCTGGTGAAAAGGTCATCGGCGCCTTAAAATTGGACCCCATCATATGGCATTTCTCCGGGAAGATCCCGAGAAAAGTATGATGTAGGATCCCAAGCGACAGCAGTCTCCCAAGAGACTCGATTTCCCCAGTAGAAACAAATGGCGTCTCCAAACAGAGAAGTTTGTACACCTCTACAACTCAGACGGTTGGGTTCCCCAGCAAGTCTGACATCAAAACTTTTTCCGTCAAATGGCATCTCCCCAGGAGAATTCGGCGAGAAGTTTGAGGAAAACCGCTACACATAGCGTCCCTTGTCAATTAAGTTTATTGACAAAAGAAACTAAGACCAGTTCCTTGGTAGGAAACCAGGATCGAGGGGAAGTTTATTTCAGAAACTACGACCAGTTCCTTGGTAGGAAACCAAGATCGAGGGGAAGTTTATTTCAGAAACTGAGACCAGTTCCTTGGTAGGAAACCAGGAACGAGGGGAAGTTTATATCAAAAACTAAGACCAGCTCCTTGGCTGAAGACCAGGATCGAGGGGAAGTTTACCTTTTCTAAGCATCATTGCTTAGCAAAAGAAGATGAATGCATAAGCTATTATTCATAACCACCATCAAAATTTCGGGTATTCCGATATTTAATCCTCTTGCACCCCGAATGCCCGAATACCTTCGTCATTCACACCTTCGTGTCCAAGAAGATTAAATAGGAGCATCTGTCATACCCCAAATTTTGACCACTAAGATTTCCCATCATTGTGAAAATCATCATCACAATATGGAGGAACCATCATACTTCATCAGTCTCCCCAAAGATGGGTGAGCATTCACTACAATCCAAATTAGGGTTTCAAGCCCTCTCAGAGTGCTTAGACAAAAGATCAATCAAGGAATGACATGATCTTCAACTTGTCTAACCTCTCAAACATCCACAATGGATCAAAAGGACTCCCACTTCAAGGATCAAGCACAAGGATGCTCCCTTCTAGGTGGATTAAGTCTCAAGATTGACAGTGTCACCAAATTAGGGTTTTGGTCGACCAGGGCCTCCAGATGGAAATTTTTCATCTAGGCACAAGCCAATGATCCAAAACCTAACCTAATATACTCCATGGAACCTCATGGACCCAAGCATCAAGTCAATCTTGCCTCAGGGGATGCATTCATCAAAAATCAGGAATTAGGGTTTCTTGACCTAATTCACCCCTAAGTTGACTTTTGGGACAAACCATGAGCCAAGACCTCAAGAGAGGGTTTGAGGGTCTCTAATGAACTATATTGATCCACTTGGAACAATTGATTAATCCAAGAAGCTTGAGCAACAAGTCTCAATTTCATCTGCACCACAATTAGGGTTTTAAGGAAAAAGTCAACTGTAACTTTGACTTTTGACCAGGACATGCTCCCAAGCCCTAAGACATGAACCAATATACCCTATAACACCCATGGAACATGTCCATCAAGTTTGATTTAGGTCAAGGACATGATTTCCTGAAGAATTGCACAGTTTGAAATTCATCTGATAAAAAGTCAACTGTGCACAAAAGTCAACTTTGACTTTTTGAGATTTTTCACCAAAATGGATTTTTAACCCTCAAATGATGTTAATGTATGATTTGAATCATCATTCATCAAGAAAAATCAAGAAAAGTTGGGTAACTTGTAAAAGGGGTAACCATAAAACTTTGAAAATTTTCTAAGTCATGAAAAAGTGCCACTAATGCACCAACTTTGGAGGACCATAAATCCTAAACCACAAGTCCATTGTGCCTCATTCAAATCTTGATTTGTATCCCTCATTACCCTCTACAAAAACTTCAACTAGACCTAAGTCCAATTCATTAAGGATTTTGAGTTATGGAGTGATCAAAATCAAGAGAAAACACTTTGTTCCAACACTTAGTGAAAATTTCACTAAGTCAGATTTTGCCTTACTTTTTGCCAAATGTAGGGGGATTTTTCACTTGGATTCAAAAGAGATCAAAACCAAACATGTTCAAACAGTTGTTGTATCATGTAAGGTCTTTCCAAAATGGTCAAGAACATTACCAAATTCAACTTACACCATGAGATATGACATTGGCAAGTTGCCTTGCTGAAATCTGTCAAAGGCAAGGCAGAATTTGCAATTTTGCTCGATTTTCCAAAATCAGCCAAATTCAAATGCTCCTATACACTTGGACACATCTGAGAATTGAATCTAAAGGGGACAATCACTGAGCCAAGCCTCCAAAGTCCATGGAACAAGAAATAACATGTTGAACCTAGAATGGCCAAAATAGGGACAAGACTCCAAATTTGGATTGAAGCATTCAATGGAAGCATCAAGGTGGCATTGACTGATCCATTCTCATCTAAAATCAGTCAAGACTTATCCAAGACCAAGGGAACCAAAGCTCTGTGCCCTAACCTCTAGTCAATGGCTAGAGGAGACTTGGATTTTCATTTGCCAACATTGGCCAAACCTACTTAGCAGTTGCCATTCACTATTCCTTGCAAAACAAACTTGCTCTACTATAAATAGAGCTCAATTGTGTTCAGTTTAAGTACACCAAAGGCCTACAACACTTGCCTTTCTCAAAATCTCTTTCTCTTGGCAAAAATGTCTTTCTTAGCAAGGTAACTATCGGGTTTTGAGCTAGAGGGCAATTCCACTCAAACCAATCACTCACACACCTCATATACATCACATATGAGCTGATCAAACACTTAAACGACAACTGGAACATTGATTTCTCAGAATCACCAGTCAATTGCTCAAGGTTTTAACCAAAGTGCAGTTGAGATGCCATGAAGTGATCCAGCCAATTTCCATCAAGTCCAAGCATTCAAACACACTCCATAGCACCTAGGGAAGCTGTTCAGATCATCACAACACAACTGTAACACCTCCTACACAAATCACGATCACCAGCTGCAAGTGGTAAGCATGAGCTCTTCTAACTCTATGATCCATGCAATTTTTGCTGCACAATAATTTGGCCATATGTTCATAATCATGCATGGAATGTTTTCCCTCAATTAATTGCTTTGTTTGAATCGTGTATCAAAAATCCTAGCCTTCATGCAGAAATTAGGGTTCTTGAGGTTTCTTCGTGATTTCATGTTTTATGTTTAATTTAAATGAAATTAATTGACATAGACATGATCGTGAGGTTGAGACGAGCATAATGATATGTGGATTGCATGATATAATCAAGTATTCAGTGAGATTGGATAGAAAATGCAAATCTGGCCAAACCCAGAACACGCACGTGTTCTTGGCGCCATTTCTTTCAAATTCAAATATTTGAATTTCGTGGTTTTATTTAATTGATTCAAAAATTAATTTCTCTCTGAGTTTTAATGATTTTGAGTTGATTCTTTTTTTAATAATTCACAAAAATGTTAAAATATTTTATTTTATCAAAAAGTCCCAAAAATATTATTTATTTCATATAATTGATATTTTTGCAAAGAATTAATATTTTAATTGTTTTTGACATTTTAAACATTTTTTCCACATTGATTTTACAACTTTTAATGCTTTCTAATTATTTTGTAAGTCAATACTTAATTTTTGAAGCATTAATCCAAGATCACAGTTTATTTTTCATATGTTAAACAATTTTGATCATTTTTATTGAATTTTTATTCAATTAAATACATTTTTGAAAACAAATTAGGTTTTTAGGATTAATTCAACCCTCATAAATCATTTTCAAAAAAACTTTTGGGCCTCTAATAGAGTGTAAGACCCAATCCTTTTTTGACCAAACCATTTTTGGGCCTCAGTGTATTGTATAAGTCCCGATACCGTAAAAAACAAACGGCGCGATCGTCGCCTTTTGAAAAATAACCATGGGCCTCTCCTCGAGCTATAAGACCCATTCAAAACTTTTGGGCCTCTAATAGAGTGTAAGACCCAACCCCCTTTTAACCAAAATCATTTGGGCCTCACTTATTGTATAAGTCCCTCTGCGTTAAAAGAAAACCTCGGCGCGATCGCCATTTCAAACGGAAAAATCATCTGGGCCTACCCTCGTGTTATAAGCCCCATTCTTTTTCTTTAAACCTTTTGGGCCTCTTGAGAGAGTCATCCCTTTGTACAGAAAACAATTTTTGGGCCACAGTCACTTGTATAAGTCCCTCTGTACAAATTCAAACAGTGCGCTCACTGATAAAACCCTGGGCCTCTCCTTGAGCTGTAAGCCCCAAATCTTTATTTTCCAAAGCGCTTTCTCCTTTGATTTTGAAATATACTGTTGTTTTCAATCTTTCTGTGTTTAACAACTAACCAAACAGCATGGAAGCTCTACAACCGAGTAAGTGGTTATTGCTTTCATTTACCGCTTTCATATACATATCACTGTATTGTGGGGCTGTTTCACCGTAAGTCTTCTTTCATAAACTCATATCAACTGTGTAATAATAGTATAGATATTTAGAGTTTCCCCGGCAACTACGTCTAGCATTAAGCCCGTTGATCACTCTTAGAAATAGTCTAAACTAGATCCCCATAGGATTACCAGACACAATCTTCCCTCCTCTTGGGGTTAAACAATATGGAGACATGAAAGGCAGCATTCTCTGTGAACCCTTTCATAGACTGTTACTCATAGAAGTTGTCAAAGAAACTCTATTCCCAGAGATGAATGTATTCTCTGTGAATGACATCTTTGAGTTTCTTCCAAATTCTCGAACTTTCCTGACTTGATCTATTCCTTGTGAATAGCTTGCCTTGAATTTCTCGGGGTTTGGGGACCCACGGGCTTCTTAAAAGCATCGGCCTCCTCTTAAGCATCATACAAGGACCCACAGGCTTCCTAAAAGCAACCGTGCCTCCTCTTGGGCTTAGTACAAGGGCCCGTCGGCTTCTTAGAAGTATTCACAGCCTCCTCTTAGGCTTCGTATAATGATCTCTTCCTCCAAGAATGATAGCCTCCTCTTGGGCTTCGTACAAGGACCCGTCGGCTTCTTAAAAGTTTCCAGCCTCCTCTTGGGCTTCGTACAAATTGTCCCGACGACCTCCTAGAGGTATAGGAACAGAACTTAGTCATCTGCATAGAACAGTCCTTTCATAGAGTCTACTACTGTTTCTCAAAGCATAGTACAAAAGACAAAACTCTAGACTTGGACAGTCTAATTTCCTTGAGTCTCAAAGACATTCTCAAGCACTCTTCAAAAATAGGAAGAAAACCCGTAGACTCGGACAGTCTCAATACCCTTCGGATTTCCCACTTCCTTAAAGAACAGGAATAACCCGGATCCTTGAATCAAATCCTTGAGTACAGTATTGCTCATATAAGATCTGATTTTCTCTTTAAAATCAGTATACTGGACCTGTCACTTAACTGAAACAGTAACCATAGCCTCCCTCTTGGGCTTTGTACAATGATTCTCCCCAGCGGAGTCAAACCGTTTAGCCTCTCTCTCGGGCTTTGTACGAGACACATAAGAGACTCCCTCGTTGAGTCAATCACCCATTTCGCCTCCATCTCGGGCTTTATACGAGATACAAAAAGGTTCTTATTGAGCCAAACAAACCTTCAGCCTCCATCTCGGGCTTTGTACGAGATACAAAAACTCTCTTGTTGAGTCAATTAGCCTCCATCTCGGGCTTTATACGAGATACCAAAAGATTCCTTCATTGAGTCAAAACCTTTTAGCCTCTCTCTCGGGCTTTGTACGAGACACATAATAGCCTCCTCTTAGGCTTTATATAAGAAAACTACTGGTTAATCCAATTAACCTTTTAGCATCAAAGTTGTGCCTCGTTCACAATACACACACATCAACAACTCCTTCCCCTCCATCTAACTGCTGTAAGCGGCAAGCCTTTAGATCATCTACATCCATGCCAATGTCCCTCTTTTAGTATGAGAAATTCCAAAGGAAAGATGGCATTACTCTACACTGAGTTAAAGTCTTCTCCTTCAGGTTGAAATCCCCTATAAAGGAAATTATGGCATTGCCGGATTCACAAACCCCGGTTAAAGTAATTCTCCTTTATAAACAGTCGTAACAGACAAACCCCTCTTTAGAGATGACAAATTCTCTCTAAAGTCAACACCTTTAGCTTCACATCTTGGGCTTTGAACAAGATACAAACCACCTTTCGCTTCACGTCTTGGGCTTTGAACAAGACACCAAAAACACCCATTTCCTCCCATAGAATAGGAGGAACTACGAACGCTCTGATTTCCCTGTTTCGGTAAACGGGAATATGTAGGCATAAGATTGAAAGAAAAATCTTAGTGAGCACACTAAACAAAAACCCAAAATCCCATACTCTCATGTATCTATCAAAAGCATATGTCCTAACATCCTAAATCCCTGTTCCCCGCCAGAAAGTCCTAGAAAGAGAAAAGAAAACCGTATTGGCGAAAATACAAATAACCAGTACAAGGGCCCCCCCCCCCCCCACATTGATAGCATTCGCAACCTAACAGACCGCTGTTTAAACTCAGTATGCAAAGCAGGGTTAATTAGAGACATCTATTTCCCTTCCTTATTCAGCTCACAATAGGATAAAAAATGAATCGACCTGTAGTAAGCTCAACCGCAGAGAGCGACCAGCGCTTAAGAACCGCGTCCAAATTCGCTCGCTACAGGAAGCAATGAAGAAAATTAGTTAGTATTCAAAACAAAATAAGCAAAAGTTGAAAGAAAATGCTAAGAAGTGGGACTGTACCATAACAATGAAGTTCACCTTGCTTGTGAAGCATTGAAGTCGAATCTGCGCAAAAAGAGAACAATCAACAAAAACACCATGAAGCAAACGAGATAATGAGTACTATTTAACAAAAAAATTGAAGTGGAAGACTACCTTATTTTCCATAAACAATATGTACATTACGCTTGCTACCACCATCATCATCACCATGTTCATCTAGTTTTAGATTCTGCAAGAAGAACTACAAGGAGGAAGAAGCTTAAATCAAAAGCTTCATACTTCTTGTATTTCTTCTCGCAGATTCTAAAAAAAGATGAAGTTTGGGTGCTAGGGTTTCGCTGTGAAGGAAACGACGCGACTGTCAAAAAGGAAAAGTTAATTCCCTTATATAGGTAAATTTTTCACAACGGTTTTCTTAAATAACCGTTATGATAGATTATATATTAATTTAATAATATCACAACGCTTAGTTATAATAACCGTAGCGATACCCCTTATACGTGGTACAAGGTTCGACACCAGGCAACAACATTTTCCTAAAATTATGCCTGGATTATAAGTGATATCGCTACGGTCATCACTTATAACCGTCGTAATATTATTAACCATTGCACTTCCCAACATATGAACGGTTTACAAGAAAATATCGTTCCAGAATATGAACGATTTACAAGTTATCATCATTACAAGCATTAAACTATCAGTCTTTTCATCTTTAACCTCATCTATAAATAGACAATTTTAGATATCAAAATAATATATTCTTCGTAACAATGAGTTCAACAAATGAGAATCCTAGAAACCTCAATGAGGAACGTCATACGCCAATCCAGGAGGTCGTCCAACCAGCAACTGCCAACTTCAGGGATGCCTTAAGGGTAAGGAAGGATAAGAAGAAGAAGAAGAAGAAGAAGAAGCCGAAGAAGAATAAGATAAAGAAGAAAAGGAGGCTTGTATATTATGATTCCGATGAGGGGAGTGAGGAGAGATGTCTAGATTATGAAGATGCATTTTATGCTATGGGCTCTGACAATGATTTTGATATGTAATATGTTTATCAATGTACTCTCAATGGAATATTAAAAAAAAAATTATCTCTATATATGTTCATCTCTTACAGTTTTATTTTTTAAGTTATATATATACTCTATTGCACTTAAAAATACTAAAGAATACATTGCTGGGAATATACATCATACATTACATGGCGTTAGACATGTTTAAAAAATTAATACATGTTTAAAATCTAAAAATATGACAAAAAATACATTGCTGTGAATCGAAGCGTGATACATGTATTAGAACAGTCTTCTAATACAAGCGTGTTAAAATGTAAAAATATGGAAAAAAAATATAGTAGCTGGGAATCGAAGCTTGTGACTATGGAAAAATATTTCTTTTTCATAGTCACACTTTGATCACAAGTAACCCCTATATATAGCAGATTCAATAAGTTAGTAACCCCATCATATCAGTTCGTTCAAAGCACTACTAATTACAGTGGCGAGAGAGAGAGAGAGAGAGAGAGAGAGAGAGAGAGAGAGAGAGAGAGAGAGAAACTAATTATCTGTAGAGATGTAAACAACTTCTAGACCCACACAGTGTCCAGATAGGTTAGAATTACCAAGATCCCCCTGTACACGTATCATAAAATGAAATATCATTAATTGACCAATTATGAGTCATAACTTGATAAGTGGCAACATGTAATCACAAACAAGCAACAATTAGAGGTAAACACCTACATATCCCAAGTACTTGACCAAATACTCAAGAGCAAGCATACTTAAACAAGTAACTAAGCATACTTAAACAAGTAACCAAGCATTAGAGCAATTCGTCCTAAACCTAACAAGATTCAAATCTAAGCAATACCTAAACAAGTAAACATGCACCTACCAAACGTGCTTTATGAATAATTCAATCCTATATAAAAAACTAAATCAACCCTTTGCTTTAGGAGACCGCCTTTGCTGGTTTTTCTTCATTATTCATTTCATTCATTCTAACAAGAATTTAATATTTTTAAAATAATCAAAATATCTTCTTTACAAAAAATATCTTTCAACATTTAATAGCAACTTGTTTTTAAATATTCATGTTAATTTCATTTCATTTGAGGAGATATATAGGGTTGATTTAGTTTTTTATATAAAGTAATAAGAAAATTGAGAGTTTGATTCTCATTTTCAAGATAATACCAACAATACGTTTGGTAGGGCATATATCAATTCCACACAACAAATAATAAAAAACAAAATCAGCAAGAACGCAACAACAGCAAGAACAACACAAGTTTAGAAGCATAAGACAACAGCAAGAACGCAACACAAGTTTAGAAGCATAACACAATAGCAAGAACAACTAACAGAAGCAACAACAACAGCAAGAACGACAACAACAGCAAGAACGGCCTAACTATAACAGAACCACGACAACAACAACAACAACAACAACAAAACGACAACAAGAATGTAAGAAACAAAAACAATGTAAGAAACAAGAACAATGTAAGAAGCAAGAACAACAACAACAACGTACCTCTTCTTCATTTTCGTCTTCTTCTTCACGACGGCAATGGACGACGGTAATGGAAATGGCAAGGGTTTCAGAACAACGGCAATGGCAATGGCAAGGGTTTCAGAACGATGGCAATGGCAATGGCAAGGGTTTCAGAACGAAAGCAAGAATGAACGAAAGCAAGGGTTTCAGAAAGAAAAGGTCGAGAGAAGAAAATGAAAAGAAGTTTCTGAAAATGATTAGAAATGTGTTTTATATTTTAATTCATAATTGACCTTAGAGAGCGCTTTTCGAAAAGCGCTTTCTTAAGTGCTACCTCTAAGAGCGCTTTCCTTATAAAGAGCTTTCTTAAGTGGGGAGAATTTAAGACCTATAGCAGCGCTTTCTGAAAGCGCTTTCTAAGGTTAACCTATAGCAGCGCTTTTTTAAAGCGCTTTCTAAGGTAATACCTATAGCAGTGCTTTTCAAAAAGCGCTTTCTAAGGTGGCTTCAATTTAGGGCATTTAGCAGCGCTTTTAAAATGCGCTTTCTAAAGGCTGTATTTTGCAGCGCTTTTTTTTAGAAAATTTTTTTAAAGACTTATAGCAGCGCTTTTTGAAAAAAGCGTTGTCTTTGTGGCGATGCGAAAAGCCAATTTTGGCGTAGTGGCTGCAGAGCGGTTCGGCACGTAAAAACCCTAATTTCCAACTTTTGGGGAATGCATCCCCTAGGGGTAATTTAACTTTGAAAATGGATTCTTAGGGTTATTTTGAGCATGTTGAGCCATATGTTGAAGTCTTGGCTCATCCTCTTGTGAAAATCTCACTTTGGAGGTCCCAGTCGTTCAAAACCCTAATTTGGCGACATCGGGTGTTTCGAGGCTCAAAACACTTGGAATGTGGCAACTTTTGTGCTTGATTTTTGATGTGAGGGTCCTCTTGATCCTTCGTGGATGTTTTAAGAGGTTAGACAAGTTGAAGATCATGTCATTTCTTGATTGATCTTTTGTCAAAATGTTCTGGGAGGGCTCAAAACCCTAATTCTCGATTGTGGTGGATGCTCAACTATCTTTGGGAGATTGATGAGGCATGAAGGTTCATCCATATTGTGGTGATGATTTTCACAATGATGGGAGATCTTGGTGGTCAAAATTTGGGGTATGACAGATGCCCCTATTTAATCTTCTTAGACCCGAAGGTGTGAATGGCGAAGGTATTCAGACATTTAGGGTGCAAAAGGATTAAATATCGGAATACCCAAAATTTTGACGGTGGTTATGAATGACAGTTTGCTCATCCATCTTCTTTTGCTAAGCAATGATACTTAGGAAAGGTAAAACTTCCCCTCGATCCTGGTCTTCAGCCAAGGAACTGGTCTCAGTTTCTGATATAAACTTCCCCTCGATCCTGGTCTTCAGCCATGGAAGTGGTCTCAGTTTCTTCTTGTCAAATTCCTTCCTTGACAAGGGACGCTACTTGTAGCGGTTTTCGTCAAACTTCTCGCCGAGTTTTCCTGGGGAGATGCCATTTGATGGGAAAAAGTTTTGATGTCAGACTTGCTGGGGAAACCCATTTGTATGAGCTATAGAGGTGTGCAAACTTCTCTGTTGGAGACGCCATTTGTTGACTCTACTGGGGAAAACGAGTCTCTTGAGAGACTATTTTTTGCTTGGGGATATTACATCATACTTTTCTTCGAGATCTTTTCGGAGAAATGCCATGTGATGTAATCCAATTTTGAGGTGCTGATGACTTCATTAACATTGACTTTCTTGGGAGAACAAACCAATGTGTTGCTGAGAGTCTTCGGTTGAGAGGCTTTCTCGGGGGATTCTCCTTAATCCGGGAAAACGAGAATATCATCTTTAATGGTGAAGAGTGATGTTCGTCGAATATCTTCTTGCCTTTCAGAAGTTCAAGTTGTCAAAGTGGTCGAGGACCCTCTCCAATCCAGAAATAAAGTAGGGGGAGAGATTGCTCAGATGATACATTTCCTGACGAGGAAAGAACTGACAACTCTATCGAGAGGAATTTTATCACTTGGGGGATGAGTATGACCAAGGTGATAGTAATGCGATATGACTATGAATGTGAATCAATTATGTATGATGTATGTATATTTATGCTGACAAAACTGACGCGAAATACAGACTAGTGAATGAACACGAAGGGATACTCGACCACTGCGGGGGATGAAAAGTATCATTGGTTCAAGATAGCAATCCTGCCTTGCTTAGAAGAGGCGGTCCTCGTGGGGAGAAAGAATTGTTCAATCGGTCTTAAGAGATACGAACTCTGCTGGGGATATCAGATGGGGCATTCGCATCTGAAACAGTTGATTCTTCATTCAGGCGTACTGGTTTAGAAGGAGAAAAGAATTGCCATATTTATTTCAAAGGCAGAAAAATTTTGACAATTAAATTCATTTTTGTTTTATTTCAAGAATCGTTGATCATGTTAAAATGTCATTCTATAAAGCTAAAACAAATGAGAATTGCAAACAAAAGCACTAGGGCTTAAATTTTATTGATAGGATGGAAATCAGCCAAGCGCGTGATTCCATAGAGCATTTACAAAGTTTAGAAAATGGTAATTTAAAGGAAAATGGGCTACATTGAAACATAAAGACCGATATCCTTCCACCAACTTTGAATTTTGGACATCCTGAGCTTCTGTCAAAGGTGACCTTGACTGAAGTTTTCTTGATGGATGGCATTACTGCTGAGGAGTTGAACTGATCAGGCGTAGTTACTTGCCATGAATCCCTAACTTTTACCTGGATTGTCTTTTGAGGCTTTCAATCCATCGGGATGATTTTTGCTTATGTCTCTAATTTTTTCTGGACCTCCCTTTCGGGTTTTCTATCCACCGAGACTGTTTTTTATTATTTATTTATTTAGGCGAAGTATTTCTTGACTACATCAACATTTGTGGGGTAGGTAAACTCCTCTCCATCCATAGTTACGAGTCTCAAGGCGCCGCCTGAGAAGGCTTTCTTGACCACATATGGGCCTTCATAATTCGGAGTCCATTTGCCCCGAAAATCAGTGAGGAATGATTGTATCTTTTTGAGCACAATGTCCCCTTTCCTGAAGACGCGAGGTCGGACCTTTTTGTTGAAGGTTTTCTTCATTCTTTGCTGATACAACTGACCATGGCATAGAGCCGTTATTCGCTTTTCTTCGATCAGGTTTAGTTCATCGTGTCGACTTTGACACCATTCAGCTTCTGTTAGCTTAGCTTCCATCAATACCCAAATCGATGGGATCTCTACCTCTATGGGAAGCACTGCTTCCATGCCATATACTAGAGAGAAAGGGGTTGCCCCTGTTGAAGTGCGGACAGATGTACGATAACCGTGAAGGGCAAAGGGTAGCATTTCGTGCCAGTTTTTGTAGGTTACAACTATCTTTTGAACAATCTTATTGATGTTCTTGTTAGTCGCTTCTACCGCTCCGTTCATCTTAGGTCGGTAGGGAGATGAATTATGGTGTTCGATTTTGAACTCAGCGCACAACTCTTTCATCATATTATTGTTCAAGTTGGATCCATTGTCAGTAATGATCTGGCTCAGAACACCATAATGGCAGATGAGATTGTTCTTGATGAAACGGACTACCACTTGTTTGGTTACATTGGCATATGACGCTGCTTCGACCCATTTGGTGAAGTAGTCAATGGCTACCAGGATGAACCGATGTCCGTTTGAAGGTTTGGGTTCGATCATGCCATTCATGTCGATTCCCCATATGGAAACAGGCCATGGGGAAGAGAGAACTTTGAGATGCGTTACCGGTACATGGATTTTGTTTGCTTATATCTGACACTTGTGACACCTTCTCATGTACTGGTAGCAGTCGAATTCCATGGTCAACCAGTAGTACCCTACTCTCAGAATTTTTCTCGCCATTGTGTGTCCGTTGGCATGAGTGCCAAAGGATCCTTCGTGAATTTATTTCATCAGCATGTTTGCTTCTGGTCTGTCTATGCATCGGAGCAAGACCATGTTGAAGTTTCTCTTATAGAGTGTGTCACCGCTCAGGAAGAAGTTGTCAGCTAATCTTCTGAGAGTCTTCTTGTCTTTTCTTGATGCCCTAGGCGGGTACTCTTGTTTTTGAAGGAAGCATTTGATATCGTGATACCAAGGTTTGTCGTCTATGACTGCTTCAATCATGAAGATGTAGGCGGGCCTTTCTAGGCACATTATGTCAATCTTAGGTACGTTGTTCCATTGACTTACAACAATCATGGAGGAGAGAGTGGCTAGTGCATCAGCCATATGATTTTCTTCACGAGGAATGTGATGAAACTCGATTCTGTTGAAGAATGGTAACAATCTTCTCGCGTAGTCTTTGTAAGGAATCAATCCTGATTGGTATGTATTCCACTCTCCTTTGATCTGACTGATAATCAGGGTTAATTCTCCATACACATCCAAGTTCTTAATCCTTAGGTCAATTGCTTCTTCGAGACCCATGATGCAAGCTTCGTATTCGGCCTCGTTGTTTGTGCATTTGAAAGTTAGTCGGGCGGTGAAAGGAATATGGGTACCTTGAGGTGTTACGATGATTGCCCCAATTCTGTTTCCGTAGATGTTGACAGCCCCGTCAAAAATTAGTCCCCATTGGGAACCAGGTTCTGGCCCTTCACTGGGTAGCGGTTCATCGTAATTTTTCATTTTCAAATTCATGAAATCTTCGTCTAGGAAGTCAAATTTGATTGATTCCTGATCGTCAATCGGTTGATGAGCCAAATGATCGGCTAAAATACTTCCTTTGACGGCTTTCTGAGCATGGTACTCGATGTCGTATTCTGATAACAACATCCGCCAACAGGCGATCCTTCCCGTGAGAGCAGGTTTTTCAAAGACGTACTTGATAGGATCCATTTCGGAGATTAACCAAGTTTCACAGAGGAATTTTTTTACAAAGTTTAAGAGGAGGCTGATTGGGGAATTTCTTATACAAAGCCTAAGAGGAGGTTATCTTCTGATGAAGATTATTGAGATCCAGAGGCAGGTCTAAAGTGGGGAATCAACTCTTGCTGAGGATTACAGAAGAGTTGAGGTATCAGATGCCTTGAGGTTATGATTTGGGATAGTGTTATACAGATGATAAGCTGACCCTAGCTAGGGAAATTTAGGATGAAAGATTGAGTTTTAGAACCTATGAGGGTTTTAACTCTACTGGAGATTGATCAAATGACCAGGGTTTCTTCTGTGTTTGTAGGGAGCTTGAGAATGTCTTTGAGGTCCAAGAGGAGATTAGACTATCCAAGTCTACTGGTATGAAAGAGTTTATCTTTGTATTACGCCCAAGAGGAGGCAGGTGTTTTAAGGGATGAGAATCAACCCTTAATTGGTCTGAGGTTTTGACTCTTAGGAATGACTGCTCTAACAAAGGATGACTAAGTTCTGTCCTATACCTATAAGAGGTCTCGGGTCCTTGTACTAAGCCCAAGAGAAGGCATGAGAACATCTAAGAAGCCTGAGGGTCCTTGTACAAAGCCCTAGAGGAGGCTGGGGATGCTTTTAGGAAGCCTGTGGGTCCAAACCTAAGAAAAGTTCAAGAAAGGTTTCACCGGGAATAATCCTTTCTTTAGTGAACAGTTCTAGGGTTTGAAGAAATTCAAGAGAGGTTTCACCGGGAATTAATCCTCTCTATGGAAGTGAATTTCTTTGACAATTTTCTAATAGTGACAGTCTGAGAAAAGTTTCACCGGGAATAATGCCTTTCTCTGTTCCATATTGTATAAGCCCAAGAGGAGGCACGACTGTATCTTGAAATTCCTATGGGGAACTAGTTTTGACTGTGTTGAAAGAGCGACCACTGGCTTTATCTAATCCTAGACCTAATTGTCGGGGAAAACTCTAAGCAGATATATACAAGCATATATATACAGATGAAATATATATTGTATGTAAAAGAGGGTAGGAGGACTTATAGGTGAGCAAGCTTCCAGCACAAACAAATATATATATGTGCAAGTATGTAAAAGAAAGTTGTTTAAAATGTACAGGTGAGCAAGCTTCCATTGTAACAGCTGTATGGTTAGTTATTCAAGAAATTAAAGAAAGTTTTGATAACAACTATGAGTTTGAAACTAAATTAAAAGGGAAAGTTGTTTTGAAAATATTGGGGCTTATACTCAAGGAGAGGCCCAAAGAATTGTTTATTTATAACTGGGTGGGTCTTACAACTCAAAGAGAGGCCCGAGAGTTTATTTTTGTACAAGAGATGGGACTTACAATTCAAGGGTAGGCCCAGATTATTTGTTTTGAAAACGACGATCGCACCGAGACTTTTTAATGTACTGAGACTTATACAATGACTGAGGCCCAGAAAGGTTTTCTGTACAAAGGGATGGGTCTTACACTCTATTAGAGGCTCAAAAAAGTTTTAAAAAAAGAAAGATGGGACTTAAAACACAAAGGAGGCCCTAAATGATTTTGTTTAAAAGGAGACGATCGCGCCGCGGTTTTAGAAAACACAGTGGGACTTATACAATGACTGAGGCCCAAATTTATTGTATTTGACAAGGGATGGGTCTTACACTCTATTAGAGGCCCAAGGTGTATTTTGAAATGTTTGATAAAGATCAAAATCAAAGAAACCCTAATTTCATTTCTAAAAGTAATTTTTCAAAGAAAATTAATTAAAAAATGATAAAAACACCAAATAAGTTTTAAATAAACCACTTGTGGTTTTTGGTTAAGGTTTGAAAAATGATGTTTTAATCACAAGATGATTTAAAACTCATTTGGTTTTGAAAAGATCAAGAGAAAAGAAATATTTTCAAATGTTTAAAAAAACAAATAAAATAAGTTCTTTATGAAAATATTAAATATATAAATAAATAATATTTTTGTGTGAGATTTTTGTAGAATAAAATATTTTAACATTTTTGTGACTTTTTGCAAAAAGAACCAATAAAAAATGATAAAAAATGAATGAGAAATTAACTTTTAAAGTTATTAAAAAGATGGTGAAAAAGTGACAAGAAAACAAGTGGTAAAAATTAGAAATGGTCCCCCCAATGCTTGAACTCACGCCCTTGGAGTGGAGAGCTTAAAATTCTACCATCTGAGCCATGTGTGTGGGCTGAAAGAGGATGGCATCAATGAATAATATGTGAAGGCAACCTTTGAAAATGGTTAAAAAAATAAAATTAAAAGGTCTGGGGCGAGGGGGATTCGAACCCCAGACCTCTCGCTCGCTACACACACACAAATACTAGTGTTTCCACTAGGGCGCAATGTCAACTCAAACATAACATGGCAAGTGTGTAATATATACCATGACTAGTTGGTTTTCTGAAGAATGACGCCATGGCCATCTTCTTCCTTGGGCAAGATACGTGAAGCCTCCTATCTCACTCATTTCTCAACCATTTCACACGATCCAACTATGAAAATCGTGCATTTTTAAACAAGGAACACAATGGCAATATTCAATTTTATTTAAATTAAGTTAATCAAAAGATAACAAGTTGAAATCAGATGAACCCTAAAATTTGCAAGAGCTTAATGAAATCCTATACACGAACTATAAACATCAATTGATTGAGGGTAAATGATCTACAAACATTCAAAAACACAATGGTAATTTGAAAATGTATTTATGATGCATGATTCATTGAGTTTGAGAGTTTAAGGTTTACCTCTGCAAGTGAGAATCGAATTCTGGTTTAGAGGTGTTACAGATATGCTCCAATGATCTGGACAGCTTCCTTAGGTACCAAGGAATGTGTTTGAATGCTTAGAGTGGATTGAAATGACCTGGAACTGGTTGTGGTACCTCAACTGCAACTCTGTCAAGAACTTGAGCAATTGGCTGGTGATTTGATGAATTTGATGTTCCAGATGTTTTGTTAGTGTTTAGATCACCTACATATGATGTTTATGAGGTGTGTGTGTGTGATTGGTTTGGTTGGAATCACTCTCAATCTCAAAATCCGATAGTGACTTGAGTTAGAAGGTAAATTTGGAGTGAAAGGGAAATTTTGAGTAAAGCATCAGTTTGGGTGTTTTGGTGTACTCAAACTGATCACAAATGAGCTCTATTTATAGTAGAGCAAGTTTGTTTTGGCTGCAATAGTGAATGGCAACTGCAGCAGGTCTGTGGAAAATGTTGATCCAATGGAATCTCAAGTCTCCTCTAGCCATTGACTTGAGGTTAAAACACAGACTATGAGTCTTTTGTGGCAGGGATAAGGCTTGACTGAACTTGGATAACATTGTCTTGATGAATGCCACCTCTATGCATCAGTTAAATGCTTGGAAACCAAATTGACCATTTGAAGCATCTTGAATTTTAGAGGTGTCATGCCTAAACATAGATCCATGGACTTGTGAGGATTGTGGATTAGTGTTTGTCCCTTGGTTGTTCCCCCTTGAGGTGTGCAGATGGATAATCATGCTTGAACTTGTCCAATTTTTCCAATTCGAGCAAAAATGCCAAATTTTGTCTTGCACAAGAGAGTTTGAAAGTGTGGTTTTGAGGGGATCACATCTCCTTGCTCAAATGGAGTTATGGAAAGCTCTTGTGCTTTCTAGAAAGCCCTCATATGGTATAATCCATGTGTGATCATAGTTGGTCTTGAAATTATTTGAATCCAACTGAAAAAACTCCATGAACTTTGATGTTCAAGGCTGGTAACTTAGGCAGATTTTCACCAAGTGTTGAAAATGTGTCATTTTCTTCATTTTTGTCATTTTGATCACTCCATAACTTAAAATCCATGAAGAATTGGAGTTTGATGTAGTTGAAGCTTTTGTAGAGTGTAGGAAGACCTACAAATAAGGCTTTAGATCACCCAAAATGGCTGCCTATATTAGAAGTTATGATCCTTGAAAGTTGGCACCAAAACCATCCAAATTTAGTAACTTAGAAAAAATTTCAATTTTTCAAGATTACCTCTTTTACAAGTTATCTTGGTTTCTTGATCAATTCTTGTTCAAATGACATTATAAATCATATTTTATGAAAATATGAGTCATAAGGATCATTTTTGCCAAAAAATTCATGTTTTGACTTTTGGCTCCGGAGCGGTTCGGCGCGTAAAAACCCTAATTCCCGACTTTTAGGGAATGCATCCCCTGAGGGTAATTTAAATTTACAAATGGATTATTAGGGTTATTTTGAGAATGTTGAGCCACATGTTGAAGTCTTGGCTCATCCTCTTGTGAACATCTCACTTTGGAGGTCCTAGTCGTCCAAAACCCTAATTTGGCGACATCGGGTGTTTCGAGGCTCAAAACACTTGGAATGTGGCAACTTTTGTGCTTGATTTTTGATGTGAGGTTCCTCTTGATCCTTCGTGGATATTTTAAGAGGTTAGACAAGTTGAAGATCATGTCATTTCTTGATTGATCTTTTGTCTAAATGTTCTGGGAGGGCTCAAAACCCTAATTCTCGATTGTGGTGGATGCTCAACTATCTTTGGAAGATTGATGAGGCATGAAGGTTCATCCATATTGTGGTGATGATTTTCAAAATGATGGGAGATCTTGGTGGTCAAATTTTGGGGTATGACAATAGGTAGAGCTACTCTTCCTGGATTTCCTTCCTTCCGCGGAAGTATACTTTGAACAACGGCGTTACAGTTAGCATTGAGATCAATGGTTTCCTTATCTGTGTAACTCTTTTTTTTTTGTAAGTATGTCCTTCATGAATTTGGCATACTTAGGTATTTGTTCGAGAGCCTCGGAGAAAGGAATGGTTACTTGCAACCGAATGAATATATCCAAGAATCTCGCATAATGCTTTTCATTTTCTTTTTTCATAGGAGCAAGAGGGTATGGTAACTTTCTTAGTAGAACTTCTCTCTCATACTCCTTTCTTTTTTTATTTTTCTCCTCTACATCTTCTTTCTCATGGTTTTCATTTTCAACTAATTTCTCCTTTTCATTTTTTTCAAATTCTTCCTCATCATTTTTTCCTCCACAATCTCATTCTCCTTTTCAACTACCACCTTTTTTTCAACTTCTCCACCAATTGTTATTCCGCTCCTTGTAAAGATGACCTTGCAATGTTCCTTTGGATTTGTTTGAGTGTTAACGGAAAAGGACGGCCCTGGTTGTTGATCGGCTAATTGTTTTGCAAGTTTCCCAACTTAGTTTTCAAGATTCTTGATTGAAGCCTCATTACTCTTTTGGTTGGCCATCGACATTTGCATGAATTAAGTGAAAGTATCTTCCAATTTTGAACTTCCACCTTGAGCTTGTGTAGGTTGATAAGGATTTTAACGGTAACCTTGTTGATAACCAGGATTATTCCCTCTTTGTTGGTAACCTTGGTTGTTTTGATAAGGTTGTTGAGAATTGTTTTGATAAGGTTGTCTTCCTTGATAGCCTTGATTTCCCATGAAATTTGCTTCTTCGTTCACCGGAGGACAATAACCGGTGGGGTGATCTCCTTTGCATAATTTACAAATTGCTATTTGTACATTCTTGCTCAGCAATTCTTGCATCTTTTTTAGTTGTTGTGGAAGTTTTAACATTTGTTGAGTCAATAATTCCACTTGTTGGGATAGCAATTTATTTTGAGCAAGAATATCATCATTAGTCCCCAATTCAAGCATTCCCGGTTTCTTTTGAACTGTACCTCGGTTATGTTGACCTTGAAGATCATTGAGTGTTATTCTATTGATTATATCAGCCGCTTCTTCAGCACTCTTTGACAATAAAGAACCTCCCGAAGTAGCATCCAATAGAGTTTTATGATTTAGTTGGAGACCATTTCTGAAAATATGGACTTGTGTTAGATCATCGAATCCATGGCCTTTGCACTTCCGGATCATAGATTTAAACCTCTCCCACGCTTTATTGAGAGATTCATTTGCTCTCTGAGCAAACACGGAAATTGAAGTTTTTGCATCCATGTATCGATAGTGAGGGGAAAATCTTTCCAAGAACTTCTCTTCCAAAATATTCCCATCAGTCATAACAACAGTGGGTTGATCAAGATACCACTCCTTCGCTTTTCCAATCAAGGAATGAGGAAATAATCTTTTGAACAATTGCAATTCTTGATCTGTGTCAACTCTATCCGCTCCAGCAATCTCATAGAACTTTGTAAGATGAGCAAAACGATCCTCGTGATCCATCCCGGTGAAAGGATTTCCATATAAGAGTTGGAGAATCCTCGTCTTCATCTCGGCTTGTCTTCCATTATTCAAATTATGAGCAAACCGTGCGGTATGTCGTGGACTATTGACACAAGGCATCGAAATAGGAAGTGATGGTGGTGGTGGAGTTGCCATGTTTGGCGTAAACTGTGGTGTTGGTGTAGAAATAGAACTTTCTCCTCTCTCTCGTCTTTCCTTGGCAAGTTGACTCCTCCGTCTAGTTTTTCTATTCAACTTACGTGCAGTTCTCTCAATCTCAGGATCGAAAAAAAGTTGATCTGCATGTAACTTTTCTCGCATAAACAGAGTCTGCAAAACTTAACCAAACAAATTAAGAAGCTCAAGAAAAAGGAACTGAGATAAACAAATTATAAAACTTATCAACTATTGCAATGCTTGAAATATCAAACAACAATCCCCGACAACAGCGCCATTTTGTTGAAACAGTATTAGTGTGGGGTTTTGTTATCGTATCCGCAGGGATTGGTTGATATTACCGTCGTTGTACAGTTGGAATTGTTTTAAACATAGAACATAAAAGATGTTAGTTTTAGTTTCGAAACATAACGATTGCATGAAAATTTATAAGCAACGGTAAAAGAGTTTTGGTTTTAAATCGATTGATAAAAACATGTAAAAATTAGGGCTCGATAATTCATTTCATGCGTATTTTCTCAATAAAGCATGTGAACTCATTAACAATAAAATAATCACATATCCTCTAAAGATGTTTCATCTCTAAAATAAATTGTGAGTTTTATCATATTGATCCTTAGATGATCTCTCAACCTAACTATCAATATGATAATAGTAAAGGATTGATATTAATGAATATCAACTCACAAAACTATCTCTAGACTTTTTTATTGAAAGATGAAAAAGCTAGGTCAATAGTTGAAACATATCTCTCAATAATGATCCAACACAAATATGCCATAAACACAAGGTTTTTCACCATATATTCATCATCAACTTGTTCACATACAAAATATCAAGAGAAGTACATACAAAAATAAGGATTATCTATCACTAATCTTGACACAAAAGTGACTTAGCTACCCATAACTACGGTAGCTTGCTTCATAAGTTTCGATAGGAGATGAACGAGCATCCACGTCGAAGAATCAAACTCGGATGCAAATCTAGCTTCTAGTTGTAAAATATTACCCTTTGGTGAAGAAATCTCAAAAAATCAGGTTTTGGTGTGTAAAAGTGGGTTCTGATCCCCAAAAAATGAT
The DNA here is from genome assembly GCA_022829125.1 of Lathyrus tuberosus. NCBI lineage: Eukaryota > Viridiplantae > Streptophyta > Magnoliopsida > Fabales > Fabaceae > Lathyrus > Lathyrus tuberosus. The sequence goes on along the minus strand of JALAZF010000062.1, from coordinate 13,914,805 downwards.
GAGAAGTACTTATATAATACATTCAGGATTTGTCATGTTCGCACTGCAAACTAATTATTCGCCTAGCAAACATCAAATTAGGCACCTGAAGTGCCTTTGACCAGTTAAACCGCCCCTGAGTAAACTCTGAAGTTTGTTGTGTGAATGATTTTTCGCCTAGCGAACACTTCGCCTACAAGTTCGCACAGCGAACTTATGGTACTGCCTCAAGTATGGGATGCTTCGCTGGCTCTTCGTTGACGCTTTTCCACAGTGAATATTCAATGGCTTATTCGCCCAGCGAACTTACAGGCCTTTAGCTACTGCCTCAAGTCTGGGAGGATTCGCTGGTTCTTCGTCAGTTGTTTGCAAAGCGAATATTCGCTAGCAAGTTCGCCCAGCGAACTTACTGATATTCTTCTTTTCCTTTGGCTTCCTTTTCCAACATCTTGTGTCTCACACTTTGATGATTTAATGCCTACTTTCTGCATAATAACACATAAATCAAAGGTACCAAAGGTATTTTCAAACATTTGAAGAATAACATGCTTTCATGTACCAAATCCAACAAAGCAACGAAAAAGACTTAAAATATGCCAATTATAAATGATAAATTTAAAGCATGATTGGCATCTAACACCTAATCGGAAGGGCCGGTGAGATACGTTTGTCTTTTTGTAATGCACTCTGTGTCATAGAGGACTATTCCCCAGCCAATCGAAGGATCCCTATCCCTGCCCAATGGCTTGGCTCGAATTGAGATGGATGTCTTCGTGATCCACCACCTACTCCCTTGGATTCACTAGATCCAAAGGGGGTGCGCCATCTAGGCAGAAATGTGCTTAGTTTGTATCAGAAACGCAGAATTGTGTTTAGGTTGTGCCAACTATACAAAAATGCATTTAGGTTGTATCAACTATGTAGGAATGCATTTATTCTTTATTGTTCCTTCCTTTATCACTCTAACAGAGAAACATATAAAAAAGCACACAACATAAGAAAGATTGGACAAATATTTATATTAATAATAAAGTAAATTTATTATAATGAGACAATAGAATAACTAAATAAGTAAACCTTCAGCTCTACAAAACTTTAGCTTGTTTGTGGGCTTACGGACGGATTCTCCTAGGACCCATAGTATGATCGAACCAAAGTTAAGTTCTTTGAGAAGCTTGTCCCTCAGTCTTTGTGAAAGAAACTCAACCTCTCTTCATCCGGTCACCTTTCTTAGGGTCGGCGATGCCGAGCAGAGGACCAGGGGTGATGTCCGACCTGAGGTGTCTTAAGAGGGGACTTGGTTTCCTTGCTATTATGGTTCGGGGGGCTCTTTCGAGCTATCTCACGTGGACTCCCATCTCAGTGGAAACTGTTGCCCTTACCAGAAAGTTTAAGGTTGTAGCTTATTCAACATTCTTGTTATTCGACTGAATCTATTTCTTGATGTCATTAGGGATGGACAAAATTGAATTATCAAAATAGCTTTCGGGCGGGTGAAAACTGATTCACGGTTTGCTGAATTTATTTTCTCAGTTATAACAGGGTTAAGATGGGCAGGTCGGTTTCACAAAATCCACCCACTGGTAAATGAACCCTCCCAGAAAATTAACTAAAGTCTTTATTGAAAAGTAAGTGGGATTGTGAATTGAAATGTGAGTGAGACTATGATAAAAGAATAGCCACCCTTGTCAGTCAAAAGGACATGGTTGGTAATGATAATACCTATGTGTTAGGTGCAGATTTTACCTAAAAATGACATATCTTTCTTTGCACTTTTTCTTCTCTTTTCTCATGTTTTCATTGGTTTTACTAATGATTGTTGTTGTTCTTCTAAACATTGAGAATATACCTTTGGTGTTTGTAATGTGTGTGTTATTGTGCAGGAAAAGGCACTAATTAATCAATAGTGTAAGACACAAGAACTGGTACAAGTTGTCAAAGAGCAGGGGAAGACATCAGTAAGTTCGCTTTGCGAACTTGAAAGCGAATGTCAGCGAAGGTTCGCTTTGTGAACCACTGGCGAGGTCCCAGCGAATGGTCCCAGATTTTGGCAGGGGCAAAAGGCAATAAAGTTTGCTTTGCGAACGGGAAAGTGAGTGTTCGCTTTGCGAGTGATCCTTTGCATTGCGAACTCCTGAAAATTTCTGGGGCAGTTTAACTATTCAGAGGCACCTGAAGTGCCTATTTTTGACATTCGATGTGCGAATGAATGGTTCGCTTTGCGAACATGTAATTTCCTGAATGTGTTATAAATACATTCTTCACACTTTTTAGAGATAGTTTTGATAGTTTTGATAGATTTAGATATTTTTCAGAGAGAAACTTTGCATCTCTTCATTTTCAAGGGAGAGAAGGTAAGAGCTTTGATTTCTTGTTGGTGTTGGATGTAATCTCTTGATACCTTATGTATTTCATCTAATGTATGTTTGTGAATATGTTTCGATTCTCTATTGTTGTTGTCTTTGATTGATTATTTGTGGTCTTAACAAAACCTTTACAAATCCTTGATCTTATATTTTCATCTATCAATGAACCAAACTTTTGACATGGTTTTGTGAATTTATATTCATTGTATCTTTTGTTGTATTGTGTTGATTAAGTAGCATGGCTAGCATGAGTAGGATCGGTACAGTATTGTGAGGATGCGTGATAATAGTGATGAAGAACGATATTCACATTCATTGGGCAAATTAGTTGAATACATGTAAAAAGGGTTAAACGTACGTACGTATTCTGATCATTGGCATTTTATATGAAGCAGTCATTTATCTGATTTGGGTGTCATCTTTGTTTACCTGTTTATCTTTGATTTGAACCGCTATAGACATATACTCTTCAGATCTAGATCTAAGATGATTATTTATTTTGTTCTGAACTCTAGAAATAGATTTAGGCTTAATACTTGCGTGAGTATCAGCTCTTAATGCTCTGTGTTGGTTTTGTTGCATGAGACATCACCAATGAGGCAATACAGTCGATCTCTCGACGTTGCGTTAGACATAACCTCTGTCGTGGGTGATAGGTGAGGATATTAGGTGAATGATTTATTTATGTATAATATGATTAGAAGAATGCATGTGTTATCAATTGATGAGATCTAATTCCAGCAAGGCTCCGTTTATAATTCAGTCTTTATTTTATATTTTTCGTCTTTACATTTTTCGCATTTTACTTTGGTTCCTTCTTAAAACCAAAACTTTTGAACCATGAGATTAGAAACATAGAAACCGTCGAATGGCATTCTTTCCCTCGAACTGATCCCTGTGGTATGACAAAACTGGTTTACTTATATATTTTTGCTTGCTGCTATTCTAGCTTCAACAAAATGGCGCCGTTGCCGGGGATCGGTGTTTAGATATTGAGTCGCATCGCGATAGTTTCTATATTTTTGAGCTTTGTATATTTGTTTATATTATGTATATTTGTTTTCTTTTATGTTTTCTCTAGTGTGATCAGGAATGGTGAGAACTCCTTCTAGATTGGTTGCTATTTGTATAAAAGTATTCAATGAAGCTTCGACCGAGTCTGGATGGTGAGATTTGAATGTTTGCGAGGTAAATTGTACTGTTTTATAGAATGTTAGAATGATTTAAGAATTTTGTGCTTTGTGCAAATGTGTATCTTTGTTTCATTTTGCAACTTGTTTGAATACTTGTTTCACTTAGGTCCAAAAGCCACAAATTGTGATAAACCTCCATTGTTTACTAAATGCTTGGATGACTGATAACTTTGTTTAATTCGTTTGATTCATGCTTTATCTTTTGATTATTATGATTTTGTGGAAGTATTAGAAATGATCAAGGCATTTGTTTATATTGAGCACAACCGTATCCAAAAGTATCTTACCTGTGAGTCGAGAGAATTCGCTAACCCTCCCCCCTCCCCATTTGAGCCTAAACAGTTTAGATCTCATTTTTAGTAATGAACTTGGTTTATGTACATAATTTGAAAGTGTAGTTCATCATTGAATTTTGTGAGGTTCTAAAAAAAATTTCTTGAACCTTTGAACATTGTTTTAATTTGATTTCCTTGCCTTAAAAAGCAAGGAGCATTCACTTGAGGTTTGGTTGAATTCAAGTTGGGGAGAATGAAAAAGAAGATGGTAGGTTGCTATAAACTTTTGAAAAAGTTCAAACAAGCATGAAAAGAAAAAGTGTGAATATGAATGTGAAAAACAAAAGAAAATGAATGCTTGTTTGAGTGAGAAAAATAGAGAATGAAATAATTGTGCATAAGGAAGTTTGAGAAGGTTTGTGGTAAAGGAATGAAAATGGTGAATGAAGTTGTGATGTGTAAATACCATGTATAGTGAATGTTTCTTTTTGCATCAGCAATTTCGATTCAATGGCCTTTAGAAATGTCCCTTTATTGTGAACCCGACCAAGTTACAACCTTCGAAGCCCTTAGTGATCTTTTTGCTTCCATGTTTTCATTTTTGATTGATAGATGTTGTATGAATTGAGTTTCTATTAGCATTGTTTGTCAGGTGAGTGAAATTTCCCCGCAGTTGCAAACGCGTTAATTTCTTCATTCTTATTTTTGAAGAGGAGTGTTAGAGAGATTGAAGTATGAAAATTTAGTTGTCATTTAAACCATTCCATGATATTTACTTAAGAACTTAATTCTTTGTCATTGTTCGATTCTATTGAGTGGTGAACGTTGCTTGTGCGCATTTTTATGCTTGACTTTGGTTGAGTCTTATGCTTGAGCAAATCCTCTTGTTTTAATGAGAGGCATACTTTGCTTGAAGACAAGCAAAAATCTAGTTGGGGAGAGTTGTTAGGTGCAGATTTTACCTAAAAATGACATATCTTTCTTTGAACTTTTTCTTCTCTTTTCTCATGTTTTCATTGGTTTTATTAATATTTGTTGTTGTTCTTCTAAACATTGAGAATATACCTTTGGTGCTTGTAAGGTGTGTGTTATTGTGCAGGAAAAGGCACTAATTGATCAAAAGTGTAAGACACAAGAACTGGTACAAGTTGCCAAAGAGCAGGGGAAGACATCAGTAAGTTCGCTTTGCGAACTTGAAAGCAAATACCAGCGAAGGTTCGCTTTGCGAACCACTGGCGAGGTCCAACCGAATGGTCCCAGATTTTGGCAGGGGCAAAAGGCACTAAAGTTCGCTTTGCAAATGGGAAAGCGAGTGTTCTCTTTGTGAGTGATCCTTCGCATTGCGAACTCATGAGAATTTCTGGGGCTGTTTAACTATTCAGAGACACCTGAAGTGCCTATTTTTGACATTCACTGGGCGAATGAATGGTTCGCTTTGCAAACATGTAATTTCTTGAATGTGTTATAAATACATTCTTCACACATTTTAGAGATAGTTTTGATAGTTTTGATAGATTTAGATATTTTTCAGAGAGAAACTTTGCATCTCTTCATTTTCAAGGGAGAGAAGGTAAGAGCTTTGATTTCTTGTTGGTGTTAGATGTAATCTCTTGATACCTTATGTACTTCATCTAATGTATGTTTGTGAATATGTTTCAATTCTCTATTGTTGTTGTCTTTGATTGATTATTTGTGGTCATGACAAAACCTTTACAAATCCTTGATCTTAGATTTTCATCTATCAATGAACCAAACTTTTGACATGGTTTTGTGAATTGATATTCATTGTATCTTTTGTTGTATTGTGTTGATTAAGTAGCTTGGCTAGCATGAGTAGGATCGATACGGTATTGTGAGGATGCGTGATAATAGTGATGAAGAACGATATTCACATTCATTGGGCAAATTAGTTGAATACATGTAAAAAGGGTTAAACGTATGTACGTATTCTGATCATTGGCATTTTATATGAAGCAGTCATTTATCTGATTTGGGTGTTATCTTTGTTTACCTGTTTATCTTTGATTTGAACCGCTATAGACATATACTCTTCAGATCTGGATCTAAGATGATTATATGTTTTGTTCTAAACTCTAGAAATAGATTTAGGCTTAACACTTGCGTGAGTATCAGCTCTTAATGCTTTGTGTTGGTTTTGTTGCGTGAGACATCACCAATGAGGCAATACGGTCGATCTCTCGACGTTGTGTTAGACATAACCTCTGTTGTGGGTGATACGTGAGGATATTAGGCAAATGATTGATTTATGTATAATATGATTAGAAGAATGCATGTGTTATCAATTGATGAGATCCAATTCCAACAAGGCTCCGTTTATAATTCAGTCTTTATTTTAAATTTTCCGTCTTTACATTTTCCACATTTTACTTTGGTTCCTTCTTAAAACCAAACCTTTTGAACCATGAGCTTAGAAACGTAGAAACCGTCGAATGGCATTCTTTCTCTCGCACTGATCCCTGTGGTACGGCAAAACTGGGTTACTTATATATTTTTGCTTGCTGCTATTCAAGCTTCAACACTATGTTTTAGACTTAAATATATATTATTTATATAATTTATTGGAAATCAATGCTTTGAACTTGGTTATTTGAAAACCAAAACATCACGTCTCTCTCTCTCCTTAGAAACACTGCTAGTATTTTTTATTTCTAACACTATGCATTCTAGTTTATTACCTTATCTCTCATGGCAAAATAATAGTCATGCTATGGCATTTCTTTTTATTTTTGGAAAATGAGAGAACTAAAAGATAAGGATAATGGATGATGAAGCCACCCATAATGGGTCATACACTAAAGAATGATAGTTTGACTAAAAGGAATATATCTCACAAAAGAACAATAATTTTTTATCAGAATATTTAAAGTTTAGATCTCAAATTTCATAGTACTTCTCTACTTTCTATTGTATTTATCTGTTGAGATTTCCGGACTTCTTCTCTGCTTCAGAATATTCTTTTGCCCTTTACTTTGTTTTTCTTCTACATTTTCATCTTCTTTTATTTTTTTATTTCTTCATAAATCTCTTTTTCAAATTTTCACTCTTGTGTTGATATTTTCATGTTAGAGATCTGAAATTTTTTATATTGTTTATCAATTTTTCCGTCTTAACCTAAACTTTGTATAGATATTTTAATGAAATATTTTGAGAAGGTACCTGCATGAAACAATCTATTCAACCCGTAAACCGATTAGTCCGTAACTCGGTCAAACCGTAAACAAAAATGGGCAAAATTGAATCTTGAAAATTCACCCGTGGATTAATTTGGATTGGTATTTTGGGCCTTAAACCGCCCGGCCTGGCCCGTTGTCCACTCCTAGATGTCATGATTAGGGTCACGTATAAGAGGTAGTTTATCAGAAGGCCTCCAATGGGATTAGTTGTTCTCCTGACCTAAATGATGGAGAAAAAATGTAGTAAAGTCGGCAAGTGCCACTCCGATCTGCTGAATTTGGACTGAGGGAATCTCGTCTAGCGGTTAGAGATCCTTTGGTACCTATAAAAGGTGTTTTGGTACCGAATCTGGGCCAAGAATTAACTAGGGGATCATTGCATCTTTGCTACCACTATAGGGAGTTACATGTTGGCGGTGGGAGATAGAAACAACGTTAGATCAGAAGATGGACTGTGAACCCTCGACATGATCTCCAAGGAAGTTGTATTCATTTTCTAGTGCTTCCTAAGTAGATTTGTACTTAGATATAGGATCTTACTTCTTCTTATTTGCGGAGTTCCCCAAGGAAATTTGAGATCTGGAGATATGGTGGATCATCATTGAAGAGATAACCGCCTGGATCGAATGCAACGAATCTCCATGTTCGATTTTGAATGCTCTCTATTTAGTGATCTAAGGAAATTACAAATAGGTAAGTCAGAGTTTTGATCTGAAATCATGGAAATCATAGGAAATATTGGAACTCGATTCCCATAGACGACGCCATTTTTTCGTTCAAGAACCAGAAATAGACGTAGTTGATGAACTGGATGTCTTTAGCCGATGGTGTTGATCTTAGTAACAGTGACGCGAGGTGGACCTTCATGGTTAGCACAACAATTCCTAAGTCAATTGAAGACTCAAGATGAGTATTGTGTGAAAGTAGAGCTCAGAGGGTGTACCTTGTCTCTTATGAGTATTGACTTTATGTCTTGGGCTAACTGGAGTGGATTTGAGGCGGATTGGGCCTTAGTTACTTGAGCCTTTGGCTGGCCTAGAACACATTTGAATAATTATGCAACAGAAATTAAAAGTAGGGGAATTAAGTGGAAAATAAAAGAGATAAACGAAGAAAGATGACACCAAAAATTTATAGAGGTTCAGTCTAATGAAGTGACTTAATCCTCTCCCCAAAAATTGATCTTGAGAGTATTCACTATTTCTTGAGAGATTTTACAAGGTTAAGCCCATGAAATCACCTTATACAAGGAACAAAATTTCCAGACAAACTTCTGAGAAAACAGGAGGTAAGTCTTCTCACTAAACAACGATCAAGTTTGTAGCGGCTAGTCTTCTACCCAAACAACGAACATGTTTTAAGCGATTAGTCTTCTCCTCAACATAGATTTTGTACAGGATGATCTTGAGTTAAGATGGAGTTTTGAGTTGGTTATCCTCTCAATCAAACCGCAGTTTTACATAAGCTGTTCATGAACCAAACCGAGATTTTTAGCAGATTGATCTCGAACCAACAGAACTTTTATAGGGGTTGAACGCAAAAATTGAGTGATATTTTACACCAGACTAATCTTGAACCGATCGAGCTTTTAATCGAGCTGAGCTGAAGAACCGTTGTGAAGATTTTTTAGTGGTTAATCTTCACAAACCCAAAAGAGAGCTTTTACATGGGCAAAGCTCATGAACCGAATAAAGACTAAGATTAATCCCCCAAATACAACTAAGAGCTTTTTGAGAGGTTTAGCTTCCAACCAAAATAATCACTTCCTAAGGAAGAACTATTTACTTAAGAGAAAATTCTACTCTTGGTAAATTTACAATAGTTTTCTCACCTAAAACAATATCCTCACTAAGATTCAAGAACACTCTCAAAGCACCATGGCTAAAATATGTGAGAAAAATAAGAACAATTTATAGAGGTGATTAGAGAAGAAAAAAAGTGAGGTTTTTCACGTTTTCTAGATGTGAAAAAATGATAGAGAATCTCTCTATTTATAGGCCAAGGTTTGGTATAAATTTAGAAAAATCCATGGGCTTCTTAACTCACCTAATCGATTAAGTGCCTCAAATAATCGATTATTGAGGCCCAAGTGGAAATTTTTTATAGAGTCGTTACCAGTTATTAAGTGACTATCATAGTCGAATATGAACTAGATTAGGCATCATCTAATTGATAGAGAGTTGTTGAATTTAATTAAAAAATGGGAGGCTTCTCAATAATTTTAGTGTGAGCTATATAGCCATAATACTTCCAGAAATTTCCTTTTTGTCTTTAAAATACATTGATCACTCAAATAAATACGATCAGATGAGCTTTCACACTTCTTTTCTTTCACACTATGAAGTTTGAAATCTTGGCATCATTGTCTTTTATTTTAGGATCACACAAAGAACCTTAATTCTTATGGATGTGGCTTGAGATAACTTCATGTTAATTACCATCATCTGAAATTTGAGAGGTTAAATCGTCGATGATCCTTAAAACATAAGTCTTCCATTGACTATCGTTTGACCATATTGTTTACTTCAGAGAGATGACTTAATCTTCAAGAACATCTTCAAAAGAATAGCTTAACACTTAGGCTTCATCTTTATCAAACACCATCACTTGAGTAATTTACTAAGCATCATCACTTGATAAACAATTTGTCAAGCATAATCACTTGAGCAACATCAAACACCCTCCCATGAGTAACATACTAAGCACTCTCCCATGATAAACAACTTGTCAAGAATCATCACTTGAGCAAACATACCAACCACCATCACTTTATAAACAACTTGTCAAACACCATCACTTGAGCAAACATGTCCTTGAACAACATTGATGAAAAATCTTCTTAAAAGCATTGTCAGCATCAAAATCAAGTCAACATGGCGTTGCAGTCTTCATACCTACAAGCACATAAATCCACATTCTCAACTATCACTACAAAGACATATTGGGGAGTAATAGTTCTCAAAATATTATGAATCGTTACCTATTTTTATTAGGTTTCATCTGAGTTCTTTATTTGAGTTGTCAAAACAAGCGATGTTAAGAAATAGTCTACAGCCGATTCAATTTTCTTTATCTACAACATTTCATATTGTCTTTTCATTGATTAAAGTCTCGCTTTCTTGAACTTTTCATCATCACCATATCATTTATCAAGCATGTCCCAAGCCTCCTGAAGATGTTGATTATCATATTTTGTAAAATATATTTGTAGCAACACTTTGATGAATATAGAACATTTTTTTTTATCTCTCTTTTTTATTTTTCAAAAAATTGCATGCAAAACTTCTGTTAGATTTTCAACCAAATGATGAAGACCTGCATAACATATTCATTCACATCTTGAACATTTAATATTAACTTCATCTACTTGCACCATGTGTCTCAATTTTTTACGGTAAATTTTATGAAAATTCGTTGTTCTCCACCATACATTCAATAACTATTCTTTATCACAAATCGAACTGAACTCTTGATACCAATTTGTTAATACAAAGAAATGAAAAACTAAGAAAGAATAGTTAAGTGAATGTAACATCTATTAATCAAAAGGGAAAAATATACATATAAGTTATGGAAGTCCGACATCGGACATAACCAAAAATTAACATATGCTAACTACCACAATCAACTAACATTCAAAAGTTCATTTGAATTACAAGAAAGTCAACAATGTTACCTTTCAAAAATATTAAATTGTACAAATACAAATATTTTTAAAAAAATGTTATTTAACAAATACAAATATTTTACCAAACAACAAATAATGCCCTTGATATCTTAGGACTTATTAAGAACTTCAACACTTACAAATTCATATTGTCCCTATATTTGGATGGACACTTCATGCTAACATTTGAAAAATTGAATAAAATTTGTATTTCATCTTTAAATAAAAATAGCTAATCAAACATAGACTTGTGGATTCTCAAGCAAATAGGCTTCAACAACTTTGCAAATTCCAATGGAGCTTTCCCTTCCTTCCTTGATCTCTTCCTCTTTGACTTCACACTCTCCAATAGCATTGTATTTGCTTGTCATCTTACAAAGACAACCTCCATCATCAATGGCCTCAAACTTAACCTCATAAGCTATTGACTCAAGCTTGTCACCTAATGGATCTCCTACAATCATTGTGTAGTTGCACACCAAGTTGTCACTATCAATCTTATCAATTCTATTTTTTAGATATTTAAAAGGACTAGCTGCATCAAATTAAACACATGAGAAGTTATTCAATCAATATAGTGAAAAAGTATGTGTTTTTAAAATAAAAAATTTAGTTTCCCTTAAAGGGTTATTTTTTGCTAACCGTCAGAAAAGTTAACTTGCTCAATGCTTCCAGCTTCACCATTTCCTTGGATTAAGTTGACATCTTTTATAAACTGAGGTAAGAGTTTTGGAAGTAAATTGCTAGAGTCTGTGATTAAAGCCTTGAACATTCGTGATGGAGCAATAGGGGATGAATATTCATGTGTGAAGGTTGAGACTACCATGATGAAAAATGTATATATTACAGAAATTACAAAAACAAATCAAGTTTATGAATGTTGGAAATTGAATAATTTGAATTATGAGATCGAGCACTTTTATAGCTATATATTATTATCATATAGGTCTATTTTGTGAAGTAGGTTTCGTATGAATGATCTATTTTGATGGATACAGAAAATATTTTAGTTTGTAGCTATGGAAAATGGACATTTCCTTGGTAGTTAAGAAAAGGAATTTTTTATTTGAAGATATTCAATATTAGTGGCTGTTGGATGAGATTTTAATTTCATATATTCAAATAATTGAATTAATCAAACTTATGGACGAGTTTTAAATTTTGTATATCCTAATGTATTTGTATTAATCAGACAGACTTATACATATCCCATGGGCGGCTATTGGTTGAATCAAGTCATCACTAAATTGTATTAATCAAACATTTTAATTGTACACTACATACTAAACATGTTCTTTACCTACCACTTGTATAGTTTGGAATTTGAATCACTTCATAATCACAAGGTAAACATTCAAATTTCTAGTATTATATCAATTTAATTAGTTCCTCCTGTTATCAATACTTTATAATGGTTATTGGAAATTGGAAATGTAAAGTGTTCCCATAGAGAACTAGAAATGTTTTGTGAAATGATATACAAGTTTTGATGCGGTTGAGCAGATTTTCGGTACGGCAGCATAGAGTGAACCTATAAAATTGGTACTTTAACGCCTAAATCAGTAAGAAAATGAAGAGTGCATGTGAGTTATTGTTGAAAAAGTATTTCTGATTTCACGTGTGATGCCTTATATTGTTGAAAATCCACCACAACCTATGGAGAATTTCTATCAATCTTGATGAACAAGATTATTACCGATACACTATAACAATGAAAAGAAAGAAAAATTGTAGAAGAAAAAAATTAGGGTTTGACAAAATATAGAAGATGGTGATTTCTGCAGAGTAATTCTCTGCCAACAAACTGTGAAAAGCTTATTTACGTTGCAACTGCAAAAGTCTGTGAATTCAAGTCGTTACAAGAATAAGACTTACTCCCACTATTTATAGTTTTAAGTTAGCTTGCTCCCTAAGCCAAAGCCCAAAACACAAAAGCCCAAAATATTCAATTTAACTATCACTACTAAAATAAACCTAAGTCGAAATCCTGTCGAGCAACCTGCTTCAACATTTCGACACACACACACATACACACTAGGCTACCTACTTCGACGCAAGGAATTACATTCTCAACACATCACCTAACTCATTGTGTCTAACCTATCTATATTCATCATAACTCTTAGTCTTCTGAACACTTCGACCTGCACTCCCTTCGTCATGATATCTGGAATCTGATTCTCAGTTCCACATTGTTCCAAGTTCATCTTCCCTTCTGCTACCTGCTCACGAAGATAGTGGAACCTCATTTTGATGTGCTTGTTTCATCCATGTGCTATCAGATTCTTCTCCAGATTGATAGCAGACATGCTGTCGATCTTCATGGTAATTGCTCCATGAATCTTCCCTGTAATCTCTTTATCCTCAGCATCACTACACCAACTTGAGTCGGTGTACCCCACTAACTTGCATTCTTTTCCTTTATCAGTTGCAGAAAAAAAATGTCATAGCCGAGAGTTCCTTTCAGATACCTTAGTATCCTCTTCGTCGCTGTTAGGTGTGATACCTTTGGCTTCTGCATGAATCTAATTAACATACCTAAACTGTATACTAAGTCAGGCCTTGTGTGACAAAGGTATCTTAGTGACCCAATAAGTCTTCTATATTGGGTTGGGTCGACATTATCTTCATATGAATCTTTAAATAGTTGCAGTCTTGGTTCAGCAGGTGTCAAAGTCGAGTTGCATTCTTCCATCTCAAATCTTGAAAATTTCACTTGTATATCTTCTTTGATGCATCACCAAACCTCTACTACCATTGTAGAATTCGATGCCAAGGAAATATGAAATGTCACCCATATCAAAAATTTCAAATTCTTTGCTAAGATCACCTTTAAAGTCTTCAATCTCTTTCTTGCAGCTACTTGTTATCACAAGTCATCGATATAGTGACATAGTATTAACAATTCACTCTTGCTTCTTCTTATATATATATATATATATATATATATTCCATATACTCAGTTATGCACTTCACAAATTCCTTCTCCCTTAGAAGCTATCTATCTTCTTATTCTAAGCTCTTGGAGCTTGCTTAAGTCCATACAGGGCTTTATGCAGTCTGTATACCTTGTTTTCTTTGCCTTGTTTCACAAACCCAGCTGGTTGTGCAACATAAACTTCTTCATCTAAGGGTTCATTTAGGAATACACATTTCACATCCATCTGACATATGTGTCAATTGTTCATGTTTGCTAGATCAACAAACAACTTGACCGTTTCGATCCTAGTAACAGGTGCAAAATCTTCATCGAAGTCGATTCCTTCTTTCTGAAGAAATCCTTTCGCCACAAGTCTTACCTTGTGTCGAGTTACTTCTTCTTTGGGATTCTGTTTTACCTTATATATCCACTTCACATCCATTGCCTTCTTGCCTTGAGACAATTTGACAAGTGGCCAAGTGTTGTTGACTTCGGTGGACTTTAGTTCCTCATTCATTGCTTTCTTCCACTTTGAATCTTTTAATGCCTCGGCTGCATTGACTCGTTTGACATCAGAAAGTATAGTGTGCCAGCTCACCTTCTTCATTGATCACATCATCTGATGTAATCACACATTCTTGCAACCTTGCAGGCATGTGTCTTGTTCGTCGAGGTCTGCTTGGGTTTGCTTCACCTCTGACTTCTTCTTGTCGAACTTCTCTTTCGACTTCACTAGCTGGTTCTTTACATAATATTCTCACTGAATCCTTCTTAACATTTTCAGCCCAATCTCATTCTTTAAGCTCATCTATGATCACGTCCCTGCTGATAACTACTTGCTTATTCACTGGGTCGAACAACTTGTATCCTCCAGTCGAATGATATCCTATCAAGATCATTTTATTCGACTTGTCATCAAGTTTTCTTCTCAACTGATCTGGCACATATCTATGTGCTATAAATCCAAACACCTTCAAATGACTTAGGCTAGTCTTGACACCATACCAGCACTCTACTGGTGTAATTCCTTATAGCCTTTTCGTCGGACATCTATTCGATATCTATGTTGTAGTCGACACAGCTTCTCCCCATAATTCTTTGGGTATATGCTTGCCTTTCAACATACTTCTCACCATATTCATGATGCCTCTATTCTTCCTTTCTGCAGTTACATTCTGCTGTGGAGTGTAGGGTGACACCACCTCATGCACAATCCCTTCTTTCTCACATAATGCATTGAAATCTTCGACACATACTCTCCACCACCATTAGTCTTTAGAATCTTTATCTTTCGACCACTTTGTCTTTCGACCATAGATTTAAATTTGGCAAATACCTCAATCACTTCACTTTTCTTCTTGATCAGGTAAGTCGACAATTTTCGACTGAAATCATCTATGAAGTGACAAAGTATTTGTTACCTCCAATTGAATCCACCTGGATAGGACCACATACATCAGAGAATATGACTTCAAGAAGTACCTTCGACTTACTTCTCGTATCCTTGCTTAAGTTATTCTTGTGTTGCTTTTCCTGTACACATTCTTCACACACTTCATTTGGAATGTCAATTCATGGTAATCCTGAAATCATATTTCTTATCTTCAGATCTCTGATGTCTTTAAAGTTGAGATGGCCAAGTCTATAGTGCCATATCCATTCATCCCTGCTAGTTGTAGTTTCAAGGCACTTATGCTCCATCACATTAAACTCAATCTTGAAGGTTCTATTCTGAGACATTAGAGCCTTCAAGATCAACCTTTAATTTGAGTCGAGAACTCATATCATCTTGTCTTCAATAAACACCTTGTAGTTCTTTTTGACCAACTACCCTACGCTGAGCAAATTGCTCTTCATTCCTGGTATCTATAACACATTGGAAATTACTGACCTTTTGCCATCTTTCCTCATAATCAGAACATTATCGATACCTTCAGCAACTAGAGTATTGTCATTTGCAAATTTCACCACGTTCTTCATTGAAGGATTTATGTTGACAAACCAATCTTTCCTACCACTCATGTGTGATAAGAATCCTGAATCCAAGTACCATTGGTCCTAGAATCTTTCTTCATATCTTATTGTGACCATTAGCAACATCTCTTCTTCTTCATGTTTCTCCAGCTTTGCATCAGTTTCTTGATTCTTCTGCTTTTTAGGACAATCACTAGAATAGTGACCATACTTTTAACAATTGCAACACTGAATGTGACTTTTGTCAGGTTTTTGACCACCACCTCTTCCTCTACCTGCTACACTACCTCTTTGGTTGCTTGATAAGTGCAAAATGTACCTATTTTTGTAAATAAGTTTTGTTGCACTTATCGTTACTTTGTGTTAAAATTGGTTGAATAAACCCCACTTTATGTGTAAATACGTTTACTTTACGTTTTCGTGTGTATAGTGCGTTACCGTGTAAATATCATTGAGTTTAATTGATTTTCATTTATTTTTGGAGGTGTTCCAGCAATGGGATTTTTCCATATTCATAAAGAGCATTGAATAAGCTTTCCAACGCTTCAAACCGTGCGTCAATCGGAGTTACGGTTCAAGAGTTATGATCAAAACAAATTCTGGTTTTCTGTCATGTTCGCTGGGCGAACCCCCGTAGCGAGCACTCGCTAGCTTGTTCGCTAGGCGAACCGGGGCGAACAAAAAGTTCCAGAATCGTGAAAAAACTCAACTTTAAGGCGGTTTACATTCGCCTAGCGAACGGGGACTCGCTAGGCGAACCTGGAAAGTCAATTTTGCCCATTTAAGCCATTTTTCATCATTTTTTATGTTATGTTTTTGGGGGAACTTTCTCCCAACTTCATCAAACATGTTTTAGGAGTAAATTAGCTTAGAAACAACATTGGATGATGCATCTTGATGATTCGGAGTCGAATTTGCTTCGATCGACTTTGACACGCCGTGAGAAGTTTGTTTTTCTCCTTTCTTCTCTTTGTGTTCTCTTTTGTTGATGTTTGGTATGTAAATCTCTTAAGACCTATTGTATTTCATCTAATCTATGTTTATGAATATGTTTTGATTCTCTATTGATTGTTTGTCTTTGATTGATTATTTGTGGGTCGTGACAAAACCTATATCGAATCGTTAATCTTAGATTTTCATCTGTCAATGAGCAAGCTTTTGACAGGGGTTTGTGAATCGATATTCATTGTATCTTTTGTTATATTGTGTTGATTAAGTAGCATGGGTAGCATGAGTAGGATCGATACGGTATTGCGAGGACGCGTGACAATAGCGATGAAGAACGGCGTTCGTGTACAGTTGGTAAATTAGTTGAATGCAGGGTTAATCATATGTTTGTATTCTGATCAGGGCTTTGTATATGAATTACTCATGAGTTTGACATGGATGTTATAGTAATATCGGTTTTGTCTGAACTCTAGAGATAGATTTAGACTTAACACTTGCGTGAGTATCAGTTCTTACTACTCTGTGTTGTTGAGTTGCGTGAGACATCACCAATGAGACAATACCGTTGTTCTCTCGACGTTGCGTTAGACATAACCTCTGTTATGAGTGATACGTGAGGATATTAGACGAATGAGTGATTTGTGTATGAAATGGTCGGAAGAATGCATGTGTTATTGAGTGATCCTATTGAGTTTCTTTCCTCCGAAGAATGTGTTATTGTTATTTACTTGCTTTTTGTTCCTTTAATTTTCCGCATTTGCTTTTGGTTCGCTTTAAACCAGAACTTTTGATTCATGAGCTTAGAAATATAGAAACCGTTGAATGGCATTTTTTCCCTCGCACTGATCCCTGTAGAGAACGACAAAACTAGGTTACTTATATATTTTTGCTTGCTGCTATTCTAGCTTCAACAAATTGGCGCCGTTGCCGGGGATTGGTGTGTCGATATTGAGTTGCATCGCATAGTTTCTATGTTTTTAAGCTTCGTACATAATTGTCTATATTGTATATTTACTTGTATAATGGTGCATAGTTAGTTGGGGAGAGTTTGTTAGATGTCAAACATGTTATATATTTGTATGCATTGCTTGGCATTTTTCATTTCTTTCCATGTGTAAGGTATTGATTTTAGTGAGGAATGATGTTGTTGTGCATTCATTGAAATATACTTGTGGTGCTTGTAATTTGTGTGCTAATGTGCAGGAATAGGCATAAAAAGATCAAGATTGTGTTACACAAATGTTGGAGGCAAGTTACCATTAAAGGAAGAAATCAACAACAGCATTCGCTAGGCGAGTGTTGGCGAAGATGCCAGCGAAGGTTCGCCTAGCGAACGTTAGCGAGAGTGCCAGCGAGGGAGTGGCAGAAAGTATGCAAAAACCTTCAGTAGGAAAACTGGGTAAATTCGCTGGGCGAGGGAGCCAGCGAATGCTCGCTGATGTGTTCGCGAGGCGAAGGTGCCAGCGAGGGGGTGGCAGAAACTTTCACTTTTGAAAACACCCAAACTTCGCTGGGCGAGTGGGGTTGGCGAAGGCTCGCGTCGCGAATGATTTGGTTCGCCTAGCGAACAAAGCTTAACAAGTGTACATACTTGTTAATAGTTGTTTTCCATAAGCGATTGTATATATATGTGTTTTCCATCATGTTTATGTGTGTGTACATATTTTTTTTTTTGGTTTACGTTTGCTTAAGTGTTGCAGATTTTATTTGGTATCTACCGGTGAACGAAGCAACATGGAAGAGCTTGTACGTAAATAAGGTGTCGAGCTAACGACGTGAAACTAGCGCTTATTGGGAGGCAACCCAATGATTCTTGAGTTTGTACAGTTTTATGTTTAGTAGTATAGTTAATATAAAGTGACAATGGATGGAGTGAATGAGAGAAAGAACCAATTTTGAAAAACAAAATTTTCCTACCCGTGCTTTGCGCGCGCAGAGGGCGCTTAGCGCACCTTGTTTTGCAAAGAAAAATCTTTCATTTTCCATCCACTTTCACAAATTTTGGTTTTTATGTTTATTTAGTTTTAGTTCAATTTTGTTAGGTTGTTAGAATAATTTATGAGTTTGTTCTCAAGTTTTGTTTTTGATTAGCTTGAGGATGCATTGTGTGATTTTTCAATTTTGATTGTTTCAACAAGAAAATGTTATGGTAGTGTGAAAAGTTTAAAGAAAGTTGCATTGCGTTGGTTGGTGTTTATTGCTTTTCTAGAACATAACATGTTTATGAACCTTAGGATTTGTACAAATTACATGTCTTTCATTCTCTTGCAATTTTTGTTCATTTATGAATCACTTTAGTTCATAGCCCCATGTGAGGAAACCTCCGTTGTTTACTAAATGCTTGGATGACTGATAAACTTTGTTTAATTCATTTGATTCATGCTTTATCTTCTGATTATTGTGATTTTGTGGAAGCATTAGAAATGATCAAGGCATTTGTTTATATTGAGCACAACCGTATCCAAAAGTATCTTACCCGTGAGTAGTGAGAATTTGTTAGCCCCTTTGAGACTAAAACAGTTTAGATCTCATTTTTAGTGATGAACTTGGTTTATGTACATAATTTGCAAGTTTGGTTCATCATTGAATTTAGTGAGTTTCTAAAATTTCTTCTTGAACCTTTGAAATTGTATACTTTGATTTCCTTGCCGTAAAAAGCAAGGAGCATTCACTTGAGGTTTGGGTGAATTCAAGTTGGGGAGAATGAAAAAGAAGATTGGTAAGTTGCTTGAAACTTTTGAAAAAGTTCAAATAAGCATGAAAAGAAAAAGTGTAAATATGAATGTGAAAAACAAAAGAAAAAGAATGCTTGTTTGAATGAGAAAAATAGAGTGAAATAATTGTGCATAAAGGTAGTTTGAGAAGGTTTGTGGTAAGGGAATGAGAATGGTGAATGAAGTTGTAATGTGTAAATATCATTTATCGGCAATTTCGATTCAATGGCCTGTAGAAATGTCCCTTTATTGTGAACCCGACCAAGCTACAACCCTTAAAGCCCTTAGTGATCTTTTTGCTTCCATATTGTCATTTTTGATTGTTAGATGTTGTATGAATTGAATTGTTATTTGCATTGTTTGTCAGATGAGTGAAATTTCCCCGCGGTTGCAAACGCGCATTAATTTCTTCATTCTTATTTGAAGTGGAGTGTTAGGTGTGATTCATTCTTGAACATGTATTGCTTTTGGATGTTGACATTTGTTTTGTGCTTAGACTTTGTTTCATATTCGTGGTGTCGTTGTAGTTTAGTGGTAAGTATTGCTTTGCATGTACTTTTGATATTTGTACCATACGTTTATTCTCCGTTTGTAAAAACTTGTTGAGCATGATTTCTTGATAATTGCTTTTGTTTCTTTGAGTTGATTGACTTTTGTTTGAGGACAAACAAAGTAATAAGTTGGGGAGAGTTTGATAAGTGCAAAATGTACCTATTTTTGTAAATAAGTTTTGTTGCACTTATCGTTACTTTGTGTTAAAATTGGTTGAATAAACCCCACTTTATGTGTAAATACGTTTACTTTACGTTTTCGTGTGTATAGTGCGTTACCGTGTAAATATCATTGAGTTTAATCGATTTTCATTTATTTTTGTAGGTGTTCCAGCAATGTGATTTTTCCATATTCATAAAGAGCATTGAATAAGTTTTCCAACGCTTCAAACCGTGCGTCAATCGGAGTTACGGTTCAAGAGTTATGATCAAAACAAATTCTGGTTTTCTGTCATGTTCGCTGGGCGAACCCCCGTAGCGAGCACTCGCTAGCTTGTTCGCTAGGCGAACCGGGGCAAACAAAAAGTTCCAGAATCGTGAAAAAACTCAACTTTAAGGCGGTTTACATTCGCCTAGCGAACGGGGACTCGCTAGGCGAACCTGGAAAGTCAATTTTGCCCATTTAAGCCATTTTCATCATTTTTTATGTTATGTTTTTGGGGGAACTTTCTCCCAACTTCATCAAACATGTTTTAGGAGTAGATTAGCTTAGAAACAACATTGGATGATGCATCTTGATGATTCGGAGTCGAATTTGCTTCGATCGACTTTGACACGCCGTGAGAAGTTTGTTTTTCTCCTTTCTTCTCTTTGTGTTCTCTTTTGTTGATGTTTGGTATGTAAATCTCTTGATACCTATTGTATTTCATCTAATCTATGTTTATGAATATGTTTTGATTCTCTATTGATTGTTTGTCTTTGATTGATTATTTGTGGGTCGTGACAAAACCTATATCGAATCGTTAATCTTAGATTTTCATCTGTCAATGAGCAAGCTTTTGACAGGGGTTTGTGAATCGATATTCATTGTATCTTTTGTTGTATTGTGTTGATTAAGTAGCATGGGTAGCATGAGTAGGATCGATATGGTATTGCGAGGACGCGTGACAATAGCGATGAAGAACGGCGTTCGTGTACAGTTGGTAAATTAGTTGAATGCATGGTTAATCATATGTTTGTATTCTGATCAGGGCTTTGTATATGAATTACTCATGAGTTTGACATGGATGTTATAGTAATATCGATTTTGTCTGAACTCTAGAGATAGATTTAGACTTAACACTTGCGTGAGTATCAGTTCTTACTACTCTGTGTTGTTGAGTTGCGTGAGACATCACCAATGAGACAATACCGTTGTTCTCTCGACGTTGCGTTAGACATAACCTCTGTTGTGAGTGATACGTGAGGATATTAGACGAATGAGTGATTTGTGTATGAAATGGTCGGAAGAATGCATGTGTTATTGAGTGATCCTATTGAGTTTCTTTCCTCCGAAGAATGTGTTATTGTTATTTACTTGCTTTTTGTTCCTTTAATTTTCCGCATTTGCTTTTGGTTCGCTTTAAACCAGAACTTTTGATTCATGAGCTTAGAAATATAGAAACCGTTGAATGGCATTTTTTCCCTCGCACTGATCCCTGTGGAGAACGACAAAACTGGGTTACTTATATATTTTTGCTTGCTGCTATTCTAGCTTCAACATTGCTTTGGTATGAGGACTTTCTCTGATTCGACCAACCTCCTTCTTGCTGATTTCAAACAGTTGAATTGTTGCAGCCGCTTTTGCCTTTGTTGTCATTTCAAATTCCTTTGCCTTTCTTTTCTTTTGATGATTGCGCCTGCAAAGCCATATCACTCTTCAACTTTCCTGCAGCTCTTTCAGCCATCCTTTGTTCATGAGATTGATATGTCCCTTGAAGCTCTTCCTTTGCCAATGTTGACAAGTCTTTTGACTCTTCTATGGCTACTACCATGTGGTCAAACGTTGGAGCCAATGACCTCCAGATCTTTGCAACAACTGATCTTAATGTCAAGACTTCTCCACATACCTTGATTTGATTCACCAGTTTTGTAACCCTAGTGAAAAAATCTGTTATGCTTTCATTATCTTCCATCTAAATCAATTCTTAGGTTCTTTTGTGAGTTTGTAACCTCACCTTTTCTGCGCCTCCAAACGATTTCTCCAAAATTTCCCATGCTTCTTTCGCTGATTCTACATCACTAACCTTTTCAAAATTATTTGGATCAACGCATTGATGAATTATAAAGAGAGCTTTATAATCTTTCTTCTTTAATTCTTTGTGTGTGGCCTTTTCTTGATCCTACGCATTTTCTGCAAGTGGTGTTACTCCTTCCTTCACGAGATCCCAAAGATCATGATAATAGAAGACAACCTTCATTTGCTTGCACCAAGTCTCATAATTATTATTCTTTAGAATCGGAAGACTCGTCGAAAAATGCCAGTTTAGATGATTCATTACCATCGTGATTTTCTTCCCACAAATCGCTCAGTCGATGCTCTAGATACCAGATGTTGGAAATCCACCACAACCTATGGAGAATTTCTATCAATCTTGATAAACAAGATTTTATCGATACACAATAACAATGAAAAGAAATAAAAATTGTAGAAGAAAGAAAATTAGGGTTTTACAAAATATAAAAGAAGATGGTGATTTCTGCAGAGTAACTCTCTACCCACAAACTGTGAAAAGCTTATTCACTTTGCAACTACAAAATTCTATGAATTCAAGTAGTTACAATAATAAGGGTTACTCCCTCTATTTATATTTTTAGGTTAACTTGCTCCCTAAGCCAAAGTCCAAAACACAAAAGCCCAAAATATCCAATTTAGCTAACACTACTAGAATAGGCGTAAGTCGAAATCCTGTTGAGCAACATGCTTCGACATTTCCACACACACACACACACACACTAGGCTAATTTCGACACATCCTTGTTTCTGTCGAGCACTACCTGCTTCGACACAAGGAATTACATTCTCAACATATATAAGACGGGCGGTTATGAACGCCCCTTGTTTCTCGGCATGGAATGTAGAAAGACGTCTGATGACATTTAACAGTAGACAACATTCCATGACGTGAACCCAGTGTGGAGCTAATAAGCAATATTACATCGTAGCCTCAATGCCTTGGTGGAGTAACTATAGACTGGTGATTGGACTTCCCTTTTTGAACCTAATGAATCATTGACATTATTCATTTAGTTTTAATTTTATCTTCGACTTCATCAATTTAATTTCTCTAAAAAAACATGAAAGAATAATCAAAATTGTTTTAATTTAAAACATGGCGACTAATTTCTTAAATTAGGTAAAATTAGGGGGCTAAAATTATAATTTAGCCTATGATATTTTATTTGAAAATAATGTAATATGGCCCAAACGATATGTGAACCCATTGTTTCAGCACTTCCACTTCTTGGTCCAAATCATTAGACTTACCTTTAGGTTAAAAAATTACACTAATTTTAATCTTAAACTTACTTTTAGAGCAAATAAATGCACACATAAATCATTTTTTTAAGAATGTTTAGCTCCTTGCGCGTCTCTTTTTTGATAATGATGCGATGGAGATCCCTACGATGACGATCCTTGGGAGGTGTATGCCTAGCATCTCCGCCCTAAAACCATAAGGAAGAAATTGATGATCGTGGGGACGACGGTGTTATGGTGATTTGGAGGCTCTCCAGTGTTCTGAGGCGGCGTCACTAAGAGTTGCATGAGACATGCCTCTAAGGTTATCGCGATGCACTACCTCCCGTTGTGTGTGACCTCGCAACATAGTTATTTGCTGATTTTATTCTACTCATAAAAAATTATTGGCATCGGGGTGTGAATTATATTGTTGCACTAAATTGTAAATGCTCATGCTGATTTCAATTGAAAAACTTAATGGTGGTTTGATCAACTAACTTAATGGTGGTTTAATCGACTAATAAAAGTGGTTGCAACGATGCAACAAAAAGGATTTGATGAACTCGGCAGAAAATTTCATGAGAAACAAGAAGTCATTCCCATAGACAATGTCACTATTCTGATGTGGAATAGAAGATCGTTGATGTGTCAATGCAAAGATATCTAATGCGGCGATGCTGGTCTCCGAAACAATGGAACAAGGATATGTCTGCTAGGTTAGCATTCCAACGCCTTTATTAGTAGGGTTAAAAAGGTGTAACTTTGTAAGAGTGAATGAAATTGTATCTAATATAGTGCGTAAAAAAAGTTTATATATGAATGAGAGTTAAAAAAATGCAAAAATCAATTTGCAAGAAAAAATAAAAAATTTATTTGTGATCTTTATTTTTCAATATTTATCTTTTTGCTACATATTTATGTTAATTATAAGAAAAAATAAAAAATAAAATAAAATAATTAGTTATTATTCTTTTTATTTTATAAGTTAAAAGGTTTAATAGTATTTTCTTACAAATTATAGGAGTCTGATATTAGATTGTGAATTTTTTTTAATATAACATGCTTTTTCAAAAAATTTACCAAAAAAACTTTCTCTTCAAAATATTTACGAAAGTGACATGTTTTCAGTATCCATTACAAGGGAGGCGCCATATGGGATGGCGCCTCAGTTAGAGACCACAAGCCATTTCATATGGCGCCTCAGGCTATTATGGGGTGCCCTAGAAAATCCCTGAGGAGTAGCCAAATGAAATGGCGCCTCAGGTGATTTCTAGGTTTTTTTTAATTTTTTTTTTTTTAATGTTTAATAAAAAAAAAATTTGTTTTAAATTTGTGCAGAGGTATGGTTAGGAACAGTAGAAAAAGAGTGTAGGCATGCAGTGTTGAGTCATGCAGAGTGTGATCTTGTCAATAGTCTAACCATGCAAAGTTCAGTGGTCTTGTCAAGCTTAGTGTAGGCATGCAGTCTTGTGTGGTCATGTCAAGGTTAGTGTGTAGGCATGCAGTCTTGTGTGGTCATGTCAAGGTTAGTGTGTATGCATGCAGAGACACGTTTCTTGTAATATTTTTCTGCCTATTAATACACTTGAAATATACATCATACCATCACATACATTCAAACCATTTGTAGTCTGCAAACTATTTCTTCCAAACTTTAAAGTTTGTAACCCATTTCTTCCTAACACAAATTCAGATATGGCTCAAAGACCACAATACTTGATAACTGCACATATCCTTGGTGAGATATTTGATTGTCCAATGAGTGGTTTCAATTTTAGGGATACAGAAGTGACCAGGTTTTTAATTGAAAGAAGAACAAATTTCTATCACTTGAAAGCCCAGTTAGAGAAGAAATTGCAGTGCAGTCTAGTTGGGAAAATTATATACAAAAACCCTATCTTTTTTTAGGGGAATGAGCTGTACAAATTTTTTCAGATGAAAATACGAGATGATGATTATGTTCGTAATATGTTTCTCAGCCATGAGCATTCTGGTTTCAATGAGGTTGAGTTACATATTACGTTACAAAATCAACCATTGTCTCAACAACTTGAGGTATCGCAGGTTTTTAATGATTCCGACAACGAACAAGTTGAGTTGGACGTCGTTGACGAGGAGGAAGAAGAAGTGGAGGACGTTGTTGATGAAATGATAAACGGCGATGAGGAAGACCAATTGCCAGACAGTCATGTTTATTGCCCACCTCAACACATGACAACACTAGGCTTAGGTGAGGATCAGCCAGCAACAGATATTTTTTACGACCCATACAAAAAGATGGGGGGAGTACTAAAAGTTGGAGACAATTTTCGTACAAAATAAGATTGTGTCCGAGCAATATGAACTTAGCTGCAGATTATAGAGTCGATCAAACAAATCCGACTCTATACAAGATCTATTGCCACAACGAGGTCTGCCCCTTTAGACTAACCGCATCTTTCCGGAAGCGAAGCGATTCCTGGAAGATATGGTCAATGGGTCCGGAGCACACATGCATACTAACCAATCCAAGTCAAGATCATCGCATGCTCGGCTCTCAGATGATCTGCAACGAAATTCTATCAATCGTGAGTGACAACCCTTCTGTGAAAGTCAGTACCATCATAGCTCATATGGTGCAAAGATACAACTATACTCCCTCGTACAGGAAGGAGTGGATTGCTAGGACGAAGGCGGTTGAAAGGATTTTTGGAAATTGGTAGGACTCTTACAAAGAACTCCCAAGATACCTCGTCGCCCTAAAACACTATGCTCCAGGTACTGTTTTCTTGTTAGAGACGTTGCCGGCATATACGCCTGACGGGAATTGTGCAAGTGGAAATGGCATTTTCCACAGACTCTTCTGGGCGTTTGAACCATGCATCAAAGGATTTACGTTTTGTAAACCTATAATTCAAATTGATGGAACTTGGTTGTACGGAAAATATAAGGGCACGCTACTAATGATCGTGGCACAGGATGGCAATAGCAATATTTTCCCTATCGCATTCGCTCTAGTTGAAGGGGAGACTGCTGGAGGTTGGAGTTTTTTCTTAAAAAATCTCCGACAATATGTTGCTCCCTAACCTGACGTATGTCTGATCTCCGATAGGCATCCCTCAATAGATAGTGCTTACAACAATCCTGATAACGGCTGGCAGGATCCTCCATCAAGCCACGTGTATTGCATTAGACACATCGGGAAAAATGTCCTGTGGACGTTCAAAGACAAGGGCCTAAAGCAGCTAGTTACTAACGCGGGATATGCATTAACAGAGCCTACGTTCAGATACTACCAGGATGAGATCAGACAAACAAACCCAGAAGCATTGAGTTGGATTGATAACATACAACGGGAGAAGTGGATAAGGGCGTATGACAATGGGCGGCGATGGGGCCATATGACAACAAACCTCGTTGAGTCTATGAACTCAGTATTCAAAGGCATCTGGAACCTGCCGATAACCGCTCTTGTAAGGTCAACTTATTTTAGGCTCGTTGTGCTCTTTGATACCAGACGTACTAAGTGGGTTTCGGTCATACAATCTGGGCAGCTGTTTAGTGACTATTCCATGATATTCATGAAGGACGAGGCTGCAAAGGCTAACACACACTCGTCACGGTCTTCGACTGTTTTGCAGGACACTTCAGTGTAGGAGAGTCTATTGATCACAACGAAGGACTGCCTAGGGGATCTTATCGAGTGGAACTAGATAGGAGTTGATGTGACTGTGGAAAGTTTCAGTCATTTCGTATGCCTTGCTCCCATGTCATAGCAGCCTGTTCCAAGGTCCGACTGGACCCAACCAACTATCTCCATGTTCTTCACCAAGTCAGTATTGTATGTAATGTGTACCGTAAAAGCTTTCAAGTGGTCGCAAAGGAGGACTACTGGCCTACATACGAAGGTAAAATTGTGTGGCATAACGACTTGATGCGAAGAAATAAAAAGGGTCGCCTTATCAGCAGCCGGATTCAAACGGAGATGGATACAGCCAAAAAAATGGTGAGGTTGTGTAGTTTGTGCCGCCAGCCAGGCCACAATCGTACTAAGTGTCCAAACGTGGCAGGGCCTAGCACGGCGACATAGTTCCTTATGTAATATTGTCTATTTATAATAAGAACAAATTTCATTTCATTGATGGCATACTTAACTCAATACAACGACATAACAAACCCAAACAAAACCTAAACGAAATAACTCAAATCATAAAATAACAATAACAAACTCAAACGAAACAACTCATAAAATCAGCTTATCTAGGCAATTACAACTATCAACTTAATTTCTTGTTCTAACATCATCATCATGAGGACGCCAGCATCATTTTCCACTTTTCTCCAAGTCCGGGTGACTCCGTCTGAACCAGACTTCTCAACCAGCCTCTCTATCTTCCTGATCTTTTCACCTGCCTGAAATTCTTCAGGTAGCCAGCGGCGAAGTTCCATGTGCAAATGCTCCAACGTCTGGGTGTTCCATAGTAGCATCTCCAACGGAGGCTTGACAGCTGAGTATATAACTAAGGCATTTCGTTTCATCAATGGAAACTCTGGCCACTTATCCTCCGCTGCTGATGACGACGGCCGGCTATTTGAGGATGAAGACATGGTGTTGAGTAAGGGAGACTTTGGGATATTGGTGAGGGAAGGTAGGAAATTAGGGTTTCGGTGACAGTTGTTGTGCAAAAACAAGTGAAGGTGAGCCCTTATTTATAGGCACATCATAACCTATTAAATAATATAATTATTCATATATTAATAAAATATAATTATACATTAAACATAAATATTTTAAAAAAAATTGCCCTAAGGCGCCATTTCATTTGGCTCAACCTCAGGGAATTTTTTTAGGGCTCAAACCTTGGCCTGAGGCGCCATATGGTTTGCCTCCTCGCCTCTAACTGATGGCGCCACCTTGTGAGTGGGTTTTCAAATCCAGCTACTTTCGTAATTACCCTGAAAACTTGGTTTTTTTAGTTTTTTTTTTTTAATTAGTGTTATATTAAAAAAAATCTTAGATTGTAGAGGTGTTTATAAAATTTAATGCAAAAGTAATGTAATGTGGCCCAAATGGATATGTGAACACATTGTTTCAGAGAATTTTTCATCTCATCTTCCAAATTTAATCGGGCATCTCTCTAATTTCGGATAATATTCATATTGCTTTTGAAAAAAATTTAGCTAAAAAATGCGCACGAAAAAAAATTGGTAGAACAGATAAAAATTCTGGTATAAATAAAAAAATGTGGTAGTATATGCCAAAAGTTCGATATGCATTTATACTGATTTAAAAAATATATATATGTGTAGAAATACTTACTCCCTTTTAAAAAAAAAGTATCATGTTATACCAGAGTTTTTGCAAAACCTTGAAAATCTTATAATACCAGCATTATTTTTGACAAAATTTTAGCTAAAACGTGCGTAGGAAAAATTAGGTAGAACAAATAAAAATTCTAGTACAAATAAAAAAATATAATAGTGTATGTCAAAAGTCTGATGCATTTATACCGATTTTTAAAAAACAAAACAGATGTGTGGAAAAATTCACTGACTTTTTACAAAACACCATGTTCTACCATATTTTTTTGCAAAACTTTGAAAAATCCAGTAGTGTTAAATCATCGATTTTTTTAAAAAGACTTCTTGCATTTTTCAGACTTTTAGAGAATCGCAAAAATTCGGTAGTGCAATTTCAACAGTTGAGATTTTGTCGACCGTTTTGTACAGCTATGATTGCAATGATAGTTGTGTGTGGTGTAGAATGAATTTAAATTTGTATAAATAGGAATCATGTCTTGCTAAAAAGAGCAGCTTAAAATGTCTCACTATTTGTTTATGGCATCTGTGTACTTCAACTAGTTAAAATCATCCCTTGATTTTGGATTCCCAAAGGACACCACATGTTTCACTCTTTTGAGATCCAAATTGAATAATATGTTGCCCGACACCGAATAAAATAAAGTTTCGTACACCCTGGACTAATCCTCTACATCTTCAACTACCACAACAATAGCCTCGTCATTAGGATATTTAGTTCATCCATCAACTTTAAATCCTCTATGTCGGATATAGTGAGGGGGCAAAACTGCTCGGCCACCATCCACCTCCTGCGAGAGCCGATCTATGATACTTTTTCCGCACGAATATATAAGTCCACAATGTCTTCTCCCTTCGCACGAACCCTCGCTGTAGTAGTTGCAGCTCTGTCATGCTGCCTAGACTGAATCGTATCATCTGATCTTTTGGTCCTCACTGCAAATACAACAATAAAACTATACAATTAGAACTACCGGATTTTTTAAAAATCGTGAAATCGTCAAGGTTTTCTCAAATTTTTCAAAATTTTCTGCTAATCTAAGCAACATTTTGCACTACCGGTTTTTTCAAAAACACGGGTATAAACTGCTTGCATTTTTATCGATTTTTTTCAAAAATCTAGTATCACTGCATGTACTTTTGCCGGTTTTATCAAAATATTCGCTTGAAAATATGCATTTTTATCAGTTATTTTAAAATATTCGATAAAAAATATGTATTTTTATAAAAAAAACCAAAATACCCGATTAAAAAAATTACACTAATTTTAACCCTAAACTTTTTTTAGAGTAAACAAATGCATACATAAATCACTTTATCTCAAACTTAAACATTATATAGCAATGAGCAAAATCAATTTTATTCGAAATTGTATTTATCAAATGCTCATCAACACAGACATGCAATAATAAATTTTAGGGTTATTTATATGAAACCCCCCTGCCATATGAGCGTGTTTCGTTTTGCCCCCCACCGTTGCCATAGGCAGGTTTAAGCAACGTTTTTTTTGAAAAAACCGTTGTCAAAAGGCATAGGAGAAAAGCAAAATTCGCTAACATTACAGGGGTGAAATTCACTATTAACCCTAAATTTTATCGTACCTTAACTACTCAACCCCAATAAGCTGAAACACACAATTAAGTCTTATTATTAGCCATATCATACTTGGCTTCAAAATAAACTTTAGCATATTAAACTTAAAGTACATCATAATCATAATAATATAATGTAATTTTGCAAAGCTATCTCATAAGTTCTCTTCAAGCATAGGCTTCTGGGTTCGCAACAAGATATGCATCAACTACCTTAAGAACAACCAATGCTTCCTCCCTAACAGCCTTCAAATCCTCTTCTTTGATCTCAACTCCTTTTTTGGGATGATACTTGCTAGCATTCTTGATCTTGCAACCACCCTCTTTACTTGGTTCAATCTTCACCTCATGTGAAACCAATTCGAGAATTTCCGGTTTACCGTCGCCGTCGATCACTGAATAGTTATATATCAAATTATCTTTGTCTATTGCATCAATTCTATGCTTAACATGTTTGATGTTAGTACCTGCAATGAAGGTAGAAAATTGATTCGAACCATAACAAACTAACAAGTATGGTTTTAAATTGCAGGTGTTGGTGTACAAGGTGAAAATAATGAAGATGAAGAAGAGAATATATTATATTGAATGATGGCTACAAAAGGATAAAAAGATACAAATGATTGGAATGACAACTACCCTATTTATAAGCTAAAATTAGGGTTACCAAAAGCAACAATAAAATACTAAAATACCCTCTAACAAACTTAATGACTAAGTTTGTGAATATAAAATAAAATATAAATTATTATTCTAATACCATCCCTTAATTTATATTTCCTCAAAACTAACAACTCCAATTCCATCCCTTAAGCGAAGAAATTGATCAGTCTTGATAGCCTTCGTCAGAACATCTGCCAACTGCTTCTGGGTGCTGCAGTGCAGAACTTCTAACACTCCATTCTGAACTTGACTTCTCAGATAGTGATACTTGGTCTCAATATGCTTGCTTCTCCCATGCAACACTGGGTTTCTGGCAAGATTGATTGCAGACTTATTATCAATCATCAGCTTCAGAGGCTTGTCAACTTTGATCTTCAGATCTTCCAGCAAGTTCAGAATCCACACAGCTTGACATGCAGTAACAGCGCTTGCAATGTATTCAGCTTCACAAGTTGATAGCGCAACAACAGGTTGTTTCTTAGAACTCCAAGAAATAGGACCTCCCAGAAACTTGAACAAGTATCCAGAAGTACTTCTTCTATCAACTCTGTCTCCACACCAATCAGAATCTGAGTAACTCAGAAGTTCTGATTCAATCTTTCTTCCAGAACTCAGAAGTTCTGATTCAATCTTTCTTCCAGAAGGGAACAGCACTCCATACTTCAGAGTTCCCTTGATATACCTCAGAATCCTGACAGCAGCTTGGTAATGGGACCACTTAGGTTTACTCATGAATCGACTAACCATTCCAACTGCATAGCAAATATCAGGTCTGGTATTACACAAATACCTTAGAGAACCAACCAACTGTTTGAAGGTTGTAGCATCCACATCCTCACCATCAGAATCAGAATCTAATTTCTGATTTGTATCTGCAGGTGTGATAGCAGCCTTACAATTCTGCAGCTTAAATCTCTTCAGAAGTTCTCGTTCATACTTCAGCTGATGCAAAATGATACCTTTCTCAGAATATCTGAACTCCATCCCTAGAAAGTATGTCATTTTCCCGAGATCAGTCATTTCAAACTCATTCATCAGCACCTTCTTGAACTTCGCTAATTCTTGTTCAGAACTTCCGGTCAACAGTATGTCATCAACATACAAACACACCAGAATCATATTTCCTTCAGAAATATGCTGAACATAAACACCGTATTCCATCTCACATTTCTGAAACCCTTGCTTCTTGAAAAATGAATCGATCTTCTGATTCCAAGCTCTGGGCGCTTGCTTCAATCCATACAAAGCTTTATGTAATCTGTACACCATCCCTTCCTGATTCTCTTTCACAAATCCAGGAGGTTGTGACACATAAACTTCTTCTTCTAATGGACCGTTCAGAAATGCAGATTTCACATCTAAATGCATCAGAGGCCAATTCCTGTTAGCAGCTATTGCAATCACCAATCTGATTGTTTCATGTCTCGCTACAGGTGCAAACACTTCAGAATAATCCAGCCCAGGTTTCTGTAGAAATCCTCTTGCTACCAACCTCGCTTTGTATTTGCCAATTCATCCATCTGGCTTTAGCTTCTGCTTGAAAACCCATCTGACGCTGATGGCTTTCTTGTCCTTTGGAAGTTCTGTCAGCTTCCAAGTCTTGTTTCTTTCTATGGCCTCAAGTTCTTCTTTCATGGCCTTTAGCCAGAACTTCTGCTTGAGAGCATCTTCTGTACTCACGGGTTCAGAGTCTACTAACATGGCACACTGAATAATCTCTCCCTCAGAATCTACTTCAGTGTCTTGCAACATGTCAAACTCTTCAAATCTTCTTGGAATGTTTCTGATTCTCTGTGGCCTCTGACCTCGTTCAGAACTTTCTCCGGATGCTTGAACCTCAGAAGTTCTGTCCTCAGAAGTTTCTCCTTCAGAAGTTCTTCCTTCAGAAGTTGGACTTCCTCCAGAACCTTGACCACCTTCAGAATCTGGCATATTCCCAGAATCTGAATCACCACCAGAATCTTGATCATCATCAGAATCACCTTCATCTTCTGAGTCTTCTTCAGAATCAGAATCACCATCATTTTCAGAAATTCTTATTTCTGACCTTTCTTCAGAAGTTCTCACATCAGAATCAGATTGAGACTTATCCCAATTCCAAACTTCTGATTCCTTCACAATAACATCTCTGCTGAACTCAACTTTATTAGTTTCTGGACAATAGAGCTTGTACGCACCTGTACTGTGGTACCCCACCAGTAACATTACTTTGCTTCTATCATCCAACTTCTGTCTTCTAGCTTCTGGAACATGTTTGTAACAAACAGAACCAAACACCTTTAGATGACTAACACTTTGCTTTTCTCCCGTCCACTTCTGAATAGGAACTATTTCCTTCAACTTCTTCGTTGGACATCTGTTGAGCACATATGCTGCGGTTGCAACAGCTTCTCCCCAGAAGTTCTGAGGAAGCTTCTTCTCCTTCAGCATGCTTCTCACCATATCAAGCAAAGTACGATTTCTTCTTTCAGCAAGACCATTGTGTTGAGGAGTGTAAGGAGCAGTAACCTCATGCTCAATTCCATTCTCCTCACAGAACTTCTGAAACTCTTTGGAGTTATACTCACCCCCACCATCGGTTCTGAGAATCTTCAGAGTCTGACCACTCTGATTCTGAACCTTCATTCGGAACTTCTTGAATTCACCAAACACCTCGTGTTTGAACTTAATAAGGGATATCCATATCATTCTTGTGAATTCATCAACAAATGACACGAAGTATTTATTCCCTCCGAACGATTCTACTGGAAATGGACCACACACATCAGAATGTACTACTCCCAAGGCATGTTTTGCTCTTGGAGCAATTTCTGACGCAAATGGCAGTCTTGGTTGCTTTCCTTCCATGCACACTCTGCATGACTTCTCAGGCTTCTTAATTGTAGGAATTCCATGTACCAGCTTCTTCGAATTCAGATGTTCTAAGCTTCTGAAATTCAAATGACCAAATTTTCTGTGCCACAGCTCACTTTCTTTCACAACACTTGTTGCACTAAGACATTCAGAATCAGAAGTTCTGACATTCACCTTGAATGTTCTATTCCTTCCTTGTTCTGACTCCATAATCAGCTTCTGATTACAGTCATACAGCTTCAGAAGATTGTCCTTCATGGTAACTGAAAAACCTTTCTCAATTAATTGTCCCACGCTCATCAGATTGCTTTTGATGCCAGGTACATACCACACATTCTGAATCAATGTTGTTTTCCCATTGTTCAGAACGACTCTGACATTTCCCATACCTTCAGCGTTAAGATATTTGTCATCAGCACATCTGATCTTTGTTCTCTTCTCAGAATCAAAATCAACCAGCCATTTCTTATTTCCAGTAAGATGATTTGAGCAGCCAGTGTCCATATACCACCAGTCTGTCAAATTCTGATCATCAGATTCAGAAGCCATCAGTAGCACAGATTCATCATCAGAACTTCTGGCTATATTTGCTTCTTCTGACTTCCTTTCTTTGTTTGACCAACAATCTCTAGCAAAGTGACCAAACTTCTTGCAACAGTAACATTGGATCTTCTTCTTGTCATACTTCTCTTTTCCCTTCTGAGCATTCTTTTGCCTATCAGAAGTTGAGGTTTCTGACTTCTGACCACCATCAGATCTTCTCTGCTTCTGATGCTTCTTATCAGAAACTACTTTCAGAGCCTGCTGCTCTACTTCCCTTTCAGAAGTTCTCTCAGTCAGACGCAACTCTTGCGCTTCTAGACTGCTTTGCAGCTCTTCAATTCTCATGGTGCTCAGATCTTTAGAATGTTCTATTGCTACCACAATGTAATCAAACTGAGGAGTAAGAGATCTCAATACCTTCTCAATGATTACTTGTTCAGAAAGAGTTTCTCCACACGCCTTCATCTCATTAGTGATTACAATCACTATGGAGATGTACTCAGAAACTTTCTCATTGTTCTTCATGTTCTGATTCTCGTACTGCTTACGTAGAGACTGAAGCTTCACCTTCTTCACTGATGCGTCACCACCGTAACATCTGACCAGTGTGTCCCACGCCGCCTTTGCCGTCGTAGAATCTGCAATCTTCTCAAACACATTCGCATCCACACACTGATGGATGTAGAACAATGCTTTCTGATCTTTCTTCCTTGTATCCTTCTGCGCGTTCTTCTGCTCCTCCGTCGCATCTGCTGCTACCGGAACATAACCGTCGGTGACAAGATCTAGAACATCTTGAGCACCGAACAGTACACGCATCTGAATCATCCAACGATTCCAGTTTTTGCCATCAAATACTGGGAGCTTGGTGTTCATTCCGCCGCCGCCGTTCATCATCTTCAACCTTCAACCTTGTACAATACACTCAGAATCTCACCGCACACAGTGTTTCCCAACCCACAGAATCACAAATTTATGATTCCGATCAGAACTTCGTTCAAGATTCAACACAAATCAAGAACAAAATTCAATCACACAAGAAAAAATCCTCACGTTTTCACTCGTGTTTCCCGTTGATCCTAACCGGAGCTCTAGATACCAATTGTTGGTGTACAAGGTGAAAATAATGAAGATGAAGAAGAGAATATATTATATTGAATGATGGCTACAAAAGGATAAAAAGATACAAATGATTGGAATGACAACTACCCTATTTATAAGCTAAAATTAGGGTTACCAAAAGCAACAATAAAATACTAAAATACCCTCTAACAAACTTAATGACTAAGTTTGTGAATATAAAATAAAATATAAATTATTATTCTAATAGCAGGGCCTCATAAATGTGTTATATTTAACTCGTGATTAAAGAAGGTCTCATAAAATATTTATAATGGTTAAATATTAGTTAAATAAGTCATTTATTTATTTTTTTCATACTTAAACTATGACTAATCTACACAAGATTTCCGAAAAAATTGAGACGGTTCTGACGATTGGGATTAGCATAACTAAAACCATGCTAACTAGTAATAGTTGTCTATAAAAAACAATGCAATGAGTAGAATCTAGTGAAAATGTTGGAAGTAACCTTCAACAATGGTTATTTCTTGAATGCTTCCGGGTCCTCCAGTGCCTTCAACAAGTTGAATATTCTTAATCGCCGGCATAAGTTTGGGGATGAGGTTTGGTGCATCAAGGATCAAAGCCTTGAACAACCTCCCGGCCTCAACCGAGCTAGTGAACTCCGCCGCGAATGTGGCTGCATCCATGTTCCTTAGTTAGTTAGAATTACAAGATGAAAGACAAGAAACTTATAGTGGGGAGATATGGACTATATAGTTGAAAATGCAGTTAAATGAGTGTGAGATGAGAGAGATGGTGGTGGTTGGATTTAGCTATTTATAGATGAAGAGCTAACATAGGTCATTCATATTTGCAATTGACAATATTTCTTCAACTAATTTTTTGCCGAATATGTAGGCTTCATTATTATATAACTTACCGTTCTTGTATTGTATGCCTAATGAAAGTCTTTTATCAAGAGGCATAACAATGCAACCTCTTACTAAGTGATCACATAAATAACAGGCTATTTAGTTGGAAAATGATTAAGCCTTCATCTTTTTCTTTTTGAGGTTTGTAGTTGGTTTAAAGTGAAGTGTTGTGTCCTTCGGCCTAAAATTTATCCTACCATATTGTTGAAGAATATGTACATTTCACCTAATAATAAATCTTGAATCAATTAGAGAAGCGACTATAAACATAATGAGATTATTTGTTTAAATAAAAAAAAACAACAATTAAGCAATTTAAAATAAATAATAAACTTAAGCAGAGTGTTTTCTAAAAGAAAAAATAAAATAAAATATGTAACAAAAAACAAATTATTTAAAAAATAAAAAGAAAAAAGAGGGAAAAAAGAACCGAAATTTATTATGATTAGTTCAAAACACAACGGGGCTTACGTCCAGTTTTCAAGAAAAACACCATAAAATTTCACTATAGCCAAACTTTTAACATATGTTCAAAACTAGACAACTAAAAATTCGACCCAAATACTAAGATATTACCTCCTCTTGTGCAAAAGCCTCTAAATCATACGATGGAAATTTCTTAAAGCACCTCATATATTTTTTAGACACCAGCAAAAATTTTAAAATATTTTCAATTTTCGAAGATGTATCTTTGAACACACTTCAATATAATTATTTTATTTGTTTTTGAATCAAATCGCAATTTGATGAATAAATTTATTCCGAAAAAATATTTTTGAAAAAATTTTAAAAAGTTTATTTCCGAAAACAACGTTATTAAATTTTTATAAGATTTCTACTTGCAATTACATCACCCTGTATAGAATAGTAGCTATATCAATTTTAATTTCATAAAAGTATTTAATTATTGTGACATTAAATAATCTAAACAACTCTTTTTTTTATAGTTCTTTCGGTCACCAAACCTAATATATAACCAAGGCCGGATTAACATATTTAGAAATTTGAAGAAAAACTAAATTAATTCTTTTATATAAATAACATTTTATTTAATTAATATATTTTTATTTAAAAATTTTATAATATAAAATTATTTATTATGTTATTGTACTCAATTTTGTGTAATATTTTTTTAATCATTATAGTTGTATAATTATTATTCCATATTAAATTAATATAAATACTAAAAGAAATTAATATATTTAAAATAGAATAGTTATAAAAATAAATCTTGTAGAAGATAGTAATGCAAGTGCTGGCAGAAATCTGATAAAAAGTCAGCATTGTTGTTTTCGAAAATATATTTTTGAAATTTTTTCGAATATGTATTTTCAGAATAGATGTATTTATAAAATTGAGGTTTAATTCAAAAACGAATTAATTTTGTGTATTAAGGTATGTCCGGGGATGCATTTCTGAAAACTAAAGATATTTTTAGATTTTTGCATGGTATTTAAGAAACATATAGGACATATAGAGTGCTTTGAGAAATCATCCCATAACATAATATTTGGGCCAGTCCAAGAGTAAGGCAAGCAAGGAACACAAATCAAAGAAGACTATTTCTTAAGGCACCATATATGTTTTTAAGCACTACGCGAATTTCTAAAAGTTCTCTATTTTTAAATATGTATCTCTGAATTTGAGTCACACTCAAATTTTATAAATAAATTTATTCTGAAAATTCATCTATCAAAAATTTTTGGAAATATATTTTCAGAATTTGTTAATTCAATAAACAATTATCTATTGTATATTTAATAATTCATTTTATGCTAATTCTAGTAATTCAATATTTAGGACAATGTCTCCTTAGAATAGAGGGAATTTTTGTTGGAAATTCACCTCAACCTATGGTGATTCCGCTTCAATCTTGATCTCAAGATTGATAACCAACCCACAAACAATACGTAATGACAATGAAAGAAGAAGAACAAACAAGAACAGCAAGGAAGAAAAGAGCGAGAAGAGAAATATTTGGAGGAGAAGTGTTACCCACGAACTGTGGGATTTCTGAATATATTGCACTTTCACTGCTAAATCTGCAATTGTGAATACAATACAATGATATGATTACAATGCAATGATACTTCCTATTTATAGATATAGATTTGCAAAGGCCCAAAATTAAAAGCCCGAAATATCAAATCTAATCTAAACAAATCTGAATCCAATCAAATCAAATCTAACACGATTATGTCGAAGCAACCTAAACAATTCGACATGACACTAAGCTATGAATGCTTCGACTTCGACACTATGAATTACATTTAACACACCACCTAATTCATTGTGTCTAAACTATCTACATTCATCATCGATCTTAGTCTTCTGAAGGCTTCGACCTGCACTCCCTTCGTCATGATATCTGCAATCTGATTCTCAGTTGTGTAGTGTTCCAAATTCATCTTCCCTTCTGCTACCTGTTCTCGAAGATAATG
This sequence comes from Lathyrus tuberosus, assembly GCA_022829125.1. Lineage (NCBI taxonomy): Eukaryota > Viridiplantae > Streptophyta > Magnoliopsida > Fabales > Fabaceae > Lathyrus > Lathyrus tuberosus. The sequence continues at coordinate 13,876,198 of JALAZF010000062.1, read as the reverse complement.
GAACCTCATTTCGATGTGCTTGCTTCGACCGTGTGTTATTGGATTCTTCGCCAAGTTGATAGCTGACATGCTGTCGATCTTCATGGTAATTGCTCCATGATTCTTCCCTGTAATCTCTTCGACCAAGTTCACCATCCAAGTTGCTTGACATGCACAAAGAGAAGCAGCTATATATTCTGCTTCGCATGATGACAATGCCACTACTGGCTCCTTTCTCGAACTCCAAGCAACTGGTGCACCACCTAATATAAACACGTATTCAGCTGTGGATTTTCCATCCTCAACATCACTACACCAACTAGAGTCGGTGTATCCCACTAACTTGCATTCTTTCCCTTCATCAGCTGCAGGAAACAAAATGCCGTAGTCGAGAGTCCGTTTCAGATACCTCAGTATCCTCTTCGTCGCTGTTAGGTGTGATACCTTTGGCTTCTGCATGAATCTACTTACCATACCCACACTGTATGCTAAGTCAGGCCTTGTGTGACAAAGGTATCTAAGTGACCCAATAAGTCTTCTGTATTGGGTTGGGTCGACATCATCTTCCTCTGAATCCTTCGACAGTTGTAGTCTGGTCTCAGCTGGAGTCGAAGTTGGGTTGCAATCTTGCATCTCAAATCACTTGAGTATTTCGCCTGCATATCTTCTTTGGTGCATCATCAAACCTCTACTAGTCTTGTAGAATTCGATGTCAAGGAAATATGAGAGATTTCCCAAGTCTGACATTTCAAACTCCTCACTCAGTTCATGTTTGAAATCTTCGATCTCCTTCTTGCAACTCCCTGTTATCAACAAATCATCGACATAGAGGCATAGTATAAGCAATTCATTATTGCTTCTCCTTACATACACTCCATGCTCAGTCGTACACTTCACAAATTTCTTCTCCCTTAAGAAGCTGTCGATTTTCTTATTCCAAGCTCTTGGAGCTTGCTTAAGTCCGTACAGGGCTTTGTGCAGCCTGTACACCTTTCCTTCTTCGCCTCGTTTCACATACCCAGCTGAATGTGCGACATAAACTTCTTCATTTAAGGGACCATTAAGGAACGCACACTTCACATCCATCTGACATATGAGCCAATTGTTCATATTTGCTAGACCAACAACCAACCTGATTGTTTCGATTCTAGCAACAGGTGCGAACACTTCATCGAAGTCGATTCCTTTCTTCTGTAGAAATCCTTTCGCCACACTCTCGCCTTGTGTCGAGTTACTTCTCCTCTAGGATTCACCTTCACCTTGTAAACCCACTTCACATCAATTGCCTTCTTGCCTTAAGGCAATTCGACAAGTGACCAGGTGTTGTTGACTTCGATGGACTCTAACTCTTCATTCATTGCTTTCACCCACTTCGAATCTTTCAATGCCTCAGCTGCATTGACTGGTTCGACATCTGCGTAGAAAGCATAATGTACCAGCTCACCCTCTTCATCGACCACATCATCTGATGTAACTACACATTCTTGCAACCTTGTAGGCATGTGTCTTGTTCGTCGAGGTCTGCTTGAACCTGCTTCATCTGCAACTGGTTCCTGTCGAACTTCTCTTTCGACTTCAGTGGTTGGTTCTTCACAAGAGATTCTCACTGAATCCTTCTTGGCATTCTCAGTCCAATCTCATTCTTTAAGCTCGTCTATGATCACGTCTCTGCTGATCACTACCTGCTTATTCACTGGGTCGAACAACTTGTAACCTCCAGTCGAATGATATCCTATCAAGATCATCTGATTTGACTTGTCATCAAGCTTCCTTCTCAACTGATCTGCCACATGTCTATGTGCTATAGATCCAAACACTTTCAAGTGACTGAGGATAGGCTTGACACCAGACCAACATTCTTCTGGTGTGATTCCTTCAAGCTTCTTCGTCGGACATCTGTTAAAATATATGTTGCTGTCGAAACCGCTTCTCTCCATAATTCTTTAGGTAGATGCTTTCCATTCAACATACTTTTCACCATGTTCATGATGGTTCTGTTCTTTCGTTCTGCAACTCCATTTTGCTGTGGTGTATAGGGTGGCACCACCTCATGCACAATCCCTTCTTTTTCACATAATGCATCAAACTCTTTCGACACATACTCTCCACCACCATCTGTCCTCAGAATCTTCAACTTTCGACCACTCTGTCTTTCGACCATGGATTTGAATCTGGAAAATACCTCAATCACATCACTTTTCTTCTTGATGAGGTAAGTCCACAACTTTCAACAGAAATCATCTATAAACGTGACAAAATATCTGTTGCCACCAATCGAATCCACCTGGATTGGACCACATACATCAGAGTATATGACTTCAAGAATTACCTTTGAATTCCTCCCTGCATCCTTGTTGAAGCTATTCTTGTGTTGTTTCGATTGAACACACTCTTCACAGACTTCACTTGGAATGTTGATTTCTGGTAATCCTGAAACCATATTTCTTCTCTTCAGTTCTCTGATGTCATTGAAGTTGAGATGGCCTAGTCGAAAATGCCATAACCACTCATCTCTGCTGGCTGCCGTTGCTATACACTTGTGCTCCATCACCTTGAGTTCAATCTTGAAGGTCCTATTCTGAGACATTGGAGCCTTTAAGATCAACCTACTATCTGCGTCGAGAACTCTCATCATCTTGTCTTCGACAACTACCTTGTAGTTCTTTTCGACTAGCTGCCCTATACTGAGCAAATTACTCTTCATACCTAGAATGTACAACACATTGGAAATTGTTGACCTTTTTCCATCTTTCCTCATAATCAGAACATCACCAACACCTTTAGCTGCTAGAGTGTTGTCATTTGCAAACTTCACCGTGTTCTTCGACGAGGGCTTCATGTTGATAAACCAATATTTCCTCCCAGACATGTGTGATGAGCATCCTGAGTCCAAGTACCACTGATCTTGGAATCTTTCTTCATCTTTTGTTGTGACCATCAGCAACGTCTCTTCATGCTTCGCCAGATTTGCATCAGTTTCTTGATTTTTCTTCTTTTCTGGACAGTTACTAACATAATGGCCATACTTCTAACAATTGAAACATTGAATGTGACTTTTGTCAGATTTTTGATCACCACCTTTTCTTCTACCTGCAGCACCACCTCTTTGGTTGCCTTGGTTCCAAGGTTTCTTCTTATTTGACTGGTTTCCTCCTTTGTTGCCATTCCAGCTTCCTTTACCTTTCCTTTCCTTTTCTGACTGCGCCTGCAAAGCCATATCACTCTTCGACTTTCCTGCAGCTCTCTCAGCCATCCTTTGTTCATGAGACTCAAGCGTCCCTTGAAGCTCTTCTTTCGTCAATACTGACAAGTTCTTCGACTCTTATATGGCTACTACCACGTGGTCGAATTTTGGAGCCAGTGACCTCAAGATCTTTGCAACAACTGATCTTGATGTCAACACCTCTCCACATACTTTGATTTGATTCACCATCTTTGTAACTCTGGTGAAGAAATCTGAAATACTTTCGTTGTCTTCCATCTGAAGCAACTCATAGGTTCTCTTGTGAGTTTGTAACTTCACCTCTTTCACCTTCTCTGCGCCTCCAAATGACTTTTCAAGAATCTCCCATGCTTCCTTTGCTGATTCTGCATCGCTAACTTTTTCAAAGTTATCTGGATCAACACATTGATGGATTATAAACAGCGCTTTATAATCTTTCTTCTTCAATTCTTTGTGTGCAGCCTTTTCTTGATTCGACGTGTTCTCCCCAAGCGGTGTTACTCCTTCCTTCACAAGATCCCAAAGATCTTGATAACAGAAAACCACCTTGATCTGCTTGCACCAATTCTAATGATTATCTTTCTTGAGAATTGGTCGGGTCGCCGGAAAGTGCCCATTTGAATGATTCATAGCCATCACGATTTTCCTCCTTCAATCGGAACCGGAGCTCTAGATACCAGATGTTGGAAATTTACCTCAACCTATGGTGATTCCGCTTCAATCTTGATCTCAAGGTTGATAACCAACCCACAAACAATACGTAATGACAATGAAAGAAGAAGAACAAACAAGAACAGCAAGGAAGGAAAGAGAGAGAAAAGAAATATTTGGAGGAGAAGTGTTACCCACGAACTGTGGGATTTCTGAATATATTGCACTTTCACTGCTAAATCTGCAACTGTGAATACAATACAATGATATGATTACAATGCAAGGATACTTCCTATTTATAGATATAGATTTGTAAAGGCCCAAAATTAAACGCCCAAAATATCAAATCTAATCTAAACAAATCTGAATCCAATCAAATCAAATCTAACACGATTCTGTCGAAGCAACCTAAACAATTCGACACGACACTAAGCTATGAATGCTTCGACTTCGACACTATGAATTACATTTAACAATTTTTATGAATAATGAATAAATGGGTTGGGTAATGTGACTGATGAAAATTGAGTGGATTGGCGCAGAATGATCAGTGATGATAAGTGCCTAGAGGCTTAGGATCTCATAAGTAGTGACTACAGGTAGAGTCATTCATTAGTATGAAAATGAAATGAAATGAGACTTTATTATTCTTTAGGTCGTCTCGAAGATTAATTTTTTACTGTAGTAGATAAAATTTTTTTTGACAAGGTAGTAGATAAATTAACTAAGGGGGAAATTAATAGAAAGAGTCTGAAAATTTATATATGAATTTAGTGAGAGCGAGAGTGAAAGGTGAGGGGTAAACACGTGACGCATGCAACAAAATAGCAGTATGTATGCAATATATTACTCCTTATTAAATTAACAAGTTTTTGAGAATTTTTTACCCAAATACTCCTAATTTTCGAAAAAATTCTCAAAATACTCTACGTTTCAGAAAAATTCCCAAAGTACCTCGGTTAGGGTTTGGGATTGTACATGGTCGCCATATGAATTGGCGAGTCTTCCTAAGGACATACAAGCTGTCGCCAATTGAACTGGAGACTGCTTATCAAGTCGTCAGTTCAATTGGCGACATAGTGTAAAGGCAAAGGGGATTCGCCAATTGATGTGGAGACTCCCTAGAAACTGATGTTTTTCACTATAAATGGGGGTGTTCAGCTCAGTTTGTTCCACATCTCTTCTCTCAACTTTGTTCTACTAAGAAAATGTATCGTCGTCGTTAGGAAAAAGTTATTTTTTCGCGAGACAAGCCACCGATCGACATGCTATTTTGGAACATACAAGGTTTCAATCAATTTAAGAGAGAGCTGAATCGGTGGTTGGAGGGAGACATTGGTGAAGAGGAGAAAATCCGGAGTATCGAGAGACATGATCGGCTACGTGGATAGGTTCGTGTGAAGACTACCAAAGATGCGAGGGAAGTCATGTTTGGACCGAATGAAATTAGTTTGATTGTTGTACCGTGAATGTACCGTGACCGTAGAGGATGTGTACATATTACTCGGTTTGCGTATCGATGGTAAGGCAGTCAATGGAAAAACAAACCTTGACCCATCAATTTGTGAGGAACTTTTGGGTGCCGACTTGCTAGATACAAACTCGAGAGGCCAAAGTCTTTTGCTTTCGCAACTAAAAGCATGGTACGCCGGTTTGATTTTAACTGTAGAGCAACCACAACGACTTTTCCTTCCCGTATGCACAAAAGTAAGTTAATAACTTAATACTTTTTTTATCCTTAAAAATTATTGTGTCTAACATTTTCAACTAAAAATTCTTTTTTTAGATGGTCATCTAAGGGAATGAGTTACAATAGATGTCCCAAACATTGTATCATTCAATACCATAATCTTTTGGATCACCTAACACCCGCAGATGTAAGTCCGCCTAATCATTTCTCTTCATTTATATCATATATTTTACTATCTAATATTTTTCTATTCTTCAGTTCATATGGCTTCCATATCTAGGCATGGAAGATCTACATGAAGTCAGCGAGGAAGATGCTGCCATTTGGACTGCATGTGTACCGATCATCAGATTCACAACTGTGGAGCTGCACAACAGTTACCGTGTCAAACTGCAATTTGGAATGCATCAAGACATCCCAGATCCGCCTGTTGACATAAGTAAATAGCATCTAAAAAGAGTTAATGATCAATGGGACTTTGACGACTGGAAGGATTTTGCAAAGACTGAGCATCGTAAATGGATGAACCGCAGCCACTATGTCTTACGTGAGCCGGTGATGCCAACCCCATCTATACCAACAAATAATTACATGGCTTGGTACAGATCGGTTGCATCTGGGTTTGTCTCCGAAGACAAGTATTTATACGACCCACGTCAGACCACCTACACACAAGAAGCCTCAACGTCTAACCCACCTCCAAGGCCATGTTACTCACAACCCCCTACCCAACAAAATTACCAACCCATTATCCCTCCAAACATGTCATACACCCAACCACAATACCAAGAGCGCCCCCCATACCATCTTCAACAAAATGATTACTATCAAGAGACTCAATATGGCTATGCCCCCAACACACCACCAAGATATAGCCAAAACGAGGGTACATCATACCATAGCCAAATTGGGCAAATATCTTTTCATAGCCCTAACGCCCAAACATCATACCCTAGCCAACACAATCAACCTTCTCAACAGCCTTATGGCTTTCAAACACCATTTCAACCTTTCACCAACGAATCCTTCACACCAATATCTCCCTTCAATCGGCCTGGCCGCACACCGATCACCCCCTCAAACTACCTTAGCATGGGTCGCACGCTCAGTTTCAGTCCTCAAGACTTCACGGGAATGCAAGACATCCTAAGGGAAACATCTCGGAATGTTCCTGAGACTTCAACTCCTCAAACACCTGGCGTGAATCAACAATAAGGGGAACAAGGGGGCCGAGTACAACGAGTGCAACGAGTGAGGGTCCCTAGGGGATCTGGAACTGGTGGCCGGTTGGATGCACCCGGTCACCAACATTAATTAATGTAATATTTTATTAAATTAATGAAAATTGTATCCATCGTGCAAACAAAATCAATGTAATATTTCACTATGGAAAAAAAACAACACACACCTTGTCTCCACATCAATTGGCGACAGGGTTATTGCCTTTACACTAGGTCGCCAATTGAACTGGCGACTTGATAAGCAGTCCCTAGTTCAATTGGTGATAGCTTGTATGCCTTAATGAAGACTCGCCAATTCATATGGCGACCATGTACAATCCCAAACCCTAACTGGGGTACTTTAGGAATTTTTCTGAAACGTAGGGTATTTTGGAAATTTTTTTGAAAATTAGGGGTATTTGGGTAAAAAATTCAGTTTCTGAAATACATTTTTAGAAATTTTTCGAAGATATATTTTCGGAATAAATTTATTTATAAAATTTGGGTTTGACTTAAAAACGAATGAAATGTGTGTATTTCTGAAAACATAAAATATTTTCAAAAATTTACATAGTGCATTAGAAACATATAGGATGCTTTAAGAAATCCTCATCAAGGAATATTTTACTGGGCTTCACTTTTTTGGACTATAAAGAAGGCCTTAACATATATCGGTTAAATATTGGAAATTTCTTATGCACTCTATATATTACTTAGACACCGTGTGAAAATACTAAAATTTCCCCAGATTCCAGAGATGCTTCTCTGGACGCACCCTGAGTACATAGAACTCTGACTTAACGTTAAAATATTCTGGAGATGCATCTTCAAACATATTTCGAAGATGCATCCTCCGGAAGGTATTGGAGCTTAAATCGCATCAGAATCATTATCCTTCCTCATTTCTAAAAAAAACTCAACTTTCTCAAACTCTCTCAAAAAATTTCCCTTCAACCAAGTCCAAAATCAAACAACTAAGCTCAAAGGATCTTCAATCAACATCAAGGACATCAGAGACATCATCCAACATTGAGGCAAAGTCTAAACTTATAAGTTTTTTATGTTTTGATAAGTTTTTTAAGTTTTTGTGCAAATGAGTAGAAAATGGTGATTTATGTAAGAAATGAGTAGGAATTGTAAGAATGGTACTTTATACATAGTATAAAACATTTTGTTGCTTGAAATTCATGATCAAACCATTATTTTTTGGGTTTGCATATATGCATTACCTCCATTTAATAACCTGAAGAGTTGCAGAAAATTTAGGAGATGCATCTTCGGGATTTTTCATCGTTTAGTTTCCCAGTAGTCGGAGATGCATCTTTGGAAATTCTCAATCTATTTTTTTTTTATAATTATTTTCTTGCTTGTAGTTTTATTTGTATTAATTGTCTTCTTTACTTACATACATTATGGTTGATAGACAAGATAGACTAAAGCATGGGAGAATTGCACAACATGCATTAGTGTGACGGGAGAAGAGTCAGGTTTCGAAGGCTTTTGTCCACTCTAGCATGTGGAAACATCTACTTTTGTGGCTCATGTGTAACACCCTTTTTCTATCCAACACATTAACACGAATAACACGACAAGAAATCAGAGTGTCATCCCAAAAAGGGCATCACATATCGTCAATGATCATTCAAAACATACACATGTCCCATCACACGGGTTTTACCATCATAATTAATTAAACACCACGCAGCGGAAAATCAAGTTTAAACAAATACTCTTATAGTTCAAAACTTCTCAAATAAAACTCATGAAAAACATCATGTCCACATAAAACAAAAGAACGTAATCGTTCAACTCAAACGTCCCGACCCGATGTTACATATCAGAGCAAGACCCTCTAATCGACGGAGAAATAAAAAATGCTTCAAAAATAAATCTTCATGCGCCAAAGGACCTAAGCCTGATCACCTGCACATTACCCACGTGGAGGCAACATTCAAACAGGCAAGGTGAGTAATCACGAAATCAATATATAAGATATGAGTAAAAGATCAAGCACAGTACAACAACAATATCAAATCATCAATATCGTCAAGAATACATCATTCACAACAATCTCATGCAATGCCACATAGTATGCAATGCAACATCAGACTCATGCATATGGTACCAACATCGTCATAATAGATGGACACTGGGCCATCACCCTCCAAAGATCTCCACCAATAGGATCGATTCTACACAAGAACCGGAGCACGTCATAAAACACTTCAATCTACACAATGGGATTGAAGCCACCAAATGGACTGAAGTCCTACTATGCCATGAATGGAAGATTCAAAATCGTCATAATAAACATCGTCATAAAATCGTCATAGTTGCATCATCATTCATGAATTCATCATCAAACAAACATCATAACATCACACCAGGTCGCACTCGTCAAAGTTCATCATTATAACTCACAATACGTCATAGTTGGTTCATCACATACAATCCCCAATTTTTTTTTTATATTCATCGTCATTACTAGATTACTAGTGTCATATTATTTCATCATAGTCATACGTCTCAAAGGAACCACGTCACAAGCGAAATCGGGGCAGAAATCGCAAAAACGGGAAAATCTACCCTTGCCACTGCCCATACGCATAAGGACCACCCTGTTACGCGTATGACTCACCTTCCACGCAACCCCACACGCGTACTACACCCTCCCATACACGTATCAACAGAGAGGGCTTTCCTCTTAATTCTCCTTCAGATCTCCCCTACGCGTAATGGCTAGCCCGTACGCGTAAGGCACTTTCCATACGCGTATGCCACAATTTCCTTCAGTCCCTATACGCGTATCAACACCCCATACGCGTATTGCCTACCACCCCATGTGCGTATGCTACGCGTACCAGTAGAGGGTCATGTCAGCCCTTGGGGACAGGTGTGTACGATACACGTATCACCCTGGGAAGCCCCCTCATTACGCGTAATACTCCCCCCATTACGCGTATCACCAGCGACCACCCAAAAACTCAGATCTCGCATCTGAACGCAACCTCCTCATTCCAGCACCTTCGATCTACCAAAATCAGACCCATAATGGCTTTGATTCATCACAGATCTATGTTTTTCATCTTACTTTATCATCTACATCGATTATTCCTAATTACTAAGTCTGAATTTGATTATTATTGGGTTCGGTTTATAGATCTGATTACCCACAAGTTCATCACAGCAGCATCAATATTCTCACGAAATTTACAGCAAACACGACAATTCACACAGAGTTCATCACAGAAATCATACACATATCAGTACGAAATTTACATCACAGATCGTCACAGATCAGCATCAAATCATCAGACACGAAAACACACAATTCCCTCTACCTTAAACCCCTATCAAATACATTAACCCAGATTACCCCCATACCTCGAATTTCCAGCAGAGATTCTTCGTTTTCCGGGGTTCTACGGTTGATTCCTCGTTCTAGCCTCATTTCCTCAGCTCTCCAATCACTTCTTAGGGTTGCAAAATACTGATTCTCAAATGACCCACTCAGTATTACCGTCTTACCCTTAATGGTCTCCTAATTTTTTTAATTAACAATAATAATAATAATCTAAATAATATTCTAATTATTCTAATTATTCCAATATTATTATTAAATAAATAATCTAATTAATTTACTAACTCTAAGGTTTTAAAGTTCCCTTAACCCAAGGATACCCCACAAATCACATAATTCATCAACGTCGCCAAGTACACCAAAACACCGAATAATCATAATAATTTAATAAATAAACATTATAATTATTTTGGGGCGTTACAACTCTCCCCCGCTTAAAGAATTTTCTCCCTCGAAAATTACCTGAAGGAAACATAGTCGGATACGACTCCTTCATCTGATCTTCACGCTCCCAAGTCCAATTTTCGCCCGCTGGTCCACCCCATAACACCTTCACCAAAGATATGTCTTTACCCCGCAATTTCTTTATTTCACGACCATCAATCCGCACAGGTAATGCTTCCACAGTCAGATTATCCCTCACTTGTACATCATCCATTTAAATCACATGCGACAGATCTGGAATGTACTTCCTCAACTGAGACACATGGAACACGTTGTGCAAATTCACAAGCGTCGGCAGTAAAGCAACTCGATAGACCACCTCTCATATCCTCTGCAAGACTTGGTAAGGACCAACAAAACATGGAGTGAGCTTCCTAGACTTAAAAGCTTGACCCACACCCGTCACTGGTGTCACCCTCAAAAACACGTGATCTCCCTCTTGGAATTCAAGTGCCTTCCTCCTCTTATCATGGTAACTCTTCTGACGACTCTGCGAAGCTTTCATCCTTTCTTGGATCATCTTAATCTTCTCAGTTGTCTCTTGCACAATTTCAGGTCTGAGTACAACACTCTCGCCTGACTCATGTCATACCCCAAATTTTGACCACCAAGATTTCCCATCATTGTGAAAATCATCATCACAATATGGATATACTTATATGCCTCATCAATATCCTCAGAGATGTTTGAGCATTCACCACAAACAAGAATTAGGGTTTCAAGACCTCTCAGAGCATTTAGACAAGGATCAATCAAGAAATGATATGATATTCAACTTGTCTAGCCTCTCAAACACCCATAAAGGATCAAGAGGACTCCCACATCAAGAATCAAGCACAAGGTTGCAACATTCCAAGTGGATCAAGCCTCAAGATCGCCAGTATCACCAAATTAGGGTTTTGGTCGACCAAGGCCTCCAGATGGAAATTTTCCTCTGGGCATGAGCCAATGCTTCAAACAACAACCCAAGATACTCTAAGGGACCTCGTGGACCCAATCATCAAGTCAATTTAGCCTCAGGGGATGCATTTACCAAAAATTGGGAATTAGGGTTTCTTGACCTAATTCACCCCTAAGTTGACTTTTGCGGCCAAACATGAGCCCAGACCTCAAGACATGATTTGAGGGTCTCTAGTACACTACATTGATACATTTTTAACAATGGATTGATCCTAGAAGCTTGATCTATAAGTTTCAATTTCATCAGGACCACAGTTAGGGTTTTACAGAAAAAGTCAACTGTACCTTTGACTTTTGACCAAGACATGCTCCCAAACCTTGGTACATAAGTCAATACACCCTATAACACCTATGGAGTCCATCCACTAAGTTTGATTTAGGTCAAGGACTTGATTTCATAGAGGATTGCTCAGTCTGAATTTCATCTGATGAAAAAGTCAACTGTAAAAAAGTCAAAGTTTAATTTTTTGATTTTTTTGTCAACAAAGGTTCCTTAACCCTAAAATAATGTTAATGTGTGATTGGAATCATCATTCATCAAGAAAAACCAAAGAAAATGAGTTAACTTGTAAAAGGGGTAACCATAAAAAAACTTTATGGAACAAAGTGGCTAGGGTACCAACTTCCAAGGACCATAACTTGAGATCCAAGCAACCATTTTGGATGGTCCAAAGCTGGATTTATAGCTCTCATGGCATACTTTAAAACTGTCAACTACATCTCATTCCAATTCCTCATGGATTTTTAGTTATGGAGTGATCAAAATGGTTGAAAACACAAAAGTGACATTTTTCCAACACTTAGTGAAATTTTCACTTAGTCAAAATCTGCCTTATTTTTTCCCAAATGTAGAGGCATTTTTCATTGTAATTCAAGTTGGATCAAAACCAAAGTTGGACATCATGTTGAAATAACATATGTCAGCTTTCCAAAATGCCCAAGAACCCCATGAAGTTCCACTTGAGCTAGGAGTTATGACAGCTGCAACATGCCTTCCTGTAAACTGTCTTGGCAAGGCAGATTTGTGCATAAGGGCTCGATTTGATCAAATTGTGCAACAACATGCATGGTTAGCCATCTGCACACCTCAAAGGGGAACAAACAAGGGACAAGCACTGATCCATCAACCTCCAAAGTCTCATAATCTACAAGTAGCATGCCAAACCTAAAAGAGCTAAAAAGGTGCCAAGCCTCCAATTTTGTTTCCAAGCATTCAATGGATGCACCAAGGTGGCATGAACTGAGCCTATTCCTACTGAATGAGTCAAGGATAAGCTCTGAATCAAAGAACCATAGGCCTGTGCTCTAACCTCTAGTCAATGGCTAGAGGAGACTTGAGATTCCATTTGATCCACATTGGCCAAAGGCCTGCTGCAGTTGCCATTCCCTATTTATGCCAAAACAAACTTGACACACTATAAATATACCTCATTTCTAATCAGTTTGAGTACACCATAGGCCTATAACACTTGCCTTTCTCAAAATCACCTCTTTCAATCCAAATTTGCCTTCTAACTCAAGTCACTATCGGGTTTTCAGTTTGAGCAATTCCAACCAAACCAATCACACACACACACACACCTCACATATAACATATAGAAGTGATCCAAACTCTTACATAACATCTGGAATACTAGAATCACAAAATCACCAGCCATCTGCACAAGCCTTTGACAGATTTGCAGTTGAGGTGCCAAATCAAGTTCCAGCTCAATTCAATCCACTCCAAGCATTCAGACACACACCATAGCACCTAGGGAAGTTGTCCACATCATTGGAAACAATCTATAACACCTCCAACCTAGAACTCGATCACCGGCTGCAAGAGGTAAGCCTCAACTTAGTCATCCCATGATTCATGCATATTTCCTCGCACAATAATTTTGCCATATGTTCATAATCATGTATGGAGTGTTTCCCCTCAATTGATTGCTTTGTATGAATCGTGTATGGAATTTCTCAGCCTTCATGCAGAAATTAGGGTTCTTGAGGTTTTGTTTTAATTTCTCATTCCATGCTTAAAATAAATGAAATTAAAGACCATAGACATGATCGTGAGTTGGAAACGAGCAGATTGATATGTGGATTGTGTGATTCCATCAAGTATTCAGTGAGATTGATGAGAAAATGCAAATCTGGGCAAAACAGGGCACGCGGGCAAAAACAAGGTTCTTGGCGCCCTTTTTGAATATTTGAATTTTTGTGATTTTATTTAATTGATTCAAAAATTAATTTCTCTCTGAATTTTAATGATTTTGAGTTGATTCTTTTTTTAATAGTTCACAAAAATTTTAAAATATTTTATTATACAAAAATTCCCCAAAAATATTATTTATTTCACATATTTGATATTTTTGAAAATAATTAATTTTTATTTGTTTTTTACATTTTAAAAAATTTCTTTCTCTTGATTTTCCAAACTTAATTGGTTTTCAATCATTTTGTGGACAAAAACATGATTTTTGAAACATTGATCCAAGATCACCACTCATTTTTCACATGTGTTCAATAATTTTTATTAATTTTTTAACAAAATTAATTCCATTCTTAAACAAAATTAGGGTTTCTTTGATGTTCAACAAATCTTTTTCAAACACTCATGGGCCTCTAATAGAGTGTAAGACCCAACCCCTTTGTAAATAAACATTTTGGGCCTCACGCATTGTATAAGTCCCTCTGTATATTTACAAAAGTTCGGCGCGATCGTCGCCTTTTTAACAAAACCAACTGGGCTTCTCCTTGAGCTATAAGACCCATCTTTGTTCATTTTCAAACTCGTTGGGCCTCTAATAGAGTGTAAGACCCAATCCCCTTTTAACCAAAACCTTTTGGGCCTCAGACGTTGTATAAGTCCCAACACATTTTCAAAAACCTCGGCGCGATCGCCAGTTCAAATATCAAATCACTTAGGCCTCTCCTTGAGCAATAAGCCTCATTCCTTTTCTTAAAAACACACTTTGGGCCTCTAATAGAGTGTAAGACCCAACCTCTTTGTAAATAAAACAATTCGGGCCTCAGTGTATTGTATAAGTCCCAGTATAATCTTTTCAAAACAACGTACCTTTTGATTTAGGTTCAAATATACAGTCGTTATCAAAACTTTCTTTAATTTCTTTGAACAACTAACAATATAGCATGAAAGCTTGCTCACCTGTAAGTTTTATCCGCTTTTATTTACTTGCTTTAATATATATATATATATTTGTACTGTGGGAAGCTGCACACTGTGAGTCTTCTTTCATTCTTTTAAACACATGTCAAATATATATATAACTGTATTGTGGGAAGCTGCACACTGTAAGTCTTCTTTCATATCCTTTTACATACTTTACATATTTCAACTGTATATATACTAGTATAGTTATTTAGAGTTTTCCCCGGCAACTATGTCTAGAACTAGGTAAAGCTCTGTTGGTCACTCTTAAATACAAATAAAACTAGATCCCCATAGGATTTCCAGATACAGTCTTGCCTTCTCTTGGGCTTAAACAATATGGAACAAATAGAAAGGCAGTATTCTTCGTGAACCTTTTCTCAGGCTGTCACTTTAGAAATTGTCAAAGGAATTCTACTCCCCAGAGTTGATCTATTCTCGGTGAATAGCATCTCTTGAGTTTCTTCAAACCTTAGACCTTTCACTAAATGATCTATTCTCGGGGAATAGCATTTCTTGAACTTTCCTTGGTTTGAGTCCCACAGGCTTCCTAAAAGCATCCCCGCCTCCTCTTAAGCTTTATACAAGGACCCTCCGGCTTCTTAGAAGTTCGAATGCCTTCTCTTGGGATTAATACAAGGACCCTGAAGACCTCTTAAAGCTATAGGATAGAACTTAGTCATCCTTCATTAGAACTGTCTTTCTAAAAAGAGTCAAAACCCTCAGACTAATTTTAGGGTTGATACTCATCCCTTAAAAGAGTCGGCTTCCTCTTGGGCATCATACAAAAGATAAAAATCTTCCATACCAGTAGACTTGGACAGTCTAGATCCCCTTTTGAGTCTCAAAGACATTCTCAAGTTCCCTACAAACATAGGAAGAAACCCCGGTCATTCTGTATAAATCCCCACAAAGTTAAAATCCAGTCTTTATCCTAAAAATCCCCCAACCAGGGTCAGTTTATTATCAGGATAACATTATGTCAAATCAAAACCTCAAGGTTTCTGATCTATCAATTCTTCTGTAACCCTCAGCAAGAGTTGATTTCCCCATTTGGATCTGCCTCGGGATCTCAATGATCCCCTACAAAAGTTAGCCTCCTCTTAGGCTTTGTATAATGATTTTTCCTCAACACAGTTAGCCTCCTTTTGGGCTTTGTACAAATGATTCTCCCCTGCGGAGCTAACCTTTTCAGACTCTCTTGTTGAGTCAATCACCTTTTCAGACTCTCTTGTTGAGTCAATCAATTTTTAGACTCTCTTGTTGAGTCAATCACTTTTCAGTACTCTCTAGTTGAGTCAATCCTTTAGCCTTTATCTCGGGCTTTGTATGAGACCGATAAAAACACTCTCTTGTTGAGTCAATAGCCTCCTCTTAGGCTTTGTATAATGATTTCCCCTAGCAGGAGTTATCCTCCTCTCAAGCTGTGTATAATAATTTCTCCAGCTTGTTCAGCCACAATCCTGGGCTTTGTACAGGACAAATAAAAGCACTCTCTTGTTGAGTCAAACCCTTTTAGCCTCTATCTTGGGCTTTGTACAAGATATAAAATTGCATAACCTTCTCTCAAGCTTGGGGATAAGCATCTTCCCCAGCGGAGTTATTTCCTCCGAGCCTTCCTTTAGACTTCAAGAAATAATTCCTAAGCAGAGTCAACCTTTTTCCGTCTCCATCTTGGGCTTTGTACAAGATAGATAATGCTCTCCAGTAAAGTCAAATCCTTTAGACACATACGAACCTCCCCGGCGGAGTCGAAAATCCTTTTTAGCCTCAATCTTGGGCTTTGTACAAGACAGAAAGAATATTTCCCCCAGAAAAGTCAAGCATTTAGCCTTCTCTTAGGCTTTGTATAATGATATCCCCCAAAGAGTCAGTCTCTTTTTTTTCCTCAATCTTGGGCTTTGTACAAGACACCGATATATACACTCTCTTGTTGAGTCGATCCTATTTAGCCTCCTCTTAGGCTTTATATAAGGAAATCCCTAGCCGAGTCAATTAACCTTTTTAGCTTTAACCTTGGGCTTTGATCAAGGCACACAAAAATCAACATCTCCCTTTAGAGATGACAAATTCTATCTCAGTCAAACCTTTTAGCTTCAATCTTGGGCTTTGAACAAGACACAGATACTCAACCTTTTAGCTTCAATCTTGGGCTTTGAACAAGACACCAAACATCTCTTTCCTCCCTTAGAATAGGAGGAACTACGATTGCTCTGATTTCTCTGTTTCATTTAAACGAGAATACGTAGGCATAAGATTGCGAAATCTTAGCGAGCATACCAATAAAAAAACCTTAGGTCCAGTACCTTTGTATCAATCAAAACTTTAGGTTTCATACCTTAATCATTATCATCATTTTCCACAGAAAAACAAAACTCACTCTCCCTGTCGTACTTTCCCAAGAAACTTTCCCAACCCATTACCAGATAAACACCATCAATTACAAAGCGAAACCTAAAGCTAATATCCTGTGGATAACCACATATAGGATGGGTAATTGACAACTCCCCATTGTATAACCTGACCCCGAACCCCCCCCCCCCCCCCAATCTCTTTTAAGCATTTGTTCAGTTAAACAATCGCGTGCAAGGTTAGTTT
The DNA here is from genome assembly GCA_022829125.1 of Lathyrus tuberosus. NCBI lineage: Eukaryota > Viridiplantae > Streptophyta > Magnoliopsida > Fabales > Fabaceae > Lathyrus > Lathyrus tuberosus. Next base: position 13,858,918 of record JALAZF010000062.1, on the reverse strand, counting down.
TAGATAGCTTCCCTTTCCCTTCCAGCTTCATGGGATAAATAAGAAATCAGAAAGTAGCACCCTTTCTCCTCGAGGAGGAAAACCCAAACTTCAGCGATAAGGTGGTCGCGTCACCGACAAAAATCGCTCGCTACAAAAAAATGGCGACTCTGCTAGGGAGTCATTGTCTGTATAAGACTAGGATTATAGCTCTTAAGAGTTATAGGATTTTAGTTTTAGGAATGAATAAATATATATATCGCTTTTCCTAATTGATATCCGTGTTTACTTTTCTACTAATGGGACTGCGGGTGATGCCGCATCTGGAAAGTTTGAGTGATACCTAAGATAAGTGATGACACTAGACGGGTAATCTTACAAGGAGTGACTCCCAAATAAGAGATTTTGGTCGACCATCGAATCAGTGGAGATACCCTTTGCGGATTCAATGCCTATACGACTTCGGTTGTTAAAAGCAGATTGTTCGATTGTGGTATCTGAGAAACTGAGGATTTTAGTAGAGTGAAACCATGTTACTATTTTGTAGTGCAGAAGCTATCGGAAATAGTTGTCACATGATACTACCCTTATTTGAGATTACTCTAAGATACTACAGCTTGCTCGGGTGAACCAGCCTGTTGTTGTTATCCCAAGAGGGGTCAATGATTTTGAGGACAGGTACAAAAAATCACCAGTATAACCTTTGGGGATGGGTAGAGCCATGACTTCATGACACCGAACCTTTGACCCCATGTTTTTTCTATGTTTTTGTGTGCTGCATTCATGCATTCATTTCATCTAAAAAACTTTAAAACAAAGAAAAATTTTCTCTTCTAGTCTCTCCTTTTTCAAATTAAACTAAAACAATGATTGCAAATATCATAGAAAAAGATTGCGTTATGGATTTCGATAGAAGTAAGACTCACAAGTACACCTTCAAGGTTCTAAAATTAGAGGATTTAAGAGGTTTGGCAAGGATGATTACCAACCCTGAGGCTTTTAGAGATAAGTACGGAGGACTTATATCTCTGTTAAGGGTCCATGTAATTGAAGGAATCCTATCTACACTCATTCAGTTCTATGATCTGGTTTATCACTGTTTCACATTTTCGGATTATCAGCTAGCACCAACACTGGAGGAGTACTCCCACCTGACCGATTTACCCATCACTAACCACGCTCCCTTTTCTGGACTGGAAGAAATTCCAAAGGATCAAACCATTGCAAGAGCAATCTATTTGGACGAGTCAGAAGTCGAGACTCACATGACCATTAAGGGTGGAATCCAAGGTTTGCCATCCCAGTTTTTGATAAAGAAGGCTCTGTACTTTGCTAGTATAGGGAACGTGAATGCATTCGAAAGCATCTTCGTTTTACTCACCTACGGGTTATTTCTGTTTCCCAACATTGATAACTTCGTTGATATCAATGCCATTAAGGTTTTTCTAATCGGAAACCCTGTACCGATCCTGCTCGCAGATGCTTATCATTCTATACACTTAAGGAATTTGTACAGCAGAGGAATGATCACGTGTTGTGTACCCTTGCTATACAAATTGTTCACCTCTCACTTGCCAAAGTCTACTGCATTTTGGGATCATAAGAGTACTTTACGTTGGTCGCAGAGAATCATGTCTCTTACCAACTCTGACATCGATTGGTACAATCAAATCTACGACAAGATAAGAATCATTGACCGTTGTGGAATTTTCCCTAATATACCCCTCATAGGAACTAAAGGAGGAATCAATTATCATCCAGTTTTAGTTCGTCGTCAATTTGGATACCCGATGAGGCATGTTCTGCGTAATGCTCATCTGGAAGGTGTTTTCTTCAAGGAAGGAGAAAATAACAGGGCACTAAAGACAGAAATAGTGCATGCTTGGAAATATGTTCACAGAAAAGGAAGAGAGTCTCTAGGAAAACCAGACTGTGTCTCTGTGGAACCTTATCTCCATTGGGTACAAACTAAAGCCCTCAAGCTAAGGATGCCTTACCCTCGTCACGAAGTTTTTTTGTTAAAGGAATCTATCCTTTATTTCATGTCTAATACGGAAAAACTTCAGGTTACTCAACAAAGTTCAATGGGAAAAGAAGTCTTGGAAGAACAAGTACCGTATTCTCAACGTGGAGTGTAACAAAATACAGCAACTGTTAAAAGAAAAACACGCTCTGATCGAGATTTTAGAGCAACATGCTGTAGAGAATCAGGAAGACCAAGGAATTTGCTCGCTCCTTTCACTTGGCAAAGGGATGACAATCCGACAACGGCTCAAGAGCCCCAGTTAAAGAAAAGGAAAGTACCAGAACCAGAACCTGAGCTCTCCTCAGAGAGGACTCAGGATCCATAAAGTTTATACTTTTCCTTTTTCAGCACTTTGTAAATTACTGTATTTCCATTTTCGCAATCTTCGAATTCAATAAAACGGGGTTTCCCCACTGTATGATATTTGCAATCCAATTGTCAAAGTTTCTTTTGATTAAAACAAAAAAAAATTCAATAGAATTATTGCATATCATTCATCATTCTTACATAACGCATTCTTCTTCTCTACGAATCTCACGTTTGTGTCTCGGTTCTAGAGTCAAATTGTCTCATTCGTACAATACTCGGGTCAGTCAACAAAAGAAAAGGGATAATCTCGAGGAAGAGAACAGAGAGTTAAGAGAAGAACTCGACGCTCTGAAAGAAGATCTAAGGAAACTTCACAAGGACATGCAAGCTCTGGCAGCAGCCCAGATACAACAACAAAGGACTGTGATCTCAGAGATCACCTCGATCCCCATAGTGGAAAAGTATGATCCTTGGTATAACATGCCTAAAGATCGTCCCTGGGGCATGCCACTTAACTATATCCCGGAAGGATATATTCCGCCGATCACGGAAGATCTGGAAACTGCAGCAGGAGCCGCTAGGCCTGAAGGTTACAAACTTCGGGAAAGCGAAGATGCAAGGGGCATGACAGCAACTCCTAAAGGTTACAAATTTCGGGAGAGGGAAACACCAAGAATCACTGCCGTAATGACTATACCACAACCCGTGGTACACACTGTCCCGGAAGGACAGATTCCACAAATACCTTCTGGTGGAAACAAGGATATGGATGACAGGATGAAGGAGTTCCAAGAGCAATTCCTGGAAATGCATAAGGAACTTCAAGCCATTCGCGGTCAGGATCTATTTGGAAAGGACGCTGCATACCTTTGGTCCCTAATGTGAAGGTTCCGCACAAGTTCAAGGTGGTCGAATTTGAAAAGTACAAGGGTAACTCTTTCCTTCAAAGCCATTTGGTGATGTACGCTCGGAGGATGTCAACTCAGACAGAGAACCAACAGCTACTGATCCATTACTTCCAAGATAGTTTAACCGGTGCCGCACTCAAGTGGTACATGGGTTTAAACCGCACCAAGATAGTCACTTTCAGAGATCTTGGCGCTGCCTTTGTTCAACAATATAAGTATAACCTGGACATGGCACTGGACATAGATCAACTTAGAGCCATGTCGCAGAAGGACAAGGAAACCTTTAAGGAGTATGCTCAGAGATGGCGTGAAATTGCCGCCCAAATTTGTCCACCTCTTGAGAAAAAGAGATGACAAATATCTTCTTGAAAACCTTCAGCTCGTTTTACTATGACAGAATGGTCGCCAGTGCACCCAGCGACTTCACTGAGATGGTGGACATGGGAGTTCGTCTTGAGGAAGCAGTCCGAGAAGGATGTCTGGTCAAAGATTCCAGACCATCAAGCAGTACCAAAAGATACGGTAACGCTTTCCCTAAGAAAAAAAAGCAAGATATCGGCAATATCTCTCTTAGAAAGTAAAGGCGACGATATCAAACAGTAGCAGTAGTAACTCCTGCTATCAACCCTGCGTCTGTTCCAACGTATCAACCTCAGGTTGCTTAGAGCCAACCGAATCAACAACAATATCAGCAAAGGACACAACAGCCTTTTCAGCAGGCTCGTCCTCAGTACAGTACCAACCGTACAACGCGATCACCAGGGTTCGACCTTATACCCATGTTGTACGTGGAACTGTTTCCATTACTACTGGTCAAGGGCCACGTCCAAACCAGGTCTCCTCTTACAATATCGGAGAATCCGCCTTTTTGGTTCAAAGCGGATCAGACTTGCCCTTACCATCAAGGAGGACTGGGGCATAACATAGAAAATTGTCTCAGCTTCAAGTCTGATGTGCAAATGCTTGTCAGGAGCGGGGTCTTATCCTTCAAGGATACAAATCTAAATGTTCAGATGAACCCGTTGCCTCAACACGAGAAAGCTGCAGTTAATTTGATAGAGGAAGAGTCTAAACACAGCTATCAAATTCGCGATGTACTCTTATTAGGAACCAACCTGGTCAAGATGCATTGCAGATAAAGTGAATACGGTCATGTACCATCTCATAATTATCATCAGTGAGATGTCTGCTCTAAAAACAATCAAGGATGTTCTATGGTACAATCCACTCTACAGGAACAGATGGATCTCGAATGGATCCAGGATTACCGAATTCGTGAAGTTAACATGACTTATACAAATTCTAACATCGTTCAGAACCACAACATCCTAGCAATGAATGTCAACTAGGTGGCAATGCACTCAAGGCAAAGCCAACATCATAATCTGTCACTGCATGATTATGATTCCTGCCCTATCTGCTCAAAAAATGATCAGGGATGCTCTTTTATATAAGAGGCCCTCCAGCGTCAGATGGATCTTGGATGGATTCAGGATTACCGTGATAGAAGTCATTATCAAGTCAACATGATTCAAATCTTTGATATTCGCTTGATGAATACCAGCTTGGTAGAACTACACGCCAAGCAAGTCCAGCTCAATTTTCTGACTTCACATAATTATCAGAACTATACAGTATGTCGTGTGAGCGACCAAGGATGTACTCTCGTTCAAAGAACTTTGCAACACTTGTTAAATCACTGGTGGCTTCCGATCTATCTAGATGAAGACACACAATAAATCAGTATGACTGATGGGAATCCTACTAGGCATCAAAGTCAGGATGTTCGATCAATGGAATCAAATCTAGTGAGGTTACACTGCATTCAAAGCAGACATGGCCAGGTGCCACCACACAACTATGAACGCTGTAGAGTCTGCTCAGAGAATAATCAAGGATGCTACCTCGTGCGAGCAGCCCTTCAAGGTCAGTTGGACCATAAGGAGATTCAACCATGGTCAAGCTCTGGTTCAATGTCAGACTATCATCCTAATCAAGGCAAAGATGTTGTCTTCATCCCTAAGCGAGAAATGGCGAAAGATGTATGTGCCACTATCCCTTTACTCCATGAATCAAGAATTCCTCTTGATGGTGGAAGGGTTCTCAACCTCGAACCAATTGAGGCCGGCTATGATTGTCAGAAAGATCAGAAGGCTCCTGTAATTATGTATTTACCAGGACCAGTACCGTACGATACTGATAAAGCTATCCCTTACAAGTTCGGTGCAAAAACAGTTTAGAATGGAAAAGAAGTTCCATTACCCTCCGTCGTGAATATTGCAGACATCAGTCGGGTAACACGGAGCGGTCGAATCTTCAACCGAGGAGTTGAAGAACCTAACAAAGAAGGGGAACCTCAAACCGGAGTTCCCATTCAACCAATCGGGAAAACCAGTGGTCCTGACCTTTCAAAGAACAATGATGAAGCTCATCCAAAAGAGTGAATACAACATCGTTGATCAGCTGTTGCAAACTCCTTCAAAAATCTATGTGCTGTCTCTTTTACTCCGTTCTGAAGCCCACAGAGAGGCTCCACAGAAAGTCCTAGAGAAGGTTTTTGTGGAACAGAATGTAACAATAAGACAATTCAACAGCATCATCTCCAACATCACTTCCTGCAACAACTTACGATTTAGTGATGAGGAATTGCCAGAAGAAGGCAAACGTCACAACATGGCACTCAATATTATAGTCAACTGCCAGGACGATGCTTTAGCTAGCGTACTGGTAGACACTGGATCGGCTCTGAATGTTATGCCGAAGTCCACTTTAATGCGACTATCATTTAAAGGATCTCTGATGAGAGGCAGTGAGGTCATCGTTAAAGCATTTGATGGATCCCGAAAAACAGTTATCGATGAAGTCGATCTTCCCATAACTATCAGTCTTCAAACTTTCCAAGTCAATTTCGAGGTCATGGACATCCGGGCAGCATACAGCTGTTTGTTAGGAAGACCTTGGATACACGAGGCTGGGGCAGTCACTTCGACACTTCACCAGAAGCTGAAGTTCGTCAAGAACGACCAACTAGTCACAGTCAGTGGAGAGAAAACCTTGATCGTGATTAACCTATCATCGTCCACTTGTGTAGAACCCAAGGAGGTTGTTGGAACTCGGTTCCATGAAGTATCAGTGAGCAATGAGAATCAATCAGAAAAAGGAACGTCGATTTCCTCATACAAAGATGCTCTCAAAGTAATCGAGAATAACAATGCAAAAGGGTGGGGACAACTTGTCATTCCTACTGATAACAAAACGAAGAAGGGTCTTGGTTTTTCCTCAACCTTTACCCAGACTGCTACTAACGATGAAAGTTTTCATCCCATTCAGGACTTCTTCCGCAGTGGAGGCTTCCTTCACCCAGTGTCTCAAGAAGCACATACCATCAAAGAGGGTGATTCCTCCGAAACAGATGAAGAGTGTAAGTCATATCTTAACGAGGACGGTTATATGTCTCAAGGAGAGGTGCCTACGCCATTTTACTATCCCGCACAGAGTCCGAGGTATATACTGAGGTCAGATGTCAAAATGATATACGGAGATTGTGATCCAGAAGGATGTCGTGCTCCACCAAACTCATTAGAGGAAGACACTCTGATGAAAGACAACTTTGACCACGACTATTATGGCCCAATGGATGGCCTGCCTATCTGGCAGCCGTACCCAGGAGACTCGGGGCAAAAGAGTCAGCCCAACGATGTATATCAGCTGAGCATCATTGAAGAGAATACTTGTGTCCCCACTATGTCATAGGATCAATACTCAGGGCATTCCGAAAATATCCAGCACGACGATGAATTTGCAAAGATTGCAGGACTGGAGTTCATCAACTATGCTTTTCCCGAGCTCAACATCATCAAAAGGGATGACTCCTCCAGTTCCAAAGAAGTGTGGGACACCTTAGGACAACCGAGTGGAAAATACGACTTCCTGGTCAAGTACACCGCTCCTGAAGGCTCTCGCATCAGGCTCGAAGGCATCCAGCCAACTGGATGGGGAGATCCGCCTGAGAATGAAAACACTACGCAAGATACAACAGAGGAATCCTCCTACGACAACTCTGCCTGGGAGACAGATTCCAATGATCCTGCTCTACGAGAAATCAGCGTTATTTCTGAAGACAAGCCAAGAAAGAAGGTACCAGACTTTGTGATTCACCGAGGAGTTCACCGCCAATGGGTTGCTCACAATGTTCCGAAAGTCGTTCATAAGTCTAAATAATTACCATCTTTGTTTTAACCTTTCACCTTGCCCGGGTGAAACGGATGTTTTGATAGGGTTCACTTTCTGTAAATGTACCTTTTCGCTTTGCCCGAAGTGACCGAGTTTTGTTTTATATGGTTGTAGTTTCAAGAATCGACAAAATCATAAATAAAATAACGTCGTTCTATAAATTCTGCATTTATTATTGTTTTCTCTTTTTGCTTTTTCAGAAAATGGTAATCCTAAAAAACAACAAATAATAAAAACAAGCAGTTTTCCAAAGAAAATACACTGCACACACTCTTGCATTTTCCCTATCACTTCTAAAAAACAAATCATCACGTCATGCAGATTGCTTGTTTTAAACCTCGTTGAAACATACGATCCAATGCCTTCTCCCAACTTTGAATTCCCGGTATTTGAGGCTGAAGAAGAAAATGACGAGGAAATTCCAGAAGAGATCTCCCGATTACTCAGACAGGAGGAAAGGTCCATTGAACCTCACAAAGAGCCATTGGAAACAGTTAACTTGGGTTCAGAAGAAGAGAGAAAAAAGGTCAAGATTGGGGCACTGCTCAGTCCGACTATCAAAGAAAGTTTAACAAAGCTTCTCAAAGAGTTTCCAAATGTGTTTGCCTGGTCCTATCAGGACATGCCAGGGTTGGATACCAGCATCGTGGAACATCATCTACCATTAAGATCAGAATGTTCACCAGTAAAACAAAGGTTGAGACGAACTCACCCGGACATGGCCATCAAAATCAAAGAGAAAGTGCAGAAATAGATTGACGCAGGTTTCCTCGCCACATCAGAGTATCCTCAATGGTTAGCCAACATAGTACCAGTTCCAAAAAAGGACGGAAAGGTCAGAATGTGTGTAGATTACAGGGATCTGAACAAAGCAAGTCCCAAGAATGACTTTCCCTTACCACACATTGACATGCTGGTAGACAGCACAACAAAATTCAAAGTTTTCTCCTTCATTGATGGATTCTCGGGCTATAATCAAATAAAAATGGCGGCGAAAGATATGGAGAAAACTTCCTTCATCACCCCATGGGGCACCTTTTGTTACAAGGTAATGCCGTTCGGTTTGAAGAATGTCGGGGCAACCTATCAAAGGTCCATGACTACTCGATTTCATGACAAGATACACAAAGAAATCGAAGTGTATGTCGATGATATGATTGCCAAATCTAAAACAGAAGAGGAGCATGTGACCCACTTTTTAAAATTATTCGAGTGTCTGAGGAAGTACAAACTCCGCTTAAATCCCAACAAATGCACCTTCGGTGTCCGTTCAGGGAAACTTTTAGGGTTCGTTGTCAGCCAGAAAGGAATTGAGGTTGATCCTGACAAGGTCAAGGCCATTCAAGAAATGCCTTCTCCAAAAACTGAAAAACAAGTCAGAGGATTCCTGGGACGTCTGAACTACATTTCTAGATTTATATTCCTCATGACCGCGACATGTGCGCCAATCTTAAAATTGCTCAAAAAGAATCAGGATTGTGCTTGGACAGAAGACTGCCAAACCGCCTTTGACAGTTTCAAGGAATACTTGTTGAACCCACCAATTCTATCACCTCCAGTGGAAGGAAGACCATTGATCATCTACCTAATAGTCTTGGAAGACTCAATGGGTTGTGTACTTGGCCAACAAGACGAAACAAAAAGGAAAGAGTCTGCCATCTACTATTTAACAAGAAATTTACCGACTGTGAGACTCGGTACACTATGCTTGAGAAAACTTGTTGTGCTCTGGCTTGGGCAGCCAAACGTCTTCGCCAGTATATGATTCGTCACACTACTTGGTTAATCTCCGAAATGGATCCAATCAAGTACGTCTTTGAAAAGCCTGCTCTCACGGGAAGGATAGCCCGTTGGCAGATGTTGTTATCAGAATACGACATCAAGTACCATGCTCAGAAAGCTGTTAAAGGAAGTATTTTAGCTGATCATTTGGCTCATCAACCGATTGAAGATCAAGAATCAGTCGAATTTGACTTCCCAGACGAAGATGTCATGCACTTAAAAATGAAAGATTGCGAGGAACCGCTACCCAGTGAAGGGCCAAAATCGGGTTCCCAATGGGGACTAATCTTATACGGAGCTGTCAATCATTATGGAAATGGAATTGGGGCAATCATTATAATGCCTCAGGGTATCCATATTCCTTTCACCGCCAGACTGACATTCAAGTGTACAAACAATGAGGCTGAATACGAAGCTTGTATCATGGGTCTCGAAGAAGCGATTGACTTGAGAATCAAGAACTTGGATGTATATGGAGACTCAGCCTTGGTTATCAATCAGATCAAAGGAGATTGGAACACATACCAATCAGGACTGATTCCTTACAAAGATTACGCGAGAAGGTTGTTACCATTCTTCAATAGAATCGAGTTTCATCATATCCCTCGTGAAGAGAATCACATGGCTGATGCCTTAGCCACTCTCTCTTCCATGATTAGTGTAGGTCAATGGAATGACATACCTAAGATTGACATAATGCGCCTTGAAAGGCCCGCTTACATCTTCGCGATTGAAGCAGTCATAGACGACAAACCTTGGTATCACGATATTAAATACTTCCTTCAGAAACAGGAGTACCCACCTGGGGCATCCAGAAAAGATAGAAAAACCATCAGAAGATTGGCGGGCAGCTTCTTCCTGAGTGGTGATACACTCTATAAGAGAAACCTTGACATGGTCTTGCTTCGATGTGTAGACAGACCAGAAGCAAACTTTCTAATGAAAGAGATTCACGAAGGATCCTTTGAAACACATGCCAACGGACACACAATGGCGAGAAAAATTCTGAGAGCAGGGTACAATTGGTCGACCATGGAATCCGACTGCTACAAGTACATGAGAAGGTGTCACAAGTGTCAGATATACGCAGACAAAATCCATGTACCGCCTACGCATCTCAAAGTTCTCTTTTCCCCATGGCCTTTTTCCATATGGGTGTAGCGAGCGATTTTGGACGTGGTTCTTAAGCACTGTCGCTCTGGGGTTACTACAGGTCGATTCATTTTTTATCCTATTGAGCTGACTAAGGAAGGGAAATATATGTCTCCAATTAACCCTGCTTGCATACTGAGTTTAAACAGCAGTCTGTTAGGTTACGGATGCTATATGGTAATGGGGCCTCTTTCTTATTACTTTGTTTAGAACGAAACACCGGGAATGTTCATGGGGAATTTTGTTAGGATGCTAGGACTGATGCTTTTCGATTGATATGTGAAGGTATGGGATTTGGGGTTTTGGATTAGTGTGCTCGCTAAGATTTTTCTTTCAATCTTATGCCTACGTATTTCCTTTTACCGAAACAGGGAAATCATAGCGATCGTAGTTCCTCCTATTCTATGGGAGGAAATGGTGTTTTGGTGTCTTGTTCAAAGCCCAAGACGTGAAGCTGAAAAGGTGGTTTATATCTTGTTTAAAGCCCAAGATGTGAAGCTGAAGGGTCTATTTGTATCTTGTTCGAAGTCCAAGATGTGAAGCTAAAAGGGTGTTGTCTTTAGAGAGAATTTGTCATCTCTAAAGGGGGTCTGTTTGTCACAACTGTTGGGTGACAGACTATAAAGGAGGATTACTTTAACCGGGATATGTGAAACGTAGCAATGCCATAATTTCCTTTATAGGGGGTTTTAACCTGGAGGAGAAGACTTTAACTCAGTGTAGAGCAATTCTATCTTTCCTTAGGAATTTCTCATGCTAAAAGAGGGACAGTGGCGTGGATGTAAATAATCCAGAGGCTTGCCGCTTACAACAATTAGATGAAAGGAGTTGTTGATGTTTGTATCCTGTGAACGAGGCACAGTTTTGATGCTAAAAGGTTGATTGACTCAATCGGGGTTTTTCTTATGCAAAGCCCAAGAGGAGGCTATTGACCCAACAAGAGGATGCTTTTGTGTCTCGTACGAAGCCCGAGAGGGAGGCTAAAAGGAGTTGACTCAACAAGAGAGTGCTTTTAGATGTGTCTTATACGAAGCCCAAGACAGAGGCTAAAGGTTGACTCAACAAGAGAGTCTTTTATACTCAACAAGAGAGTGTTTTTGTATCTCGTACGAAGCCCGAGATGGAGGCTAAAAGGGAGATTGACTCAACAAGAGAGTCTTTTTGTATCTCGTACGAAGCCCGAGATAGAGGCTAAAAGGATTGCTGTTTTAGTTGAGTGACAGGTCCAGTAGGTTGGTTAAAAGAGAAAATCAGTTCTTATAAAGAGACTGATTAAAGGTAAGGCTATGCTTTGGGATTGATCAGAGGATCAGGGTTATTTCCTGTTCTTTAAGAAAGTGGGGAATCTAGAGGGTATTGGACACTGTCCGAGTCTACTGGTGTTTTTCCCTACTTGAGAATGCCTTCGAGACTCAAGGAGATTAGACTGCCCAAGTCTAGAGTTTTATCTTTTGTACTATGCTTAAAGAAACAGTAGTAGTACGTTCACGGTAGAAAGATCTAGACTCTTTGAAAGACTGTTCTATTAAGATGACTAATTTCTGTTCCTATACCCCTAGGAGGTCGTCGGAACAATTTGTACGAAGCCCAAGAGGAGGCTGGAAACTTTTAAGAAGCCGAGGGATAATTTGTACGAATCCCAAGAGGAGGCTCTCTTCCCGAAGGAAGAATCCTTATACGAAGCCTAAGAGGAGGGTGTGAATACTTCTAAGAAGCCGTAAGGTCCTTGTACAACGCCCAAGAGGAGGCGGGGATGCTTTTAGGAAGCCTGTGGGTCCCCAAACCCCGAGAAATTCAAGACTGACTATTCACAGAGAATAGATCAAGCCAGGAAAGTCCAAGAATTTGGAAGAAACTCAAGAGATGCCATTCACGGAGAAAAGATTATCTCTGGGGAGTAGAGTTTCTTTGACAATTTCTAAGAGTGACAGTCTGAGAAAGGGTTCACCGAGAATGCTGCCTTTCACGTCTCCATATTGTTTAACCCCAAGAGGATGGAAGACTGTATCTGGTAATCTTATGTGGGATCTAGTTTTTTTTGTATTTAAGAGTGACCAACAGGGCTTAGTGCTAGACGTAGTAGCCGGGGAAACTCTAAATATCTATACTAGTATTACACTGTTGATATGAGTTTATGAAAGAAGACTTACAGCGAAACAGTGTAACGCCCCAGTTTTGGTCTTTTATTTTAATTGAGTCGTTTGGATTATTTTATTATTATATTATTTTATTTCTGACTTTTATGTGAAAATATGTTATTTTTCGTCGTGAATATATTTTATCGGGTTTTGGGAACGTTTGCGAGATATTTGAGTGTAGGGGTATTTTGGGCATTTGGGTGTATTTTGTTAAGTTAGTAAAGAAAAGAAAAATAGAAATAGAGAGAAAAATAGTAGAAGAGAAAAGAAAGAAAGAAAAGAAGAAAAGAGAAGAAAAGAGGAGAAGAGAGAAAAGAGAGAAATTGGAGAAAAAGCTTGGGAAATCAAGAGAACAAGTTCTATGAATCGATTAAATCGGGTAAGGGTGTGAAACTCAATTATCTTATTGTTGTGTATGATTATGTATGTGTGGTTGCATGTTGTATTGTCTCGTGCGGTAGTTTTTCGGATATAGGTCGAAATCGTGTAATCGAGTAGAAATCGATGTTTTCATGGACGGAATTCGATATAATTTGTGTTGTATGATCTATGTATGTGTATGAACCATTGCTAGTAATTGTTTTGCTGTTGGAAATGATTTGGGGAAGAAAATGGGAAAAATTGGAGGTATGGAACAGTGTTCACGCAGCAGAATTTTTCTGCTTCTGGTGCAGAGCGCCGGGCGATGCGTCCTTTTCGCCGGGCGGTTCGAGAGGCGCAGAGGTGCCAAGCTTCTGCCTCTTTGAATTATTTTGGGGGTTTGGTGTCGCCTGTGCTTCGTCGGGCGAAGCAGAGGCGAAGCGTGTTTCGCCGGGCGGTGAGCATGTTTCGCCGGGCGGTTGGTTGTTTTTTAAAACAATTTTCTTTTTTAAAAATTCATATCTTTCGAACCGTATTTCCGATTTAAATGATATTTATATCGTTGGAAAGCTTATGAAATGTACTGTTGGATGATGATTTTGGAATTGTTAGCCGATTTAATTATGTCGGAAATCAGGAATAGTGTCGTTTTGTCGACTTTTGCTGTTATAATTGTGTGAATTTGATGTGTAATGTACACTGTACTGTTAATATGAATGTTGTATGGATTGTGTGCTGTGGTGTGATAAGAATACCTGTGTCGATGCTGATTTGTGGCCTAAGGGTAAGAAAATACTATGTGTAGTATTTGATGATAAATGCATGATTATGAATGTGTGTATGTATGCAATGTGAATGTCATGAGTCATTGTATGCCAAGCATCATGATCTGTATTGTGGAAACGTCCTGAGTGACGGTTTGGTTCCTGAGGAAATCTGCTATAACATCGTGTGCCTCAAAAATATGAGGCGATGCCTGAGGACCTAAAGCGATGGTTGTAGACGATTGTGTGCCTTAGATAGGACTTAAAGCAATCCATAACGTCGTGTGCCTCGAAAATATGAGGCGATGCCTGAGGACCTAAAGCGACGGGTGAACATCGTAGACCCGATGGGGTGTTACTTGAGATTCTCAGTAACGAGCGATGGTTCCAATAGTTCCTGAGTGAACTGGTGATGAGACATGAGAAACATTGGAAGTCGGTACCGCATGGCATGTGCATAGAGTCGTTGTGTCGGTCTCTGTGTATTTGCATAATCATGGATTAAATGTGTATGTTAATTGTGAATGTGATAATGTGATGGAATATGTATAATTGTGTTGATAAGGAGTGTATTATGGGTGATTGACGTGTATTGGTGATGAATACCTGATAATTGTACTGTGTTATGTTTTATTCGATTGTGGTGCATTTGTGGTGAGAACTTTATACTTGTGTATTTTTGTGTTAATATATAATTTTATTCAACGGTATTATGATTGTTTTTCTCACCCTTCTGCTGTTTTATAATGCTCTATGAGGCATTGCAGATTAGAGTTGCTGGAAGTCTTTTTGTGAAGCTTTGCGTCTTCATTCTTTTGTCGGTCGGCTCTAATATGTGACACCGGGTAGTTAGGATGACCGTGTTGTGATTATTGGTGTATTATGTATATATATCTTTTGACTTGTACATGTATAACTTGGTGTATGACAACTTTCTTGATATATATATGTGTATGTTATTTAGTTTTAGATTTTCCGCTTTTATTCTAAAATCTGAAATGTGGGTGTAAGGAACTGAGTTCCTCTGTTGATTGCTACCCCACAGTTGCATATCCAAATGAGCAGGTGTTGTATGTTATGTTTGTTTCAAATTGATGTGATGCTCCCTGTCTATGCCATGTTTTCAAATATACTCTGATGAAATTTTGAATTTTTATTTACTGCTTTAATAGCCTGGGGGTATTAGATTGGGGGTGTTACATTAAGTGGTATCAGAGCCAGTCTGTGTCAGTTTGCGCCAGTTGGTGACAGTCTGTGTCGGTTGTGTCAGTTCTTGTTGGTCGCTGTGGTTGGTTGAGCTGTTTGTTTAACCATAGTTTCTGTTATTGGAAATGAACAGAATATGGCTGGAAGGAACGATGCTGCTTTAGCTGCTGCTATTCAGGCTATGGCTCGTGCTGTGCAGGGTGCACCGAATGCTGGGGTGAATGATGAGTTTAGAAAGAATAGACCTCCTGTCTTCAAAGGGAGACATAATCCTGATGGAGCGCAGATTTGGCTGAAAGAGATTGAGAGGATTTTCAGGGTGATGGATTGTGATGAGGACAGTAAGGTGAGACTGGGAACTCACATGTTACAGGAAGAAGCAGATGACTGGTGGGTCGGTACTCGTCAGGTGTTGGAAGTTACAGAGGACTAAGAGATCACTTGGGATGTGTTTAGCCGAGAGTTTCTAAGGAAGTATTTTCCCGAGGATGTCCGAGGAAAGAAAGAAATTGAGTTTTTGGAGCTAAAGCAAGGTAATATGTCTATTGTGGATTATACAGCTAAGTTTGTTGAGCTGGTGTAGTTTTATCCTCATTATGCTGAAGCGACCGCGGAATTCTCTAAGTGTGTGATGTATGAAAGTGGATTGCGTCCTGAGATAAAACAGGCGATCGGTTACCAGAGGATAAGGAGGTTTGCTGATTTGGTGGAATGTTGTAGGATTTATGACGAAGATAGTAAGGCTCGATCTACTCACTACAAAGGTGTAAGTGACAGGAAGGGGAAGCAGCAGTTTCGAAGTGGTCCGTATGTAACACCGGCGGATAAAGGTAAACAGAGGGGTACTTTTGATCGAAGGTCAGGTGGAGGTGGTATGTCTAATGCTCCGAGGTGTTTTAGGTGTGGTGGATTAGGACATCGTCAGTCCGAGTGTAGGAAGAATTTGGATAAGTGTTCTAACTGTGGAGGTGAAGGACATGTTGTGGCTGATTGTAAAAGGAAGAATGTGGTGAAGTGTTATAACTGTGGGGAACCTGGTCACATTAGCTCGAAGTGTCCGAATCAGAAGAAAGCTCCGACTAGTGGCAAGGTGTTTTCTTTGGCAGGAACTCAAACTTCAAGTGCAGATCGTCTGATTCGAGGTACTTGCTTTATTAATAGTACGCCTTTGATTGCTATTATTGATACTGGAGCGACTCATTCGTTTATTTCGTCTGAGTGCGCGACGCGTTTGAATCTTGTGTTGTCTCTGATGGATGGTGAGATGGTTATTGATACTCCAGTGATGGGGTCAGTAACTACTTCTTTGGTGTGTTTGAGTTGTCCTTTGACCATTTATGGTAAAGACTTTGAGATGGATTTAGTGTGTTTGCCGTTGGAAGGTTTGGATGTAGTTTTGGGAATGAATTGGTTGCAATTTAATAGGGTTCATATTGATTGTTATCATAAGCTGGTAAGGTTTCCTTCTCTGGAGGAAGACGAAGACTCGAGTTTCTTATCTACCAAAGAGTTGAAGAAACTTTTGGCGGACGAAGCTCAGTTGTTTGGATTGTTTGCATCTTTGGCCGTGGATAGTCAGGTGTCGCTTGAGGTGTTTCCTGTTGTGTGTGAATTTCCTGAAGTGTTTCTTGAGGATATTTCAGACTTGCCGCCAGAGAGAGAGGTGGAGTTCTCGATAGATCTAGTTCCTGGTACTAGACCTGTTTCTATGGCACCGTATAGAATGTCGGCGTCTGAGTTGGTGGAGTTAAAGAAACAGTTGAATGAGTTATTGGAAAAGAGGTTCGTGAGGCCAAGTGTTTCTCCTTGGGGTGCTCCAGTTTTGTTGGTGAAAAAGAAGGATGGGAGTATGAGGTTATGTATTGATTATCACCAGTTGAATAAGGTGACGATCAAGAATAAGTATCCGCTTCCAAGAATTGATGATCTGATGGATCAGTTGGTTGGTGCTTGTGTGTTTAGTAAGATTGATTTGAGATCCGGATATCATCAGATAAGGGTGAAGGAAGAAGATATTCAGAAGACGGCCTTTAGGACACGATACGGTCATTATGAATATTCTGTGATGCCGTTCGGGGTTTCTAATACGCCTGGTGTGTTCATGGGATACATGAACCGGATTTTCCACGAGCATTTGGATCGATTTGTTGTTGTATTTATTGATGACATATTGACTTATTCTAAGTCTCGCGAGGAGCATGCGGGACATTTGCGTATTGTTTTGCAGGTTTTGAAGGAGAGGAAGCTTTTTGCAAAATTGTCCAAGTGTGAATTCTGGTTATCGGAAGTGAGTTTTCTTGGACACGTGATTTCAGGTAACGGTATTTCTGTGGATCCATCTAAGGTAGAAGCAGTTCTACAATGGGAGGCTCTGAGATCTGTTACTGAAATTCGTAGCTTTTTGGGTTTGGCCGGTTATTATCGACGGTTCATTGAAGGGTTTTCGAAGCTTGCATTGCCTTTGACCCAGTTGACTTGCAAAGGTCAAGCGTTCATTTGGGATATTCGGTGTGAGGAGAGTTTTAATGAGCTGAAGAGAAGATTGACGACAGCTCCGATTTTGATTTTGCCGAATCCTAATGAACCATTTGTGGTTTATTGTGATGCTTCTTTGATTGGTCTAGGTGGTGTTCTGATGCAAGAAGGTAAGGTTGTAGCTTATGCTTCGAGGCAGTTGAGAGTGCATGAGAAGAATTATCCTACTCATGATCTTGAATTAGCGGCTGTGGTTTTTGTGTTGAAGATTTGGAGGCATTATCTTTTTGGTGCGAGGTTTGAAGTTTTTAGTGATCACAAGAGCTTGAAGTATTTGTTTGATCAGAAGGAATTGAATATGAGGCAACGTAGGTGGTTGGAATTCTTGAAAGACTATGACTTTGGCTTGAATTACCATCCTGGCAAAGCTAATGTGGTAGCTGATGCATTGAGTCGGAAATCGTTGCATATGTCGGCTTTGATGGTTAAGGAATGGGAACTTTTGGAATCGTTTAGAGATTTGAGTTTGGTTTGTGAAGTGACTTCGGATAGTGTAAGGCTTGGAATGTTGAAGGTTACTAATGATTTTCTGATGACGGTTAGTGAGAAACAGAAGTTGGATTTGAAATTTGTGGATTTGATGTTGGTTGGAGAAAGAGATGCGAATAGTGATTTTCAAGTGGATTCTAATGGTGTTTTAAGGTTTCATGGACGAATTTGTATTCTGGATGATCCAGAGTTAAAAAGGATGATTTTGGAGGAAGGACACCGGAGTAATTTGAGTATACATCCTGGAGCGAATAAGATGTATCAAGACTTGAAGAAGATTTTCTGGTGGTCTGGTTTGAAGAGAGATGTGGCTCAGTTTGTGTATGCTTGTTTGACTTGTCAGAAATCGAAGGTGGAGCATTTGAGGCCTAGTGGTTTGTTGCAACCGTTGGATATTCCTGAGTGGAAGTGGGATAGCATTTCGATGGATTTTGTAACGGGGTTACCGAACACTCAGAGGGGGCATAATGCTATTTGGGTGGATGTTGATAGGCTTACTAAATCGGCTCATTTTATTCCGATTGACATCAGTTTTTATTTGGAGCGGTTAGCTGAGATTTATATCAGTGTGGTGGTGAAGTTGCATGGGGTTCCATTGAGTATTATTTCTGATCGAGATCCAAGGTTTACATCGAGATTTTGGGAATGTTTACAGAAGGCTTTGGGTTCTAGATTGAGATTGAGTTCGGCTTATCATCCGCAGACGGATGGTCAGACGGAGAGGACGATTCAGTCGTTGGAGGATTTGTTGAGGGCTTGTGTTTTGGAACAAGGTGGTTCGTGGGATAGTTATCTTGCGTTGATAGAATTCACGTATAATAACAGTTTTCATTCTAGTATTGGTATGGCGCCGTTTGAAGCATTATATGGACGAAGGTGTCGAACGTCGTTGTGTTGGCACAAATCTGGTGAGAGAACGGTGGTAGGACCGGAGTTGGTACAGCAGACTACAGAGAAAGTGAAGCTTATTCGGGAGAAAATGAAGGCTTCTCAGAGTAGACAAAAGAGTTATCATGATCGGAGACGGAAGGATCTTGAGTTTCAAGAGGGCGATCATGTATTTCTGAGAGTTACGCCGGTAACGGGTGTTGGTCGTGCTTTGAAATCGAAGAAACTTACTTCTCGATTTATTGGTCCTTACCAGATATCTGAGAGAGTTGGTGTTGTGGCGTACAGGGTGGCGTTGCCGCCGAATCTGTCAAATTTGCATGATGTGTTCCATGTTTCACAGCTTCGGAAGTATGTTCCAGATCTGTCACATGTGATTCCGATGGATGAGGTTGAGGTAAGGGAGAACCTTACAGTTGAGGCTTTACCTGTTAGGATTTTGGATCGCGAGGTGAAGAGGTTGCGAGGCAAGGATATTGCTTTGGTGAAAGTGGCGTGGGGAGGCGCTGCTGAGGGCAATTTGACTTGGGAGTTGGAGAGTCGGATGCGGGAGTCGTATCCAGAGTTGTTTGTTTCAGGTGAGATTTTCGAGGACGAAAATTTCTAAGTGGGGGAGAGTTGTAACCCCCCAGTTTTGGTCTTTTATTTTAATTGAGTCGTTTGGATTATTTTATTATTATATTATTTTATTTCTGACTTTTATGTGAAAATATGTTATTTTTCGTCGTGAATATATTTTATCGGGTTTTGGGAACGTTTGCGAGATATTTGAGTGTAGGGGTATTTTGGGCATTTGGGTGTATTTTGTTAAGTTAGTAAAGAAAAGAAAAATAGAAATAGAGAGAAAAATAGTAGAAGAGAAAAGAAAGAAAGAAAAGAAGAAAAGAGAAGAAAAGAGGAGAAGAGAGAAAAGAGAGAAATTGGAGAAAAAGTTTGGGAAATCAAGAGAACAAATTCTAGGAATCGATTAAATCGGGTAAGGGTGTGAAACTTGATTATCTTATTGTTGTGTATGATTATGTATGTGTGGTTGCATGTTGTATTGTCTCGTTCGGTAGTTTTTCGGATACAGGTCGAAATCGTGTAATCGAGTAGAAATCGATGTTTTCACGGACGGAATTCGATATAATTTGTGTTGTATGATCTATGTATGTGTATGAACCATTGCTAGTAATTGTTTTGCTGTTGGAAATGATTTGGGGAAGAAAATGGGAAAAATTGGAGGTATGGAACAGTGTTCACGCAGCAGAATTTTTCTGCTTCTGGTGCAGAGCGCCGGGCGATGCGTCCTTTTCGTCGGGCGGTTCGAGAGGCGCAGAGGTGCCAAGCTTCTGCCTCTTTGAATTATTTTGGGGGTTTGGTGTCGCCTGTGCTTCGCCGGGTGAAGCAGAGGCGAAGCGTGTTTCGCCGGGCGGTGAGCATGTTTCGTCGGGCGGTTGGTTGTTTTGAAAACAATTTTCTTTTTTAAAAATTCATATCTTTCGAACCGTATTTCTGATTTAAGTGATATTTATATCGTTGGAAAGGTTATGAAATGTACTGTTGGATGATGATTTTGGAATTGTTCCGATTTAATTATGTCGGAAATCGGGAATAGTGTCGTTTTGTCGACTTTTGTTGTTATAATTGTGTGAATTTGATGTGTAATGTACACTGTACTGTTAATATGAATGTTGTATGGATTGTGTGTTGTGGTGTGATAAGAATACCTGTGTCGATGCTGATTTGTGGCCTAAGGGTAAGAAAATACTATGTGTAGTATTTGATGATAAATGCATGATTATGAATGTGTGTATGTATGCAATGTGAATGTCATGAGTCATTGTATGCCAAGCATCATGATCTGTATTGTGGAAACGTCTTGAGTGACGGTTTGGTTCCTGAGGGAATCTGCTATAACATCGTGTGCCTCAAAAATATGAGGCGATGCCTGAGGACCTAAAGCGATGGTTGTAGACGATTGTGTGCCTTAGATAGGACTTAAAGCAATCCATAACGTCGTGTGCCTCGAAAATATGAGGCGATGCCTGAGGACCTAAAGCGACGGGTGAACATCGTAGACCCGACGGGGTGTTACTTGAGATTCTCAGTAACGAGCGATGGTTCCAATAGTTCCTGAGTGAATTGGTGATGAGACATGAGAAACATTGGAAGTCGGTACCGCATGGCATGTGCATAGAGTCGTTGTGTCGGTCTCTGTGTATTTGCATAATCATGGATTAAATGTGTATGTTAATTGTGAATGTGATAATGTGATGGAATATGTATAATTGTGTTGATGAGGAGTGTATTATGGGTGATTGACGTGTATTGGTGATGAATACCTGATAATTGTACTGTGTTATGTTTTATTCGATTGTGGTGCATTTGTGGTGAGAACTTTATACTTGTGTATTTTTGTGTTAATATATAATTTTATTCAACGGTATTATGATTGTTTTTCTCACCCTTCTGCTGTTTTATAATGCTCTATGAGGCATTGCAGATTAGAGTTGCTGGAAGTCTTTTTGTGAAGCTTTGCGTCTTCATTCTTTTGTCGGTCGGCTCTGATATGTGACACCGGGTAGTTAGGATGGCCGTGTTGTGATTATTGGTGTATTATGTATATATATCTTTTGACTTGTACATGTATAACTTGGTGTATGACAACTTTCTTGATATATATATATATATATATATATATATATATATATATGTTATTCAGTTTTAGATTTTCCGCTTTTATTCTAAAATCTGAAATGTGGGTGTAAGGAACTGAGTTCCTCTGTTGATTGCTACCCCACTGTTGCATATCCAAATGAGCAGGTGTTGTATGTTATGTTTGTTTCAAATTGATGTGATGCTCCCTGTCTATGCCATGTTTTTAAATATACTCTGATGAAATTTCGAATTTTTATTTACCGCTTTAATAGCCTGGGGGTGTTACAAACAGCCCCACAATACAGTTATATGTATATGAAAGCGGATAAAGAAAACATATAAACACTTACTCGGTTGTAGAGCTTCCATGTTGTTTGGTTAGTTGTTCAATAAAGAAAGATTAAAAACAACAGTATATTCAAAATTAAAGGAGAAAGTATTTTGAAAAGATGTTGGGGCTTACAGCTCAAGGAGAGGCCCAAGGTTTATCAGTGATCGCACTGTCGTTTTGTACAGAGGGACTTATACAAGTGACTGAGGCCCAAGAAAGGTTTTCTGTACAAGAGGATGGGTCTTACACTCTCTCAAGAGGCCCAAGTGTTTAAAGAAAAAGAATAGGGCTTACAACACGAGGGTAGGCCCAGACGATTGTTTTTTTTTATTGGCGATCGCGTCGAGGTTTTCTTTTAACGCATAGGGACTTATACAATGTCTGAGGCCCAAAAAGTTTTGGTTAAAAGGGGATTGGGTCTTACACTCTAATAGAGGTCCAAGAGATTTATTTTTGTACAAGTGGTGGGGCTTACAGCTCAAGGAGAGGCCCAGGGTCATTTGTTTGAAAATGGCGCTCGCGCCGAGATTTTTGAAAACGCGGTGGGTCTTATACAATGCATTAAGGCCCAAAATGGTTTGGTTTTCAAAGGGGGTTGGGTCTTACACTCTAACAGAGGCCCAAGAATGATTTTGAATGGGTCTTATAGCTCGAGGAGAGGCCCAAGGTTTGTTTTTCAACAGACGATGATCACATCGAACTTTTTGAAATACAACGGGACTTATACAATAAGTGAGGCCCAAAAATAAGTTTCTATTTACAAAGGATTGGGTCTTACACTCTATAAGAGGCCCAAAAGTGTTTGATATTGTTTGATGAGGGTGAAAATCAAAGAAACCCTAATTTGTTATTCTTTAAAAGTAAATATTTAAACAAAATCAAATAAAATACCAAATAAGTTTGAATAAACCATTTGTGATTTTTGTTTAAGGTTTAAGAAATGAGGGATTAATCACAAGGTGAATTAAAACTCACTTGGTTTTGATTTTCAAAGTAAATATTCACTTTTAAAATGTTTAAAAACATTAAAAAGGAATTTATTCACAAAAATACCAATTATATTAAATAAATAATATAAACTTAATTTTTTTGCGGAATAAAATATCTAAACATTTTTGTGATTTTTTTCAAAAAGAACCAATCAAAAATAATTAAAATTGAAGGAGTTATTAATTTTCCAATTAATTAATAAAACATGAAAATATTGGAAAAATAGTAAAAATGTGAGAAAACACAAAATGGCATGGGTGGGGTTTGAACCCACGAGCTCAAGGTTATACGGCGTGCGCCTTACCACTGGGGTGGTGATACATCCATAGCTTGAAGTGAAACCACAAATATACAAGGCTTGCCTTGTTTTTGGCATGGCCCAAGGCAAGGCAAGGCAAGGCAAGGCAAGTTTTGGGTCAGAAACATGAAGGTCATAACTTTCTCATTTCTCCATGGTTTGAGATAAAATTTATATGCATCTGGCTTAGAATTTCACAAGGAATCCAATGGTGGTGGTATTTTTTCCAGATCATACTCCCTCCTCAAAATCCGATAGTGGTTTTGAAAAAGGCCTATAATTACATTTTCTATGCTACACTTTGATACAGGCATGAATTACATGATGAATTGGTTCAAACACAACATATATAACATATATGAGGTGTGTGTGATCAGTGGACTTCAAAGCAATGCATGTTTTGGAAAGTTCAAGCCATGATGCTTACCTCTTTTTGAGCTTTTGGAGTTTTCTGTGCAATCTGCCAAACTTCTTGTTCCAGAAATGGGTTGATGCTTTGGACACTCTCAAATGATCCCTTAGAAGCTTTTAGGATGGTTGGAATCAGCTAGAACCTGCAAAAACACAAACTAGCCCTTTCTTGCAAAAGGGGTTAAAATGACCAAAATAGCAACTCTCTCAAATGGTGTTCCAGATGGGGGGAACCATTTGGGACAGTTCAAGGATGTTATT
Organism: Lathyrus tuberosus; assembly: GCA_022829125.1. NCBI lineage: Eukaryota > Viridiplantae > Streptophyta > Magnoliopsida > Fabales > Fabaceae > Lathyrus > Lathyrus tuberosus. Next base: position 13,835,218 of record JALAZF010000062.1, on the reverse strand, counting down.
TGGAGTGTGTTTGAGGTTTTATCTGGTTTGGAAAGTGACTGAATCAAGACATGGCTTGAAAAATGCACAAAAGGCCTATTTTGAGGTTTTGAGAGAAGACTTTGTGATTTTGGTGTTACAGGTGACTTTTGATAGTTTGGGTCACCTACATATGATGTTTATGAGGTGTTAGGATCATGATTTGTGATGGAAATGCTATCTAACTTAAAAACTCAGAGTTACCTTGCTAAAGAAGGCATTTTGGCCTAAAGAGAGGGATTTTGAGGAAAGGATCTGTTTGATGGCTTTGGTGTACTCAAACTGAGCACAAATGAGCTCTATTTATAGTAGAGCAAGTTTGTTTTGGGATCAATAGTGAATGAAAACTGCAGCAGAGGTTTGGCCAATGGTTGCACTTTGGAATCCAAGTCTCCTCTAGCCATTGACTAGAGGTTAGGGCACAGGGTTGTGGTTCCCTTGGTCTTGGATAAGTCTTGACTGAATTCAGTTGCAAATGTGTCAGTCCATGCCACCTTGGTGTATGTATTGAATGCTCCAATCCAAAATTAGAGTCTTGTCCCTCTTTTAGGAAATTCTAGGTTTGGCATGCTACTTCTTGTTCCAAGGACTTTGGAGGCTTGGCTTTGTGTTTGTCCCCTTTAAATTTGATCCTCAGATGTGTCCAAAGTAATGACAAGGCTTGGAATTATCTTATTTTTCCAAATCGAGCAAAAATGCAAAATTCTGCCTAGCCTTGGCAGTTTTCAACAAGGCATATTGCCATTGTCATATCTCATGACCCAAGTGGAATTTGGTGATGTTCTTGGCCATTTTGGAAAGCCCTTATATGATACAACAACTGTTTGATCATATTTGGTTTTGATACCTTTTGGATCCAAGTGAAAAATCCCCCTACATTTGGAAAAAAGTGAAGGTAGATTCTAACTTTTTGAAAATTTCACTAAGTGTTGGAAAAAAGTGACATTTTCACTTTTTGTGATTTTGATCATTCCATACCTCAAAATCCATGATGAATTTGGAAGGAGGTCAGTTTTAAGCTTTTGTAGAGGGTAATGAGAGCTACAAATCTAGCTTTGGATGGGGAAAAATGGCCTTGTGGTTTAGAAGTTATGATCCTCCAAAGTTGGTACCCTTGCCATTTTGTTCATAACTTAGAAAATTTTCTAAGTTTTTATGGTTACCCCTTTTACAAGCTATCCCACTTTTCTTGATTTTTCTTGATGAATGATGATTCAAATCATACATTAACATCATTTTAGGGTTAAAAACCCATTTTTGTGAAAAATCTCAAACAGTCAAAGTTGACTTTTGTGCACAGTTCACTTTTTGTCAGATGAATTCCAAACTGTGCGATCCTCTATGAAATCAAGGCCTTGACCTAAATAAAACTTGATGGATTAATTTCATAGGTGTTATAGGGTGTATTGAACCATGTCCTAGGGTTTGGGAGCATGTCCTGGTCAAAAGTCAAAGCTACAGTTGACTTTTCTCGAGAAACCCTAATTGTGGTACTGATGTAATTGAGACTTGCTGCTCAAGCTTCCTGGATCAATCCATTGTTACAAATGGATCAATGTGGTATGTTAGAGACCCTCAATTCATGTCTTGAGGTCTTGGCTCATGATTTGTCCCAAAAGTCAACTTAGGGGTGAATTATGTCAAGAAACCCTAATTCCTGATTTTTGATGTATGCATCCCCTGAGGTCAAATTGACTTGATGCTTGGGCCCATGTGGTTCCATGGAGTATATTAGGTTATGCTTTGAAGCATTGGCTCATGCCCAGAGGAAAATTTCCATCTGGAGGCCCTGGTCGACCAAACCCTAATTTGGTGACACTGGCGATCTTGAGGCTGGATCCACCTGGAAGGGAGCAGCCTTGTGCTTAATCCTTAAAGTGGGAGTCCTCTTGATCCATTGTAGATGTTTGGGAGGTTAGACAAGTTGAAGATCATGTCATTTCTTAATTGATCCTTTGTCTAAGAACTCTGAGAGGGCTTGAAACCCTAATTTTGACTGTAGTAAGTGTTCACCCATCTTTGGGGAGACTGATGAGGCAAGATGGTTCATCCATATTGTGATGATGATTTGTACAATGATGGGAAATCTTAGTGGTCAAAATTTGGGGTATGACAGATGCCCCTATTTAATCTTCTTGGACCCGAAGGTGTGAATGGCGAAGGTATTCGGGCATTTAGGGTGCAAGAGGATTAAATATCGGAATACCTGAAATTTTGATGGTGATTATGAATGGTAGCTTACACATTCATCCTCTTTTGTTAAGCAATGATGCTTAGAAAAGGTAAAAACTTCCCCTCGATCCGGGTTTCTTACCAAGGAACTGGTCTTAGTTTCTGATGTAAACTTCCCCTCGATCCTGATTTCCTACCAAGGAACTGGTCTAATTTTCTGAAGTAAACTTCCCCTCGATCCTGGTTTCCTACCAAGGAACTGGTCTTAGTTTCTGATGTAAACTTCCCCTCGATCTTAGTTTCCTACCAAGGAACTGGTCTAAGTTTCTGAAATAAACTTCCCCTCGATCCTGGTTTCCTACCAAGGACCTGGTCTCAGTTTCTTTTGTCAATAAACTTTCTTGACAAGGGACGCTATTCGTAGCGGTTTTCCTCAAACTTCTCGCCGAATTTTCCTGGGGAGATGCCATTTGATAGAAAAATTTTGATGTCAGACTCGCTGGGGAACCCATTCGCCTGAGTTGTAGAGGTGTACAAACTTCTCTGTTTGGAGACGCCATTTGCCGACTCTACTGGGGAAAACGAGTCTCTTGAGAGACTGCTTTCACGCTTGGGGATATTACATCATACTTTTCTCGGGATCTTCCCGGAGAAACGCCATATGATGTGATCCAATTTTAAGCTGCTGATGACCTTTTCATCAGCGGTTTTTTTTTTGAGAAAAACTGTTGTATTGCCGAATCTCTGCTTAAGAGGCTTCCTCCAGGGATTTTCCATAATCCGGGAAAGCGAAAATATCATCTTCAATTGTGAAAAGTGACATCGGTTGAAGGTTCTCTGGTCTTTCAGAGGTTCAAGTTATCAAAGTGGTCAAGGGCCAATTCTGATCCAGAAATAAATTGGAGGAGAGAGATTGTTCAAACGCAACCTTTCCTGACGAGGAAAGAACTTGACAACTCAATTGAGAAGACTGTCACCACTATGGGACAAGACCGACTGGAGTGATAGTGATGCAATATGAATGCGAATGTAAATCAATAATGCATGATGTATGTATGTATATGCTGACAAAACTGACGCGACATACAAACTAACGGATGAACACGACTGGATACTCGGCCACAGTTGCGCATGTAGAAATATCGCTGGTTCAAGATAGCAATTCTGCCTTGCTTAGGAGAAACGGTCCCTGTTGGGAGCGACGCTGGTCGAGCTTAGGAGAAGAGAACTCGGCCGAAGAGGTCAGATGGAGCATTCGCATCTGACATAGCTGATCCTTCATTCAGGCATACTGGTTTAGAATGAGTACTTTGACTCTACACTTTGAGGCTCGAACACCTTTGGAGAAGCGATCGATGTTCTTTCGATGTTCAACCGTCAAAAGAAATTGCCATCTTTACTTTTAAAAGCAAAACAATTTTAACAAGTAAATTCATTTTTGTTTCGTTCCAAGAATCGTTGATCATGTTAAAAACATCATTCTTTAAAGCTAAAACAAATATGAATTGCAAATAAAAGCACAAGGGCTCAAATTTTATTGATAGGATGGAGATCAGCCAAATGCGTGATTCCATAGAGTATTTACAAAGTTTAGCAAATGGTAATTTACAGGGAAAAGGGCTATGTTGAAACATAACGACCACTATCCTTCTACCAACTTTGAATTCTGGGCATCCTGAGCTTCTGTCGAAGATGATCGTCACTGGAGTTTATGATGGATGGCATGACTGCTGAGGAGTTGAACTGATCAGACGTAGTTACTTGCCATTATCCCTAACGTTTTCCTGGATTGGACTTTGAGATTTCCAATCCACCGGGATGATTTTTTTGACTTTGTCTCTAATTTTTGCCTGGACCGCCCTTTCAGGTTTTCAATCCACCGAGACGTTTGTTTTTTTTTTTTTTAGGCGAAGTATTTCTTGACTACATCAACATTTGTGGGGTAGGCAAACTCCTCTCCGTCCATGGTTGCAAATCTCAAGGCACCGCCTGAGAGAGCTTTCTTGACCACATAGGGGCCATCATAATTCGGAGTCCATTTGCCCCGAGAATCAGTGAGAAAAGATTGTATCTTTTGAGCACAAGGTCTCTTTTCTTGAAGATGCGAGGTCGGACCTTTTTTTCAAACGCCCTGTCCATTCTTTGTTGATACAACTGATCGTGGCATAATGTCGTTATTCTCTTTTCTTCGATCAGATTCAGTTTGTCGTGTCAACTTTGACACCATTCAGCTTCTACAAGCTTAGCTTCCATCAATACCCAGATTGATGGGATCTCTACTTCTATGGGAAGCACTGCTTCCATGCCATATACTAGAGAGAAAGGGGTTGCCCTTGTTGAAGTGCAGACAGATGTGCAATAACCGTGAAGGCAAAGGGTAGCATCTCGTGCCAATCTTTGTAGGTTACAACCATCTTCTGAACAATCTTCTTGATGTTCTTGTTAGTTGCGTCTACCGCTCCGTTCATCTTTGGTCTGTAGGGAGATGAGTTATGGTGTTCGATCTTGAACTCTGCGCACAACTCTTTCATCATCTTATTGTTCAAGTTAGATCAATTATCAGTAATGATCTGGCTCGGAACACCATAACGGCAGATGATATTGTTTTTGATAAATCGGACCACCACTTGTCGGGTTACATTGTCGTATGATGCTGCTTCAACCCACTTGGTGAAGTAATCAATGGCTACCAGGATGAACCGATGTCCGTTTGAAGCTTTAGGCTCAATCAAGCCAATCATGTCGATTCCCCATATGGAAAAAGGCCATGGGGAAGAAAGAACTTTGAGATGTGTTGGCGGTACATGAATTTTGTCGGATTATATCTGACACTTGTGACACCTCCTCATGTACTTGTAGCAATCGGATTCCATTGTCAACCAATAGTACCCTACTCTTAGAATTTTTCTCACCATTGTGTGTCTGTTGGCATGGGTGCCAAAGGATCCTTCGTGAATTTCCTTCATCAGCATGTCTGCTTCGGGTCTGTCTACACATCGGAGCAAGACCATGTCGAAGTTCCTCTTATAGAGTGTATCACCGCTCAGGAAGAAACTGCCTGCCAGCCTTCTGAGGGTTTTCCTGTCCTTCCTTAGTGCCCCAAGTGGGTACTCTTGTTTCTGAAGGAAGCATTTGATATCGTGATACTAAGGTTTGTCGTCTATGACTGCTTCAATCTTGAAGATGTAAGCAGGCCATTCAATGCGCATTATGTCGATCTTAGGTATGTCATTCCATTGACCTACACTAATCATGGAAGAGAGAGTGGCTAATGCATCAGCCATGTGATTCTCCTCACGAGGAATGTGATGAAACTCAATTCTGTTGAAGAAGGGTAGCAACCTTCTCGCGTAGTCTTTGTAAGGAATCAATCCTGATTGGTATGTGTTCGAATCTCCTTTAATCTGATTGATAACCAGGGCTAAGTCGCCATATACGTCCAAGTTTTTGATCCTCAAATCAATCGCTTCCTCGAGACCCATAATACAAGCTTCGTATTCGGCCTCGTTGTTCGTACACTTGAACGTAAGTCGGGAAGTGAAAGGAATGTGGGTACCCTAAGGTATTATGATGATTGCCCCAATTCCTTTTCCGTAATGATTGACTGCTCCGTCAAAGATAAGCTCCCATTGGGAACCTGGTTCTGGACCTTCACTGGGTAGCGGTTCATCACAGTCTTTCATTTTTAGATATATGACATCTTCGTCTGGGAAGTCAAACCCGATTGATTCCTGATCGTCAATCGGTTAATGAGCCAAGTGATCGACTAAAATACTCCCCTTAACGGCTTTTTGAGCATGGTACTCTATGTCATATTCTGATAGCAACATCTGCCAACGGGCAATCCTTCCCGTGAGAGCAAGCTTTTCAAAGACATACTTGATTGGATCCATTTCATAGATTAACCAAGTAGTGTGACGAATCATGTACTAGCGAAGACGTTTGGCTGCCCAAGCCAAAGCATAGCAAGTTTTCTCGAGAATAGTGTACCGAGTCTCGCAGTCGGTGAATTTCTTGCTCAAATAGTAGATGGCAGACTCCTTTCTTTTGGTTTCGTCTTGTTGGCCAAGTACACATCCCATTGAGTCCTCTAGGACGGTGAGGTAGATAATCAGTGGTCTTCCTTCCACTAGAGGTGATAGAATCGGAGGGTTCAACAGGTATTCCTTAATATTGTCGAAGGCGGTTTGGCAATCTTCTGTCCAAACGCAGTCCTGGTTCTTTTTAAGTAATTTGAAAATCGGCGCACATGTCGCGGTCATGAGGAATATGAATCTGGAGATGTAGTTCGAACGTCCCAGGAATCCTCTAACTTGTTTTTCAGTTTTTGGAGAAGGCATTTCTCGAATGGCCTTGACCTTGTCATGATCAACCTCAATTCCTTTCTGGCTGACGATGAACCCTAAAAGTTTTCCCGAACGGACACCGAAGGTGCCCTTGTTGGGATTCAAGCAGAGTTTGTACTTTCTCAACCGCTCAAATAGTTTTGACAGGTGGGTCACATGCTCCTCCTCTGTCTTAGATTTGGCAATCATATCATCGACATATACCTCGATTTCCTTGTGTATCATGTCATGAAACAGAGTAGTCATGGCCCTTTGATAGGTTGCCCCGGCGTTCTTCAAACCGAATGGCATCACCTTGTAACAAAAGGTACCCCATGGGGTAATGAACGAAGTTTTCTCCATGTCTTTCAGTGCCATTTTGATTTGATTATAGCCCGAGAATCCATCCATGAAGGAGAAAACTTTGAACTTTACTGTACTGTCTACCAACATGTCGATGTGTGGTAAAGGAAAGTCGTCCTTTGAACTAGCCTTGTTTAGATCTCTGTAATCCACACACATTCTGACATTTCCGTCCTTTTTGGGAACGAGTACGATGTTGGCTAACGATTGAGGATATTCAGACGTGGCGAGGAAGCCCGTGTCAATCTGTTTCTATACCTCCTCTTTGATTTTGACGGCCATGTTTGGGTGAGTCCGTCTCAACCTCTGCTTTACTGGCGGACATTCTGACCGTAACGGTAAATGATGTTCCCCGATGCTGGTATCCAACCCTGGCATATCCTGATAGGACCAAGCGAACACATCGGGAAATTCTCTGAGAAGCTTTACCAAACCCTTTCTGGTAGTTGGACTTAGCAGTGCCCCAATCCTGATTTCTTTTCTCTCTTTTTCCGAACCTAAGTTTATCGTTTCCAACTACTCTTTATGAGGTTCAATGGACCTTTCCTCCTGTCTGAGTAGTCGGGAGATCTCTTTTGGAATTTCGTCGTCAACTTCTTCTTCAGCCCCAAATACCGGGAACTCAAAGTTGGGAGAAGGCATCGGACCGTATGTTTCAACGGGGTTTAAAACAAGCAATCTGCATGACGGTATGATTTGTGTTTAGAAGAGATAGAGAGAATGCAAAAGTGTGTGTAGTGTATTTCTTTGGAAAACTGCTTGTTTATTATTATTCGTTTTTTAGGATTACCATTTTCTGAGAAAAGCAAAAAGAGAAAACAGCAATACATGCGGAAATTACAAAACGACGTTATTTTATTAACGAATAAGTCGATTCTTGAAACTACAGCCCTATAAAACAAAACTCTGTCACTTCGGGCGAATCGAAGAGGGAAATTTACAGAAAGTGAGCCCTATCAAAACATTTGTTTCATCGGGGCAGGGTGAAAAGTTAAAGTAAAGATGGCAATTACTTTGACTTATGAACGATCTTCGGAATATCGACAGCAACCCATTGGCGGCGAACTCCTCGGTGAATCACAAAGTCTGGCACCTTCCTTGATTTTTCTTCAGAAATAACGCTGATTTCTGCTGGAGCATGATCATTGGAATCTATCTCCCAGGCAGAATTGTCGTAGGAGGATTCCTCTGTTGCATTTTGCATAGCATTTATGCTCTCAAGTAGATCTCTCCATCCAGTTGGCTGGATGTCTTCGAGCCTGATACGAGAGCTTTCGGGAGCAGTGTATTTGACCCTATAGTCGTATTTCCCACTTGGTTGTCCCAGGGTGTCCCACACTTCTTTGGAACTGGATAAGTCATCCTTCTCGTTGACGTTGACCTCTGGAAAAGCATAGTTGATGAATTCTAGTCCTGCAAACGTTGCAAATTCATCGTCGTACTGGACGTTTTCTGAATGACCTGATTGCTGATCCCATGACATGGTGGGGACGCAAGTATTCTGTTCAATGATGCTCAGCTGATTTTCATTATTCGACTGATTTTCTTGCCCCAAGTTTCCTGGGTAAGGCTGCCAGATAGGCAGACCATCCATCGGGCCATAATAGTTGTGGTCAAAGTTGTCCTTCATCAGAGTGTCCTCCTCTAATGAGTTTGGTGGAGCATGGCATCCTTCCGGATCACAATCTCCGTATATCATTTCGACATCTGACCTGGGTATAAATCTTGGACTCTGTGTAGGAAAGCAAAAGGGAGTCTACGTTTCGTCCTGAGACATATAACCGTCCTTGTTAAGATAGGACTCCCATTCTTCCTCCATATCAGAGGAATCATCTTTATTGATGGTATGCACTTCTTGAGGCACTGGGTGAAGGAAACCTCCACTGTGGAAGAAGTCTTGAATGGGATGAATACTTTCATTGCGGGTAGTAGCTGTCTAGGTACAGGTTGCAGAAAAACCAAGACCTTTCCTTGTTTTATTGTCAATAGGAATGACTAGTTGTCCCCATCCTGTTGTATTGGTACTCTCGACCGCTTTGATAGCATCTTTGTATGAGGAAATGGAAGTTCCCTCTTCAGATTGATTGTCCTTGCTCACCGACAGTGCTTGGAACTGAGTTACAATAACCTCCTCGGGTTCTACACCAGTAGATGATGATAAGTTACTCACGAGCAAGGCTTGTTCTCCATAGACCGTGACGAGTTGGTTGTTCTAGACGAACTTTAAATTTTGGTGGAGGGTCGAGGTGATCGCCCCAGCCTGATGTATCCAAGGTCTTCCTAATAAACAACTGTACGTTGCTCGGATGTCCATGACCTGGAAAGCGACTTGGAAAGTGTGAGGACCAATAGTTATGGGAAGGTCGACTTCGTCGATAACCATTTTTCTGGACCCGTCAAATGCTTTAACGACGACCTCACTGGTTCTCATCGGGGGTCCTTTGAAGGATAATTGCATCAAAGTGGACTTCGGCATAACATTCAGGGCTGACGCTGTGTCTACCAGTACGCTGGCTAAAGCATCACCCCGGCAGCTGACCGTAATATTGAGCGCCATGTTATGACGGCGACCCTCTTCAGGTAATTCCTCATCACTAAATCCTAAGTTATTGCAGGAAGTGATGTTAGAGACAATGCTATCGAACTGTCTGATTGTTACATCCTGTTCCACAAAGGCTTGCTCCAAGACTTTCTGTAGAGCCTCCCTGTGCGCTTCTGAACTGAGTAAAAGTGACAGCACAGAGATCTTTGAAGAAGTTTGTAACAATTGATCAACAATGTTGTATTCACTCCTTTGGATGAGCTTCAGTATCTCACCATCTTTTTTCAAAAGGTCGGGATTACTGGATTGACCGACTGGTGGATTGGGAACTTCTGTCTGAGGTTCCTTTTCTTTGTTAAGTTCTCCAACTCCTCGGTTAAAGATTCGACCACTCCGTGTTACTCGACTGATGTCTGCAATATTCATGATGAAAGGTAATGGAATTTCCCTTCCATTCTCGACTGTTGTTGCACCGTATTTGTAAGGGATAGCCTTAGTTGATTCATACGGTAATGGTCCCGGTAGATAGATGAATATGGGAGCCTTCTGATTTTTCCGACCATAGTAAGCAATTTCGATCCGCTCCTGGTTGGGAACTCTCGATTCGTCAAGTAGAGGGATGATGGTACAAACATCCCTATCGCTCTGATGATCAGAGATTACGACAACTTCCTCAATTTGATCAGCGAGGTAGTCCAGCGCCCAGTTGATTGGCCCGGAACCCGGATATGGGCGAGTCTCTCTATAATCCACCTGACCCTGAAGAGCTGCTCGTACAAGGTAACATCCTTGGTTACTTTCCGAACAGACTCTACAACGTTCATAGTTGTGCGGTGGCACCTGGCCATGCCCACTTTGAATACAATGTAACCTCATTAGGTCAGTTTCCACAGATCGAACGTCCCGACTTTGATGCCGAGTTGGGTTCCCGTTGGTAATACTAATTTGCTGGGTGTCTTCATCCATATAGATTGGAAGCCACCAGTGGTTCAACAAGTGCTGAAGGGTTTCCTGGATAAGGGCACAACCTTGATCGTTTTTGCAACCCACCCTATAGCTCTGATAATCATGTGATACCAGGAACCCGAGCCGGACCTGTTTAGCATGTAACTCCACCAGGCTGGTATTCATCAAGCGAATATCGAAGATTTGAATCATTTTGATCTGATAGGGATTCCTATCATGGTAGTCCTGGATCCATCCAAGATCCATCTGACGCTGGAGGGCCTCTTGCACAAAAGAGTATCCCTGTTTGTTTACCGAGCTAGTCAGACAGGAACTGTAATTGTGCCGGGGCAGATTATGATACTGGCTTTGCCTGGAATGCATCGCCAATAAGTTGACATTCATTGCACGGATGTCGTGGTTCTGAATGATGTTAGAATTCGTGTAAACCATGTTAACTCCACGAACTCGGTGCTCTTGGATCCATCCGAGATCCATCTATTCCTGTAGAGCTGATTGCACCACAGAACATCCTCGATTGCTTTTAGAGCAGATATCACACTAGTGATAGTTATGAGGTGGCACATGGCCATATCCACTCTGTCTACAATGCATCTTGACCAAGTTGGCCTTTAACAAGAGTATATCATGAATTTGATAGGTGTTGTTAGTCTCTCCCTCTATCAAATTGACTGTAGCTTTCTCGTGTTGAGGCAGCGGGTTTGTGAGAACATTAGGATTTGTATCCTTGAAATATAAGACCCCGCTCCTAACAAGCTTTTGTACGTCGAATTTGAAATTGAGACAGTTCTCTATGTTATGCCCTGGTCCTCCTTGATGGTAAGGGCAAGTCTGATCCACCTTAAACCAAAAAGGCAGATTTTTCGGTACTGTAAGAGGGGACTTAGTCTGGACATGCCCCTTAGCCAGTAGTAACAGAAATAGTTCTGCATACAATACGGGTATAGGATCAAATCCTGGTGGCCGCGTTGTACGATTGTTATTGTATGGAGAATGAGCCTGCTGAAGAGGCTGTTGAGTCCTTTACTGATTAGGTTGGCTCTGCACAACCTGAGGTTGATACGTAGAAATAGGTGTAGGATTGATAGCAGGAGTCACAGCCGCTACTGGTTGATAACGTCGCCTTTGCTTTTCAAGAGAGATATTCCCAATATCCTGCTCTTTTTTCTTAGGGAGAGCGCTATCGTATTTTTTAGTACCGCTCGTCGACCCAGTGTCTTTGACTAGACGTCCTTCTCGAACGGCTTCCTCGGGACGTACTCCCATACCAACCATTTCGGTGAAGTTGCTGGGCGCACTGGCAACCATTCTGTCGTAATAAAATGAGCTTAAGGTCTTTAAGAAGATCTTTGTCATCTCTTTTTCCTCAAGAGGTGGACAAATTTGAGCGGCAATTTCATGCCATCTCTGAGCGTATTCCTTAAAGGTTTCCTTGTCCTTTTGTGACATTGATCTGAGTTGATCTTTGTCGGGTGCCATGTCCAGATTGTATTTATATTGTTGGACGAAGGCAGTGCCAAGATCTCTGAAAGTGCTAATCGTAGTACGGTTTAAACTCATGTACCATTTTAGTGTGGCACCGGTTAAACTATCCTGAAAGTAGTGACTCAGTAAATCCTGAATCTCTGTCTGAGCTGACATTCGCCGAGCATACATCACCAAGTGACTCTGAGGGCAAGAGTTACCCTTGTACTTTTCAAAGTCGGACACCTGGAATTTGTGCGGGACTTTCACATTGGGGACCAAGTAGAGGTCTACGGCCTCCTTTCCAAATAAATCCTGACTGCGAAGGGCCTGCAGTTCTTTCTGCATTCCCAGGAACTGTTCCTGGAACTCATTCATTCTTTCGAACATGTTGTCATTTCTACCAGAAGGTATCTGTGGAATCTGTCCTTCCGGAACAGTGTGTACCACGGGCGATGGTATAGTCATTATGGCCAAGACTCTCGGTGCCTCCCGAAGTTTGTAACCTTCAGGAGCTGCTGTCATGCCCCTGGCATCTTCGCTTTCCCGAAGTTTGTAACCTTCAGGCCCAGCGGTTCCTGCTGCGGTCCCCTGATCCTCATTGATCAACGGGATATATCCTTCCGGATATAGATAAGTGGCATGCCCCAGGGACGATCTTTCGGCATTTTGTACTTAGGATCGGACTTTTCCACGATGGGTGTTGAGGTGATCTCTGAGATCACAGTCCTTTGAAGATGAGCTTCTGTCATGGCTTGCATGTCGTTATGAAGCTTTCTCATATCCTCTCTCAGAGCGTCGATCTCTTCTCTCAACTCTCTGTTTTCTTCCTCGAGATCATCCATCTTTTTCAAACGATTGGCCCGAGTATTGTACGAATGAGATAGTTTGACTCTAGAACCGAGACACAAACGTGAGATTCGTAGGTAAGAAGAATACGTGACGTGAGAATGATGAATGCAATGATTATATTAATTGTTTTTTTTGTTTAATCAAAATAAACTTCGACAATTAGATTGCAAATATCAAACAGTGGGGAAACCCCATTTTATTGAATTCAAAGGATTGCGAAAATAGAAATACAGTAGATTACAAGGTGCGGAAACAGAAACCTAAGCTAAGGGGTCCCGAGTTCTCTCTGGGCAGAAACCGGGTGCTGATTCTGGTACTTTCCTTTTCTTGGACCGGGGCTCTTGGACCGTTGTCGGGTTGTCATTCCTTTGCCAAGTGAAAGGAACGAGAAAATTCCTTTGGTCATCCTGATTATCCATAGCATGTTGCTCTAAAATCTCGATCAGAGCATCCTTATCTTTCAACAGTCGCTGTATTTTGGTACACTCTACATTGAGGGTGCGGTATTTGTTCTTCCAAGACCTCCTCTCCTGTTGAACTTTGTTGAGAGTAACCTGAAGTTTTTCCGTTTCAGTCATAAAGTACATGACAGATTCCCTCGGCGGAAGAACTCCGTGACGAGGATAAGGCATCTTTAGCTTGAGAGCTCTAGTTTGTAACCAATGGAGATAAGGCTCCACCGAGATACAATCTAGTTTTCCTAGAGACTCTCGTCCTTTCTTATGAACACGTTTCCAAGCGTGCACTATTTCCATCTTTAGTGCCTTGTCATTTTCTCCTTCTTTGAAGAAAAGACCCTCCAGATGAGCATTACGCGGGACATGCCTCATCGGGTATCCAAATTGACGACGAACCAATACTGGATGGTAGTTGATTCCTCCCTTAGTTCCTATGAGGGGTACGTTGGGGAAGTTTCCACAACGGTCAATGATCCTGATCCCCTCATAAATCCTATTGCACCAACCTATATCAGAGTTGGTAAGAGACATGATTTTCTGCGACTAACGCAAGGCACTCTTATGATCCCAAAACGCAGCAGACTTGGGTAAATGGGAGATAAACCATTTGTATAGCAAGGGTACACAGCATGTGATCATCCCTCTGTTGTACAAATTGCTTAAGTGTACAGAATGATACGCATCAGCGAGCAAAGTTGGCACAGGGTTTCCAATGAGAAAAACCTTAATGGCGTTAATATCGACGAAGCTATTAATGTTGGGAAACAGAAATAACCCGTAGGTGAGTAAGACAAATATGCTTTCAAAAGCAGTTATGTTCCCTATACTAGCAAAGTACAGAGCCTTCTTTGTCAGGAACTAGGCTGGCAAACCTGGGAGCCCACCCTTGGTGGTCATGTGAGTCTTGACTTCCGACTCATCCAAATAAACTGCTCTTGCAATGGTTTGATCTTTTGGAATTTCTTCTATTCCAAAAAAAGGAGCTCGATCAGTAATGTGTAAATCGGTTAGGTGAGAATACTCCTCCAACGATGGTGCGAGCTGGTAATCCGGGAATATGAAACAGCGATAGACCGGATCATAAAATTGAATGAGTGCCTCCATGATTCCTTCAATCACATGGACTCTTAACAGAGGTAGCAGACCTCCGTACTTGGATCTGAAAGCTTCAGGGTTAGTGATTACCCTCGCTAATCCTCTCAAATCCTCTAGTTTTGGAACCCTGAAGGTATACTTATGAGTTCTCCTTCTACCGAAGTCCATGAGCGCAATCTTCTTCTCTGACATTTGCAATCATTGTCTTAGTTTAATTTGAAAAAGAGAGACTAGAAGAGAAGTTTTTCTTTGATGTAATGTTTTTTAGATGAATGCATGAATGCAGCACACAAAAACATAGAAAAACATGGGGTCAAAGGGTCGGTGTCATGAAGTCAAGGCTCTACCCCCCCCCCCCCCCCCCCCCCCAAAGGTTTATACTAGTGATTTTTGTACCTGTCTCTCAAAATCATCAGTTCTTGTCGAGAAAACACCAGCGGGCCGGGAACCGTGCTAGGTGATGTTTTTCGAAGAACCATCAGAAGAGGGTAGTATCGCGTGACAACCATTTCCAATAGTTTCCGCACTACTAAAAGTGGTTTTTCCTAGGTGTATACTCAATCTTTCCACATGCGGCATCACACGCATTCCCATTAGCAGAAAAATAAACACAGATATCAATTAGGAAAAGCAGTATATATATTTGTCCTAAAGTCCTAGACTTTAAAGAGCTATGAATCCTATGTTCCTGACAAAAATGGCTCCCCAGCGGAGTCGTCATTCTGTGGTACCTTCCCAACTTTAAAGGTTTTGACCTAAGATCCTAGTGAAGTCAAAAAAAAGTCATATCCCAGTGAAATCCCCAAAAAGGAAAGAAAGAAAGAAAAAGGCCCCACGGTGGGTGCCACTTTTCTGTAGCGGCCACCGCCATGAAAATGACTTGTCCAAAGTTTCCACCTTAAATTATAAGAAAGAAAGATGAGAAGGGCCCCACAGTAGGCGCCACTTTTCTGTAGCGAGCGATTTTGGACGTGGTTCTTAAGCACTGTCGCTCTGGGGTTACTACAGGTCGATTCATTTTTTATCCTATTGAGCTGACTAAGGAAGGGAAATAGATGTCTCCAATTAAACCTGCTTGCATACTGAGTTTAAACAGCGGTCTGTTAGGTTACGGATGCTATATGGTAATGGGGCCGCTTTCTTCTTAATTTGTTTAGAACGAAACACCGGGAATGTTCATGGAGAATTTTGTTAGGATGCTAGGACTGATGCTTTTCGATTGATATGTGAAGGTACGGGATTTGGGGTTTTGGATTAGTGTGCTCGCTAAGATTTTTCTTTCAATCTTATGCCTACGTATTCCCGTTTACCGAAACAGGGAAATCAGAGTGATCGTAGTTCCTCCTATTCTATGGGAGGAAATGGTGTTTTGGTGTCTTGTTCAAAGCCCAAGACGTGAAGCTGAAAATGTGGTTTATATCTTGTTTAAAGCCCAAGATGTGAAGCTGAAGGGTCTATTTGTATCTTGTTCGAAGCCCAAGATGTAAAGCTAAAAGGGTGTTGTCTTTAGAGAGAATTTGTCATCTCTAAAGGGGGTCTGTTTGTCACAACTGTTGGGTGACTGACTATAAAGGAGGATTACTTTAACCGGGATATGTGAATCCTAGCAATGCCATAATTTCCTTTATAAGTGGTTTTTACCTGAAGGAGAAGACTTTAACTCAGTGTAGAGCAATGCTATCTTTCCTTAGGAATTTCTCATGCTAAAAGAGGGACAGTGGCGTGGATGTAAATAATCCAGAGGCTTGCCGCTTACAGCAATTATATGAAAGGAGTTGTTGATATTTGTATCCTGTGAACGAGGCACAGTTTTGATGCTAAAAGGTTGATTGACTCAACCGGGGTTTTTCTTATACAAAGCCTAAGAGGAGGCTATTGTCCCAACAAGATGATGCTTTTGTGTCTCGTACGAAGCCCGATAGGGAGGCTAAAAGGAGTTGACTCAACAAGAGAGTGCTTTTAGATGTGTCTTGTACGAAGCCCAAGACGGAGGCTAAAGATTGACTCAACAAGAGAGTCTTTTATACTCAACATGAGAGTGTTTTTGTATCTCGTACGAAGCCCGAGATGGAGGCTAAAAGAGAGATTGACTCAACAAGAGAGTCTTTTTGTATCTCGTACGAAGCCCGAGATAGAGGCTAAAAGGATTGCTGTTTTAGTTGAGTGACAGGTCCAGTAGGTTGGTTAAAAGAGAAAATCAGTTCTTATAAAGAGACTGATTAAAGGTAAGGCTATGCTTTGGGATTGATTAGAGAATTAGGGTTATTTCCTATTCTTTAAGGAAATGGGGAATCTAGAGGGTATTGGAGACTGTCTGAGTCTACTGGTGTTTTTCCCTACTTGAGAATGCCTTCGAGACTCAAGGAGATTAGACTGTCCAAGTCTAGAGTTTTATCTTTTGTACTATGCTTAAAGAAATAGTAGTAGTACGTTCACGGTAGAAAGATCTAGACACTTTGAAAGATTGTTCTATTAAGATGACTAATTTCTGTTCCTATACCTCTAAGAGGTCGGCGGGACAATTTGTATGAAGCCCAAGAGGAGGCTAGAAACTTTTAAGAAGCCGAGGGACAATTTGTATGAAGCCCAAGAGGAGGCTCTCTTCCCTAAGGAAGATTCCTTATACGAAGCCTATGAGGAGGCTGTGAATACTTCTAAGAAGCCGTAGGGTCCTTGTACAACGCCCAAGAGGAGGCGGGGATGCTTTTAGAAAGCCTGTGGGTTCCCAAACCCCGAGAAATTCAAGACAGGCTATTCACAGAGAATATATCAAGCCAGGAAAGTCCGAGAATTTGGAAGAAACACATGAGATGCCATTCACGGAGAAAAGATCATCTCTGGGGAGTAGAGTTTCTTTGACAATTTCTAAGAGTGACAGTCTGAGAAAGGGTTCACCGAGAATGCTGCCTTTCACGTCTCCATATTGTTTTACCCCAAGAGGAGGGAAGACTGTATCTGGTAATCCTATGCGGGATCTAGTTTTGTTTGTATTTAAGAGTGACCAACAGGGCTTAGTGCTAGACGTAGTTGCTGGGGAAACTCTAAATATCTATACTAACATTACACAGTTGATATGAGTTTATGAAAGAAGACTTATAGCGAAACAGCCCCACAATACAGTTATATGTATATGAAAGCGGATAAAGAAAGTATATACACACTTACTCGGTTGTAGAGCTTCCATGCTATTTGGTTAGTTGTTCAACAAAGAAAGATTGAAAACAACAGTATATTCAAAATTAAAGGAGAAAGTATTTTGAAAAGATGTTGGGGCTTACAGCTCAAGGAGAGGCCCAAGGTTTATCAGTGATCGCACTGTCATTTTGTACAGAGGGACTTATACAAGTGCCTGAGGCCCAATAAAGGTTTTCTGTACAAGGGGATGGGTCTTACACTCTCTCAAGAGGCCCAAGTGTTTAAAGAAAAAGAATGGGGCTTACAACACGAGGGTAGGTTTGTATTTACAAAGGATTAGGTCTTACACTCTATTAGAGGCCTAAAAGTGTTTGAAATTGTTTGATTAGGGTGAAAATCAAAGAAACCCTAATTTATTATTCTTTAAAAGTAAATATTTAAAGAAAATCAAATAAAATACCAAATAAGTTTGAATAAACCATTTGTGATTTTTTTTAAGGTTTTAGAAATGAGGGATTAATCACAAGGTGAATTAAAACTCACTTGGTTTTGATTTTCAAAGTAAATATTCACTTTTAAAATGTTTAAAAACATTAAAAAGGAATTTATTCACAAAAATACTAATTATATTAAATAAATAATATAAACTTAATTTTTTGTGGAATAAAATATTTCAACATTTTTGTGATTTTTTTCAAAAAGAACCAATCAAAAATAATTAAAATTGAAGGATTTATTAATTTTCCAATTAATTAATAAAACATGAAAATATTGGGAAAATAGCAAAAATGTGAGAAAACACAAAATGGCATGGGTGGGGTTTGAACCCACGACCTCAAGGTTATAGGGCGCGCGCCTTACCACTGGGGTGGTGATACATCCATTGCTTGAAGTGAAACCACAAATATACGAGGCTTGCCTTGTTTTTGGCCTGGCCCAAGGCAAGGCAAGGCAAGTTTTGGGTCAGAAACGTGAAGGTCATAACTTTCTCATTTCTCCATGGTTTGAGACAAAATTTATATGCATCTGGCCTAGAATTTCACAAGGAATCCAATGGTGGTGGTATTTTTTCCAGATCATACTCCCTCCTCAAAATCCGATAGTGATTTTGAAAAAGGCCTATAATTGCATTTTCTATGCTACACTTTGATACAGGCATGAATTACATGATGAATTGGTTCAAACATAACATATATAACATGTATGAGGTGTGTGTGATCACTGGACTTCAAAGCAATGCTTGTTTTGGAAAGTTCAAGTCACGATGTTTACCTTTTTTTTGAGCTTTTGGAGTTTTCTGTGCAATCTGCCAAACTTCTTGTTCCAGAAATGGTTTGATGCTTTGGACACTCTCAAATGATCCCTTAGAATCTTTTAGGATGGTTGGAATCAGCTGGAACCTGCAAAAACACAAACTGGCCCTTTCTTGCAAAAGGGGTTAAAATGACCAAAATAGCAACTCTCTCAAATGGTGTTCCAGATGGGGGGAACCATTTGGGATAGTTCAAGGATGTTATTTGGAGTGTGTTTGAGGTTTTATCTGGTTTGGAAAGTGACTGAATCAAGACATGGCTTGAAAAATGCACAAAAGGCCTATTTTGAGGTTTTGAGAGGTGACTTTGTGATTTTGGTGTTACAGGTCACTTTTGATAGTTTGGATCACCTACATATGATGTTTATGAGGTGTTAGGATCATGAGTTGTGATGTAAATGCTCTCTAACTCAAAAACTCAGAGTTACCTTGCTAAAGAAGGCATTTTGGCCTAAAGAGAGGGATTTTGAGGAAAGCATCTATTTGATGGCTTTGGTGTACTCAAACTGAGCACAAATGAGCTTTTTTTATAGTAGAGCAAGTTTGTTTTGGGATCAATAGTGAATGGCAACTGCAGCAGAGGTTTGGCCAATGGTTGCACTTTGGAATCCAAGTCTCCTCTAGCCATTGACTAGAGGTTAGGGCACAGGGCTGTGGTTCCCTTGGTCTTAGATAAGTCTTGACTGAATTCAGTTGCAAATGTGTCAGTCCATGCCACCTTGGTGTATGTATTGAATGCTCCAATCCAAAATTGGAGTCTTGTCCCTCTTTTAGGCAATTCTAGGTTTGGCATGTTACTTCTTGTTCCAAGGGCTTTGGAGGCTTGACTCAGTGTTTGTCCCTTTTAAATTTGATCCTCATATGTGTCCAAAGTGATGACAAGGCTTGGAATTATCTGATTTTGCCAAATTGAGCAAAAATGCAAAATTCTGCCTAGCCTTGGCAGTTTCCAGCAAGGCATATTGCCATTGTCATATCTCATGGCCCAAGTGGAATTTGGTGATGTTCTTGGCCATTTTGGAAAGCCCTCATATGATACAACAACTGTTTGATCATATTTGGTTTTGATATCTTTTGAATCCAAGTGAAAAATCCCCCTACATTTGGAAAAAAGTGAAGGCAGATTCTGACTTAGTGAAAATTTCACTAAGTGTTGGAAAAAAGTGACATTTTCACTTTTTGTGATTTTGATCATTCCATAACTCAAAATCCATGGTGAATTTGGAAGGAGGTCAGTTTTAAGCTTTTGTAGAGGGTAATGAGAGCTACAAATCTAGCTTTGGATGGGGAAAAATGGCCTTGTGGTTTAGGAGTTATGATCCTCCAAAGTTGGTACCCTTGCCACTTTGTTCATAACTTAGAAACTTTTCTAAGTTTTTATGGTTACCCCTTTTACAAGCTATCCCACTTTTCTTGATTTTTCTTGATGAATTATGATTAAAATCATACATTAACATCATTTTAGGGTTAAAAACCATTTTTGTGAAAAATCTCAAAAAGTCAAAGTTGACTTTTGTGCACAGTTGACTTTTTTTTCAGATGAATTCCAAACTGTGCGATCCTCTATGAAATCAAGTCCTTGACCTAAATCAAACTTGAAGGATTGATTTCATAGGTGTTATAGGGTGTATTGAATCATGTCCTAGGGTTTGGGAGCATGTCTTGGTCAAAAGTCAAAGCTACAGTTGACTTTTCTCGAGAAACCCTAATTGTGGTACTGATGAAATTGAGACTTGCTGCTCAAGCTTCCTGGATCAATCCATTGTTACAAATGGATCAATGTGGTATGTTGGAGACCCTCAAATCATGTCTTGAGGTCTTGGCTCATGATTTCTCCCAAAAGTCAACTTAGGGGTGAATTAGGTCAAGAAACCTTAATTCCTGATTTTTTATGTATGCATCCCCTGAGGTCAAATTGACTTGATGCTTGGGCCCATGAGGTTCCATGGAGTATATTAGGTTATTCTTTGAAGCATTGGCTCATGCCCAAAGGAAAATTTCCATCTGGAGGCCCTGGTCGACCAAACCATAATTTGGTGACACTGGCGATCTTGAGGCTTGATCCACCTGGAAGGGAGCAGCCTTGTGCTTAATCCTTAAAATGGGAGTCCTCTTGATCCATTGTAGATGTTTCGGAGGTTAGAAAAGTTGAAGATCATGTCATTTCTTGATTGATCCTTTTGTCTAAGAACTCTGAGAGGGCTTGAAACCCTAATTTTGACTGTAGTAAGTGTTCACCCATCTTTGGGGAGACTGATGAGGCAAGATGGTTCATCCATATTGTGATGATGATTTGCACAATGATGGGAAATCTTAATGGTCAAAATTTGGGGTATGACAATGGGGAATCGACATGATTGGCATGATTGAACCCAAGGCTTCAAACGGACATCGGTTCATCCTGGTAGCCATTGACAATTTCACCAAGTGGGTCGAAGCAGCATCATACGCCAATGTAACCCGACAAGTGGTGGTCCGATTTATCAAAAACAATCTTATATGTTGTTATGGTATTCCGATCCAGATCATTACCGATAATGGATCTAATTTGAACAACAAAATGACGAAAGAGTTGTGCGCTGAGTTCAAAATTGAACACCATAACACATTGTCATACCCCAAATTTTGATTACTAAGATTTCCCATCATTGTGAAAATCATCATCACGATATGGGTGTACTTACATGCCTCATCAATCTCCTCAAAGAGGATTGAGCATTCACTACAATCAAGAATTAGGGTTTCAAGCCCTCTCAGAGCACTTAGACAAAGGATCAATCAAGAAATGACATGATCTTCAACTCATCTAATTTCTTAAAACATCCACAAGGGATCAAGAGGACTCCCACATCAAGAATCAAGCACAAAGTTGCAACATTCCAGGTGGATCAAGCCTCAAGACCGCCAGTGTCACCAAATTAGGGTTTTGGTCGACCAGGGCCTCCAGGTGGAAATTTTCCTCTGGGCATGAGCCAATGCTTTAAAACATAACTCAAGATACTACAAGGGACCTCATAGACCCAATCATCAAGTCAATTTAGCCTCAGGGGATGCATTCACCAAAATTCAGGAATTAGGGTTTCTTGACCTAATTCACCCCTAAGTTGACTTTTAGGACAAAACATGAGCCAAGACCTCAAGACATGATTTGAGGGTCTCCAATACACTACATTGATCCATTTGCAACAATGGATTGATCCAAGAAGCTTGATCCACAAGTTTCAATTTCATCAGGACCACAGTTAGGGTTTTATAGAAAAAGTCAACTGTACCTTTGACTTTTGACCAAGACATGCTCCATAACCTTGGGACATGATTCAATACACCCTATAACACCTATGGAATGTATCCATTAGGTTTGATTTAGGTCAAGGACTTGATTTCACAAAGGATCGCACAGTTTGGATTTCATCCGATAAAAAGTCAACTGTGCACAAAAGTCAAGTTTGACTTTTTGAGATTTTTCATAATTATGGTTCCTTGAACCTAAAATGATGTTAATGTGTGATTGGAATCATCATTCATCAAGAAAAATCAAAGAAAATGAGTTAACTTGTAAAAGGGGTAACCATAAAAAAACTTAGAATTTTTCTAAGTTATGAAACAAAGTGGCTAGGGTACCAACTTCCAAGGATCATAAATTGAGATCCAAGCAACCATTTTGGATGGTCCAAAGATGGAATTATAGCTCTCATGGCATACTTTAAAAGTGTCAACTACGTCTCATTCCAATTCTTCATGGATTTTTAGTTATGGAGTGATCAAAATGGCTGAAAACATGAAAATCACATTTTTTTCAACACTTAGTGAAATTTTCACTTAGTCAGAATCTGCCTGACTTTTTCCAAAATGTAGGGGCAGTTTTCACCTTGATCCAAGCCAAACTAGGTCTTGGGTTGGACATCAAAGTTAAAGTATGCCATGAGGGATTTCCAACAAGTACCAGATCATCTACAAATTCCATTTGAGCAAGGAGATACAACCCTTGAAACATGGCATCATGAATTGATTTTTTCAAGACAGATTTTGTGCATTTTGCTCGATTTGTCCAAATCTGATAAATCCAAGCCTTTTCATCAATTTGGAAACATCTGAGGATCAAATCCAAGGGTGATGATCTGATCTCCAAGCCTCCAAAGTCCAAGAATCTACAAGTAGTATACCAAACCTAAAATAGCTAAAAAGGTGCCAAGACTCCAATTTTGTTGCAATGCATTTTATGGATACACCAAGGTGGCATGGACTGACACATTCTTAACTGAATGAGTCAAGGATAAGCTCTGAATTAAAGAACCATAGGCATGTGCCCTAACCTCTAGTCAATGGCTAGAGGAAACTTGAGATTCCATTTGATCACCATTGGCCAACAGCCTGTTGTAGTTGCCACACACTATTGATTGCAAAACGAACTTGCTCTACTATAAATAGAGCTCATTTGTGCTCTATTTGAGTACACCAAAGCAACCAAACTGATGATTTCCTCAAAATCCCTTTCTCAAGGCCAAAATGCCTTCTTTTGCAAGGTAACTCTGAGTTTTTGAGTTAGAGAGCATTTCCACCACAGCTCATGATCCTATCACATCCAATATGTCATATCTAAGCTGTCCAAACTCTCATATGTGACTTGTAACACCAAAATCACAAAGTCCCCTCTCAAAACCTCAAAATTTGACTTTTTTGCATTTTTAAAGCCATGACTTGATCCAGTCACGTTCAAAACTAGATAAAACTTCAAATACACTCCAAATATCATCCTTGAACAGTCCCAAATGGTTCCCCACATCTGGAACACCATTTGAGAGAGTTGCCATATTGGTCACTTTTGCCCCTTTTGCAAGAAATAGCTCAAACTTGTTCCTAAGGATTCCAGCTGGTTCCAACCATTCTAAAAACTTCTAAGGGATCAATTGAGAGTGTCTAAAGTTTCAAATTACTTCTGGCACAAGAAACTTGGCAGATATCCCAACAAGCTCCTAAAGAGGTAAGCATCACAACTTGAACTCTTTGAAATATGCATTGCTTTGAAGTTCACTGATCATGCACATCTCATACATGTTATATATGTTGTGTTTGAACCAATTCATCATGTAATTCATGCTTGTAACCAGAGGTAGCATAGAAAATGCAATTATAGGCCTATTTCAAGAACACCATCGGGTTTTGAAATGGGGACCTCATCTGAAAAAACCAACACCGCCATTAGATTCCTTGTGAAATTCTAGGCAGGATAGACCTAAATTTTGCCCCAATCCATGGAGAAATGAGAAAGTTACAACCTTCACGTTTTTTGCCAAAACCTTGTCTTGCCTTGGCCAGGCCAAAAACAAGGCATGCCTCATATATTCATGGGGTGGTTTTGATACACGGATGTATCACCACCCCAGTGGTAGAAGGCGCGCGCTGCACCTAAGAGGTCTGGGGTTCGAATCCCCCTGGCCCCAGATCCTCTTTTTACCACTTTTTTCCATTTTTTTTATATATTTTGTTATATTTTAAATAATTTGGAAAATTAATTTCTCCTTCAATTTTAATGATTTTTTATTGGTTCTTTTTGTAAAAAATCACAAAAATGTTAAAATATTTTATTCCACAAAAAAATCAAATTTATATTAGTTATTTAATATATTTGATATTTTTGTAAATAAATTCATTTTTATTGTTTTGTAAATATTTTTGCAAACGCGGCGTCGGCCGGCCCAAAATCTCAGGCGACGACGTCCTGGAAAGGAGCTGAAAGAACCATAATAACACAAGCAATCATCGAGCAATCGGATGGGGAACTGAATCAAAAAGAACCAGAATCAATCACAACTGATGAGAATAATCACACGCTTAAACCTACCATTGAAACTCAACCTGACGAACCGATACCAACCCAACCGGATATGGAACTCAACGACAATACTCCACCACCTAAGAGCAATTCGGGGGAACAACCAAAACCTTGGGTAGATGTTATCAAGGGGAACAGGGCACTCAACAGAGGAGTGGTAGTGGAATTCATAGCACCAGATATCACAAATGGCGAATTGGAGATTAAGATTGATGAATCGGATGTAGAAGATGAATTGGACTTCTGGCGCAATGCAATGATTCTTTTTGCCCTAGGGGATTCACTCTCAATGAATACTATTAGAAAATTCATGGAAAATTCATGGAATTTTGTTACAATGCCTGAACTATACTACAATGGTGAGGGTTATTTTATAGTCAGATTCAACAACAAGCAAGATAGGGAAGATGTTATAGCGAAGGGCCCATATTTTATTTATGGAAAACCGGTGTTCATAAGAATCTGGAGCCCTAATTTTGAGATGAAGGATGACCTGCTACGCGTTTTACCTTTGTGGGTTACTCTACCCAACCTCCCTCTCCATTTATGGGGTGAAAAAAGCTTGTCTAAGATTGCGAGTGCAGTAGGAAAACCAATAACAACAGATAAATGTACAGCAAAAAAGCTATGTATCTCTTATGCGCGAATACTAATTGAAGTGGACATCACACAAAAAACTAAAGATACTATCAACATCAGAGATCATACCGATAAATTACTTGAGCAGCGAATTGAATACGAGTGGAAACCTATGTATTGCCAACGATGTTTGAAAATTGGGCCCTGACAAACATGCCAAAGTGTGGAAACCAGTGTCCCATAAACCACCAATACATGAGCAACCCCCAAAGGAGAAAGCATCACATATAAAAGACAAACAGGAAGATGCACAATCTCATGAAATCACAAAAATCCCTGCAGAAAAAAGAACACCTGAGCAGCCTCCACAGAATGCAGAATGGACAGTGGTGGGATCAACAAGCAAATGTGATAAGGGAAGACAAGGTGTGAATACCCTTCAAACTAGTGCATTTATCAAGCATAATAACTCATTCACTCCCCTACGAATTGGAGATTGTTCAAGGGGAGAGAACTATCAAGAGTCATGATTATAAGCTGGAACGTTAGGGGCATGAATAAAGAAGGAGGGAACAGGGAGATAAGCTCGTATATCTCCACTTTCAATGTGTCCATATGTGCCTTGCTGGAAACTAGAATAAAAAGACATAAGGCTGATAAGATTAGGAAAAATTTTGGTTTTAATTGGAGTTTTGTGGATAACTATGACCAACATGTGAATGGAAGAATTGGATTCTATGGAGGCACAATGCAGTTCACTTGAAAGTCATCACCACCCATGCACAATTTATCCATGTAGAGGTATACAATCTTGACCTAACCTACCTACAAACCATTATTATCGTATATGCATACAATCAACTTGAGCATAGGAGAGAGCTTTGGAAAGACATAGAGAAGTTATACAAGCCTGCTATGGGCCCTTGGATAGTAATTGGTGATTTTAACAATGTAACATCCTGCCAAGACAGAGTTGGAGGGAAAAATGTGACTGATGCTGAATATAAAGACTTGAAAGATATGATGCACAATCTAGGATTGTTTGAAGCTTCAACAAAAGGCCCTTACTTCACCTGGAAAAATAACCATACAGCTGGGATCATTTACTCCAGAATTGATCGATGGGCAATGCAGAATGGTATCAGAAATTTCATAGAGCAATTATTGAGAACCTGCCCCATAATATATCTGATCACACACCAGTAAAAATATGGCTCCAGGACCAACAGAACAGAAGGCCTCCCACACATCTTTTTAGATTTCTCAACTGCATAACCCATGATGAAGACTTTCTACAAATAGTAGGAGATAGTTGGCATATGGATACAAGAGGTAGACCTATGCAAACCTTATGGTTTAAACTGAAGCGACTCAAATCCAAACTGAAAGTTATGACTAGAAAAGCTTCTCACAACCAACTTCAACTAGCCCAATCCAGAGATAACCTACATCAGATGCAGGAGAGACTCCAACATGACCCTTTCAATGACCAACTGATACAACAGGTTAAAGTTTGTAAGGAACAGGTTATACAGCTTAACCAAGTGGAGGAAAATATTCTGAAACAGAAATCCAAGATCAACTGGCTCCAACTGGGGGACAACAACAATGCATACTTCCATGCATTGGTTAGGGAGAAAAATAAGCAAAAAAGGTTGTACTCTCTCCACTCAATGGATGGGAAAATTCTCACTAAGCATGAAGATATTGAAAATGAAATTATGGGGTTCTACACTGCTCTTGTAGGTACACAGAACAAGACTCTAAAAAGCATTGACATCCCCACCATTAGGGGAGGCAAATCTCTCAACAGATTGGATGCTCAATCACTTATCAGACCAGTAGAGGACAAGGAGATTTTGGAAGCTCTCTCTAGTATTAGAGATACAAAGGCACCAGGCATTGATGGTTACAACTCACATTTTTTCAAGAAGACTTGGAATATTGTAAAATATGATGTGAGAGCAGCAGTCAAAGAATTCTTTGAGGGCAGTCAAATTCACAAGGCTTTTAATTGCTCACTCATTACACTGATCCTTAAGAACCCTGAGGCAAATACCATTAAAGATATGAGGCCCATAGCATGTTGCATCACTTTTTATAAGATCATTTCTAAAATACTCACTGAAAAACTTGGGTCAATGATTGGTAGTATCATCTCAGATTCCCAGTCTACATTCATTCCTGGCAGACTAATTCAGGATAACATTATCATGGCACAGGAGTTGGTAAGAGGATATAACAGAAAACATATCTCCCCAAGGTGTATGCTTCAACTAAATATCCAAAAGGCTTATGATACCTTGGACTGGCTTGCACTGACTCAGATTATGAAGGAGTTAGGTATTCCACTTGTATTTATTAATTGGATAGTGAACTGTGTATCTACTGTCTCATACAGGTTTTCAATTAATGGATGCCCATCAAAATTACTTAGAGCTAGAAGAGGATTGAGACAGGGTGATCCTATTTCACCTCTGCTCTTTGTAATGGCAATGGAGTACATGCACAGACTGCTTCACACTGTGGCAAGAACCCCTGATTTCAACTTCCATCCTAAATGTGAAAGGCTTAAGATTATTAATTTTTTTTTGCTGATGACATCATGTTATTCACAAGAGGGGATGCCATATCATTGCAACTGATTATACAGAAAGTTCATAATTTTTCAGCAGCCACTGGCCTGATCATCAGCAGTAACAAAAGTAAACTCTATGTGGGAGGAGTGGATGAAGCAACTAAGGGCCAACTCTACCAAGTTACAGGGTTGGCTGTTGGAGAAATGCCCTTCAAATACCTTGGAGTTCCTCTAAGCACCAGAAAACTTACAATCAAAGACTGTCAGCCAATAATAGATAAAATGCTCAAAAGGATTCACCATTGGAGTACCAAATTTCTATGATATGTAGGGAGAGTGCAGCTTGTTAAGAGTGTTCTTTTCTCCATAGCCAATTATTGGATGCAAGTATTCCCACTTCCCAAAAAAGTAATTCAACATATTGAAGGTTTGTGCAGGAGATTTTTATGGACAGATAGGGAGGAAAACAGTAAAAAAACTCCCATTGCTTGGGACCATGTTTGTGATACAATTCCAGCTGGTGGCAAAAACATCATCTCACTCCAAGAGTGGAACATGGAAACCATTGGGAAGTTGCTTTGGAAGTTGTGGACAAAGAAGGATATATTGTGGATCAAGTGGCTACATACATATTACATCAAAGGATCCAATGTTGAAAATTATGCACCCAGCCAGAACTGCTCATGGATTATTAGGAGCATGTTCAAAAATAGAGATTCTACTACTAACTCTGTTGTTTGGCATAATATGATAATTGTAGGTCGGTATGATACAAAAGTGATGTACCAGCACATGCGAGGGGAAAAACCAAAAGTAGAATGGAAATGCTTGATGTATGGAAACATAGCAAGACCAAGGGCAACTTTTACCACTTGGATGGCTTGCCAAGGAAGACTTATGACAAAGGATAGACTTGCTCGATTTGGAGTTCCTACTGATGGTCAGTGCACGTTCTGCCCTCATCAGGAAACCAACACCCATGTTCTTTTTTACTGTGCAGTTACTCAGCTCTTCTGGAAGCAGGTTCTGCAGGAATTCAATATCCCCATGTCTGCTCAAAGTAAAATAGACTTCACCTGGCTGGTAAAACCAACTAAAGGCAAAGGACCTAAGGGAAAACTGTTGAAATATGTTGCAGTAGAAACCATATACCAAATTTGGACATGTAGAAATGCTTGCATCTTCCAACATGGCAAACCCGATGATCTGCAAAGTATCAAGGTCAAAGAAGTGGTGGTTCACAAGATTGAAATTAATAAGAAGATGCTAGATTACTTCCATAGAAGTGTATAGATGTTTACATTTGTTTTTTGTGTTGCTTAGTCGTTCTGTAGCCTGGATCACCTAGATCGGATTTTGTACTTACAGTTTTTTGGTTTAATATATATATATATATATATATATATATCTCTTATTCCAAAAAAAAACCTTTCAAAAATGAATATTCATCTTGAAAATCAAAATCAAATGAGTCCTAAATCATCTTGTGATTAAAACCTCATTTTTCAAACCTTAATCAAAAATCACAAGTAGTTTATTTAGACTTATTTGGTATTTTTGTCATTTTTATTCATTTTATTAAAAGGATTACTTATAAAAGAAAAATGAAATTAGGGTTTCTTTGATTTTCACCCTAATAAATCTTTTCAAATAATCATGGGCCTCTAATAGAGTGTAATACCCAACCCTTTTTTGTACATAAACCTCTTTGGGCCTCAGTCATTGTATAAGTCCCGATACGATTCTCAAAATAACGGTACGATTGTTATTCTTCTTTTTGTGCCACTCCCTGAGTTGTAAGCCCCATCACTTGTACAAAAATAATCTATGGGCCTCTAATAGATTGTAAGACCCAACCCCTTTTTGTAAATAAACTTTTTGGGTCTCACATATTGTATAAGTCCCTATGTATATTTTCAAAACAACGGCGCGATCGCCGCCTTTTCAAAATCATCTGGGCCTCTCCCTGAGTTGTAAGCCCCATCTCCTGTACAACAATAAACTTTGGGCCTCTAATAAAGTGTAAGACCTAACCTCTTTGTAAATAAAATAATCTGGGCCTCAGTGTATTGTATAAGTCCCGATACAGTTTCCGAAATTTCGACGAGATCGTCGTTTTCAAACTATTTTCAACTGGGCCTACCCTCATGTTGTAAGTCCCATTTCTTTTCTTTAAATAATCTTTGGGCCTCTCTTTGAGTTGTAAGACCCGTACCTTTGTACAGAAAACCTATTGGGCCTCAGTCATTGTATAAGTCCCAATACAATTTTATCAAAACAATTTCGTTTTTGATTTAGGTTCAAATATACAGTTGTTATCAAAACTTTCTTTAATTTCTATGAACAACTAACAATATAGCATGGAAGCCGCTCACCTGTAAGATTTAACAGCTTTTATTTACTCGCTTTAATATATATATATATATATATATATATATATATATATAGTGGGAAGCTACGTACGGTTAGTCTTCTTTCATCTCTTGCAAATACGTGTCAAATATATATAACTGTATTGTGGGAAGCTGCGCATGGTTAGTCTTCTTTCATACCCTTTTAAATACTTGTCCTATATCAACTGTATATATACTAGTATAGTTATTTAGAGTTTTCCCCGGCAACTAGGTCTAGAACTAGGTAAAACCCTGTTGGTCACTCTTAAATACCAACAAAACTAGATCCCCATAGGATTTCCAGATACAGTCTTGCCTTCTTTTGGGCTTAAACAATATAGAACAAAGAGAAAGGCAGTATTCTTCGTGAACCTTTTCTCAGACTGTCACCCCTAGAAATTGTCAAAGAAATTCTACTCCCCATAGTTGATCTATTCTCGGTGAATAGCATCTCTTGAGTTTCTTCAAACCGTAGAATTTTCACTAAATGATCTATTCTCGGTGAATAGAATTTCTTGAACTTTTCTTGGTTTGAATCCCACAGGCTTCCTAAAAGCATCCCCGCCTCCTCTTGGGCTTTGTACAAGGACCCTCCGGCTTCTTAGAAGTTCTCATGCCTTCTCTTGGGCTTAATACAAGGACCCTAAAGACCTCTTAAAGGTATAGGATAGAACTTAGTCATCCTTCGTTAGAGCTGTCTTTCTAAAAGGAGTCAAAACCCTCAGACCAATTTTAGGGTTGATACTCATCCCTTAAAAGAGTCGGCCTCCTCTTGGGCATCATACAAAAGATAACACTCTTCCACACCAGTAGACTTGGACAGTCTAAATACCCTTGAGTCTCAAATACATTCTCAAGTTCCCTACAAAACATAGGGGAAACTCCGGATTCTAGATTAATCTCCAGCAAGACTTAGAACTTGTGGGTTCTAAAACCCCGTCTCTCTCCTAAAATCCCCTAACCAAGGTCAGTTTATCATCAGGATAACACTATCTCAAATCAAAACCTCAAGGTCTCTGATCTATCAATTCCTCTGCATTCCCCTGCAAGAGTTGATTCCCCATTTGGACCTGCCTTGGGATCTCAATAATCCCCAGCAGAAAGATAGCCTCCTCTTAGGCTTTGTATAATGATCTTTCCTCAGCTCTCAGCCTTCTCTTGGGCTTTGTACAAATGATTCTCCCCTGCGGAGCTAACCTTTTCAGACTCTCTTGTTGAGTCAATCACCTTTTCAGACTCTCTTGTTGAGTCCGTCAATTTTTAGACTCTCTTGTTGAGTCAATCATTTTTCAGTACTCTCGTGTTGAGTCAACCCTTTAGCCTCTATCTCGGGCTTTGTACGAGACATATAAAAGCACTCTCTTGTTGAGTCAATAGCCTCCTCTTAGGATTTGTATAATGATTTCCCCTAGCAGGAGTTAACCTCCTCTCGAGCTGTGTAGATTGATTTCTCCAGTTTGTTCAGCCACAAATCTCGGGCTTTGCACGAGACAGATAAAAGCACTCTCTTGTTGAGTCAAACTCTTTTTTACCTCAATCTTGGGCTTTGTACGAGATATAAAAATTCATAACCTTCTCTTAAGCTTTGGGACAAACATATTCCCCAGCGGAGTTATTTCCTCCGAGCCTTCCTTTAGATTTTGAGAAATCAATTCCCAAGCAGAATCAAAACTAACTTTAGCCTCAATCTTGGGCTTTGTACAAGACAGATAATACTATCCCGCAGAGTCAAAACCTTTTAGCCTCCGTCTTGGGCTTTGTACAAGACACCTAAAATATCCTCAGTCGAGTCGATTAAATTTCTCATTTCAGCCTCTATCTTGGGTTTTGTACAAGACACATACAAAACTCCCCGGCGGAGTCAAAAATCCCTTTTAGCCTCAATCTTGGGCTTTGTACAAGACAGAAAGAACATTTTCCCTGAAAAAGTTAAGCTTTTAGCCTCCTCTTAGGCTTTGTATAATGATATCCCCAAAAGAGTCAGTCTCTTTTTTGCCTCAATCTTGGGCTTTGTACAAGATACATATTTAAACGCTCTCTTGTTGAGTCAGTAATTCCCAGCCTTCTCTTAGGCTTTGTATAAGGACTTCCCTAGCGGAGTCAATCAATCTCTTAGCTTCAACCTTGGGCTTTGATCAAGGCACACAAAAATCAACATCTCCCTTTAGAGATGACAAGTTCTCTCTCAGTCAAACCTTTTAGCTTCAATCTTGGGCTTTGAACAAGACAAAAATAAACCCCTTAGCCTCTGTCTTGGGCTTTGAACAAGACACCAAAACATCTTTTTCCTCCCTTAGAATAGGAGGAACTACGATTGCTCTGATTTCCCTGTTTCGTTTAAACGGGAATACGTAGGCATAAGATTGTGAAATCTTAGCGAGCATACTAATCAAAAACTCTAAGTCCAGTACCTTCATATCAATCAAAACTTAGGTCCAGTACCTTACCAAAAACATCGGGGACACCCGAACATCAACAAAAACTCACTCTCCCTGTCATACTTTCCCAAGAAACTTTCCTAACCCATTACCAGATGAACACCATCAATTACAAAGCGAAACCCTAAAGATAATATCCTGTGGATAACCACATATAGGATGGGTAATTGACAACTACCCATTGTATAACCTGACCCCGGACCCCCCAATCTCTTTAAAGCATTTGTTCAATTAAACATTCGCGTGCAAGGTTAGTTTTAGATAGCTTCCCTTTCCCTTCCAGCTTCATGGGATAAATAAGAAATCAGAAAGTAGCACCCTTTCTCCTCGAGGAGGAAAACCCAAACTTCAGCGATAAGGTGGTCGCGTCACCGATGAAAATCTCTCGCTACACTCATCTCCCTACCAACCTAAGATGAATGGACTGGTAGAAGCAGCTAACAAGAACATCAAGAAGATTGTTCAGAAGATGGTTGTAACCTACAACGACTGGCACGAGATGCTACCCTTTGCTCTTCACGGTTATCGCACATCTGTCCGCACTTCAACAGGGGCAACCCCTTTCTCTCTAGTATATGGCATAGAGGCAGTACTTCCCATAGAAGTAGAGATTCCATCAATCCGGGTATTGATGGAAGCTAAGCTAACAGAAGCTGAATGGTGTCAAAGTCGGCACGACGAACTAAATCTGATCGAAGAAAAGCGGATAACAGCACTGTGTCATGGCCAGTTGTATCAGCAAAGGATGAAGAAGACGTTTGACAAAACGGTCTGACCTCGCGTCTTCAGGAAAGGAGACCTTGTGCTCAAGAAGATATAATCATTCCTCACTGATTCCCGGGGTAAATAGACTCCGAATTATGACGGCCCCTACGTGGTCAAGAAAGCTTTCTTAGGCGGCACCTTGAGACTCGCAACCATGGATGGAGAAGAATTTCCCTACCCCACAAATGATGCCCAGAATTCAAATTTGGTAGAAGGATAATAGTCGTTATGTTTCAATGTAGCCCTGTTCCCTTAAATTACCATTTTCCAAACTTTGTAAATACTCTATGGAATCATGCGCTTGGCTGATTTCCATCCTATCAATAAAAGTTGAGCCCTAGTGCTTTTGTTTGCAATTCTTATTTGTTTTAACTTTACAAAATGATATTTTTAACATGATCAACGATTCTTGAAATAAAACAAAAATGAATTTACTTGCCAACATTTTTCTGCTTTTAAAACAAAGATGGCAATTTCTTTTGACTGTTGAATATCGAAAGAACATCGATCGCTACTCTAAAGGCGATTAAGCTTCAAAGTGCAGAATCAAAGTACTCCTTCTCAAACCAGTATGCCTGAATGAAGGATCAGCTGTGTCAGATGCGAATACTCCATCCGACATCCTCGGCAGAGTTCTTATCTCCTAAGCCCAACCAACGGTTTTCCCTATAGGGATTATCTCTCCTAAGCAAGGCAGAATTGCTATCTTGAACAAATGATACTTCTTCGTCCCCTACAGTGGCCGAGTATCCAGTCGTGTTCATCCGTTAGTCTGTATGTCACGTCAATTTTGTCAGCATCTACATACATACATCATGCATTATTAAGTTGCATTCATATTCATATTGCATCACTATCACTCTGGTCGGTCTTACCCCCAAGTGATAAAAGTCCTTTTATCAATCGAGTTGTCAGTCCTTTCCTCGTCAGGAAGCAAATCATCTGAGTGATCTCTCCTCTAGTTTATTTCTGGATTGAAGTCGGTCCCTTGACCACTTCGATAACTTGAACCTCTGAAAGACAAGAAAACTTTCGACAAATGTCACTCTTCGCCATTGAAGATGATATCTTCGCTTTCCCGGATTAAGGAAAATCCTCAGAGAAAGCCTCTTAATCAAAGATTCGGTAGTATAGTAGTTTTTTCTCTGAAAATTCGGTGGCGAAAAGGTCATCAGCACCTCCAAATAGGATTACATCATATGGCATCTCTCCGAGAAGATCTCGAAGAAAAGTATGGTGTAATATCCCCAAGCGAAAAATAGTCTCTTAAGAAACTCGTTTTCCCTAGTAGAGTCAACAAATGGCGTCTCCAAATAGAGAAGTTTGTACACCTCTACAACTCAGACGAATGGGTTCCCCTGCAAGTCTGACATCAAAATTTTTTCCCATCAAATGGCATCTCCCCAGGAAAATTCGGCGAGAAGTTTTGGAGAAAACCGCTACGAACAGCGTCCCTTGTCAAGAAAGTTTATTGACAAAATAAACTGAGACCAGTTCCTTGGTAGGAAACCAGGATCGAGGGGAAGTTTATATCAGAAACTGATACCAGTTCTTTGGTAGAAAAACCAGGATCGAGGGGAAGTTTATATCAGAAACTGAGACCAGGTCCTTGGTAGGAAACCAGAATCGAGGGGAATTTTATATCAGAAACTGAGACCAGTTCCTTGGTAGGAAACCAGGATCGAAGGGAAGTTTACATCAAAAACTAAGACCAGTTCCTTGGCTGAAGACCAGGATCGAGGGGAAGTTTTTACCTTTTCTAAGTATCTTTGCTTAGCAAAAGAAGATGGATGGGCAAGCAACCATTCATAACCACCATCAAAATTTCTGGTATTCCGATATTTAATCCTCTTGCACCCGAATGCCCGAATACCTTCGCCATTCACACCTCCAGGTCCAAGAAGATTAAATAGGGGCATCTGTCATACCCCAAATTTTGACCACCAAGATTTCCCATCATTGTGAAAATCATCATCACAATATAGATGTACTTAAATGCCTCATCAATATCCTCAGAGATGTTTAAGCATTCACCACAAACAAGAATTAGGGTTTCAAGACCTCTCAGAGCATTTAGACAAGGATCAATCAAGAAATGACATGATCTTTAACTTGTCTAGCCTCTCAAACACCCATAAAGGATCAAGAGGACTCCCACATCAAGAATCAAGCACAAGGTTGCAACATTTCAAGTGGATCAAGCCTCAAGATCGCCCGTATCACCAAATTAGGGTTTTGGTCGACCAAGGCCTCCAGATGGAAATTTTCCTCTGGGCATGAGCCAATGCTTCAAACAACAACCCAAGATACTCTAAGGGACCTCGTGGACCCAATCATCAAGTCAATTTAGCCTCAGGGGATGCATTTACCAAAAATCAGGAATTAGGGTTCTTGACCTAATTCACCCCTAAGTTGACTTTTGGGGCCAAACATGAGCCCAGACCTCAAGACATGATTTGAGGGTCTCTAATACACTACATTGATCCATTTGCAACAATGGATTGATCCTAGAAGCTTGATCTACAAGTTTCAATTTCATCAGGACCACAGTTAGGGTTTTACAAAAAAAGTCAACTGTACCTTTGACTTTTGACAAAGACATGCTCCCAAACCTTGGGACATAAGTCAATACACCCTATAACACCTATGGAGTCCATCCGCTAAGTTTTATTTAGTTCAAGGACTTGATTTCATAGAGGATCGCACGGTCTGAATTTCATCTGATAAAAAACTCAACTGTATAAAAAGTCAAAGTTTGACTTTTTTGATTTTTTGGTCAACCAAGGTTTCTTAACCCTAAAATAATGTTAATGTGTGATTGGAATCATCATTCATCAAGAAAAACCAAAGAAAGTGAGTTAACATGTAAAAGGGGGTAACCATAAAAAACTTAGAATTTTTCTAAGTTATGGAACAAAGTGGCTAGGGTACCAACTTCCAAGGACCATAACTTGAGATCCAAGCAACCATTTTGGATGGTCCAAAGTTGGATTTGTAGCTCTCATGACATACTTTAAAAGCGTCAACTACATCTCATTCCAATTTGAAATTCTGGTACCAGACGTGTGATGTTAAGGTGCGATGTTACAACAACACACTCTGCAATAATGGACAGAATAAGCAACAGGAAAACACAAGGAATTGTTCACCCAGTTCGGTCTAACTACCTACGTCTGGGGGCTACCAAGCCAGGGATGAAATTCACTACTTGTAGATATAATTTACAGACTCAACACACCAGTTGACAATCTCCTAAACTTATACTCTACTAGTGACTTTCTACCTAAGAAACCACTTAGATATGAGAACACTACTTAATCCCCTAAAACACTCAAAGAACAACCTCTTTGAGATCCCTTGATCTTGCTTCCTAGCTTCGATCAATCAACAACTCTCTATTGCTTCACAGCTTCTAGAGAGGACAGAAAATTCAACACCTATTCAACCCTAGAATAGTGTGATTACAAGTACTATAAACAAACCCTAGACTCTAAGCCTCCAGCTCTTGATCTTCAATCTGTTTTCTGTACCTTCTTCCTTGGTCTTGTGCGCTTTATATAGCTCCTTGAATTTGGATTGGATTTGTCACAATATTTGATCAGATTTGTTAATTAAAAACTGAATCTTTTAAAACAGATTTTATCCCCAAAATCTTTTTAAATCTTCCACCTTTTAATTCTCCAACAAACCTGCAATCAAATCTCCCATGTAACAGAAAATATCTAGCCCAAGATATTCTCATCCAACGAGTCAACACTCTCCACAATTCCAGCTAATACGCGACCCTAATAACAACAAGCCCATGCTGTCATTAGCTTCAGTTCTGCAGGTTTGATGTTACAACATCACCTATGTGACATCAGACATCCACTTCAGCAACTAACAACCTTAACACAGCCCAGTGTTAAGTGCAATGTTATGACATCAAGCCCATGACATCAAACATAGTTAACCTTCACAACTTAGTACAGCCCAGTACTAAGACTCAATGCTGCAACATCAACACCATGACATCAGCATTGAACACCTTGTTGTTTTACCAAAATTCCAGCCAATCCAGGAACTTACAATCTCCCCCTTTGGCTAATTTTGGCTAAAACAATCTCTACATCTTCAGAGACTTCAGCAGCGGAATATCTTCAATATTTTGAAACTTTAACTTGCAGCAGTTTGACAATCTTCATATAGTCTTCATTACTTGATCTGCTGCAGCACCACCTTCATTATTGACAACAGCCAATTGGTGCTCCCCCTCAAAAACTTGAACCAGCATCACAGCTGTTCAGTAGCTCACAATGAGCAACACATCTCCCCCTTGATGTCTGCTTGGCTGCACTCTTCAAATGCTATGAAATTATCTTCACTGTCTACACTCCCCCTTAAAAACTGCATTAGCACTTTTCAACTAAACACCTTATTCTTTTAGCAGCATCAATCTCTTCTCTTTATGGCACTTATTAACTCTCCCCCTTTTTAGCCATAATTAGACAAATTATGCCAATTCATATGACCTACACTTCATCACATGCGACACAATCATCCACAAAATCTGAAGCACATACACAATGCCTTCCACTGAACTTTAAGTCAACTCCTCACACTTAGACTAACACACACCAAGACAAGTGTACAATCTATTCAAGCCCATGATTCAATTTTGTCTTCAGACATCTCCTCAGAAGCATGTGCGCACAAGATTCACACAATTTGCTTCATATGACTAGAACCATTTAAGGCAAACCATCTACTTCATCATTCTCCCGTATGACTATATAGATGCTCCTTAGCTATAATGTAAGCACTAAGCTTCAGATCCAGAACAAAGACATCCTTCACCAAGGATACTCTTGACACTCTTGACACCAGGGTATTACATATGCTCCACTACTGGATTTACTATCAGCAAAATAATCCAATCTCAACACTGTGTCACAAACTCCACAAATCCTCAGCTTACTTATAAGCTTTACTGAGATCCAGTCTCTTAAAGAGATCACAATTCCTCTATCCTTACATCCCCCAGTAGATGTTGAAACTGGTGAAGTCTTCAAATACAGTAGTCATGCTAAACTTCACATTCTAAACCACATAATCAGAAACACTTTTTCCACATGTCCAATCTTAATCATCTTCCAGATATAACCACCAG
This sequence comes from Lathyrus tuberosus, assembly GCA_022829125.1. Taxonomy (NCBI): domain Eukaryota; kingdom Viridiplantae; phylum Streptophyta; class Magnoliopsida; order Fabales; family Fabaceae; genus Lathyrus; species Lathyrus tuberosus. Next base: position 13,796,781 of record JALAZF010000062.1, on the reverse strand, counting down.
CAAACATGATGTTATAACATCCTCTGGGACATCAGCTTCGCACCACCAATCAAAGGACTCATTGCACAAAGAAGTCCTTCAAGAAGCTTCCAATAAAACACAGTCAGAGCAACTTATTCATACACCCCTGAATACCATCAGTTCCCACACCCTCTCTGAACCATATCTTAGCAAATTCAACCATATCCAGAATATCTTTTTCAAATTCTTTCTCCAGATTAAGCCCTTTTTGAAAAACAAACATCCACTTTTTTAAAGGAATGTTATCAAGCGAATCCTTTTGAATTTTCTCAGAAGTTCTAACAACAGCTTTCTTCTCATGAATGATGTCCCGAACATTACCATCAGACTTATCTCTGGTCTTCTTATTTCTGGAAGAGATGAACACTTTACTCCTAGATTTTGTAGTACCATCCACATAGATCTTCTGCTTATCACTTCTCATCTTTGGAGGTGACTCAATAGCTTTCCTCTTCCTTGATTTCAGTCGTTTAGCAACCCTAGGAACCACTTTTGCAATTAGTTCATCATCACTCTTCTTTATTTTAAGGCTAGAAGTACCTTTCTTGACTTGAGATGTTTTAACATCAGCTTTAACATCTGCATCTTCCAACCTAAGGATTGCCAGCTTGTGAAATTTTTCTTCTGAACTATAGGAGTCATTAGTCAGGTTGTCATCTTTCTTGTCCTTGCAAGTATTCAGCTCCCAACTCTTCGTAAGGTCACAGCTTTTGATCCTTCCATCAGCATTGTTGACTCCTTCATCTTGCTCACATAACTGACTACTCAAGTTGGCTTCCAACTTAGGAGTAACAGCACCATAAGTCATTAACCCAGATTGACTTTTCACCATACTTTCACACTTGATGTCACCATCTGATGTTACAGCATCATCACTAGATAAGCTGTCCATTTGAGGTATCCACTGATAGCAATTATCTTTGGATCTTACTCCCTTCATCACTACCTCATTCTGCTCATCAGCTACCACATATTCATCTTTGGTGTAGCTTACCTTGTAACCTTCATCACAAAGTTGACTTATGCTAATTAAACTAGCACTCAGCCCTTGAACAAGGAGCACATTATCAAGAGTAAGACCATCATGATTCTTTACTCTTCCAACTCCTTCTACTACTCCTTTTTCACCATTGCCAAAAATAACATCATTCGCATGGCAAGGATTGAACTCTACCCAATGCTTCTTGGATCCTGTCATGTGCTTTGAACATCCACTGTCAAAGTACCAAGCATCTTTAGCAAAATGTCCATCTGAGGTGTGAGCCAATAGACATTTGGCCTGCGGTTTAGGAACCCATTGTTTAACAACTTTGGGCCTGTACTCTCTCCATCTGTTCTGTGGCTGAGGGTATCCATGCCGCTTGTAGCAAGAGTATTGCATATGACCATACCTTCCACAATAGAAACATCTGATTCTACATCTCTGAAGTGGTTGTACCTTCTCTCATCTTGATGATAATGCTGTGGCTGCCACCCATAATTTTGTCTCCACGTACCATGACTGGCTAGCCTTCTATTATTCTGGTATCTTCTTCCATAAGGAGGCTGATCATGCTACTTCCTGGATCGTCTCCCATGATGGTGGGGCTTTCTCCTTCCATAATGAGACACATCATTAGTGTAATCATACCCCTGATGAGACACGTTCTGTTTGAACTGAGGATGCTGTCTTCTAGGTTGTTTCCCATGGTGATGAGGCTTCCTTCTTCCATAGTTATAAGGCACAGCATTGTTGAGGCCAGATCCATACCAGTTTTCCTGATGTTGAGACATCTGATGTGGCATGTTCTGTTTGACCCTTGCAGCTTCCATGCTCCTATGATATTGGGGGGGCATATACTGTCTAGCACCTTGAGGCTGCTTTCTCTTCTGATTATGACCAGTCTTCTTCTCAATTCTCTTAGGTTGTGAAACATCAGCTTTCTTAGGAGTAGGATCCTGCACCTTTGGCTGATGTTGAGACAATGGTTTAGACATCTCCACCTTGGTTCCTGAAGTGCTTGCTTCAGTAGATACTTTTCCCTCAACCACAAGTCCTAATCCAGTCCTGTCTCCAGCTATCCTTTCCGTCTGAAGAATCTTGTCAAGAGTGTCTGTACCACTGTTCAGCATCCTAACAGACTTGGTCATTTGATCAAGATGAGCTCTTACTAGTACCACCTCATTTTCCAGATCAGCTTTTTCATTCTCAAGCTGAGCAATCTGTTCCTTGTGACACTTATTCTCTTGACAGACTTCAGCACTCTTAAAACACAGCTCTCTGTAGGTTGAAGCTAGCTCATCATAAGTGACTTCTCCATCACTATCATCATCAGATTCAACAATTCCTGTCAAAGCTGCAACATGCTTTGCTGACTCACTTTCACTTTCACTGTCAGAGTCAGACCAGGAAATTGTCAAGCCTTTATTCTGCTTCTTCAAGAATGTGGGACACTCTTTCTTGACATGTCCATACCCTTCACATTCAAAGCACTGAACACCTTTATCTTGAGCAATCTTCTCTTCATCTTTCTCTTTTGACTTGCTGATGTCAGAAGAGATGTTCTTGACACTAGGCCTGTAGTTATAGTTCATCTTCTTGAACACTTTGTTGAATTGCCTTCCCAACATAACTATAGCCTGAGGCAGATCCTCCTGGGACTCATCATCTTTAGCTGCTGCAGGAGTGGAGACTAAGGCTATACTCTTATGCTTCTTTTCTGGTTCTTCCTCATTCAGCCCAAGTTCAAATGTTTGAAGAGATCCAATAAGCTCATCAACTCTCATCTTGCTGATGTCTTGAGATTCTTCAATGGCTGTTAACTTCATCTTATACTTCTTAGGGAGGGACCTAAGAATCTTTCTCACCAGCTTCTCTTCTATCATCTTCTCACCAAGAGCGCTGGATGCATTTGACAGCTCAAGCACACTCATGTGGAAGTCATGAATAGTCTCATCTTCCTTCATCTTCAAGCTTTCAAACTTAGATGTTAGAAGCTGAAGTCTAGACATCTTAACTCTAGATGTGCCTTCATGAGTAGCCTTCAAAATATCCCACGCAGCCTTAGCAGTTTCACATGAGTTGATCAGCCTGAATATGTTCTTGTCAACCCCATTGAAGATAGCATTTAGGGCTTTTGAATTCCCAAGGGTAAGCTCATCTTCTTCCTTGGTCCATTCTTCTTCAGGCTTAGGCTTTGAGGTGCCTTCTTTATCCTTGCCAGCCTCATCTTTCTCACATACCTCTGGAGCTTTCCACTCTTTAATGACAGCCTTCCAAGCTCTGTTGTCTAATGACTTTAAAAAGGTAGTCATTCTAGGCTTCCAATACTCATAGTTTGAGCCATCCAAGATAGGGGGTCTGTTGACGAATCCTCCAACCTCTTTGTCCATCTTTCACCAGAAAGTAACTTCCCTAGATCTCACCCAGAGACAGACAGGATGCCTGCTCTGATACCAATTGAAATTCTGGTACCAGACGTGTGATGTTAAGGTGCGATGTTACAACAACACACTCTGCAATAATGGACAGAATAAGCAACAGGAAAACACAAGGAATTGTTCACCCAGTTCGGTCTAACTACCTACGTCTGGGGGCTACCAAGCCAGGGATGAAATTCACTACTTGTAGATATAATTTACAGACTCAACACACCAGTTGACAATCTCCTAAACTTATACTCTACTAGTGACTTTCTACCTAAGAAACCACTTAGATATGAGAACACTACTCAATCCCCTAAAACACTCAAAGAACAACCTCTTTGAGATCCCTTGATCTTGCTTCCTAGCTTCGATCAATCAACAACTCTCTATTGCTTCACAGCTTCTAGAGAGGACAGAAAATTCAACACCTATTCAACCCTAGAATAGTGTGATTACAAGTACTATAAACAAACCCTGGACTCTAAGCCTCCAGCTCTTGATCTTCAATCTGTTTTCTTGACCTTCTTCCTTGGTCTTGTGCGCTTTATATAGCTCCTTGAATTTGGATTGGATTTGTTACAATATTTGATCAGATTTGTTAATTAAAAACTGAATCTTTTAAAACAGATTTTATCCCCAAAATCTTTTTAAATCTTCCACCTTTTAATTCTCCAACAAACCTGCAATCAAATCTCCCATGTAACAGAAAATATCTAGCCCAAGATATTCTCATCCAACGAGTCAACACTCTCCACAATTCCAGCTAATACGCGACCCTAATAACAACAAGCCCATGCTGTCATTAGCTTCAGTTCTGCAGGTTTGATGTTACAACATCACCTATGTGACATCAGACATCCACTTCAGCAACTAGCAACCTTAACACAGCCCAGTGTTAAGTGCAATGTTATGACATCAAGCCCATGGCATCAAACATAGTTAACCTTCACAACTTAGTACAGCCCAGTACTAAGACTCAATGCTGCAACATCAACACCATGACATCAGCATTGAACACCTTGTTGTTTTACCAAAATTCCAGCCAATCCAGGAACTTACACAATTCCTCATGGATTTTTAGTTATGAAGTGATCAAAATGGCTGAAAACACAAAAGTGACATCAAAATCTGCCTTATTTTTTCCCAAATGTAGAGGCATTTTTCATTGTAATTCAAGTTAGATCAAAACCAAATTTGGACATCATGTTGAAATAGGATATGTCAGCTTTCCAAAATGCCCAAGAACTCCATGAAATTCCACTTGAGCTAGGAGTTATGACAACTGCAACATGCCTTACTGCAAACTGTCTTGGCAAGGCAGATTTGTGCATAAGGGCTCGATTTGATCAAATTGTGCAACAACATGCATGGTTATCCATCTATACACCTCAAGGTGGAACAACCAAGGGACAAGCACTGATCCATCAGCCTCCAAAGTCTCAAAATCTACAAGCAGCATGCCAAACCTAAAAGAGCTAAAAAGGTGCCAAGACTCCAATTTTGTTTCCAAGCATTCAATAGATGCACCAAGGTGGCATGAACTGAGCCTATTCCAACTGAATGAGTCAAGGATAAGCTCTGAATCAAAGAACCATAGGCCTATGCTCTAACCTCTAGTTAATGGCTAGAGGAGACTTGAGATTCCATTTGATCCACATTGGCTAAAGGCCTGCTGCAGTTGCCATTCCCTATTGATGCCAAAACAAACTTAACACGCTATAAATAGACCTCATTTCTTATCAGTTTGAGTACACCAAAGGCCTATAACACTTGCCTTTCTCAAAAACACCTCTTTCACTCCAAATTTGCCTTCTAACTCAAGTCACTATCGGGTTTTGAGTTTGAGAGCAATTCCAACCAAACGAATCACACACACACCTCACATATAACATATAGAAGTGATCCAAACTCTTACATAACATCTGGAACACCAGAATCACAAAATCATCAACCATCTGCATAAGCCTTTGACAGATTTATAGTTGACGTGCCAAATCAAGTTCCAGCTCAATTCAATCCACTCCAAGCATTCAGACACACTCCATAGCACCTAGGGAAGCTGTCCACATCATTAGAACCAAGCTGTAACACCTCCAACCTAGAACTCGATCACCAGCTGCAAGAGGTAAGCCTCAACTTGGTCATCTCATGATTCATGCATATTTCCTCGCACAATAATTTTGCCAAATGTTCATAATCATGTATGGAGTGTTTCCCTTCAATTGATTGCTTTGTATGAATCGTGTATGGAATTTCTCAGCCTTCATGCAGAAATTAGGGTTCTTGAGGTTTTGTTTTAATTTCTCATTCCATGCTTAAAATAAATGAAATTAAAGACCATAGATATGATCGTGAGTTGAAAACGAGCAGATTGATATGTGGATTGTGTGATTCCATCAAGTATTCAGTGAGATTGATGAGAAAACGCAAATCTGGACAAAACATGGCACACGGGCAAGAACAAGATGTTCTTGGCGCCCTTTTTCAAATATTTGAATATTTGAATTTTTGTGATTTTATTTAATTGATTCAAAAATTAATTTCTCTCTGAATTTTAATGATTTTGAGTTGATTCTTTTTTTAATAATTCACAAAAATGTTAAAATATTTTATTTTACAAAAATTCCCCAAAAATATTATTTATTTCACATATTTGATATTTTTGAAAAGAATTAATTTTTATTTGTTTTTTACATTTTAAAAATTTTCTTTCTCTTGATTTTCCAAACTTAATTGGTTATCAATCATTTTGTGGACAAAAACATGATTTTTGAAACATTGATCCAAGATCACCACTCATTTTTCACATGTTTTCAATTATTTTTATTAATTTTTTAACAAAATTAATTCCATTCTTAAACAAAATTAGGGTTTCTTTGATGTTCACCCTAACAAATCTTTTTCAAACACTCATGAGCCTCTAATAGAGTGTAAGACCCAACCCCTTTGTAAATAAACATTTTGGGCCTCACACATTGTATAAGTCCCTCTATATATTTTCAAAAGTTCGGCGCGATCGTCGACTTTTTTAACAAAACTAACTGGGCTTCTCCTTGAGCTATAAGACCCATCTTTGTTCATTTTCAAACTCTTTGGGCCTCTAATAGAGTGTAAGACCCAATCCCCTTTTAACCAAAATGTTTTGGGCCTCAGACATTGTATAAGTCCCAACACATTTTCAAAAACCTCGGCGCGATCGCCAGTTCAAATATCAAATCACTTGGGCCTCTCCTTGAGCTATAAGTCTCATTTCTTTTCTTAAAAACACACTTTGGGTCTCTAATAGAGTGTAACACCCAACCTCTTTGTAAATAAAACAATTTAGACCTCAGTGTATTGTATAAGTCCCAGTACAATCTTTTCAAAATAACTTACCTTTTGATTTAGGTTCAAATATACAATTGTTATCAAAACTTTCTTTAATTTCTTTGAACAACTAACAATACAGCATGGAAGCTTGCTCACCTGTAAGTTTTATCCACTTTCATTTACTTGTTTTAATATATATATTTGTACTGTGGGAAGCTGCACACTGTGAGTCTTCTTTCATTCTTTTAAACACACGTCAAATATATATAACTGTATTGTGGGAAGCTGCGCACTGTAAGTCTTCTTTCATATCCTTTTACATACTTGTCATATATCAACTGTATATATACTAGTATAGTGATTTAGAGTTTTCCCCGACAACTAGGTCTAGAACTAGGTAAAGCCCTGTTGGTCACTCTTAAATACAAACAAAACTAGATCCCCATAGGATTTCGAGATACAGTGTTGCCTTCTCTTGGGATAAAACAATATGGAACAAAGAGAAAGACAGTATTCTTCGTGAACCTTTTCTCAAGCTGTCACTTTAGAAATTGTCAAAGGAATTCTACTCCCCAGAGTTGATCTATTCTCGGTGAATAGCATATCTTGAGTTTCTTCAAACCTTAGAACTTTCACTAAATGATCTATTCTCGGTGAATAGCATTTCTTGAACTTTCCTTGGTTTGAGTCCCACAGGCTTCCTAAAAGCATCCCCGTCTCCTCTTGGGCTTTGTACAAGGACCCTCCGACTTCTTAGAAGTTCTCATGCCTTCTCTTTGGCTTAATACAAGGACCCAGAAGACCTCTTAAAGGTATAAGACAGAACTTAGTCATCCTTCGTTAGAGCTGTCTTTCTAAAAAGAGTCAAAACCCTCAGACTAATTTTAGGGTTGATACTCATCCCTTAAAAGAGTCGGCTTCCTCTTGGGCATCATACAAAAGATAAAACTCTTCCATGCCAGTAGACTTGGACAGTCTAGATCCCTTCTTGAGTCTCAAAGACATTCTCAAGTTCCCTACAAACATAGATAGAAACCCCGGTCATTCTGGATAAATCCCCACAGAGTTAAAATCCAGTTTCTATCCTAAAAATCCCCCAATCAGGGTCAGTTTATTATCAGGATAACACTATCTCAAATCAAAACCTCAAGGTTTCTGATCTATCAATTCTTCTATAACCCTCAGCAAGAGTTAATTTCCCCATTTGGATATGCCTCGGGATATCAATGATCCCCTGCAGAAGTTAGCCTCCTCTTAGGCTTTGTATAATGATCTTTCCTCAACACAATTAGCCTCCTCTTGGGCTTTGTACAAATGATTCTCCCCTGCGGAGCTAACCTTTTCAGACTCTCTTGTTAAGTCAATCACCTTTTCAGACTCTCTTGTTGAGTCAATCAATTTTTAGACTCTCTTGTTGAGTCAATCACTTTTCCGTACACTCTTGTTGAGTCAATCCTTTAGCCTCTATCTCGGGCTTTGTACGAGACAGATAAAAACACTCTCTTGTTGAGTAAATATCCTCCTCTTAGGCTTTGTATAATGATTTCCCCTAGCAGGAGTTATCCTCCTCTCAAGTTGTGTATAATAATTTCTCCAGCTTGTTCAACCACAATCTTGGGCTTTGTACAGGACAGATAAAAGCACTTTCTTGTTGAGTCAAACCCTTTTAGCCTTTATATTGGGATTTGTACAAGATATAAAATTTCATAACCTTCTCTCAAGCTTGGGGACAAGCATCTTCCCCAGCGGAGTTATTTCCTCTGAGCCTTCCTTTAGACTTCGAGAAATAATTCCTAAGAAGAGTCAACCTTTTCCCGCCTCCATCTTGGGCTTTGTACATGATAGATAATGCTCTCCAGCAAAATCAAATCCTTTAGACACTTACAAATCTCCCCGGTGGAGTAGAAAATCCCTTTTAGCCTCAATCTTGGGCTTTGTACAAGAGAGAAAGAACATTTCCCCCGGAAAAGTTAAGCATTTAGCCTCTTCTTAGGCTTTGTATAATGATATCCCCCAAAGAGTCAGTCTTTTTTTTTTGTCTCAATCTTGGGCTTTGTACAAGACACCGATATATACATTCTCTTGTTGAGTTGATCCTATTTAGCCTCCTCTTAGGCTTTATATAAGAAAATCCCTAGCCGAGTCAATTAACCTTTTTAGCTTCAACCTTGGGCTTTGATCAAGGCACACAAAAATCAACATCTCCCTTTAGAGATGACAAATTCTATCTCAGTCAAACCTTTTAGCTTCAATCTTGGGCTTTGAACAAGACACAGATACTCAACCTTTTAGCTTCAATCTTGGGCTTTGAACAAGACACTAAACATCTCTTTCCTCCCTTAGAATAGGAGGAACTACGATTGCTCTGATTTCTCTGTTTCATTGAAACGAGAATACGTAGGCATAAGATTGCAAAATCTTAGCGAGCATACCAATAAAAAAAACCTTAGGTCCAGTACCTTCGTATCAATCAAAACTTTAGGTTTCATACCTTAATCATTATCATCATTTTCCACAGAAAAAAAAAAACTCACTCTCCCTGTCGTACTTTCCCAAGAAACTTTCCCAACCCATTACCAGATAAACACCATCAATTACAAAGCAAAACCTAAAGCTAATATCCTGTGGATAACCACATATAGGATGGGTAATTGTCAACTCCCCGTTGTATAACCTGACCCCGGACCCCCCCAATCTCTTTTAAGCGTTTGTTCAGTTAAACAATCGCGTGCAAGGTTAGTTTTATATAGCTTCCCTTTCCCTTCCAGCTTCATGGGATAAATAAGAAATCAGAAAGTAGTACCCTTTCTCCTCGAGGAGGAAAACTCAAACTTCAGCGATAAGGTGGTCGCGTCACCGACAAAAATCGCTCGCTACAACTCATACCAACACAAGGGAGTCCTACACCTTCTCCCATACAAAGCCTCATAGGGCGTCATTCCAATACTAGCATGAAAACTATTATTATACGTGAATTTAATCAATGGTAAATGACTATCCCAAGATCCTCCGTGATCCAACACACATGCCCTCAGCAAATCCTCCAAAGATTGGATAGTCTTTTCCGTCTAACCGTCCGTCTGCGGATGATATGTTGAACTCATCCTCAACTTAGTACCCAAAGCCTCTTGCAAACTCTTCCAGAACCTCGATGTAAATCTCGGGTCTCTATCCGATACAATACTTAACGGTATACCATGCAACTTCACAATCTCCTCAATATACATCTCAGCTAACTTCTACATAGAATGATTAATCTTCATCGGCAAGAAATAAGCCGATTTAGTCAATCTATCCATAATCACCCAAATCGAATCATTTCCCTTAGCAGTCCTCGGTAATCCTGACACAAAATCCATGGAAATACTATCCCACTTCCACTCAGGAATACTCAACTGTTGCATCATACCTAAAGGCTTTTGATGCTCAATCTTCGACTTCTGACAAGTCAAACATGCATAAACAAACTCCGCAATATCCTTCTTCATCCCTAGCCACCAAAACAACTTCTTCAAATCCTGGTACATCTTCGTAGCACCGGGATGAATACTCAACCTACTTCGATGTCCTTCCTCAAGGATGCTCTTCTTAATGTCTGGAACATCTGGGACACACACCATGTCTCTAAACATCATCACACCATTCTCGCTAATCCGGAATTCACCTCCGTTACCTTGGTTAATCAATGTCAATTGGTCAACCAACTTCAAATCAGATTATTGTCTCACTCTGATCTCTTTCAGAATACCAATAGTCAACTTCAACATTCCCAACTTCACACTGTCAGGAGTCGCTTCACACACCAAACTCAAATCTCGGAATTGTTCAAGTAACTCCAACTCTTTCACCATAAGCATCGACATATGCAATGACTTTCTGCTCAATGCGTCAGCCACTACATTCGCTTTACCAGGATGGTAATTCAAATCAAAGTCATAATCCTTCAACAATTCCAACCACCTTCTCTGCCTCATAGTCAACTCTTTCTGATTAAACAGATACTTCAAGCTCTTATGATCGCTGAACACTTCGAATTTAGAGCCAAACAGATAATGTCTCCAAATTTTCAGCACAGATACCACAGTGCCAACTCGGGTTGGATAATTCACTTCATGAACTCTCAATTGCCTGGAAGCGTAAGCAACAACTTGACCATTATGCATTAATACTCCTCCAAGACCCATCTTCGATGCATCACAGTACACTACAAAAAATTCATTCGGATTAGGCAAAATCAACACTGGCGCAGTAGTCAACCTCTTCTTCAATTCCACAAAACTCTCTTCACAAGCTACATCCCACACAAAAGCTTAGCCCTTTCGAGTTAACTGAGTCAAAGGTAATTCCAACTTAGAAAATCCTTCTATAAACTTGCGGTAATAACCCGCCAATCCCAGAAAACTTCATATCTCAGTAGCAGACTTCGGAGTCTCCCACTGTAATACAACATCAATCTTAGAAGGATCGACAACAATTCCACCACTGGAAATCACATGGCCAAGAAAACTCACTTCCTTCAACCAAAACTCACACTTCGACAGCTTTGCATATAACTTCTTCTCCTTCAATACTTGCAACACAGTCCTCAAATACTCAGTATGCTCTTCTTCAGATTTAGAGTATATTAGACTATCGTCAATGAAGACCATAACAAACTGATCAAAATACTCATGAAAGATCCGATTCATATACTCCATGAACACACCAGGTGCGTTGGACACTCCAAACGGCATCACAGTGTATTCCTAGTGACCATACCTCGTCCTGAAAGTTGTCTTCGGAATGTCATCAGGCTTAACACGGATCTGATGATAACCCGACCTCAAATCAATCTTGCTAAACACATAGGCACCTACTAATTGATCCATCAAATCGTCGATTCACGGGAGTGGATACTTATTCTTGATAGTCACTTTATTCAACTGCCGATAATCAACACACAACCTCATACTTCCATCCTTCTTCTTCACTAACAGCACAGGAGCACCCCACGGAGAAACACTTGGTCGAACAAACCTCTTCTCAAGCAGCTCTTCCAACTGTTTCTTCAATTCACTTAACTCAGAAGCGGACATCTGGTAAGGAGCCATTGACACTGGACTCGTACTTGGTATTAAGTTCACCGCAAACTCTACTTCACGTTCTGGAGGCAAATCACTGATGTCATCTGGAAACACCTCTGGAAATTCACAGACAACATGTAACTCCACACCTGCAGCTTCACGATCAATCTGCAACGATGCAAACATTGCAAACACCAAGGCTTCGTCTTCTTGAAGTTTGTCCACTTGCTTAGCAGACAAGAACATCAACTCTCCACCATCACCAAACTCAGGAAACTCTACTGTCTTGTTATACAACTGATATAAACACGGTTGAACTCCAACCAGTTCATTCCAAAGATTACATCAATTTGGTGCAAGGGTAAGCACACTAAATCCATCACAAAACTCTTCTAAAAAATCATCACAGGACATCTCAAACACACAAAAGTAGTAGTAACAGAACCATTAGCTGGAGTTTCTATTACCATGTTACTATTTATATCAGATAACTTCAAACCCAATCTATTAGCACATTCAAGCGAGATAAAAGAATGAGTAGCGCCAGTATCAATAATAGCAACCAACTCGATATTATTAATAAAGCAAGTACCTCGAATCAGGTTGTCCTTCTCTGGCGCTTCTGCACCACTCAAAGCAAACACTCTGCCACTGGTCTGAGTTGCAGTAGCAGTCTTCTTCGAATTATGACACCGGGTACTGATGTGACCCTTCTCCCCATAATTGAAATAGGTTGGACCATCATCTTTGCAATTAGTAGCTCTATGCCCCTTCTTACCACATCTGTAGCACCTCAACACATTATTGGTGCAACCATCAGCACGGTGGCCTTGCTCGCCACACTTCCCAGAAGCGGGAGCTGCTCCCCCACTTGACTTTTTCCCATCTGAAGCCTTCTTCTTCCCTTTGTCAGCTGAAGTCGTATAAGGCTTACCTCTATACTGCACATTCTTCTCACTCAACTGCTTGTAGTGAGCAGATCGAGCTCGGCTATCCTCGTCGTAGATCTTACTCTTATCCACCAACTCAGCAAACCTGTGAATCTGTTGGTATCCAATACCCTGCTTGATTTCTAGTCTCAGTCAATTCTCGAACTTGAGACACTTGGATATCTCAGCATCAGCATGGTTGTAGTGAGGATAAAACTTCACCAGCATCTCAAACTTCGCGGCATATTCTGCCACAGTCATGTCTCCTTGCTTCAGCTCAAGGAATTCCACTTCTCTCTTGCCACGAGCATCCTCTGGAAAATACTTGCCCAGAAACTCCTGCTTGAACATAGCCCAGGTTATCACGGTGCCAACATCCTCCACTCTCTGGCGGGTGTTATCCCACCAGTCTTCGGCCTCCTCTTCCAGCATATGTGTTCCAAACTGCACTTGTTACGCGTCAGTACACCCCATCACCCGAAAGATCTTCTCAATTGCCTTCAGCCACTTGTGTGCACTTGCTGGGTCATGAGTACCCCCAAAAGTCGGTGGATTGTTCCTCTTGAACTCCCCCAAAGCCCAAAACTCATCTGGAACTCCACCATTCAGATTGAGTTGCTCCACTACATTAACAACTGATTCCAAAGCATCAACAATAGCACGATCATTTCTTCCATCTATCCTGCACACCACCAACAAGGTTAGAAGAAACAAAACATCGACAGTGTACACACACTCGTCGACTGACAGAGGACTGACATCAAGTAAAAACCTGGTCGGACAGACCAACCTTCTCTGATACCACTAATGTAACACCTTTTTTTTCTACCCAACACATTAACACGAATAACATGACAAGAAATCAGAGTGTCATCCCAAAAAGGGCATCACATATCATCAATGATCATTCAAAACATACACCTGTCCCGTCACATGGGTTTTACCATCATAATTAATTAAACACCACGCAGCGGAAAATCAAATTTAAACAAATACTCTTATAGTTCAAAACTTCTCAAATAAAACTCATGAAAAACATCATGTCCACATAAAACAAAAGAACGTAACCGTTCGACTCAAACGTCCCGACCCGATTTTACATATCAAAGCAAGACCCTCTAATTGACGGAGAAATAAAAAATGCTTCAAAAATAAATCTTCATGCGCCAAAGGAGCTAAGCCTGATCACCTGCACGTTACCCACGTGGAGGCAACATTCAAACAGGCAGGGTGAATAATCACGAAATCAATAAATAAGATATGAGTAAAAGATCAAGCACAGCAAGCAACAATATCAAATCATCAATACCGTCAAGAATACATCATTCACAACAATCTCATGCAATGCCACATAGTATGCAATGCAACATCAGACTCATGCATGTGGTACTAACATCATCATAATAGATGGACACTGGGCCATCACCCTCCAAAGATCCCCACCAATAGGATCGATTCTACACAAGAACCGGAGTACGTCATAAAACACTTCAATCCACACAATGGGATTGAAGCCACCAAATGGACCGAAGTCCTACTATACCATGAATGGATGATGCAAAATCATCATAATAAACATTGTCATAAAATCGTCATAGTTGCATCATCATTCATGACTTCATCATCAACAAACATCATAACATCACACCAAGTCGCACTCGTCAAAGTTCATCATTATAACTCATAATGCGTCATAGTTGGTTCATCGCATACAATCCCCGGTTTTTTTTTATTCTATTCATTGTCATTACTAGATTACTAGTGTCATATTATCTCATCATAGTCATACGTCTCAAAGGAACCACGTCACAAGCGAAATCGGGACAGAAATTGCAAAAACAGGAAAATCTGCCCATGCCACTGCCCATACGTGTAAGGATCATCCTATTACGCGTATGACTCACCTTCCACGCCACCCCATACGCGTACTGCACCCTCCAATACGCGTATCAATAGAGAGGGTTTTCCTCTCAATTCTCCTTCAGATCTCCCCTTACGCGTAATGGCTAGCCCATACGCGTAAGGCACTTCCCATACGCGTACACCTTCCCATACGCGTATGCCCCAATTTCCTTCAGTTCCCATACGCGTATCAACACCCCATACACATATTGCCTACCACCCCATACGCGTATGCTACGCGTACCAGCAGAGGTTCGTGTCAGCCCTTGGGGACGGGTGCATACGGTATGCGTATCACTCTGGGAAGCCCCCTCATTACGCGTAATACTCCCCCCATTACGCGTATCACCAACGACCATCCAAAAACTCAGATCTCGCATCTGAACGCAACTTCCTCATTCCAGCACCTTCGATCTACCAAAATCAGACCCAGAATGGGTTCGATTCATCACAAATCTATGTTTTTCATCTTACTTCATCATCTACATCGATTATTCCTAATTACTAAGTCTGAATTTGATTATTATCAGGTTCGGTTTATAGATCTGGTTACCCACAAGTTCATCACAGCAGCATCAATATTCTCACGAAATTCACAGCAAACACGACAATTCACACAGAGTTCATCACAGAATTCATACACATATCAGTACGAAATTTACATCACAGATCGTCACAGATCAGCATCAAATCACCAGACACGAAAACACACAATTCACTCTACCTTAAACCCATATCAAATACATTAACCCAGATTACCCCCCATACCTCGAATTTCCAGCAGAGATTCTTCGTTTTCCGGGGTTCTACGGTTGATTCCTTGTTCTAGCCTTCTTTCCTCAGCTCTCCAATCACTTCTTAGGGTTGCAAAATACTGATTCTCATAATCCTTATTTCTCTTTTGTTAAACCTATGTTTTGGGCCTTAATCACAGTTTACCGTATTATCCTCAAATGATCCACTCAGTATTACCGTCTTACCCTTAATGGTCTCCTAATTATTTTAATTAACAATAATAATAATAATAATAATCTAAATAATATTCTAATTATTCAAATTATTCCAATATTAATATTAAATAAATAATCTAATTAATTTACTAACTCTAAGGTTTTAAAGTTCCCTTAACCCAAGGATACCACAAATCACATAATTTATCAACGTCACCAAGTACACCAAAACACCGAATAATCATAATAATTTAATAAATAAACATTACAATTATTTTGGGGCGTTACATCATGCTTCTCCATCTTCTTCTTCCCGTAGGAGACATGTTTTACCTACCGACGCATCACTCCCTCCATCCTCCCGCATGTGACAGGTTTCACATATGCAGACGCCAGAGGTACCCGAGTCACCGGTGGTACCTAAGGCACTAATGCCACCTCCGACAGATGATGCTTTGAGCCAATGCCACCTTCGGTTGCTGATGCTGCTAAGCCAGTGCCACCTCCGAATGGTGAGGTTGTTGAGGATGATGAGCCAGAGCCACCTCAGGTATTTGAAAGAGGCCTTATAAAGTTGTCATTACTGCCTTTGTACTCATACCATATTGTCAGACATATCTGGAATGGAGAGGTAACATTAGTTAGATTCATTATTTTTAACTTACGTTTATTATTATATTACAAGTTTTTTACATTAATTTATTTTTCTACAGGACCGTGATTCGCTGAAGATTATTAACCACGGGCAGAAGATTATTGGCTTGCATCAGCCAGATGAGGAGTGGTTTCAGGCATATTTGCCCCTACCTGGGATGAAAGACTTGTACATGATCGGTTATATTACAATCTACCACTGGATGCTTATTTCATTCGTGGAGAGATAGCACATCGATATCTCGTCATTTCATTTCCCGCTTGGTGAGATGTATATCACACTCGACAATGTGACGTGTTTGTTGCATCTTCTGATCAGGGGGAAACTTCTAGATCATGGGCGATTAGCAAAGAAGAGACACTCAAGTTGATGGTAGAATATCTGGGAGTTGACTCAGAGGCTGCCATGAGGGAGATGGAGAAAACCAGAGAAGCTCATGCTATGTTTGAATTCCTAAAAAAGGTATATACAAATGAGCTCCTTAGAGCAGAGCAGGCTAGAGGTAATGACGAGCAGGTAGGGCTCCATAGAGTGTATGCTATAAGAGCATACCTGCTATATTTGGTTGGCACTGCGATTTTTATGGACAAGAGTGTCACTTAGACAAATATCGTCTACCTACGGTACTTCAAGGGCTTCGAGTTGATCCATGAGTGTAACTAGGGGGCCATTTGTTTGGTCTACTTGTACTCGAAGTTATCAGAGGGTTATAGGAGGAAAACGAAGCAGGTCACAGGCAACATCACACTACTGACGGTAATATGTATTGGTCTTTTAATGTTTGTGTCATTTTCATTTCATTTTTGCAACGCCATTACTGCTGATTTGTGTGTTCAAACACTTTTCAGGCTTGGATCCTCCAGCACTTCCCGCTAGAGCTGTCAAAATGGGCTACCCGGCCCTAAACGGGCCGGCCCTGATGGACTCGGGCTTTTTAAGGCAGGGCCAAAAAAGCTCATTTTCTAATATGGACTTGAAAATTGCTACCCGAGCCCGGCCCTAGATGGGCTTCGGGCTACCCGATCCTAAATGGGTTTTTTTTAATAAAAAATAAAAATAAAAATGCCATAATATTTATTATAAATAAAATTAAAAATTATATTATTTTAAACATAATACATTTCTATAATATAATTTTAAGTACTATATTATCTTTTATCAATACTATAATGTGTTTTTAAATACAATACATGTCTAAATTGTATAAAATAATACTCGAATATTTAACATAAGGAAAACTAATAAAATAAGAGAAAAAAGCGTTGATTATATTAATATATAATATTTAAAAGAGAAATATTGAATAGAATATATATATAAAATTTAGTGATGTGAGAAAAATCAATATGTTATTTTGAAGTAAGATAATATAAGTATTAATATAATTTTTTAAAATTTATAGTGATATGAGCCTAATGGGCTACCCACGGCCCATATGGGCTTGTCCTAATGGGTAGCGGGTTTTTTAGGGCTGGGCTAAAAAGGCCCTTAAAAATATGGGCTCTAATTTTAAGGCCCAAACCCTATGATTCTTCGGGCCTGGTGGGTCGGCCCATGTGGGATAGCCTATTTTTACGACTCTACTTCCCGCGCATCTCTGGTCAGGCGTGTGTACCGACTTATATTGAGGATATGCGGCATACTTCTGCATTTTCCCCGATCAGAGAGAACTAGGCGATATAGTCATTTAGAGTGTATCTTGACTGCTTGGTTGTCGAGGATATGCACTTCAACAACTATGTGATCACCATAAGACACAACCATTTGACGACATAGTGTTATACTTGGGACGGTTGGCTTGCATATCACGTCTCACTGATCCTCATTTTCTTGAGCACGTGATGTGGCAGTTGGTACACTCAGGTCATTCCCACACCCTATTGTCTCTACTTCTCTTGCTTTGACACGTAGAGAGATAGATGCCACATTTGATGATCATCTAAGTCATCTGATACCGGAGGAGGCACGGAGTACCATAGATGAGAGCGATTAGAGCTACGTCAACGGGTACATCAGGTGGTTCTTCAGGGTGTCACATCCGTATATGGTGTAGGTTGCTCTAGGAGATTCATCGAGGCTAGCTCATAAGGAGATACTAGAGAAGCAGCATGCACAGTTAGATCATGCTCATGATGTCTTACCTAGATGTCGTCGCATAGTGGAGATTGCGTAGGAATGCATTGACAGAGGTATCTTCTTTGATGGGTCTGATGTGAAACATGTCCTAGATGTCATCATGACGGAGGCACGAGAGGCATTGATGTACCAGAGACAGCGTCAAGGGACAGGGGGTATTGAAGGTCGAGGAACTCGAGAAGCCAGAAGAGATGTAGTCTGACATACATAGTAATGCAGTAGTATATAGTATGTGTACTATGGATTCATTGTGGATTGTATTTTATTTCACTTCATGCTACTTTATCGTGTATTTCGACGTTATTTATATATGTCATTTTTGAACCATCTGGATTTATATATGTCATTTTTTGCATATCGATTGTATGGTTTAAATCTCATCACATAACATGGTACATAATTTTTATAAATCATCATCTTCATCTGAATAATCATAAACAAAACATAACATGTATTGTTCTGATAGGATACTGAGATGTATCTCCGTAAAGTCTAAACAAAAAATTCATCTCCGGAACAATAAACGTGTAAAATGCCTTAAAAGTGGGATGTATGGTGTATGCTTTAAAATATTACAGAGATGCATCTCTAGATCAGGTAACATTTAGGTTTTAGACAAGGTGCGTCTGGAGATGCATCTCTAAAATCTGATGGGCATTTAGATAAATATATTTAAAGTTTCTTCAAGTGGTGATGGTTTCCTCTAGAGCATGGAAGCAGTTGTATGGTCCTCATTAGTGTCATCGTCAAATAAGAGGGCATCAAAAGAATAATCCTTAGAGGAAGCCCTTTTATCTTGGGAGCCCACAAATAACCTTTCTGAATCAGAATCATCAATTAGGGGTATAACTTCGAGGCTCAGGCAATCATAGACAAAGGGGGAAGGGTTTGATTCAAGAGATACTCTCGTTCTTGCTATGGGAGTTACGTCGCTCCAGAATCGCTAGTCAGGATAATATGATTATCACTCATATTAATTGAAGTAAAAGAAATGTTGAAGGTATTAAAGCTTAAGGTAAGGAAGGTACATGGTAAGGCGAAGCTGGCGAAAGCAAAATGTAATAGAGAGAAATGGAAGCTTTGAGCAAATAACTGAACTACTCTAGTAAATAATCTCGGGAAGGAATGGTGGAAGACGCTTGCAAATAGAAATTGACTTTCAAGGATTGCGAAAAGTTTCATCAACACTCAACAATCCATATATATATATATATATATATATATATATATATATATATATATATATATATAGCAACAAGTCAAATCAACAGAAATGAGAAGTTACAAAATCAACAACTGAATTTCTCCTTAGAAACATAAACAAACTCAAATGCACTCGAGTGCACTGTAAGCAGTGTTATGCCTTAACCAGTCACCTTAAACCACCGTCAGAAATGAGCATCGAAATGTTTTAATGATGGGAAGGCATTTAATGCATTTGCCCCCCACTACTTTTGCAACTAACCTTAAGCATTTTCATTTTTGATTTAAAGCGAGTGTCATCTTTAGAGGCTAGCCATGACTGCCAAGACTTCTCCGACTCATTACTGTTCGACAAGCCTCGCGGACAACTATTTTGGATCGGCCAAATGTCCAAAACAGCTAAGGTTCTGATTAATGTTGATCCACTTTAAAATGACTCAAGGTATAAAAACTAACACACGAAATATTCAAGATACACTTTCTTATCTCCACATTTTGACTATATTCATTTTGAATTCTGAACTTAAATGTTGGAGTGTTAACTTAGCAGGTCCACCATACGTCCGTATTATACTCATTTTGAATTCTGAACTTACTTAAGTGTTGGAATATTAACTTTACGGGTTCACTCCTATGTCGTTATATTGAATATCAATACCATTTTTTCATTTTTTTAGAAAACCTCATCATCAACATACACTTAATTTCGATTCAAACACATAACATAATATCTCACCATCAACGTACACCGAATTTCAATTCAAACACATCACATATTTATTTACGTGTTTTTATACATTTGATTCGTAAGTTTCTTATAACATAACCTTGCTTGCAAAAACAAAATTTAAGAATTTACACTTTAGACCAATCCAAAAGGATAATTTTTTGTAGTTAAAAAATAATAATTCTATTATGTTATCATTATGTATTCATTCACCGGTACAATTACAAACAATAAAAAAGAAATTAAAAAAAAAAAAAGACAAAACAAAATTACAAACCTTGAACCTGAGACTATAATTACAAAAAAAATTCTTAACTAAACAAACAAGGGCCTTTAAGTAATTCACGATAATTTGGGGCTTCAATTAGGGTTACGAATTCGATTGAGAATCGAGGCAGAGCGAGAGAGAAATCTGAGCCTGCTGACATTGACGGCGCTTAAGAGCGGTGCCGGCGCTGGAACAGAGGTTGCGCACCGCCTCGGATTCTTCAGGGCATGCGAGAGAAACAACACAGACAGCGAAGGCGTTGTTAAGATGACGACAGGCGAAGTTTTGACCGGGGCCGGAGGGAACACGACGGTGGCAGTCCAATAACGCTCGCTGGAGTTTCTCGCATTTGTCTTCTTCTTCCCTTGACATCACATCGATTTGTTGATTTTTGGATCGCGTCAGAAGCAATAAGGCTTCGCTGCTTTATCTGATTCGATTTTTGATGATGTAAAGTGAAGTGGGTATCTCGTTCTCGTCTCTGTTCTAGAAAATTAAAAGTTCTTTTTGTTTTTTTAAATTAATCCATAAATAAAATGAAAAATTATTAAATATGTTTTTAAAATCGGTGTTTCAAATAAGAATATTAATAATTTAATTTAAATAAGTGTGTTTACCTTAATACATAAATTTAAATAAATACTACGGTTAAAAATAGTCATAGATTAAGTTATGAGAATTAGTTTTCATATTAACTTTACTCTTAGTCTTAGGGATTGGTCTATTGACCGTTGAGTTTTCATAGTCTAATCATGTTATTATATACTAGTACCAATTTTTTGTTGAATCCATACAAAATTTTATTCTATCTGACTTTAAATGGTATTCCTTCCATTTTTTTTAAATGTTATTTTTTTGATAATTTTTTATTTTTTTTAATTGTCACTGGCAAAATTAAACATAATATTAAATTTAGAAAAAAAACAAATAAATATAATAATTAATTAAGGATATTATAGATAAAAAAAATTTTATTATATGAAAAGTAATAATATTGGTTCGTTTTTTTAATATATATAAAAAAAATTAAAAAGTGACACTTAAAGAAAATATTGATTTGTAGATATTTTAATTTGCATATGTCAATGAGAATCTCTGTAAAAACTATCTCTTTAGGAGTTCGAAGTAAATAATTTTTTTTCTATGAAAACAGGGATGAAGTAAAAAGTATCTGCAATGACACTTCAAAGCTAGGGTTGAGGAAGTATCCTACATCTTGAGATGACGATATGTTAAACTAGGCTACATTGATCTATAGTCTAATCTATTCAAGGTTTGTTCATGTGAGGTCTATTTAATAAATATGCTAGACTTAGATTTTTTTTAAAATTTATTTAATTAAATGGATTAAACTTAGACAATAAAAAAACATATGATAAATAAGTTGGTTTATATATACATATATATTATAAAATTATACATGTTGGTCGGTCTATATATACATATATAAATCGGTTATAAAACTTCATATATAAAATGGATAATTTACAAGTCTTAATATGAAACAAACTTTTAAATATGTCTTCAAGAGAGATCAGTCTTTTAAAAGGTTTGGCCAAGCCAAAAGAAAAAGTCTATAATAAGCCATAAATTAAGCTCAGGTCTTAAAATTTATTGTAGGCCAAATTCAAGCCTTCTAAAGTCTGATCTGTCATGGCATATTTTCATCCCTACCTACGCCTCGCGAATTTCCCGACCCCAACCATATTATTTAATTTATATATATAATATATTATATAATATAAAGACAAATACTATTTTTGGTCCCTTAACTATACTTCGGGGTTCATTTTTGTTTCTTAACTTTAAAAGGTTCAAATTGGTCCCTTAACTCTTCAAAATATTTCAAATTAGTCTTTTTTGTCTAATTAGTGGCGAATTTAGCGACTGATTTTTGAATTTTTCTGTCGCTAATAGAACAAAAAGGACTAATATGGAACGTTTTGAAGAGTTAAGAGACCAATATAAACCTTTTTAAAGTTAAGGGACCAAAATGAACTTTGAGGTATAGTTAACGGGACAAAAAAGGTATTTTGCCTAATATAAATTATATAATTTTACAAGTTTTTATAATTAAAAAAAATATTATTAGTGGACACTTATATACAATGATCATTATATTTCTTTGTTTCATTATATCATTTATGTAGATTTGTGTGCTTGCAGTTATAATCTAGAAGTGGTCCAAGATGGTGAAACTTATGGATAGCAAGATACAAGTCAATTAGCAACTGATTTCTTTTAATAATGTATGGTTTTGATGATACAACATTTGAAGTCAAGTAATTGCTAAAGTTAGTTCAAGTGGTCAAAGATGCACAAAGTGGTTGATCAAGTTATCATATCGAATTAAGCTAAAGACATTTGTTCAAATACAACCAGGGGTGGCAAGCCGGGTTGTGACCCGCCGGGCCGGCCCGTCCACCCGCCAAAAAATGGCGGGTTGGGTTGAGATTTTGGCCCCTCCAAAGCCCGCCCCGCCAAAACCCGCCACCCGTCAAAGCCCACCCCGCCAAAACCCGCCACCCGTAAAAGCCCGCCGCACCTATTCGTTCAGCTTGTCCCACCTTAAACCCGCCATTTTCTAGTTAATTCTAGTAATTTCATTTCTTGATGGTTTTATTTTGTACATTTATTTGAAAATATATGCAATATTTTTTGAAGTAAAATTTGTTAAAAAGATGCTTTGTAAAAATTGTTCTAAAAAATAAGTGAAAAATCTATTTGAAATGTAAAAACAAGGCTATTAATCTATTAAAAAATGAAAAATAAATAAATAAAAAAGTTGGCGGGCAAGCCCGTCGCCCGCGAACCAGCCACCTTGGCGGGGCGAGCTGGATTTTTAATCCCATTTCCATTAGGCAAGCCCGCCCCGCCTTTTTTTTCGGGCTTAAGACGGGGAGGGGCGAGGCGGTCGGCCCGTTTTGCCACCCTTAAATACAACACTATGGTCCAATGACTACCAAGTGAAGACTTAGGGTTTATGATCACTGTAACACCCTTCTAAACACCGCAGAATAAATATAAATAAATCAAAGTAATTATCATGCATTTCACAAAAAGGTGTCACATATATTTTCAAAACATCACACAAACACCTGTCATGCTCAAATACACTTAGAATAAATTCATGCTTTGCATACATTTTCACATTAGCATGTAGCAGCGGATTTACTTCAATCATAATTGACTTAATGAAAGTCTCATGCTCATCTCATTCATAATAAAGACTTAGGCATAAAAGCCAAAACTTCATATAATTCGAATTAAACATAACAACATGAAGTAGAGTACATAATGTATCTCTCAAGCATAAACTGAAACGATCTCAGTGTTACATAATCAGAGCATGACTCGACCCAACATAAATAAAGAAACTAAATCAGCTACTCCAACGGCTACCCCGCGCTAGAAGTAACTCTACTCCTCGGTACCTGAGCGATGTCGTACAAAATATCATTCCAACAGAAGGGTGAGAATTCACATAATTATTGAAATCATAAGATAATATATAACTTAAGGCATACAAGCATAATCACAATTATTCTCACACTTCAAAGTTCATCAACATAGTATCACTCAAGTAACCATACCATACACAAGTATATACACACAATCCACAATTTCACATATTGCACTTAATCTCATTTAGCAAACATATACACAATATGACTCGATGCAAGACTCAATGCAACTCATGCAATGCGGTACCAACACTTGTTATTATTTTTTGATTTTTACATTTAAATCGGGTCCGTTCCCTAGACCAGTAACACACAAAAGCCTGTTCCCTAGGCTTTCAAACCCCGCTCTAGGTTTGAGACAAGTCACTAGCTCCCACGGAACTAGCAAACATTGCCTCTTAACACAAATGATGCGTGTGCACAATCAACAACCATATGCAATTAAGACTATACATCAATCTTAATATCCAAGCATATCTTCAATAATTCATCACACTTGAATTACCACACAATTGCACACACAATCACATTTTCATAATCAAGGCAATCACACTTTAAATATTACCACTACACATAACAAGTGATTTACAAGAATCAACACAATCCAATCTCATTTCACAAAACATACAACACTAATTTGGATATAGAATAGTTAATTCATCATCAATAAATAAATTCAATATTCATCAATAGTCAATATTCAATTAAACAATTCAATATTCGATAAAAGATTCAATATTTAAATTCACTATTCATATGATGACTACAAGAATTTTCAATAATTAAATAAAATGTATTATTAATTATTATTATTATTTATGCTATTGAAATAATTATATTAATAAACAAAGATTCATTAGTTAAATACATAATTTATTAATTAATAAATCTAATTCTATATATTATACATAAATGCTACAGCACATGTGAATTAATTAAAAAAATCAATAATGCTTCAAGTATCTCGCTACAGGGACATGATGTGAGAAACACATTGCCTTATTCCATATCATACTACAGTATAGGTTGTAAAAATGATACATTTCACTAAAATATAAGGAAAGGGTGGCGCTTCAGGTAGTGGTCACCAACATTCTCCTAATAAAATAAAATAAATCACATCAATTAATTCATTCAAATAAAATAAATCACATCAATTAATAAATTCAAATAAATCCAAATAAATCAATTATTTCAATTAAATCAATTAAATCATTTAAATCATTTAAATTAAATAAACCAATTAATTTATATAAATTCAATAATTCATATAAATCAAACAATTCATATAAATTTAATAAATCAAATAATTCATTTAAATCAAATAATTCAAATAAATCGAATAAATCACATAAATTAATTAATTCATAAAATCACTCAATTAATTAATATAAATAAATAATGACTAAAAATTAGGGTGTTACAACTCTCCCCACTTAAAAGATTTTCGCCCTCGAAAATTATCTCAAACGAATAACTCGGGATACGACTCTCTCATGTGACTCTCAAGCTCCCAAGTCACGTTTCCACCAGCTGGTCCTCCCCAAACGACCTTCACCAAAGCAATCTCTTTACCTCGAAGTTGCTTCAACTCTCGATCCTCTATCCGCATAGGTGATGTCTCCACAGTCAGGTTATCTCTCACCTGCACATCATCTACTTGGACTACACGAGACAGATCCACAATGTATTTCCTCAACTGAGATACATGGAATACGTCATGGAGATTAGCAAGCGACGGCGACAAAGCAATCCGATAGGCCACTTCTCATATCCTCTGCAAAATCTGATAAGGACCAATAAAATGCGGCGTCAACTTACGCGACTTCAATGCTCCACCCACACCAGTTATCAGAGTAACTCGAAGAAACACATGATCTCCCTCTTGAAACTCAAGTGTTTTCCTCCTCTTGTCATGATAACTCTTTTGACGACTTTGAGAAATCATCATCTTCTCTTGAATCATCTTAATCTTATCAGTAGTCTGCTGGACTATCTCGAGTCTAACCACGGCACTCTCCCCTGACTCGTACCAACATAATGGCATCCTACACCGCCTACTATACAGTGCCTCAAACAGTGTCATTCCAATACTCGAATGGAAACTGTTGTTGTAGGTGAACTCAATCAAAGACAAGTAGTTATCCCAAACTCATCCCTTTTCCAACACATAAGCTCTCAAGAGATCCTCAAGTGACTGAATCGTCCTCTCAGCCTGACTATCTGTCTGCGGATGATAAGCAGAACTCAAACGCAACTTCGTACCCAATGCACTTTGCAAACTCTCCCAAAATCTCGAAGTAAAACTTGGATCTCTATCTGACACAATGCTAGATGGAATACCATGCAAACTGACAATCCTCTCAATGTACAACTTTGCTAACTTCTCCAATGGGTAATCCATTCTCATTGGAATAAAGTGAGCAGATTTCGTCAATCTACCAACAATAACCCAAATAGCTTCACAATTACTCGATGTTCTAGGTAAACTAGACACAAAATCCATCGATGTATTATCCCATTTCCACTCAGGAATAGATAACAGTTGCATTAAACCCAACGATTTCTGATGCTCAATCTTCGACTTCTGACAAGTCAAACAAGAATACACAAACTCTGCGACATCCTTCTTCATACAAGGCCACCAAAATACTTTCCTCAAATCTTGATACATCTTAGTAACACCAGATGAATACTCAATCCACTGCGATGTCCCTCCTCAAGAATACTTTTCTTCAGCTCAACAATATCTGGAATACAAACTTTATCACGACATATCATGATATTGTTCTCATCAATCCTAAAATCACCACCTTGACCTTGATTGATCAAAGTCAACCGATCTACCAAACTCAAATCAGATTTCTGACCTTCTCGAATCTCATCAAGAATACCACTAGTAAGCTTCAACATACCAAGTTTAACTCCATAAGATGTCTCTTCACAAACCAAACTCATATCTCGAAATTGCTCAATCATTTCCAACTCTTTTACCATCATCATTGACATATGCAAAGATTTCCTACTCAATGCATCAGAAACCACGTTTGCTTTACCCAGATGGTAATTCAAACCAAAATCATAATCTTTCAAAAGTTCCAACCATCTTCTCTGCCTCGTATTCAATTATTTCTGATCAAAGAGGTACTTCAAACTCTTATGATCACTAAACACCTCAAATCTCGAACAAACAAATAATGTCTCCAAAGCTTCAACACAAACACAACAGCGGCCAACTCTAAGTCATGCGTCGGATAATTCATCTCATGCACTTTAAGTTGCCTTGAAGCATAAGTTACGGCTTACTGATGTTGCATCAACGCACCTCCCAAACCCATCAAAGAAGCATCACAATACACAACAAATGGTTCTACCGGATTCAGTAAAATCAAAACAGGAGCTATCGTCAATCTTCTCTTAAGCTCTTGAAAACTTTCTTCACACTTTGCATCCCAAACAAAAGATTGACCCTTCCTAGTCAACTGCGTCAACGACAAAGATAACTTGGCAAATCCTTCAATGAATTTCAGATAATAACCTGCGAAACCAAGAAAACTTTGAATCTCAAAAACTGATTTCGGAGCTTTCCATTGTGATACAACTTCAACCTTCGATGGATCAACTGCAATACCTCTACTCGAAATCACATGGCCAAGGAAACTCACTTCCTTCAACAAAAACTCGCATTTAGAAAGTTTAGCATACAACCGCTTCTCCTTCAACACGGATAACATAATCCTCAAATGCTCAGCATGATCATCTCCACTCTTCGAATAGATCAAAATATCATCAATGAACACAACAACAAACTTGTCCAAATAAGGATGTAAAATCATGTCATGTACTCCATAAATACACCTGGTGCATTAGTCACACCAAATGGCATCACGAAATACTCATAATGTTCATACCTTGTTCTAAAAGCAGTCTTCTAAATATCTTCGACCTTCACGCGGATCTGATGATACAGAGATCTCAAATCTATCTTACTGAACACACTTGCACCAACCAACTGATCCATCAAATCATCAATCCTTAGAAGTGGATACTTATTCTTGATAGCCACCTTGTTCAATCGTCTGTAATCCACACAAAGCCTCATATAACCTTCTTTCTTCTTAACTAACAAAACTGGTGCACCCCACGGTGACACACTCGGACAAATAAACCTCTTCTCGAGCAAATCTTCAAGTTGACTCTTCAACTCTTTCAATTCCGATGCAGATATACGATATGGAGCCATCGATACCGGACTAATTCTAGGAACTAAGTCGATCGAAAACTCCACCTCACGTTCCGGCGGTAAATCACTTATCTCATCAGGAAAATTTTTTGGAAAATCACGAACAATTGGCAAAGCACCAACTGCTCCACTTTCACCAATACTCAAAGTTGCCATCAACAAAAACATCTCGGCACCATCTTGCACCGACTCATTCACTTGCTTGGTAGACATAAACAAGTCTCCTTCATTCTCAGGTTCAAGAAAAATAACCGTCTTATCAAAATAGTTAATATAAACATGGCTGAATTCCAACCAATTCATCCCAAGAATAACATCAAGTTGATCTAAGTGAAGACACACTAAATCAACTCCAAAGTCTTTACCAAAAATACTCAACAGATAATTCAAACACACATATGGGGTAGTTACTGAACCCATAGCAGGAGTATCAATAACCATACCTCCACTCATAACAGACAACTCAAGATTTAATCTCTTAACACAATCCAAGGATGTCATACCCCAAATTTTGACCACTAAGATTTCCCATCATTGTGTAAATCATCATCACAATATGGATGAACCATCATACCTCATCAGTCTCCCCAAAGATGGGTGAGCATCCACTACAATCAAATTTAGGGTTTCAAGCCCTTTCAAAGCTCTTAGACAAAGGATCAATCAAGTAATGACATGATCTTCAACTTGTATAGCCTCTCAAACATCCCCAATGGATCAAGAGGACACCCATATCAAGGATTAAGCACAAGGCTGTAACATTCTGAGTGGATTGAGCCTCAAGATTGCCAGTGTCACCAAATTAGGGTTTTGGTCGACCAAGGCCTCCAGATGGAAATTTTCCTTTGGGCATGAGCCAATGCTTCAAAGCATAACCTAAGATGCTCCAAGGGACATCATGAACCCAATCATCAAGTCAATTTTGCCTCAGGGGATGCATTCAAAAAAAATCAGGAATTAGGGTTTCTTGACCTAATTCACCTCTAAGTTGACTTTTGGGAAAAAACATGAGCCAAGACCTCAAGAGAGGATATGAGGGTCTCAAATACACCACATTGATCCATTTGCAACAATGGATTGATCCAAGAAGCTTGAGCAACAAGTTTCAATTTCATCAGAACCACAATTAGTGTTTCGCGGGAAAAGTCAACTGTGCCTTTGACTTTTGACCCAGGCATGCTCCCAAACCTTGGGACATGATTCAATACACCCTATAATACCTATGAAATCAATCCATCAAGTTTGATTTAGGTCAAGGATTTGACTTCATAGAGGATCATAAAAGTCAAAAAGTCAAATATACACAAAAGTCAACTTTGACTTTTTGAGATTTTTACAACTATGGTTCTTTGACCCTAAAATGATGTTAATGTGTGATTGGAATCATTATTCATCAAGAAAAGTCAAGAAAAGTGGGATAACTTGTAAAAGGGGTAACCATAAAAACTTAGAAATTTTTCTAAGTTATGGAACAAAATGGCTAGGGTACCAACTTTGGAGGATCATAAATCCTAAACCACAAGGCCATTTTCCTCATTCAAAGCTGGATTTGTAGCTCTCATGGCCCTTTACAAAAGCTTCAATTACACCTCACTCTAATTCATCATGGATTTTTAGTTATGATTGGGTCAAAATGGCTGAAAACATGAAATGTCATTTTTTCCAACACTTAGTGAAATTTTAACTAAGTCAGAATCTGCCTTCACTTTTTTCCAAATGTAGGGGCATTTTTCACTTGGATCCAAAAGGTATCAAAACAAACTATGATCACACATATGTTATATCATATAAGGGCTTTCCAAAATGACCAAGAACTTCACCAAACTCAATTTGAGCAAGAAGTTATGACAGTGGCAATATGTCTTGCTGCAACTGTCATAACAAGGCAGATTTGGGAGTTTTGCTCGATTTGCTCAAAATTTGCAAAGGGCGAGCAAGTCTATCCATCTGAACACCTCAAGGGGGGACCAAGGAGGGATAAACACTGATCCATAAGCCTCCCAAGTCTTTGGAACCAAAAGTAGCATAACAAACCTAGAAATGCCTAAAAGAGGGACAAGACTCCAATTTTGGTTTGGAGCATTTAATGGATGCACCAAGGTGGCATGGACTGAGCCTCTTCCAACTGAATTCAGTCAAGACATATCCAAGACCAAGGGAACCAGCAGCCTGTGCCCTAACCTCTAGTCAATGGCTAGAGGAGACTTGGATTCTCATTGATCAACATTGGCCAAACCTCTGCTACAGTTGCCATTCACTATTGCAGCAAAAAAAAACTTTCTCTACTATAAATAGAGCTCATTTATGATCAGTTTGAGTACACCAAAGCCATCAAACGTATGCTTTCCTAAAAATCACCTTCTCACTTCCAAATTTGCCTTCCAAAGCAAGTCACGATCGGGTTTTGAGTTTGAGAGAAATTCCAACCAAACCAATCACACACACACCTCATAAACATCATATAGAGGTGATCCAAACACTCACAAGTGACCTGTAACACCAAAATCTCAAAGTCACCTCTCAATACCTCAAAATTGGACTTTTGTGCATTTTTCAAGCCATGTCTTGATTCAGTCACTTTCCAAACCAGATAAGACCTCAAACATACTCCAAATATCATCCTTGAACTGTCCCAAATGGTTCCACACATCTGGAACACCATTTGAGAGAGTTGCTATTTTGGCCACTTTTGCCCCTTTTGCAAGAAAGAGCTCAAACTTGTTCCTGAGGTTTCCATCTGATTCCAACCATCCTAAAAGCTTCTAAGAGATCATTTGAGGGTGTCTAAAGCATCAAATCATTTCTGGAACAAAGCACTTGGCAGATTGCACAAAAGCTCCAAAAAGAGGTAGGCATCACAACTTGGATTCTTTGAATCATGCTTTCCTTTGATGTCCATTGATTATGCATCTCTTATACATGTTATATGTGTTGTGTTTGCACCAATTCATCATGTAATTCATGCTTGTAACAAGAGATAGCACAGAAAATGCAAATCATGGCCTATTTCAAAACCACTATCGGGTTTTTCAATAGGAGCATGATCTGAAAAAAAAACACCACCACCATTGGATTCCTTGTGAAATTCTAGGCAAGATAGACCTAAATTTTGTCCCAATCCATGGAGAAATGAGAAAGTTATGGCTTTCACGTTTCTAACCAAAATCTTGCCTTGCCTTGCCTTGGGCCAGTCCAAAAACAAGGCAAGCCTTGTATATTTGTGGTTGTGTTTTAATCAACGGATGTATCACCACCCCAGTGGTAAGGCGCGCGACCTGTACACAAGAGGTCTGGGGTTCGAATCCCCCTCGCCCCAGATCCTTTTTTTTACCACTTTTTTCATATTTTTTCATATTTTACTATTTTTCATATTATTTTTAATGATTTGAAAAATTAATAACTCCCTCAATTTTAATTATTTTTTATTGGTTCTTTTTGTAAAAAATCACAAAAATGTTGAAACATTTTATCCCACAAAAAAAATCAAATTTATATTATTTGTTTAATATAATTAGTATTTTTGTGAATAAATTCATTTTTAATTGTTTTTAAACATTTAAAAGTGAATATTTACCTTGAAAATCAAAACCAAATGAGTTTTAATTCATCTTGTGATTAAAACCTCATTTTTCAAACCTTAAACAAAAATCACAAGTGGTTTATTCAAACTTATTTGGTATTTTTTATCATTTTATTGATTTTCTTTAAATATTTACTTTTAAAGGAAAACAAATTTAGGGTTTCTTTGATTTTCACCCTCACAAATCTTTTTCAAACACTTTGGCCCTCTAATAGAGTGTAAGACCCATCCCTTATAAATAAAACTTTTTGGGCCTCAGTGCATTGTATAAGACCCAGTACGTTAAAGAAATCTCGGCGCGATCGTCATTTTTCAAAAAAACCTTGGGCCTCTCCTTGAGTTGTAAGCCCCATCTTTTCTTTTAAAATCACCTCTGGGCCTCTAATAGAGTGTAAGACCCAACCCCCTTTTAACCAAAACTTTTTGGGCCTCAGTGAATTGTATAAGACCCAGTACGTTAAAGAAACCTCAGCGCGATCGCCAGTTCAAAAATCAAATCATCTGGGCCTACCCTTGTGTTATAAGCCTTATCCATTTGGGCCTCTTGAGAGAGTGTAAAAGTCATCCCTTTGTACAGAAAACCTTTTTGGGCCTCAGTCACTTGTATAAGTTCATGTACAATTTCAAAACAACAGTGCAATCACTGATAAAACCTTGGGCCTCTCCTTGAGATGTAAGCCCCAACAATCTTTTCAAAGCACTTTATCCTTTAATTTAGAATATAATATTGTTATCAAAGCTTTCTTTGTTGAACAACTAACAAAACAACATGGAAGCTCTACAACCGAGTAAGTGTTTACCCGCTTTCTTTATCTGCTTTCATATATTTATATATATATATATATATATATATATATATATATATATATATATATAACTGTATTGTGGGGATACTCACTGTAAGTCTTCTTTCACATCTTTTTATATACTTGTCAAAATATCAACTGTGTAATACTAGTATAGTTATTTAGAGTTTTCCTTGGCAACTGCGTCTAGCACTAGGTAAAGCCCTGTTGGTCACTCTTAAATACAAACAAAACTAGATTCCCCATAGGATTTCCAGATACAGTCTTACTTCCTCTTGGGGTTAAACAATATGGAAACGTGAAAGGCATCATTCTCGGTGAATCCTTTCTCAGACTGTCACCCTTAGACATTGTCAAAGAAACTCTAACTCCCCAGAGATGATCTTTTCTCCGTGAATGGCATCTCTTGAGTTTCTTCCAAATTCTCGGACTTTCCTGGCTTGATCCATTCTCGGTGAATGGCATCTCTTGAACTTCTCAGGGTTTGGGGACCCACGGGCTTCTTAAAAGCATCCCCGCCTCCTCTTGGGCGTTGTACAAGGACCCTTCGGCTTCTTAAAAGCTCTCATGCCTTCTCTTGGGCTTAGTACAAGGACCCAGAGACTTCTACAGGTATAGGAATAGAACCTAGTTATCAATTTGCTAGAGTTGTCTTTCTGAGTCAAGTGTCAGACCAGTTAATGGGTTGACCTTCATCCCTTAACATACCAGCCTTCTCTTGGGCATTATACAAAGATCATTCACTATCTGAGAATCGATTTCTCAAAACACCAGTAGACTTGGACAGTCTCAATACCCTTTGGATTTCCCATTTCCTTAAAGAACAAGAAATAACCTTGATCCTCTGATCAATACCAAAGCACAACCTTACCTTTAATCTTTCCCAGCATGGTTCAATTACTGTAAACTCACAGAAATTCTCACCAGAGAAAAGAACTCAACTGTCACAATACAGTAAAAATTCCCACTCGGGCCATTTTACTTTCATCAACCAATCAAAGCCTCATGGTATCTGACATCCTTCATAAGAACTGATTTTCTCTTGTATCCAACATACTGGCCCTGTCACTAAACTGAAACAGTCACCAGCATATGTAGCCTCCTCTTGGGCTTCGTACAATGATTCTCCCCAGTGGAGCTAACCTTTTCAGACTCTCTTGTTGAGTCACACTTCTAGCCTCCATCTCGGGCTTCGTACGAGATAGAAAACACTCTCTTGTTGAGTATAAAAGACTCTCTTGTTGAGTCAAACCCTTTTTTAGCCTCCATCTTAGGCTTCGTATAAGACAGATAAAAACACTCTCTTGTTGAGTATAAAAGACTCTCTTGTTGATTTAACCACTTTTAGCCTCCATCTCGGGCTTTGTACAAGATAGAAAACACTCTCTTGTTGAGTATAAAGGACTCTCTTGTTGAGTCAATTCCCTTTCAGCCTCTATCTCGGGCTTCGTACGAGACAGCAAAACACTCTCTTGTTGAGTATAAAAGACCCTCTTGTTGGGTCACAAACCTTTTAGCCTCCATCTCGGGCTTCGTACGAGATACTAAAACACTCTCTTATTGAGTATAAAAAACTCTCTTATTGAGTCAATTCCCTTTTAGCCTCCGTCTTAGGCTTCATATAAGACAGACAAAAGATTCTCTTGTTGAGTCAAACCTTTTAGCCTCCGTCTTGGGCTTCGTACAAGACACATAATAGCACTCTCTTGTTGAGTCAGTCACTTGTTAATACCCTCTTGTTGGGTCACAAACCTTTTAGCCTCTATCTCGGGCTTCGTACGAGACATATAAAAACACCCTCTTGTTGAGTCAATAGCCTCCTCTTAGGCTTTGTATAAAGATAATCCCGGTTGAGTCAATCAACCTTTTAGCATCAAAGTCATGCCTTGCTCACAGCATACAAACATCGACAACTCCTCCTTAGAAATGACAAATTCTCTCTCATCCAACCCTTCAGCTTCACATCTTGGGCTTTGAACAAGATATAAACCACATTTAGCTTCACGTCTTGGGCTTTGAACAAGACACCAAAACACCTTTTTCCTCCCATAGAATAGGAGGAACTACGATCGCTCTGATTTCCCTGTTTCATCAAACGGAAATACGTAGGCATAAGATTGAAAAAATCTTAGCGAGCATACTAATCAAAAACCCAAAATCCAACATCTCCACCAAATCAACCCAAAAGCATCAAATTTAAACACATTACCAAAAACCTCACCAATAATCCAGACACTGTGTTCTTAACAAAATAACCAAAGATTGGGCCCCGCATCCACATAGCATCTGTAACCTAACAGACCGCTGTTCAAACTTAGTATGCAAGCAGGGTTAATTGGAGACATCTATTTCCCTTCCTTAATCAGCTCAATAGGATAAAAAATAAATCGAACTGTAGTGGCCAAGCGATCGTGACTCAGGACCACAAATATCGCGCTACAAAGGAAATAAAAGAATGTGTATGTAACACCCCAAATTTGCCCTACCTTTTTCTAACCTTTTTCTGGCTTTTGTTTTGTATTCATCTACATATCCATTAGGTCATACTCATATTCATTCATTTGCATCGGGTTCCTAAGGCGTGGGATCAAGGTATTGTGTGCAAGCTCGGGATTTTCTTTTGTTTTGAGATTCTCATCTTTATTCAGGTTTGAATTCACATTATCATGAAGATCTTCTTATTCTGAGATTCATCAAGCTCTAAGGTTTTCCCCATTCAGAGGAGTCATTTGAAGCATGGGGTCAGGATTCCTTGGGTGAGAATCAGGGTTTGACTTCTTCTCAGTTCGGATCATCTTCTTCAAGACTTATCAGTGTATCTCAAGGAGGATCAGGATTTTTTTCATGGGTGAGCTCGTGGACTGTTATCAGTTGAAGATCATGAGATTAGGGTTTTATGGTAAAGGCATCTTGATACTCAAGGGATATGAGAATCCGTTGTGGATTCATATTGTGGTCAGTACATCGTCATTCTTAGTTGCTTATTGACTTTTGCTTGTAATACACGTTAATGAATGTGAACTTGAGATTGAAATTGGGGATTCATTAAGATAACAAGTTTGATTTGGGGACCAAAGGTGTTCAATTGGTCAAATGCTTTAAGCGTACGGAGTGGAAGTGGGTTCATGTGGATTACTTGGAATTCAAGATACAAGCCCACCCAAATATCTAAACCTCTAACTACATCCATATTCAATTCATGTCCATATCCATTTCAACCTTAGACCATTATCCAAATTCCAAGTATCCATTCGTTGTCCATATATATTCACCTTCTAAACCCATGTTCAATTCTTAAACCAAGTCTAAACTTACCTGTTTGTTTTTAAACCACTTTTCAACCCGCTTTTCACTATCCATGACTTCATCTAAGTCCAAAATTACATTTCATATAAAATCTATATCCATTTTTAATCATTGTTCTAAATAAACCACATCCATTTCATGTCCAATTTTGTTTTAAGTCCATTACCAATTTCAAAATTCATTTTAAATCCAATATCCAATATATTTATCCATATCCAAATCCATAATGAAATAAAAGGGGATGAATGTTTAGGATAATCATTTAGTAAACTTTGAATCATGAACCCGAATTTTAACCCATTTTGAAGAGCATTTTAAGCTAAGCTTATAACATTGTTGAAGTTGGGGAGAATGGTTTACTTTGAAAGGAGAACAAGGAATTGGTGATACAATGCATTCTAAGAAAAAGAAATCAAAAACAAAAAGAAAAGAAAACCAAAAGAAGAGAATGTATTGTGAAAGGAAGGAATAAAGGGTGAACAAGAATGAAAAATTTGAAAAAGAAATGCTCTTCATAGTTATTACCCATTTTTTGTTCAATGGCCGTGTAGATATGACCTTTGTTTTTAACCCAAGCCAAATTACAACCATAAAAGTCCTTAGTGATCTTTGTTTCTATTATTTTTATGATCACTTTGTGAGATAAATGCATGAATGATTCCGGATGTGGCACGATTGCTTGTGAGAGTGTTTTGTCCCATGTGAAATTATGTACATAGTGTGTTTGATAATAAGTGAATTTAGGTGATTCAACTTGAACTTGTATGTACTTGATTTTGCATTGTATGATGTTGTGTTTAGAACTTAATTCATAATCATGTTTTAATTTTATGCAGCTTTGTGAAAATACTTTGTGCGCGCAATTGTCGAGTTTAAACCATTGATGTTTTTTTTGTTGATTTGGTGCTTTGAAATCTTGCTTGTGATTATTGAAACTTACTTTTGTTTGAGGGCAAACAACGAGGCAAGTTGAGGAGAGTTTGATAGGTGTCTGGTTTTAAATGAATTTTAGATCAATTTACTGCAATTTTAAGCTCTTTTCCAAATGCCTGAATGCGAAATAGCTTATTTTTAAGTGATTTTTTAATCAATGTCTATTTTTGATCTCTTTGATGTTTTTGTTCGTTTTGCAGCATTTTTCATAAAAAGGACGCGGCAAAAATCGGAAGAAAACACGATGAAACGAGCAAAGTCGCGTGTCTGCAAGCTACAGGACCTTCGCCAGGCGAAGGGGTAGCGAAAGGAGAGATTCTCCAGGCGAAAGCCTGGCGAGCCAACTGGAGATTTTGAAGTTCAATTCCAGTAGCTACTGGAAGTGCTTCGCTGGAAGATTCGCCAGGCGAATATGAGGTAAAAGAGATTCTCCTGGCGAAGCTGAATTTCGCCTGGCTGTCATACCCCAAATTTTGACCACTAAGATGTCCCATCATTGTGTCACTCATCATCACAATATGGAGGAACCATCATACCTCATCAGTCTCCCCAAAGATGGGTGAGCATCCACTACAATCAAAATTAGGGTTTTAAGCCCTCTCAGAGCCTTAGACAAAGGATCAATCAAGGAATGACATGATCTTCAACTTGTCTAAACCTCTCAAACATACAAAAAGGATCAAAAAGGACTCCCACTTCAAGGATCAAGCACAAGGATGCTCCCTTCTAGGTGGATCAAGTCTCAAGATCGACAGTGTCACCAAATTAGGGTTTTGGTCGACCAGGGCCTCCAGATGGAAATTTTTCATCTGGGCACAAGCCAATGATCCAAAACATAACCTAATATACTCCATGGGACCTCATGGACCCAATCATCAAGTCAATTTTGCCTCAGGGGATGCATTCATCAAAAATCAGGAATTAGGGTTCTTGACCTAATTCACCCCTAAGTTGACATTTGG
The DNA here is from genome assembly GCA_022829125.1 of Lathyrus tuberosus. Lineage (NCBI taxonomy): Eukaryota > Viridiplantae > Streptophyta > Magnoliopsida > Fabales > Fabaceae > Lathyrus > Lathyrus tuberosus. The sequence continues at coordinate 13,758,919 of JALAZF010000062.1, read as the reverse complement.
GACAAATCATGAGCCAAGACCTCAAGAGAGGGTTTGAGGGTCTCTAATGAACTATATTGATCCATTTGTAACAATGGATTAATCCAAGAAGCTTGAGCAACAAGTCTCAATTTCATCTGCACCACAATTAGGGTTTTAAGGAAAAAGTCAACTGTAACTTTGACTTTTGACCAGGACATGCTCCCAAGCCCTATGGCATGCATCAATATACCCTATGACACCCATGGAACATGTCCATCAAGTTTGATTTAGGTCAAGGACATGATTTCCTGAAGAATTACACAGCTTGGAATTCATCTGATAAAAAGTCAACTATGCACAAAAGTCAACTTTGACTTTTTGAGATTTTTCACCAAAATGGATTTTTAACCCTAAAATGACGTTAATGTATGATTTGAATCATCATTCATCAAGAAAAATCAAGAAAAGTGGGATAACTTGTAAAAGGGGTAACCATAAAAAACTTAGAAAATTTTCTAAGTTAAAAATAAAGTGACAAGGGTACCAACTTTGGAGGATCATAACTCCTAAACCACAAGGCCATTTTTCCTCATCCAAATATGGATTTGTAGCCCTCATTACCCTCTACAAAAACTTCAACTAGACCTAAGTCCAATTCATTAAGGATTTTGAGTTAGTGAGTGATCAAAATGGCTGAAAAGTGAAAATGTCACTTTTTCCAACACTTAGTGAAATTTTCACTAAGTCAGAATCTGCCTTCACTTTTTGCCAAATGTAGAGGGATTTTTCACTTGGATTCAAAAGAGATCAAAACCAAACATGTTCAAACAGTTGTTGTATCATGTAGGGGCTTTTCAAAATGGTCAAGAGCATTACCAAATTCAACTTACACCATGAGATATGACATTGGCAAGTTGCCTTGCTGAAATCTGTCAAAGACAAGGCAGAATTTGCAATTTTGCTCGATTTGCCAAAATCAACCAAATTCAAATGCTCCTATCCACTTGGACACATCTGAGGATTGAATCTAAAGGGGACAATCACTGAGCCAAGCCTCCAAAGTCCATGGAACAAGAAATAACATGTTGAACCTAGAATGGCCAAAATAGGGACAAGACTCCAAATTTGGATTGAAGCATTCAATGGAAGCATCAAGGTGGCATGGACTGAGCCATTCTCATCTGAAATTAGTCAAGACTTATCCAAGACCAAGGGAACCAAAGCTCTGTGCCCTAACCTCTAGTCAATGGCTAGAGGAGACTTGGATTTTCATTTGCCAACATTGGCCAAACCTACTTACCAGTTGCCATTCAGTATTCCTTGCAAAACAAACTTGCTCTACTATAAATAGAGCTCAATTGTGATCAGTTTGAGTACACCAAAGCCATCTAACATATGCTTTCCTCAAAATCTCTTTCTCTTGGCAAAAATGCCTTTCTTAGCAAGGTAGCTATCGGGTTTTGAGTTTGAGAGCTTTTCCAATCAAACCAATCACTCACACACCTCACATACATCATATAGAAGTGATCCAAACACTCACATAACATCTGGAACACTGATTTCACAAAATCACCAGCCAATTACTCAAGTTCTTGACAGTTTTGCAGTTGAGGTGCCATCTTCAACTCCAAACCATTTCAATCCATTCCAAGCACTCAGACACATCACTTGGTACCTAGGGAAGCTGTTCAGATCATCAAAACCTAGCTGTAACACCTCCAACACAAATCACGATCACCAACTGCAAGTGGTAAGCATGAGCTCTTCTAACTCTATGATCCATGCAATTTTTGCTGCACAATAATTTGGCCATATGTTCATAATCATGCATGGAATGTTTTCCCTCAATTAATTGCTTTGTTTGAATCGTGTATCAAAAATCCTAGCCTTCATGCAGAAATTAGGGTTCTTGAGGTTTCTTCGTGATTTCATGTTTTATGTGTAATTTAAATTAAATTAATTGTCATAAACATGATCGTGAGGTTGAGACGAGCATATTGATATGTGGATTGCATGATATAATCAAGTATTCAGTGAGATTGGATAGAAAATGCAAATCAGCCAAACCCAGAACACACGCGTGTTCTTCAGTTGTTCTTGGCGCCTTTTTTTGAATTTTCAAATATTTGAATTTTGTGATTTTTGTTTAATTGATTCAAAAATTAATTTCTCTCTGAGTTTTAATGATTTTGAGTTGATTCTTTTTCTAATAATTCACAAAAATGTTAAAATATTTTATTTTTCCAAAAAACCCCAAAAATATTATTTATTTCATATAATTGATATTTTTGCAAAGAATTAATATTTTAATTGTTTTTTACATTTTAAATATTTTTTCCACATTGATTTTGCAACTTTTAATGCTTTCTAATTATTTTGTAGGTCAATACTTAATTTTTGAAGCATTAATCCAAGATCACAATTTGTTTTTCACATGTTAAACAATTTTGATCATTTTAATTGAATTTTTATTCAATTAAATACATATTTGAAAACAAATTAGGGTTTTGGATTAATTCAACCCTCATAAATCATTTTCAAAATACTTCGGGCCTCTAATAAAGTGTAAGACCCAATCCTTTTTTGACCAAATCATTTTTTGGGCCTTAGTGCATTGTATAAGTCCCGATACCATCAAAAACAAACGGCGCGATCGTCGCCTTTTGAAAAATAACCTTTTGGGCCTCTCCTCGAGCTATAAGACCCATTCAAAACTTTTGGGCCTCTAATAGAGTGTAAGACTCAACCCCCTTTTAACCAAACATTTTGGGCCTCACTTATTGTATAAGTCCCTTCGCGTTAAAAGAAAACCTCGGCGCGATCGCCATTTCAAACGGAAAAATCATCCGGGCCTACCCTCGTGTTATAAGCCCCACTCTTTTTCTTTAAACTTTTTTGGGCCTCTTGAAAGAGTGTAAGACCCATCCCTTTCTACAGAAAAACATTTTGGGCCTCAGTCACTTGTATAAGTCCCTCTGTACAAATTCAAACAGTGCGCTCACTGATAAAACCCTAGGCCTCTACTTGAGCTGTAAGCCCCAAATCTTTCTTTTTCAAAGCACTTTCTCCTTTGATTTTGAATATACTGTTGTTTTCAATCTTTCTTTGTTGAACAACTAACCAAACAGTGGTTATTGCTTTCATTTACCCCTTTCATATACATATAACTGTATTGTGGGGCTGTTTCACTGTAAGTCTTCTTTCATAAACTCATATCAACTGTGTAATAATAGTATAGATATTTCGAGTTTCCCCGGCAACTACGTCTAGAACTAGGTGACGCTGTTTCGTTTATTCGTAGAAATAGACAGCTAGATCCCCAATAGGATCACCAGATACAGTCTTCTCTTCGGCTGTCCTCATTAGGAATTGTCAAGAAACTCTATTCCCAAAGAAGAATGTATTCTCCGTGAATGGCATCTTTGAGTTTCTTCCAAATTCTCGAACTTTCCTGACTTGATCTATTCCTTGTGAATAGCTTGCCTTGAATTTCTTGGGGTTTGGGGACCCACGGGCTTCTTAAAAGCATCGGCCTCCTCTTGGGCATCGTACAAGGACCCACAGGCTTCCTAAAAGCAACCCCGCCTCCTCTTGGGCTTAGTACAAGGACCCTACGGCTTCTTAGAAGTATTCACAGCCTCCTCTTAGGCTTCGTATAATGATCTCTTCCTCCGGGAATGATAGCCTTCTCTTGGGCATCGTACAAGGACCGATCGGCCTCTTAAAAGTTTCCAGCCTCCTCTTGGGCTTCGTACAAATTGTCCCGATGACCTCCTAGAGGTATAGGAATAGAACTTAGTCACCTTCATAGAACAGTCCTTTCATAGAGTCTACTACTGTTTCTCAATGCATAGTACAAAAGATGAAACTCTAGACTTGGACAATCTAATCTCCTTGAGTCTCAAAGACATTCTCAAGTGACCCCTTCGTTAAATAGGAAGGAAACCCGTAGACTCGGACAGTCTCAATACCCTTCGGATTTCTCGATTCCTTAAAGAACAGGAATAACCTGGATCCTTGGATCAAATCCTTGAGTACAACATTGCTATATAAGAACTGATTTTCTCTTTTAAAATCAGTATACTGGACCTGTCACTTAACTGAAACAGTAACCACAACCTCCTCTTGGGCTTTGTACAAATGATTCTCCCCAGCGGAGTCGAACAACGTTTAGCCTCTCTCTCGGGCTTTGTACGAGACATATAAGGGACTCCCTCGTTGAGTCAATCACCCTTTAGCCTCCATCTCGGGCTTTATACGAGATTCCAAAAGATTCCTTCGTTGAGTCAAAAACCTTTTAGCCTCTCTCTCGGGCTTTGTACGAGACACATATTAGCCTCCTCTTAGGCTTTATATAAGAAAACCACTGGTTAATCCAATTAACCTTTTAGCATCAAAGCTGTGCCTCGTTCACAGTATACAAACATCAACAACTTCTTCCCTTTCATCTAATCGCTGTAAACGGCAAGCCTCTGGATCATCTATATCCATGCCATTGTCCCTCTTTTAGCATGAGAAATTCCTAAGGAAAGATAGCATTGCTCTACACTGAGTTAAAGTCTTCTCCTATAGGTTAAAACCCCTATAAAGGAAATTATGCCATTGTCGGATTCACAAATCTCGATTAAAGTAATCCTCCTTTACAGTCAGTCACCCAACAGTTGTGACAAACAGATCCCTTTAGAAATGACAAATTCTCTCTAAGGTCAACCTTTCAGCTTAACATCTTGGGCTTTGAACAAGATACAAACTACCTTTCGCTTCACGTCTTGGGCTTTGAACAAGACACCAAAACACCCATTTCCTCCCATAGAATAGGAGGAACTACGAACACTCTGATTTCCCTGTTTCGGTAAATGGGAATACGTAGGCATAAGATTGAAAGAAAAATCTTAGCGAGCACACTAAACAAAAAACTCAAATCCCATACTCTCACATCAAAAAGCATCAGTCCTAACATCCTAATCCTTGTTCCCCACTAGAAACCTTCTGTCTAGATAAAAAGAAAGAAATTGTATTGGCGAAAATACAAATAACCAGTACAAAGGCCCCTCCCCCCACATTGATAGCATCTGTAACCTAACAGACCGCTGTTTAAACTCAGTATGCAAAGCAGGGTTAATTGGAGACATCTATTTCCCTTCCTTCATCAGCTCACAATAGGAAAAAAAATGAATCGACCTGTAGTTTAAAGCTCAAACCGCAGAGAGTGACCAGTGCTTAAGAACCGCATCCAAAATCGCTCGCTACAGAAAAATGGCGCCCACCGTGGGGCCGTTCAAAGTTAGATCTAGGCACGGTCTTCCTTTTCATCTCTTGAGTGAATACCACAGATTGGGGCTTCCGCCGGGGAACCCAATTTCTGTCAGGAACTTAAGATTCATAGCTTTAAAGGTCTAGGATGATTAGGACAAATATATATACCGCTTTTCCTAATTGCTATACGTGTTTATTTTTCTGCTAATGGGAATGCGGGTGATGTCGTATGTGGAAAGATTGAGTATACACTTAAGATAAGTGATGGCGACGGGGTCGACCATCAACCTCAGTGGAGGCTGACCAACGTAACCCATTCTCTCACCTAGACAATGGGCCGGTTGTTAAGTCTGAGAAGCTGAGGAGCCAAACCCTTTCGTAGTGCGGAAACTATCGGAAATAGTTATTACGCGATACTACCCTCATTTGAGGATGGTGATCTATTCTCGGTGAATGGCACTTACTCTAAGATCGCTCTACAACTCGTTGGCGATCCGCTTGTTGTTTTGCCTTCCTGGGAGGAGCTGAGGATAATGAGTACAGGTACAAAAATCACCCTAGTATAGACCTTTGGGGGATGGGTAGAGCCTTGACTTCATGACAACGACCCTTTGACCCCATGTTTTTTCTATGTTTTTGTGTGCTGCATTCATGCATTCATTTAAAAAACATTAAAACATTCAAAAAAATCTTCTCTTCTAGTCTCTCTGTTTTTCAAATTAAACTAAGACTGTGATTGCAAATATCAGAGAAAGGGATTGCACTAATGGATTTCGGTAGAAGGAGAACTCATACGCACACCTTCAAGGTTCCAAAACTAGAGGATTTGAGAAGGTTAGCAAGGATGATCACTAACCCAGAGGCTTTCAGAGCCAAGCACGGAGGTTTGCTACCACTGTTAAGAGTCCATGTGATTGAGGGAATCTTGGATGCGCTCATTCAGTTTTATGATCCAGTTTATCACTGCTTTACATTCCCGAATTACCAGCTCGTACCAACGCTGGAGGAGTATTCTCATCTGATCGATTTACATATCACAGATCGAGCTCCATTTTCTGGACTGGAAGAAATTCCAAATAATCAGACCATTGCAAGAGCAATTCATTTGGACGAGTCTGAGGTTAGGACTCGCCTAACTACTAAGGGTGGAATCCAAGGTTTGCCAGCCCAGTTCTTGACAAAGAAAGCCCTGTATTCTGCCAGTATAGGAAACGTGACTGCTTTTGAAAGCATCTTTTTCTTGCTCACCTACGGGTTATTTTTGTTTCCCAACATCAATAACTTCGTCGATATCAACTCCATTAAGGTTTTTCTCATTGGGAACCCTGTGCCGACTTTGCTCACAGATGCGTATCATTCTGTACACTTGGGAAATTTGTACAGCGAAGGGGATATCACATGCTGTGTACCTCTGCTTTACAAATGGTTTATCTCTCACTTGCCCAAGTCTGCTGCTTTTTGGGATTGCAAGATTGCCTTACATTGGTCGCAGAAGATCATGTCTCTTACCAACTCTGATATAGATTGGTGCAATAACATTTATGATGGAATCAGAATCATTGACCGTTGTGGAAACTTCCCCAACATACCCCTTATAGGAACTAAGGGAGGAATCAACTATCATCCAGTTCTCGTTCATCGTCAATTTGGATACCCGATGAGACACGTCCCACGGGGTGTTCATCTGGAAGGTCTTTTCTTCAAAGAAGGAGAAAACGACAGAGCACTAAAGATGGAAATAGTGCATGCTTGGAAGCAAGTTAATAAGAAAGGACGAGAGTCTCTAGGAAAACCGGACTGTGTCTCGGTAGAGCCTTATCTCCATTGGGTACAAACTAGAGCTCTCAAGCTAAAGATGCCTTATCATCGTTACGGGATTCTTCCACCGAAGAAATCTATCATGTACTTCATGACGGAAACTGAAAAGCTTCAGGTAACTCTCAACAAAGTTCAAAAGGAGAGAAGGTCTTGGAAGAACAAGTACCGCACCCTCGACGTAGAGTGCATCAAAATACAGCAATTACTGAAAGAGAAAGATGCTCTAATTGAGATTTTGGAGCAGCATTCTGTAGAGAATCAAGATGACCAAAGGAATTTGCTCTCTCCTTTCACCTGGAAAAGGAATGACAACCCGACAACGGCCCAAGGGCCTCGGTCAAAGAAAAGGAAGATATCAGAATTAGCACCCGATTTCTCTTTAGAGAGGACTCGGGACCCATTAGTTTAGGTTTCTGTTTCTGCACTTTGTAATCTACTATATTTTCGTTTCTGTAATCCTTTGAATTTCAATAAAAAGGGGTTTCCCCACCGTTTGATATTTGCAATCTAATTGTCGAAGTTTATTTTGATTAAACCAAAAAACAATTAATATAATCATTGCATTCATCATTCTCACATCGTGTATTCTTCTTACCTACGAATCTCACGTTTGTGTCTCGGTTCTAGAGTCAAACTGTCTCATTCGTATAATACTCGGGCCAATCGTCAGAAAAAATGGATGATCTTGAGGAAGAAAACAGAGAGTTGAAGGAAGATCTCGACGCTCTGAGAGAGGATATGAGAAAGCTTCGTAACGACATGCAAGCCATGGCGGAAGCTCAGCTACAACGAACTGTGATCTCAGAGATCACCTCAACGCCCATAGTGGAGAAGTATGATCCTAGGTATCAGATGCCGAAAGATCGTCCCTAGGGCATGCCTGTTAACTATATCCCAGAAGGATATGTTCCGCCGATCACTGAGGATCAGGGAATCACAACAGAAGCCGTTGGGCCTGAAGGTTACAAACTTCGGGAAAGCGAAGATGCCAAGGGCATACTGAAGACTCCTGAAGGTTACAAACTTCGGGAGACGCCAAGACTCACTACCGTAGTTACGGTACCACCCCCTGTGGTGCACACTGTCCCGGAAGGGCAGATTCCACAGACATCTTCTGGTAAGAAGGAAACTATGTTTGATAGAATGGAGGAATTCCAGGAGCAGTTCTTGGAAATGCAGAAGGAGCTGCAAGCCATTCGCGGTCAGGATCTATTTGGAAAGGACGCCGCAGACCTTTGTCTGGTCCCAAATGTGAAAGTCCCGCACAAATTTCAAGTGCCCGACTTTGAAAAGTATAAGGGTAACTCTTGCCCTCAAAGCCATCTGGTGATGTACGCTCGGCGGATGTCAGCTCAGATGGAGAATCAGGACCTACTGATTCACTACTTCCAGGATAGTTTAACCGGTGCCACACTCAAATGGTACATGGGTTTAAACCGTGCCACGATCAGCACATTCAGAGATCTTGGCACTGCCTTCGTCCAACAATACAAATACAATTTGGACATGGCACCCGACAGAGATCAACTCAGATCGATGTCGCAAAAGGACAAGGAAACCTTTAAGGAGTATGCTCAAAGGTGGCGTGAAATTGCCGCTCAAATTTGTCCACCTCTGGAGGAAAAAGAGATGACAAATATCTTCTTAAAAACCTTAAGCTCATTTTACTATGACCGAATGGTTGCCAGTGCGCCCAGTGACTTTACCGAAATGGTCGGCATGGGTGTACGTCTTGAGGAAGCCGTCCGAGAAGGACGTTTGGTAAAAGACGCTGGATCGGCGAGCGGTACTAAAAAATACGGTAGTGCTCTCCCTAAGAAAAAAGAGCAAGATATTGGGAATATCTCTCTCGGAAAGCAAAGGCGACGTTATCAACCGGTAGCAGCTGTAACTCCTGCTATCAACCCTGCGTCTATTCCTACGTATCAATCTCAGATTGCGCAGAGCCAACCTGATCAATAAAGGACACAACAGCCTCTTCAGCAGGCTCGTCCTCCATATAACAACAACCGTACAACACGGCCACCAGGATTTGATCCTATACCCGTAACGTACGCAGAGCTGTTTCCATTACTACTGGCTAAGGGGCACATTCAGACTAAATCTCCTCTTACAGTACCGGAAAATTCGCCTTTTTGGTTTAAGGTGGATCAGACATGCCCTTATCATCAAGGAGGTCCAGGGCATAACATAGAGACTTGTCTCAATTTCAAGTCCGACGTGCAAAAACTTATTAGGAGCGGGGTCTTATCCTTCAAGGATACGAATCCTAATGTTCTCACGAATCCGCTGCCTCAACACGAGAAGGCTGCAGTCAATTTGATACAAAGAGAGACTAACGATGTCTATCAAATTCACGATGTACTTTTATTGAAGACCAATTTGGTCAAGATGCATTGTAGACATAGTGGATATGGCCATGTGCCACCTCATAACTATCATCAGTGTGATATGTGCTCTAAAGACAACCAGGGATGTTCTGTAGTGCAAGCAGCCCTACAGGAACAAATGGATCTCGGATGGATCCAAGAGCACCGAGTTCGTGGAGTTAACATGGTCTACACAAACTCTAACATCATTCAGAACCACGACATCCGTGCAATGAATGTCAACTTGGCGGCAGTGCACTCAAGGCAAAGCCAGTATCATAATCTACCGCGGCACGATTACAGTTCCTGTCTGACTTGCTCGGTAAATAAACAGGGATGCTCTTTCATACAGGAGGCCCTCCAGCGTCAGATGGATCTTGGATGGATCCAAGACTACCATGATAGGAACCCTTATCAAATCAACATGGTTCAGATCTTCGATATTCGCGTGATGAATACCAACCTGGTAGGGTTACATGCTGAGCAGGTCCGGCTCGGATTCTTAATATCACATGACTATCAAAGCTATAAAGCGGGTTACAAAAACGATCGAGGTTGTACCCTTTTCCAGGAGGCACTTCAGCACTTGTTAAATCACTAGTGGATGCCAATTTATATGGATGAAGATACTCAACAGATTAGTATCAATAACAGAAACCCCACTCGGTGTCAGAGTCAGGATGTCCGATCTATGGAAGCTAACCTAGTGAGGTTACATTGTATTCAAAGTGGGCGTGGCCAGGTGCCACCGCACAACTATGAACGTTGCGGCGTCTGTTCGGAAAGTAACCAAGGGTGTTACTTTGTGAGAGCAGCTCTTCAGGGTCAGGTAGATCGTGGAGAGATTCGTCCATATCCGGGTTCTGGACCCATCAACTGGACGCCGAACTACCTTGCCGAGCAAGTTGAGGATGTTGTCACGATCTCTAGTCATCACAGGACCAGGGATGTTTTTGCCATTATCCCTCTACTTGACGAATCTAAAGTTCCCAATCGGGAACGAATCGAGATCACTTATGATGGTCAGAAAAATCAGAAGGTTCCCATAGTCATCTATCTGCCGGGACCAACACCTTATAAATCAACTAAGGCTATCCCTTACAAATACGGTGCAACAACAATTGAGAATGGAAAGGAAACTCCATTACCCTCCGTCTGAATATTGCAGACATCAGTCGTGTAACACGGAGCGGTCGAATCTTCAACCGAGGAGTTGGAGAACCTAACAAGGAAAAGGAACTTCAGACAGAAACTCCCGATCCACCAGTCGGTCAATCCAGTAATCCCGACCTTTTGAAAAATGATGATGAGATGCTGAAGCTCATCCAAAGGAGTGAATACAACATTGTTGATCAACTATTACAGACTCCTTCAAAGATCTCGGTATTATCACTGTTACTCAATTCAGAAGCCCACAGGGAGGCTCTACAGAAAGTCTTGGAGCAAGCCTTTGTGGAACAGGATGTAACAATCAGACAGTTCGATAGTATTGTCTCTAACATCACTTCCTGCAATAATTTGGGATTTAGTGATGAGGAATTACCCGAAGAGGGTCGCCGTCATAACATGGCGCTCAACATTACAGTTAACTGCCAGGACGATGCTTTAGCCAGCGTACTGGTAGACACAGGGTCAGCCCTGAATGTTATGCCGAAGTCCACTTTGATGCAATTATCATTCAAAGGCCCTCCGATGAGAATCAGCGAGGTCGTCGTCAAAGCGTTCGACGGATCCAGAAAAACAGTTATCGGCGAAGTTGATCTTCCCATAACTATCGGTCCTCACACTTTCCAAGTCACTTTCCAGGTCATGGACATCCAGGCAACGTACAGTTGTTTATTAGGAAGACTTTGGATACATCAGGCTGGAGTGGTTACTTCAACCCTCCACCAAAAGCTAAAGTTCGTCAAGAACGATCAACTTGTCACAGTTTGTGGGGAACAAGCCTTGCTTGTAAGCAACTTGTCATCATCTACTGGTATAGAACCCGAGGAGGTTATTGGAACGCAGTTCCAAGCACTGTCGATGAGCGAGAACAATCAGTTCAGAGGAGGAACCTCGATTTCCTCATACAAAGATGCTATCAAAGCAGTCGAGAGTACCGATACAACAGGATGGGGACAGCTTGTCGTTCCTACTGACAATAAAACAAAGAAGGGTCTTGGTTTTTCCGCAACCTGTACCCAGACAGCTGCCCGCGATGAAAGTCTTCATCCCCTTCAAAATTTCTTCCACAGTGGAGGTTTCCTTCACCCAGTGTCTCAAGCAGTACATGCTATCAATGAGGAAGATCCCTCTGACACAGATGAAGAATGGAAGTCCTATCTTAATGAGGACGATTATATTTCTCAGGAAGAGGTACCTATGCCTTTTTGCTTTCCCACAGAAAGTCCGAGATTTATACCACGGTCAGACATCGAAATGATATACGGAGATTGTGATCCAGAAGGATGCCGTGCTCCGCCAAATTCATTAGAGGAGGACACTCTGATGAAAGACAACTTTGACCACGATTACTATGGCCCAATGGATGGTCTGCCAATGTGGAAACCTTATCCAGGAAACTTGGGGCCGGAAAGTCAGCCTAGTAATGAAAATTAGCTGACCATCATTGAACAAAATACCTGTGTCCCCACCATGTCATGGGATCAACACTCAGGTCATTCAGAAACTACTCAACATGAAGATGAATTTGCAATGTTTGCAGGATTTGAATTCATCAACTATGCTTTTCCTGAGGTCAACGTCATCGAGAGACATGACTCCTCCAGTTCCAGAGAAGTTTGGGACACTCTGGGACAACCGAGTGGAAAATACGACTATATGGTCAGGTACACCGCTTCCGAAAGCTCTCGTATCAGGCTCGAAGATATCCAGCCTACTGGATGGGGAGGTACAGCTGAGAGCACAAATGCTATGCAAAATGCAACAGAGGAATTCTCTTACGACAATTCTGCCTGGGAGACAGATTCCAATAATCCCGCTCCACCAGAAATCAGCGTTATTTCTGAATACAAATCAAGGAAGGTGCCAGACTTTGTGATTCACCGAGGAGTTCGCCGCCAATGGGTTGCCGTCGATGTCCCAAAGATCGTTCATCAGTCAAAGTAATTGCCATCTTTTAACCTTTCACCCTGCCCAGGTGAAACGGATGTTTTGATAGGGCTCGCTTTCTGTAAATATCCCTCTTCGCTTCTCCCAAAGCGATAGAGTTTTGTTTTATAGGGCTGTAGTTTCAAGAATCGACTTGTTCATTAATAAAATAACGTCGTTCTGTAATCCACGCATTAATTGATGTTTTCTCTTTTCGTTTCTTTCAGAAAATGGTAATCCTAAAAAACAATTCAATAATAAAAACAAGCAATAAAAAAAATATACACTGCACACACTTGCATTTTCCTCTATCTCTTCTAAACACGAATCATCACGTCATGCAGATTGCTTGTTTTAAACCCAGTTGAAACATACGATCCGATGCCTTCTCCCAACTTTGAGTTCCCGGTATTCGAGGCTGAAGAAGAAAATGACAACGAAATTCCAGAAGAGATCTCCCGACTACTCAGACAAGAGGAAAGGTCCATTGAACCTCATAAAGAGCCGTTGGAAACGGTAAACTTGGGTTCAGAAAAAGAGAGAAAAGAAATCAGGATTGGGGCACTGCTCAGTCCAACTGCCAAAGAGAGTTTGATAAAGCTTCTCAAAGAATTCCCTGATGTATTCGCTTGGTCCTATCAGGATATGCCAGGGTTGGATACCAGCATCGTGGAACATCACTTACCGTTGAGATCGGAATGTCCACCAGTAAAGCAAAGGTTAAGACGCTCTCACCCAGACATGGCCATCAAAATCAAAGAGGAGGTACAGAAACAGATTGATGCGGGTTTCCTCGCCACGTCAGAATATCCTCAATGGTTAGCCAATATCGTACCCGTTCCGAAAAAGGACAGAAAGGTCAGAATGTGTGTCGACTACCGAGGTCTGAACAAGGCAAGTCCAAAGGACGACTTTCCTTTACCACACATTGACATGCTGGTGGACAGTACAGCTAAATTCAAAGTCTTCTCCTTCATGGATGGATTCTCGGGCTATAACCAGATCAAAATGGCGCCGAAAGACATGGAGAAAACTCCGTTCATTACCCCATGGGGTACCTTTTGTTACAAGGTAATGTCGTTCGGTTTGAAGAACGTCGGGGCAACCTATCAAAGGGCCATGACTACTCAGTTTCATGACATGATACACAAAGAAATCGAAGTGTATGTCGATGATATGATTGCAAAATCAAAAACAAAGAGTGAGCACGTTGAACATCTGTCAAAATTGTTTAAACGTCTAAGAAAATTCAAGCTCTGCTTGAATCCCAACAAGTGCACCTTCAGTGTCCGTTCAGGGAAACTATTAGGGTTCATCGTCAACCAGAAAGGAATTGAGGTTGATCCTAACAAGGTCAAGGCCATTCAAGAAATGCCTTCTCCGAAAACTGAAAAACAAGTCAGAGGATTCCTGGGACGGTTGAACTACATCTCCAGATTCATATTCCTTATGACCGCCACGTGTGCGCCGATTTTCAAATTATTGAAAAAGAACCAGGATTGCGTTTGGTCAGAAGATTGCCAAACCGCCTTCGACAGTATTAAGGAATATCTGTTGAATCCTCCGATTCTATCACCTCCAGTGGAAGGAAGACCACTGATTATCTACCTCACAGTCCTAGAGGACTCAAAGGGATGTGTACTTGGCCAACAAGACGAAACCAAAAGGAAAGAGTCTGCCATTTATTATCTAAGCAAGAAATTCACCGACTGTGAAACTCGGTACACGATGCTTGAGAAAACTTGTTGCGTTTTGGCTTGGGCATCCAAACGTTTTCGCCAATACATGATTCGTCATACTACTTGGTTGATCTCTGAAATGGATCCAATCAAGTACGTCTTCGAAAAACCTGCTCTCACGGGAAGAATTGCCCGTTGGCAGATGCTGTTATCAGAATATGACATAGAGTACCACGCTCAGAAAGCCGTTAAAGGAAGTATTTTAGCCGATCATTTGGCTCATCAACCGATTGAGGATCAGGAATCAATCGGGTTTGACTTCCCAGACGAAGATGTCATGTATCTAAAAATGAAAGATTACGATGAACCGTTACCCAGTGAAGGGCTAGAACCAGGTTCCCAATGGGGACTTATCTTTGACGGAGCAGTTAATCATTACGGAAACGGAATTGGGGCAATCATTGTTACCCCTCAGGGTACCCACATTCCTTTCACTGCTAGACTTACGTTCAAATGTACGAACAACGAGGCCGAATACGAAGCTTGTATCACGGGTCTCGAAGAAGCGATTGATTTAAGGATCAAAAACTTGGACGTATATGGCGACTCAGCTCTAGTTATCAATCAGATAAAAGGAGATTGGAACACATACCAATCAGGATTGATTCCTTACAAAGACTATGCAAGAAGATTGTTACCCTTCTTCGACAGAGTTGAGTTTCATCATATCCCTCGTGAGGAGAATCACATGGCTGATGCATTAGCCACCATCTCTTCCATGATTAGTGTAGGTCAATGGAACGGCTTACCTAAGATCGACATAATGCGCCTTGAAAGGCCCGCTTACATCTTCACGATTGAAGCAGTCATAGACGACAAACCTTGGTATCACAATATCAAATGCTTCCTTCAGAAACAAGAGTACCCATCTGGGGCACTCAGAAAAGACAGGAAAACCCTCATAAGATTGGCTGGAAACTTCTTCCTGAGCGGTAACACTCTCTATAAGAGAAATTTTAACATGGTCTTGCTTCGATGCGTAGACAGACCAGAAGCAGACATGCTTATGAAAGAAATTCATGAAGAGTCATTTGGCACTCATGCCAACGGACACACAATGGCAAGAAAAATTCTAAGAGCAGGGTACTATTGGTTGACCATGGAATCCGACTGCTACAAGTACATGAGGAGGTGTCACAAGTGTCAGATATACTCCGAAAAAATTCATGTACCGCCATCACATCTCAAAGTTCTCTCTTCCCCATGGCCATTCTCGATATGGGGAATCGACATGATTGGCTTGATCGAACCTAAGGCTTCAAACGAACATCGGTTCATCCTAGTAGCCATCGACTATTTCACCAAGTGGGTCGAAGCAGCGTCATTCGCCAATGTAACCCGACAAGTGGTAGTCCGATTTATCAAAAACAATATCATCTGCCGTTATGGTGTTCCAAGCGAGATCATTACTGATAACGGATCTAACTTAAACAACAAGATGATGAAGGAGTTGTGCGCTGAGTTCAAGATCGAACACCATAACTCATCTCCCTATCGACCCAAGATGAACGGAGCGTTAGAAGCGGCTAATAAGAACATCAAGAAGATCGTTCAAAAGATAGTTGTAACCTACAAAGACTGGCACGAGATGTTACCCTTTGCTCTTCACGGTTATCGCACATCTGTCCGCACTTCAACAGGGGAAACCCCTTTCTCTCTAGTGTATGGCATGGAAGCAGTGCTCCCCATAGAAGTAGAGATCTCGTCAATCCGAGTATTGATGGAAGCTAAGCTCACCGAAGCTTAATGGTGTCAAAGCCGACACGACGAACTGAATCTGATTGAGGAGAAGCGAATCACGACACTATGCCACGGTCAGTTGTATCAACACAGAATGAAGAGGGCGTTTGACAAAAAGGTCCAACCTCGTGTCTTCAGAAAAGGAGACCTCGTGCTCAAGAAGATACAGTCATTTCTCACTGATTCGCGAGGTAAATGGACTCCGAATTATGGTGGCCCCTATGTGGTCATGAAAGCTTTCTCAGGCGGTGCCTTGAGACTTGCAACCATGGACGGAGAGGAATTTGCCTACCCCACGAACGTTGATGTAGTCAAGAAATACTTCGCCTAAACTAAAAAAAAAAAAAAAAAAAAAACGTCTCGGTGGATTGAAAACCCGAAAGGGCGGTCCAGGCAAAAATTAGAGACATGAAAAAAGTCATCCCGGTGGATTGGATACATCAAAGTACAATCCAGGCAAAAATTAGGGATAATGGCAAGTAACTATGTTCAACAGAGGAAAATCCCTCAGCAGCAGCAGTTACATCATCTGTCAGAAAACTCCAGTCAAGGTCATCTTCGACAGAAGCTCAGGATGCCCCGAATTCAAAGTTGGTAGAAGGATAGTGGTCGTTATGTTTCAACGTAGACCTTTTCCCTGTAAATTACCATTTTCTAACTTTGTAGTTACTCTTTGGAATCACGCTTTTGGCTGATCTCCATCTCATCAATAAAATTTGAGCCCTTGTGCTTTTGTTTGTAATTCTTATTTGTTTTAGCTTTACAGAACGACGTTGTTAATATGATTAACGATTCTTGAAATGAAACAAAAATGAATTTACTTGTTAAAACTTTTTCTGCTTTAAAATAAAGACGACAATTTCTTTTGATTGTTGAACATCAAAAGAGCATCAACCGCTTCTCTAGAGGTGATCGAACTTCAAAGTGCAGAATCAAAGTACTCCTTCTAGGCCTAGTACGCCTGAATGAAGGGATCAACTGTGTCAGAGACCTTGTTTCGTCTGACACACCTCGGCCGAGTTCTTATCTCCTAAGCCCGATCAACATAGTTCCCAACAGGGACTATCTCTCCTAAGCAAGGTGGAATTGCTATCTTGAACCAGCGGTACTTCTTCGCCCCGCGATGGCCGAGTATCCAGTCGTGTTCACCTGTCAGTTTGTATGTCGCGTCAGTTTTGTCAGCATAAACATACACACATCATGCATTATTGATTTGCATTCACATTTCATATTGCATCACTATCACTCTAGTCGGTCTTGTCCCCTAGTGATAGACGTTCTCTCAATTGAGTCGTCAGTTCTTGCCTCGTCAGGAAACGTTGCGTCTGAACATTCTCTCTCCTCCAGTTTATTTCTGGATCAGAATTGGCCCTTGAAAACTTTGATAACTTAAACCTCTGAAAGACCAGAGAACCTTCGACCGATGTCACTCTTCGCCATTGAAGATGATATCCTTGTTTTCTCGGATTAAAGAAAATCCCGAGAGAAAGCCTCCTAAATCGGAGATTCGGCAGTACGGTAGTTTTTCTCCGAAAAACCCACTGATGAAAAGGTCATCGGCACCTCAAAATTGGATCCCATCATATGGCATTTCTCTGGAAAGATCCCGAGAAAAGTATGATGTAAGCCCCCAAACGAAAACAGTCTCTCAAGAGACTCGCTTTCCCCAGTAGAATTGACAAATGGCATCTCCAACAGAGAAGTTTGTACACCTCTACAACTCAGACGACTGGGTTCCCCAGTAAGTCTGACATCAAAACTTTTTCCACTCAAATGGCACCTCCCCTGGAAAATTCGGCGAGAAGTTTGAGGAAAATCGCTACGAGTAGCGTCCCTTGTCAGTAAAGTTTATTGACAAAAGAAACTGAGACCAGTTCCTTGGTGGGAAACCAGGATCGAGGGGAAGTTTAAATCAGAAACTAAGACCAGTTCCTTGGTAGGAAACCAGGATCGAGGGAAAGTTTAAATCAGAAAACTGAGACCAGTTCCTTGGCTAAAGACCAGGATCGAGGGGAATTTTACCTTTTCTAAGCATCATTGCTTAGCTAAAGAAGATGAATGCGCAAGCTACCATTCATAACCACCATCAAAATTTTGGGTATTCCGATATTTAATCCTCTTCCACCTCGAATGCCCGAATACCTTCGTCATTCACACCTTCGGGTCCAAGAAGATTAAATAGGGGCATCTGTCATACCCCAAATTTTTACCACTAAGATGTCCCATCATTGTGTCACTCATCATCACAATATGGAGGAACCATCATACCTCATCAGTCTCCCCAAAGATGGGTGAGCATCCACTACAATCAAAATTAGGGTTTTAAGCCCTCTCAGAGCCTTAGACAAAGGATCAATCAAGGAATGACATAATCTTCAACTTGTCTAAACCTCTCAAACATACACAAAGGATCAAAAAGGACTCCCACTTCAAGGATCAAGCACAAGGATGCTCCCTTCTAGGTGGATCAAGTCTCAAGATCGACAGTGTCACCAAATTAGGGTTTTGGTCGACCAGGGCCTCCAGATGGAAATTTTTCATCTGGGCACAAGCCAATGATCCAAAACATAACCTAATATACTCCATGGGACCTCATGGACCCAATCATCAAGTCAATTTTGCCTCAGGGGATGCATTCATCAAAAATCAGGAATTAGGGTTCTTGACCTAATTCACCCCTAAGTTGACATTTGGGACAAATCACGAGCCAAGACCTCAAGAGAGGGTTTGAGGGTCTCTAATGAACTATATTGATCCATTTGGAACAATGGATTAATCCAAGAAGCTTGAGCAACAAGTCTCAATTTCATCTGCACCACAGTTAGGGTTTTAAGGGAAAAGTCAACTGTAACTTTGAATTTTGACCAGGACATGCTCCCAAGCCCTATGGCATGCATCAATATACCCTATGACACCCATGGAACATGTCCATCAAGTTTGATTTAGGTCAAGGACATGATTTCCTGAAGAATTGCACAGCTTGGAATTCATCTGATAAAAAGTCAACTGTGCACAAAAGTCAACTTTGACTTTTTGAGATTTTTCACCAAAATGGATTTTTAACCCTAAAATGACGTTAATGTATGATTTGAATCATCATTCATCAAGAAAAATCAAGAAAAGTGGGATAACTTGTAAAAGGGGTAACCATAAAAAACTTAGAAAATTTTCTAAGTTAAAAATAAAGTGACAAGGGTACCAACTTTGGAGGATCATAACTCCTAAACCACAAGGCCATTTTTCCTCATCCAAATATGGATTTGTAGCCCTCATTACCCTCTACAAAAACTTCAACTAGACCTAAGTCCAATTCATTAAGGATTTTGAGTTAGTGAGTGATCAAAATGGCTGAAAAGTGAAAATGTCACTTTTTCCAACACTTAGTGAAATTTTCACTAAGTCAGAATCTGCCTTCACTTTTTGCCAAATGTAGAGGGATTTTTCACTTGGATTCAAAAGAGATCAAAACCAAACATGTTCAAACAGTTGTTGTATCATGTAGGGGCTTTTCAAAATGGTCAAGAGCATTACCAAATTCAACTTACACCATGAGATATGACATTGGCAAGTTGCCTTGCTGAAATCTGTCAAAGACAAGGCAGAATTTGCAATTTTACTCGATTTGCCAAAATCAACCAAATTCAAATGCTCCTATCCACTTGGACACATCTGAGGATTGAATCTAAAGGGGACAATCACTGAGCCAAGCCTCCAAAGTCCATGGAACAAGAAATAACATGTTGAACCTAGAATGGCCAAAATAGGGACAAGACTCCAAATTTGGATTGAAGCATTCAATGGAAGCATCAAGGTGGCATGGACTGAGCCATTCTCATCTGAAATTAGTCAAGACTTATCCAAGACCAAGGGAACCAAAGCTCTGTGCCCTAACCGCTAGTCAATGGCTAGAGGAGACTTGGATTTTCATTTGCCAACATTGGCCAAACCTACTTACCAGTTGCCATTCACTATTCCTTGCAAAATAAACTTGCTCTACTATAAATAGAGCTCAATTGTGATCAGTTTGAGTACACCAAAGCCATCTAACAGATGCTTTCCTCAAAATCTCTTTCTCTTGGCAAAAATGCCTTTCTTAGCAAGGTAGCTATCGGGTTTTGAGTTTGAGAGCTTTTCCAATCAAACCAATCACTCACACACCGCACATACATCATATAGAAGTGATCCAAACACTCACATAACATCTGGAACACTGATTTCACAAAATCACCAGCCAATTACTCAAGTTCTTGACAGTTTTGCAGTTGAGGTGCCATCTTCAACTCCAAACCATTTCAATCCATTCCAAGCACTCAGACACATCACTTGGTACCTAGGGAAACTGTTCAGATCATCACAACCTAGCTGTAACACCTCCAACACAAATCACGATCACCAGCTGCAAGTGGTAAGCATGAGCTCTTCTAACACTATGATCCATGCAATTTTTGCTGCACAATAATTTGGCCATATGTTCATAATCATGCATGGAATGTTTTCCCTCAATTAATTGTTTTGTTTGAATCGTGTATCAAAAATCCTAGCCTTCATGCAGAAATTAGGGTTCTTGAGGTTTCTTCGTGATTTCATGTTTTATGTGTAATTTAAATGAAATTAATTGTCATAAACATGATCGTGAGGTTGAGACGAGCATATTGATATGTGGATTGCATGATATAATCAAGTATTCAGTGAGATTGGATAGAAAATGCAAATCTGCCAAACCCAGAACACGCGCGTGTTCTTCAGCTGTTCTTGGCGCCTTTTTTGAATTTTCAAATATTTGAATTTTGTGATTTTTGTTTAATTGATTCAAAAATTAATTTCTCTCTGAGTTTTAATGATTTTGAGTTGATTCTTTTTTTAATAATTCACAAAAATGTTAAAATATTTTATTTTTCCGAAAAAATCCCAAAAATATTATTTATTTCATATAATTGATATTTTTGCAAAGAATTAATATTTTAATTGTTTTTGACATTTTAAATATTTTTTCCACATTGATTTTGCAACTTTTAATGCTTTCTAATTATTTTGTAGGTCAATACTTAATTTTTGAAGCATTAATCCAAGATCAAAATTTGTTTTTCACATGTTAAACAATTTTGATCATTTTAATTGAATTTTTATTCAATTAAATACATATTTGAAAACAAATTAGGGTTTTGGATTAATTCAACCCTCATAAATCATTTTCAAAATACTTCGGGCCTCTAATAGAGTGTAAGACCCAATCCTTTTTTGACCAAATCATTTTTTGGGCCTCAGTGCATTGTATACGTCCCGATACCGTCAAAAACAAACGGCGCGATCGTCGCCTTTTGAAAAATAACCTTTTGGGCCTCTCCTCGAGCTATAAGACCCATTCAAAACTTTTGGACCTCTAATAGAGTGTAAGACCCAAACCTTTGTAAATACAACCCATTTTGGGTCTCACTTATTGTATAAGTCCCGTTGTATTTCAAAAAGTTCGACGCGATCATCGTCCGTCGAAAAAATCATCTGGGCCTCTCCTCGAGCTATAAGACCCATTCAAAACTTTTGGGCCTCTAATAGAGTGTAAGACCCAACCCCCTTTTAACCAAACATTTTGGGCCTCACTTATTGTATAAGTCCCTTCGCGTTAAAAGAAAACCTCGGCGCGATCGCCATTTCAAACGGAAAAATCATCTGGGCCTACCCTCATGTTATAAGCCCCACTCTTTTTGTTTAAACTTTTTTGGGCCTCTTGAAAGAGTGTAAGACCCATCCCTTTGTACAGAAAAACATTTTGGGCCTCAGTCACTTGTATAAGTCCCTCTGTACAAATTCAAACAGTGCGCTCACTGATAAAACCCTGGGCCTCTCCTTGAGCTGTAAGCCCCAAATCTTTCTTTTTCAAAGCACTTTCTCCTTTGATTTTGAATATATTGTTGTTTTCAATCTTTCTTTGTTGAACAACTAACCAAACAGCATAGAAGCTCTACAACCGAGTAAGTGGTTATTGCTTTCATTTACCGCTTTCATATACATATAATTGTATTGTGGGGCTGTTTCACTGTAAGTCTTCTTTCATAAACTCATATCAACTGTGTAATAATAGTATAGATATTTCGAGTTTCCCCGGCAACTACGTCAAGAACTAGGTGACGCTGTTTCGTTTATTCATAGAAATAGACAGCTAGATCCCCAATAGGATCACCAGATACAGTCTTCTCTTCGGCTGTCCTCATTAGGAATTGTCAAGAAACTCTATTCCCAGAGATGAATGTATTCTCCGTGAATGGCATCTTTGAGTTTCTTCCAAATTCTCGAACTTTCCTGACTTGATATATTCCTTGTGAATAGCTTGCCTTGAATTTCTCGGGGTTTGGGGACCCACGGGCTTCTTAAAAGCATCGGCCTCCTCTTAGGCATCGTACAAGGACCCACAGGCTTCCTAAAAGCAACCCCGCCTCCTCTTGGGCTTAGTACAAGGAGCCTACGGCTTCTTATAAGTATTCACAGCCTCCTCTTAGGCTTCGTATAATGATCTCTTCCTCCGGGAATGATAGCCTTCTCTTTGGCATCGTACAAGGACCGATCGGCTTCTTAAAAGTTTACAGCCTCCTCTTGGGCTTCGTACAAATTGTCCCGACGACCTCCTAGAGGTATAGGAACAAAACTTAGTCACCTTCATAGAACAGTCCTTTCATAGAGTCTACTAATGTTTCTCAAAGCATAGTACAAAAGATGAAACTCTAGACTTGGACAGTCTAATCTCCTTGAGTCTCAAAGACATTCTCAAGTGACCCCTTCGTTAAATAGGAAGGAAACCCGTAGACTCGGACAGTCTCAATACCCTTCAGATTTCTTGATTCCTTAAAGAACAGGAATAACCTGGATCCTTGGATCAAATCCTTGAGTACAGCTTTACTCATATAAGAACTGATTTTCTCTTTTAAAATCAGTATATTGGACCTGTCACTTAACTGAAACAGTAACCACAGCCTCCTCTTGGGCTTTGTAAAAATGATTCTCCCCAGCGGAGTCGAACAACGTTTAGCCTCTCTCTCGGGCTTTGTACGAGACACATAAGGGACTCCCTCGTTGAGTCAATCACCCTTTAGCCTCCATCTCGGGCTTTATACGAGATACAAAAAGGTTCTTACTGAGCCAAACAAATTTTAGCCTCCATCTCGGGCTTTATACGAGATACCAAAAGATTCCTTCGTTGAGTCAAAAACCTTTTAGCCTCTCTCTCGGGCTTTGTACGAGACACATATTAGCCTCCTCTTAGGCTTTATATAAGAAAACCACTGGTTAATCCAATTAACCTTTTAGCATCAAAGCTGTGCCTCGTTCACAGTATACAAACATCAACAACTTCTTCCCTTTCATTTAATCGCTGTAAGCGGCAAGCCTCTGGATCATCTATATCCATGCCACTGTCCCTCTTTTAGCATGAGAAATTCCTAAGGAAAGATAGCATTGCTCTACACTGAGTTAAAGTCTTCTCCTACATGTTAAAACCCCTATAAAGGAAATTATGGCATTGCCGGATTCACAAATCCCGGTTAAAGTAATCCTCCTTTACAGTCAGTCACCCAACAGTTGTGACAAATAGATCCCTTTAGAAATGACAAATTCTCTCTAAGGTCAACCTTTCAGCTTCACATCTTGGGCTTTGAACAAGATACAAACTACCTTTCGCTTCACGTCTTGGGCTTTGAACAAGACACCAAAACACCCATTTCCTCCCATTCTACGAACGCTCTGATTTCCCTGTTTCGGTAAACGGGAATACGTAGGCATAAGATTGAAAGAAAAATCTTAGCGAGCACACTAAACAAAAATCCCAAATCCCATACTCTCACATCAAAAAGCATCAGTCCTAACATCCTAATCCTTGTTCCCCGCCAGAAACCTTCTGTCTAGATAAAAAGAAAGAAACTGTATTGGCGAAAATACAAATAACCAGTACAAAGGCCCCCCCACATTGATAGCATCCGTAACCTAACAGACCGCTGTTTAAACTCAGTATGCAAAGCAGGGTTAATTGGAGACATCTATTTCCCTTCCTTCATCAGCTCACAATAGGATAAAAAATGAATCGACCTGTAGTTTAAAGCTCAAACCGCAGAGAGCGGCCAGCGCTTAAGAACCGCGTCCAAAATCGTTCGCTACACTGGCGAGTTCAGATATTTTTCCTAGCTTTCTCTGCACTGTTATGTCACGTGGCTGAGCTTAAAGGTTTCACTAGGAGAATTTTGGAGTTCGCCTGGCGAATTTGTCTGGGAAGAAAGTGGTATTTAGGGTGTTTTGTAGATATTTTTAGATATAACACTTTTGGGGAGAATCATTGTAACCTAGAAACTTCTTTGGAGGATAAAAACTTCATCCTTTATTATTTTTCTTAGGATCCAAAGCTTTTATGCTTCAATCCTTGAATCTTTGAAGATTGATGCAACAAAAGCTTTGTCCATTACTTGTTGATCAAGCTACCATGACAATGGGTAGCTAAGCACATTTTGTGTTAAGAGTAGAGGTAGTTAATCTTGCTTGTATGTATTTCTTTTGATCTTTTGTATATGAACAAGGTCGATGATCAATATATGATGAAGTTGTTTGCTTTTAATGGTATATTTGTGGTTTGAATCACTCTAGACATAGATTTTCCAAATCTTGACCTAATATCTTCATCTCTTAAAAACCAAACTCTAGATATAGATTTGGGGTTTAATATTCGCTTTGTATTGATCTTAACGTTCGTTGTTTCGATTGTTAGCGTGAGACATCATCTAACGATTTAAACAACGATACTCACGAATTTGCTTTAGACATAAAGTTATTCGCGAGGATACACGATTGTATTGATCGAAACTAAGTTCATATGCTTTATTAATCAGATATGTATGAAAAGGATTAGCGAAATCTAGTCTTGACATGCTTTTCTCAAACTTACAACATCTTTGTTCTAATTTACTTATTTGCTACAAACTTGTTACAAAACCAAGAATCATTTAAAAACCCTTTACTTAAAACGGTAAAACTATTGAACGGCAAGCATTGATAACACACAATCCCTGTGGATACGATAAAACACCCCCCGAATTTCTCTTCAACAGTTATTCAGAATATATGGAAGCTTTGATCCCATGTCTGTTGCATCTATAACATGTCATTTGCATTACATTTTCATATTAATTTGCATAACATGTATTGGGAGGCTGGTTATTCTCATCCTGATCTGGTTTTCTTCAGAATTTCAGACTTAACTTCTCAAATAAACGGGAAGTTGATCATGGACCAAATTCAAGCAGAGTTGAGGGAAGTACGAAGCCAAATGGGGCAGTTTATGGGGGACATGCAAGCTTTGATTCAAGACCGGAAAATGCTGAAGGAGAAGGTCAATCAACTGAAGACTCGGATGAGCCTGGTTATGGAAGTAGTGAGAAATGTGCTCAGAAAGGATGGCAATCTCATGCCTGAGGCTGCACCAGAAATTGTCGTTCCACCCTTGCCTATGGGATCTCTCCCAAAGTGTGATTTACCTCGCGGATTTTCTGCACAACCTGGGGTTCTGGAATTTCCTTGTCAGTAGCAACCTCCTGTCTCCCAAGACAATCCCAAAGACTAAGAAGTACGCACAGAGGCCAAAGAAGCCTGACAGAATCTTTGATCCTCTTCCTATGCCTTATGCTCAGCTGTTGAGGCATCTACTTCAGCTCCAATTGGTTGAACTTCGGACGATAAATCCTCTTGGTGGTAAGCCCCCACCCGGTTACGATGCAAGTGCCCGTTGTGATTTCTACTCTGGTGCGCCGGGGGATAATGTGGAAAATGTAGGGCCTTTCAGCATGTTGTCCAGGATCTGATCGATTCAAAGGCAATTGAGTTCACGTCGGGCGGCGTGAGCGTACAAGGTGGTCATACTCCTGTTGCTGCAACAGAAATGAATATCCCGGTTTCTCACCTCAGGGGCATGTGTTGCAGTCCTTGGTTTTAGAATCTCCCCATCCGCAACTGTCGTCTGCTCCTCGACCAGATCTGAGGAAGAAAGTGCCCGCGAGAGGAAGGCACAAATCAGTATCAGCAACAGAGCTACCATCTGAAGAGTCAACAAAGGTCCAGAAGGCCCGAGAGAAGGTTTGATCACATTACTGTTCCTCACAGTCAGCTGCTTGCTCTCTTACTTCAAGACTCTTTGATTCAGTTAAGGGAAGTTGCGCCTGTTCCGTATCCCCTCCCTCCAGATTATGACAAGAATGCTAGGTGCGAGTACCACTCAGGGACACATGGGCACGCAATTGAAAATTGCAACGTGTTCAAACACAAGGTGCAAGATCTGATTGACGCTGGGGTCATTATTTTCACTATAGACGGTATGCACATCAATTGAAGCTTCCCAAGTGAGCACTTGAGACTGCAAAGACATCTTCTGAAGAAATCAGTCCAATCGGAGCCAAGCCTCCTCAGTAATGGCGATCATCAACTTTCTTTACTGCATTTTCATTTGTGATTTTTCCTTATTGGTTAATGTTTTGTTAGCATGTAAAAACTTGTTTGTTCTTGAATGATGATCTTAATGCAATGAGTATGTTTTTCTTGAAGAAGTTCATTCGTGCTCACTCATTTAATATTTATGTGCATTGCAATACCAACTTTCTTGCTTAAACTCTTTGAGGGAGGATGATGAAGTGAAAACGCAAACTTTCTGACCATATGTTTTTGAATAAAAACTTGTTGATGATGTACAAGCATTGTTTCAAATCCCTAAACACCGGAGATATAAGGAAGATAATCCCTTGTCAACCCCATTGAGTCTAGTAGTAAGAGTTTCTTTCTGAAAGCAAAAAACCCTCAATCTTAACCTGGGGCAGGGTAGGTGTCAGTTAATTAGACCAAGCATTCAAATTTCGAAGGAAAGTACATTCAAAGATCCATTACATGTTATCCTTCACAATCCCACAATGTTCATCCCTCACCAATCAAAGGATGAAGCAGTCACAACCCTTTTGGAGAAATCAAGACAAACCAGTGTCACACAATTTGTTAAAAAAAAAAGAATCAAAAGAAAAAAAGGCCCGTTAAGTCGAAACTTGAAAACAAGTGACTTAGGCAAAAGTTAGGGCATCCCGTTGGACTTCAAAATCGAAAAAATTCAAAAGAATCAGTCCAGGTAAAATCAGGGAAATCTAAAACAAAATAGAGAAGAGCAGAAAATATTACAAAAGAAAAATCCTCGATAAAGAACAAGTTGTGTGACCATAGACACCAAAGACAAAAGGGGTGACTGCCACTCCGAAAAACTTATGGGTTCCTTAACCATCACTCATACCATTCATTAACCTCTTTCGAAAGCTGAGCACTTGTGTCGAGTTAGCTGAATGTAGGACTGGAGAACATCAAGAAGAATGGGTGGGTACAAACAAAATTTTGAGCCATAAATCCTTTTTTCTTAAACCACGAACCAGGCCACGTTACAACCCTCAAAAGTCCTAATTGAAACAGGGTTTATTCTGAAGGCGTACTTCAACGAGATAGCGTTCCTGACTCCCATGAGTTGTGCTAAAAGACTTTTGTTGGTATTGCATGTGCATTCTATGTTTCATTCAAAAATATGTGTCGCACCTTAACCAGTGACTCGTTCACAGGTATTGGCGATATCTTTTCGAGAAAAACTTCGAGATTAATATGCGTGTTGCATTAGAATTCTAATTCTTGGAATAAATATTTTCTGCTTGCTTACATGTATTTGACACCAGTAAGGCTTACATAGTGAACATCAGTCGAGAATTTTGATCCCGCTAGAGTGAGATGCTTGAAAACTCCGAGGGATAGGCGTGACAAGGGACATGTTGCTAGAAGACTCTGTTGAGTATGGGCTTTCCCGGTAAGTCGTGTTAAGTTGTTAATCCGGGGCAGTTACATTGTGAAGTATCTCTGAAGTTCGGTTAATATGGGGCAATTATGTCGAGAATATGGGGTAATCAAGTCGAGATTTAGAAAATCTCTCGAAGATCAGTCGATCAGGGGCAAATTCACTTCAAGGCTCATATCGAGGCAGGCCACCTCAGGTGCATGACAAGTTATCCTCTCCGGAGGACGATTAATCAAAGTCCCGTTACTAGGGTAGAACATACTGAAGCAAAATATGTCAAATCTTAAAGACAAGTTCTTTTTTGGGTTATGCTGCATCAGGGCACCTTCTTTTGGTCATATCATATCTGTAGGGTTCATGTTGATAGCTAACATGTGACGTCCTCAGTAGAGTTTCTCTCCCCAGCAGAGATAGCTGAAGTTTTATCACTCTCGGTAGAGCATATGAAGATTGTGATTATTCTCCCCAGCAAGGGTTCATGAGTGCATTCTCCCCTAGCCAGCTTGGTGAAGCTTATTGCTCTTCAGCAGGAGTTCCTACAGAGTGTCTGGTTTGCGCTTCCCAATCATGTTTGTGGAAAGGTTGCTTTCGTATCCCCAACGGGACAGGGATAGAGGGTAGGTTTCCAACAGAGGCGTAAGTCCAATGTTGTCCCCTAGAAGAGTTGATATCATCAACCATCGTTCCCCAAGCAGATTTGTTAGTGGTAGTTGGTATTCCCCAGCAAGTCAAAGGTCGATTGTTATTGACACTTCTCCGCAACAGTTCAATTTGGGTTTTATCTTCGGCAAGTATTATTCATGATTTCCAGCGTAGGGGAAGTTCAGTTTGGGTTCTATCTTCAACATAGGTTATTTATAATCCCCAATAGAGTGGAAGTTCTCTTTGGGTTTCATCTTCAGCAGAGGTTATATCAGGAAGGCCGTTCAGTGTGACTTCCTCAGCAGGATTCGTGACCTCGGAGACAGTTCAGTTTGTCATCCCCAACGGAATTGGCCTCGTCTCTCCAGCATTTATTTTGCTGGAGGGGTTCTTTTGCATATAGTAAGCATCGTTGCATTACATCCCCAAAGCGCGTAGCATTTCCATCTCGTATGGAGCATTACGCCATAGAAAGAAATTCAAGCATATGCATGCAGAGCATAAGCCAGATTTGGTAACCTGTGCGGGAATCCAAATCAACTTTCAGTCAAAACGGTGATATATCCCCTGGAGACTTTTCTTCGGTTAAGTTCCTTTCCGTCAAATCTTTTTGACGATGTGATTCGTTGGTGATAATATTTCTTTCTGTCAAATCCCTTTGACGATGTGCTTCCTCGGTTTGGGTTTTTCTTTTCGTCAAATCCCTTTGACGATGTGTTTCTTCGGATAGTATTTCTTTCCGTCAAATCCCTTTTACGGCGTGCTTCCTCGGTTCGGGTTTTTCTTGGTGATGTCGGTTTTCTTTTCGTCAAATCCCTTTGACGATGTGTTTCTTCGGATAGTAGTCTTTCCGTCAAATCCCTTTGACGATGTGTTTCCTTGGGTATGTTTTCTTTCCATCAAATCCCTTTGACGAGGTGTTTCTTGGGTTCCATCTTCTTTGCATTAAATCCCTTTGACGATGTGATCCTTTAGGAGTTTCTTTCTGTCAAATCCCTTTGACGATGTGGTTTGTTGGGTATGTATTCATTTCGATGCGGTTCTGGGGTTCATTATTCTTTCATTAGGTTTTGTTTTCTTTCCGTCAAATCCCTTTAAAGAGGTGTTTCTTGGGTTCTGTTTTCCTTCCGTCAAATCCCTTTGACGATGTGGTTTGTTGGATAAGTTTTCTTTTCGTCAAATCCCTTTGACGATGTGGTTTCTTGGGTATGTTATTTTTCTGTCAAATCCCTTTGACGATGTGCGATTGGGCTCCAATTACATTTTCTCTCCCCACAGTTTGCAAATTTCACGGTTCTTTGTGTATTCAATCACCTTCTACCTTGAACGTGTGATTCTAGCTTTTGTTTCGCATTCATCTGCATATCCATTAGGTCGTACTCATATTCATTCATTTGCATCGGGTTCCTAAGGCGTGGGATCAAGGTATTGTGTGCAAGCTCAGGATTTTCTTTTGTTGTGAGATTCTCATCTTTATTCAGGTTTGAATTCACATTATCATGAAGATTTTCTTATTCCGAGATTCATCAAGCTCTAAGGTTTTCCCCATTTAGAGGAGTCATTTGAAGCATGGGGTCAGGATTCCTTGGGTGAGAATCAGGGTTTGGCTTCTTCTCAGTTCGGGTCATCTTCTTCAAGACTTATCAGTGTATCTCAAGGAGGATCATGATTCTTATTCATGGGTGAGCTCGTGGACTGTTATCAGTTGAAAATCACGAGATTAGGGTTTCATGGCAAAGGCATCTTGATACTCAAGGGATATGAGATTCAGTTTTGGATTCATATTATGGTCAGGACATCGTCATTCTCAGTTGCTTATTGACTTTTGCTTGTAATACACATTAATGAATGTGAACTTGAGATTGAAATTGGGGATTCATTAAGATAACAAGTTTGATTTGGGGATCAAAGGTGTTTAATTGGTCAAATGTTTTAAGCGTACGGAGTGGAAGAGGGTTCATGTGGATTACTTGGAATTCAAGATACAAGCCCACCCAAATATCTAAACCTCTAACTACATCCATATTCAATTCATGTCCATATCCATTTCAAACTTAGACCATTATCCAAATTCCAAGTATCCATTCTTTGTCCATATATATTCACCTTCTAAACCCATGTTCAATTCTTAAACCATTTTCAAAGTCTAAACTTATCCGTTTGTTTTTAAACCACTTTTCATATCCATTCTTTGTCCATATATATTCACCTTCTAAACCCATGTTCAATTCTTAAACCATTTTCAAAGTCTAAACTTATCCGTTTGTTTTTAAACCACTTTTCAAACCGCTTTTCACTATCCATGACTTCATCTAAATCCAAAATTACATTTCATATAAAATCTATATCCATTTTTAATCATTGTTCTAAATAAACCGCATCCATTTCATGTCCAATTTTGTTTTAAGTCTATTACCAATTTCAAAACTCATTTTAAATCCAATATCCAATATATTTATCCATATCCAAATCCATAATGAAATAAAGGGGGATGAATGTTTAGGAGAATCATTTAGCAAGTTTTGTCCCGAGGACAGTGTGGCATCAGATGGCACCTTGTATGCATCAGCCAACTACTCTTCAAGGGCCATCAGATCTTCATTCACAGATAGTATCTCTGCCAGCTCATCTTATGCTTCTTGAGAAACCATAACTTACCGAGTCTCCAAAAATTAGGAACATGCAAGGAAAAAAGCGTGACATCAACTGGAGAATCACACGGCAGGGAATCACATAGCAGAGAAAAAGTATAACAAGTTCACATCAGAAAAATTCATGACAGGAGGTGTAGAATAAAATAGCAGAAATTATTAACAAAAGGCATAGCAGAAATTATTGACAAAAGGCATAGCAGAAATTCATTTTGAAAGAGGTTCATAACAACAGCAAAATTATATAACAGAGCTTCATTTTTTCAAAAGCAGATAGCAGAAATCCTAACTTCCTAACATAAATGCTAACAGAAAATTCACAAAACTCCTAATTGATTCTAAATTTTTTTTCTGAGTTCTTCATCTGGAAAACCTCTCTCCAAGCTTCTCCATTCATCTTCTCACAATCATCTTCAATCCCCGCTCTCATTTATCTTCAAGAACTACAACCTTCTCTTCATCAATCTCCAATCTCACAGCTCTTGAATTCATCTCCATCTTCTTCAACCTTCGCCATCCAGAACCGGCAATTCAAACATCGCCACAACTTCGAAGCCTCTGCAATACCATTCAACCACAACAACATCAGAAAGGAAGAAGAAGAGGAATCCAAGAACGCAACAAACATTATTCAACATAAAGAACGCAACAATAACAAGAGCGATTCAAGAAGTTACGGTAGCGGAAAACCATCAAGACGCTGAAGAAGAAGAAGTTAGGAGCAAGCAAAAGCATAAGGAAGCAAGAAGGGATCGTACCTGCGAAATTGTCAACGTCATCGGAATCACGCCAGATTCGGTATGCATTTTATCGTCGTCATTAATTTATTGACATAGCATGCTTCGTCTCCATCCTCCCTTCGATTCCCTGATCATAACATAACGTGGAGTTCCATAGCTTTGAGTGCGGAAGCGATTCGAAATCGCGGTTGAAATCGAGCGATTCTAAAATCGCGTGTGACTTTGAACCTTGATGAGGAAAGCATGAGTGAGAGCGTGAGTCGGCGAGGTTCGATCGTGGTGAGGCTTTAAAGTCTCCGCCGCCGCCGTCGCAACGCCATGGCGCAGCAGAGCAGTTTGTCTCCAATGATTTTTGTTTGAATGGAAAAAGTACATTGAGATATCTTGTGAGAAGGGTGCAAAGGCGAAGGTAGTTGTGCCACCGGCGTTTGGAACAGAGAGGGAGAAGTGTATTCGGACGATGGTTTATTGTTAGATGAGTGAAGAAAGAGGTTGTTGTTAGATGAGTGAAGAGAGGAGGCTGAGTGTGTGTTTAAACCCTAACGCCACACGGATTGGGCCATAAGCCCCATGTAAATCCCCTTTCCACATCCCTGATATACCCACTGCAGCCCCTGAGTACATAGTAAAGAGATATCGGGCCATTGAACTTCGACTTACACATCCGATTCTGTTTTTCGTCCCCTTGGAATGGTGGATTGAGGCTGTTGGGCTTGGAATCAGGCCCTAAGCCTGATTTACTATTACTGCCTGCATTTTTCTTAGTGCACCCCTTAGTTCTAGTTTTATTAGTTTTCTAGATTTCTAGGTTTTTGGTTTAATTAGATTATAATATTGACTTTAGATATTAATTTTGACTAATTAGATTTAGAATTTGATAATTGTTTTTTGCTTAATTGCTCACTAATTGTTTTTTGCTAAGTGTTAATTAATTGCTTTTTGGCTTAATTGCTCGCTAATTGAATTTTGGCTCAATTGTTCTATTAAGTGAGTGGTTGATTAATTGTTTTTAGCTAGATTAATCTTAGTTAATCAATTTTAGAATTAGTTTAAAATTAGAGTTTAGGATTAGTTCATAACTTTAGAAGTAGATTTTCGAATTAGAAATTAACATTGACTTGTAACATTGATTAGTAATTGATTAATGGTTTTAGTTAATTGATTAGATACTAATCTTTAGAATTAGCTTTATAACTTTAGAGTTAGATTAACTTTAGACCTTGACATTAATTTTGAAATGGAAATCAACCTTATTTTTAATTGACTTTTAGCATGATTAATAGTTGTTGGATTTTGCTAAGTTCAATTTTGTTCCAATTTAATTGTTAGTTGACCTTCTATTAGAACTTGATTGATTTTTTGGTTAGTACTTGGGTTAGTTTTTGAAGTTTATTCTTAATGTTTCCTTGTGATTAATCCTTAACATGTGGTTAGTTTCCTAATCTTAGATTGTGGTTCTTGTATTAGAATTCTTTTGCTTAATTCATGATAAATCCTTTGGTTGAATGTTAGTAGATTTTTAGTTGAATAATGTTCCTTAATACTAATTGAGTTTTTAGAGGAATTCCTTGATGGAATCTCATTTGAATCCTTTGTTACTTATTAAATCCTTGTTGATAATTTCCATTTGAATCTTGGACTGCCTTGACTAATTTTTTAGTTATCTTTGATAGTGATTCATACTTGAGTTACTACGTTTTTATAGCTGTACAGGTGCTGGAGCGCCGCTGTTGTTGTTGTTTTTGGTTTATTGGCTACTATTCTGTTTCCTTTTGGAGAATGGAGACTCACTCAACTTCTTCATAGTTGAGATCACGACACCATTCTTCCCTTGTTGACGAAGAGTCACTCAACTTCCTCGTAGTTGAGATCACGACATCGTCATTTTCTGTTGCATTTTCTTTTAGTTGAGGACGAGGAGTCACTCAGTTTTGTTTCTCAGTTGAGATCACGACATCGTTCATTTTGTGATTGAGTTGTCCCGTGTTTACTTGTGTTTGTTCACATGATCTCTTAGGATTCCTAGCTCCACTTAATTTTTGATTAAGTTGGAGGTAGGAGAGACATTAGGCTTTCAATCCAAGCATGCTAACATTAGATAGATTTCCTTCCTGATCCTGACCTTAGGGCCACCGATGCATGATAACTTGTAGGACCGAGTTCCCCTTAGACCTTCTGAGTCCCGAGTCTTTTCTCTCGCACCCGTGCGATTGAGATCCTGTTTCCCGTAGTCGTGTGAACTACGGATGCTCTGATTCCTCATTCCCTTATGAGGATACGTAGGCACGAGATGTGATATCTTGGCGAGCACACTAACAACTAACTTCCCTTTTCTCTCGCACCCATGCGATCGAGACTAATCAGTTAATCAAACCTTTTCTCTCGCCCTAGTGCGATCGAAACTCTTTCAAAATCGACTCGTAGGTCAAACTACGACTGCTCTGACGTCCTCTCTCCTGTCCTATTGAGGATACGTAGGCACAAGACGACGATGTCTTGGAGAGCAACCTTCCCCTATAAACTCGTAGTCCGTCGAACTACATCGACTCTGATTCTTCATCTGTCCATGAAGATACGTTGGCATAGAATTGCGATGATCCTTGTGAGTCCTCTTTTCGTTTTCACCTTTTGTTTTTTCTCTCGTTTCGTTTTCGTTTAGCATTAGAGCTTCAGATACCTACACCCTTTGATCGGTACAACAAGCGTGGATCCCATCGAGTACGATGGACGCGAGGGGGTGCTAATACCTTCCTCTCGCGTAACTGACTCCCGAGCCCAGACTATGGTTGCGATGACTATGTCTTTCCCTTTTCTGAGGTTTTCTTTGATCGTTTCCTTTCCATGCGTTGGGATAAATAACGTTCGGTGGCGACTCTTCTGTCTTTTCTGCCGGTTGATTTTCGCAGATGTGACAATGTAGCTCCAATATCAATTATAACAACCAAAGGTATACCATTAATGAAGCATGTACCTCAGATCAATCAATCTTCACTAGTAGTCTCTGATCCTGATAGAGCAAACACCTTCCCTTTTGCTTGTGCCTTCTTCGGTTTGTCACACTTGGTACTAATGTGCCCTTGCTTACCACAGTTGTAGCAAGTCACATTTGCACCGCTTCTGCAATCAAAAGCTTTGTGGCCTGGCTTGCCACAATTGAAACACTTCTGCTGAACACTTGTGCACTCAGGAGCACGATGTCCTTCAACACCACACCTAAAACACTTCACCGGAGTAGGAGCTCCTCCCCCACTCGGCTTCTTGCTATTACCAGCTTTCTGTTTCCCCTTATCACCAGGAGACACATACGGTTTTCCTCTGAATTGACATTTTCCCTTCTTATCATTCAAACTCTTATAGTGAGCAGACCGAACTCTACTATCTTCATAATAGATCCTACTATTGTTCACCAACTCAGAAAATCGCCTAATCTCCTGATAACCAATAGCTTGCTTGATTTCAGGCCTCAAACCATTCACAAACTTAAGACACTTGGATCTCTCAGCATTAGTAGTGTTGTAATGGGGATAAAACTTAATCAACTACTCAAATCTTACTGCATACTCGGCCACAGTTGAGTTACCCTGCTTTAGCTTAAGGAACTCAATTTTTTCTTCCCACACACATCTTATGGAAAATACTTCTCCAGAAACGCCTCTCTGAAAACATCCCAAGTAACCTCAATCTCATCTTCTTCGAACGTCTTACGAGTGTTATCCCACCAGTCCTCAGCTTCCTCTTTAAGCATATGAGTGCCAAATTGCACCCTCTGCGTATCTAAACAGTTCATGACTCGAAAGATCTTCTCAATTGCTTTCAGTCATACTTGTGCTTTGTCAGGTTCATGCGTTCCCTTGAAGATTAACGGATTGTTCCTCTAAAACTTTCCCAAAGTACGAAACTCATCATCAGCGTTGTTTCCAGCATTTACGCTGGCTTGCGGATTCTGCCCAATCGCTCCAGCCAACATCTCCAAAGCTGCGGAAATCGTTTCTTCATTCCTACCTGCAACCATCATTCTAAATTCCAACAACAAATCCTCGTTAAAACAAACAATACTGATAGTGTTACACACACATATCAAGTACGAAAGGAAGTAAACACACTAACAACTTGGTCAACTGACCAACCAGACTCTGATACCACTAATGTAACACCCTTCTAAACCCCGCGAAATAAATATAAATAAATCAGAGTAATTATCATGCATTTCACAAAAGGGTGTCACATATATTTTCAAAACATCACACAAACACATGTCATGCTCAAATACACTTAGAATAAATTCATGATTTGCATACATTTTCACATTAGCATGTAGCAGCGGATTTACTTAAATCATAATTGACTTAATGAAAGTCTAATGCTCATCTCATTCATGATAAATGCTTATGCATAAAATCCAAAACTTCATATAATTCGAAATAAACGTAATAACATGAAGTATAGTACATAACGTATCTCTCAAGCATAAACTGAAACGATCCCAATGTTACATAATCAGAGCACGACTCGACCCAACATAAATAAAGAAACTAAATCAGTTACTCCAACGGTTACCTCGCGCTAGAAGCAACTCTACTCCTCGGTACCTGAGCGATGTCGTACAAAACATCATTCCAACAGGAGGGTGAGAATTCACATAATTATTGAAATCATAAGAAAATATATAATTTAAGGCATACAAGCATAATCACAATTATTCTCACACTTCAAAGTTCATCAACATAGTATCACTCAAGTAACCATACCATACACAAGTATATACACATAATCCACAATTTCACATATTGCACTTAATCTCATATAACAAACATATACATAATGTGACTCGATGCAAGACTCAATGCAACTCATGCAATGTAGTACAAAAACTTGTTATTATTTTTCGGTTTTTACATTTAAACTAGGTCCGTTCCCTAAACCAATAACACACAAAAGCCAGTTCCCTAAGCTTTCAAACCCCGCTCTAGGTTTGGGACAAGTCACTAGCTCCCACAGAACTAGCAAGCATTGCCTCTTGACACAAATAATGTGCGTGCACAATCAACAACCATATGCAATTAAGACTATACACCAATCTTAATATCCAAGCATATCTTCAATAATTCATCACACTTGAATTACCACACAATTGCACACACAATTACATTTTCATAATCAATGCAATCATACTTCAAATATTACCACCACACATAACAAGTGATTTACAAGAATCAACACAATCCAATCTCATTTCACAAAACATACAACACTAATTTGGATATAGAATAGTTAATTCATCATCAATAAATAAATTCAATATTCATCAATAGTCAATATTCAATTAAACAATTCAATATTTAAATTCACTATTCATATGATGACTACAAGAATTTTCAATAATTAAATAAAATGTATTATTAATTATTATTATTTATGTTATTGAAATAATTATATTAATAAACAAAGATTCATTAGTTAAATACATAATTTATTAATTAATAAATCTAATTCTATATGTTATACATGATGCTACAACACATGTGAATTAATAAAATAAAAAATCCAATAACTAGGATTGGAAATTAGTCGAGTCGATTCGAACTCGCCTTAGCTCAGTTCGACTCGTTAAGAATTAGCCGAGTTCGAGTTCGAGTTCATCACGAACTTTTTTTTCAGCTCAAACTCGACTCGTTAAGTATTGGTCGAGTTCGAGTTCGAGTTCGAGTTCATCACGAACTTTTTTTTCAGGTCAAACTCGACTTGTTAGAAGTTCACGAATATCTCGGTTTAACTCGTTAGGTTTATCTTGTTAGGTTCAATTCGCTTATTTCACAGACTTAAAAGTAATTTTTTAAAAACTATTATATATATATATATATATATATATATATATATATATATATATATATATATATATATATATATATTTGACATTTTAAATTAATATTTTTTAAATAAAAAATATAGAAATAAAATAAAAGTTATAAGATTGGAATTTATACGATGTTAATTTTATTTGTATAATTATTCGTAGAAATATTTTACCCCCTTGAGAATATAAATTATCAATTAAAACCGTTAGATTAAAAGAAAATATTGTTGGAAATTCACCACACCCTATGATGATTTCCTTTCAATCTTGATCTCAAGATTGATCACCAACCCACAAACACACGTAATGGCAATGAAGAACAAATGAAGAACAAGAACAAACTAACAGCAAGAAACGAGAATGAGAGAGAAGAGAAATATTTGGAGAAAATTGTTACCCACGAACTGTGGGATTTTAAATCTATTGCACTTTCACTTGCTAATCTGCAAACTGTGAATACAATAATGTTTTCAATGCAAGGGTTACTCCCTTTATATAGATTTAGATTTACAAAGGCCCTAAAACTTTAAAGCCCAAAATATCTAATCTAAATCATATAAAATCTAATCTAATTAAAACAAATCTGAATCCAATCTAAATGAATCTGTCGAAACAACTTCAACAATTCGACACATTGCTTCATCACTTCGACTTCGACTTAGACACTAGGAATTACAATTTAACACACCACTTAATTCATTGTGTCTAAACTGTCTACATTCATCATAGTCCTTAGCTTTTTGAACACTTCGACCTGCACTCCCTTCGTCATGATATCTGCAATCTGATTCTCAGTTCTGCAGTGTTCCAACTTCATCTTCCCTTCTGCTACCTGCTCTCGAAGATAATGGAACCTCATTTAGATGTGCTTGCTTCGACCGTGTGCTATTGGATTCTTCGCCAAATTGATAGCTGACATGCTGTCGATCTTCATGGTAATTGCTCCATGATTCTTCCCTGTAATCTCTTCGACCAAGTTCACCATCCAAGTTGCTTGACATGCACAAAGAGAAGCAGCTATGTATTCTGCTTCGCATGATGACAATGCCACTACTGGCTCCTTTCTCGAACTCCAAGCAACTGGTGCACCACCTAACATAAACACATATCCAGCTGTGGATTTTCTATCCTCTGCATCACTACACCAGCTAGAGTCTGTGTATCCCACTAACTTGCATTCTTTCCCTTCGTCAGCTGCAGGAAATAAAATGCCATAGTCGAGAGTCCCTTTCAGATACCTAAGTATCCTCTTCGTCGCTGTTAGGTGTGATACCTTTGGCTTCTGCATGAATCTACTTACCATACCCACACTGTATCCTAAATCAGGCCTTGTGTGACAAAGGTATCTAAGTGACCCAATAAGTCTTCTATATTGGGTTGGGTCGACATCGTCTTCGTCTGGATCCTTCGACAGTTGCAGTCTGGTCTCATCTGGAGTCGAAGTTGAGTTGCAATCTTGCATCTCAAATCTCTTGAGTATTTCGCCTGCATATCTTCGTTGATGCATCATCAAATCTCTACTAGTCTTGTAGAATTCGATGCCAAGGAAATATGGGAGATTTCCCAAGTCTGACATTTCAAACTCCTTACTCAGGTCATGTTTGAAATCTTCGATCTCCTTCTTGCAACTTCCTGCTATCAACAAATCATCGACATAGAGACATAGTATAAGCAATTCGCCATTGCTTCTTCTTACATATACTCCATGCTTAGTTGTACACTTCACAAATTCCTTCTCCCTTAAGAAGCTGTCGATTTTCTTATTCCAAGCTCTTGGAGCTTGCTTAAGTCCATACAAGGCTTTATGCAGCCTGTACACCTTTCCTTCTTCGCCTTGTTTCACATACCCAGCTGGTTGTGCGACATAAACTTCTTCGTCTAGGGGACCATTAAGAAATGCACACTTCACATCCATCTGACATGTGTGCCAATTATTCATATTTGCTAGACCAACAACCAACCTGATTGTTTCGATCCTAGCAACAGGTGCAAACACTTCATCGAAGTCGATTCCTTCCTTCTGAAGAAATCCTTTCGCCACAAGTCTCGCCTTGTGTCGAGTTACTTCTCCTCTGGGATTCACTTTCACTTTGTAAACCCACTTCACATCAATTGCCTTCTTGCCTTGAGGCAATTCGACAAGTGACCATGTGTTGTTGACTTCGATGGATTCTAACTCTTCATTCATTGCTTTCACCCACTTCGAATCTTTCAATGCCTCAGCTGCATTGACTGGTTCGACATCTGCGTAGAAAGCATAATGTACCAGCTCACCCTCTTCATCGACCACATCATCTGATGTAATTACACATTCTTGCAACCTTGCAGGCATGTGTCTTGTTCGTCGAGGTCTGCTTGAACCTGCTTCATCTGCAACTGGTTCCTGTCGAACTTCTCTTTCGACTTCAGTGGCTGGTTCTTCACAATAGATTCTCACTGAATCCTTCTTGGCATTCTTTGTCCAGTCTCATTCCTTAAGCTCATCTATGATCACGTCCCTGCTGATCACTACCTGCTTATTCACTGGGTCGAACAGCTTATAACCTCCAGTCGAATGATATCCTATCAAGATCATCTGATTTGACTTGTCATCAAGCTTCCTTCTCAACTGATCTGGCACATGTCTATGTGCTATAGATCCAAACACCTTTAAGTGACTGAGGCTTGGTTTGTCACCAGACCAACATTCTTCTGGTGTGACTCCTTCAAGCTTCTTTGTCGGACATCTGTTCAAAAGATATGTTGCTGTCGAAACTGCTTCTCCCCATAATTCTTTGGGTAGATGCTTTCCATTCAACATACTTCTTACCATGTTCATGATGGTTCTGTTCTTGCGTTCTGCAATCCCATTCTGCTGTGGAGTGTAAGGTGGCACCACCTCATGCACAATCCCTTCTTTTCTACACAATGCATCGAACTCTTTCGACACATATTCTCCACCACCATCAGTTCTCAAAGTATTCAACCTTCGACCACTCTGTCTTTCGACCATGGATTTGAATTTGACAAATACCTCAAACACGTCACTTTTCTTCTTGATGAGATAAGTCCATAATTTTCGACTGAAGTCATCTATAAACGTGACAAAATATATGTTGCCACCAATCGAATCCACCTGGATTGGACCACATACATCAGAGTATATAACTTCAAGAATTGCCTTCGACTTCCTTCCTGCATCCTTGCTGAAGCTATTCTTGTGTTGTTTCGACTGAACACACTCTTCACAAACTTCACTAGGAATGTCGATTTTTGGTAATCCTGACACCATATTTCT
The DNA here is from genome assembly GCA_022829125.1 of Lathyrus tuberosus. Classification (NCBI taxonomy): domain Eukaryota; kingdom Viridiplantae; phylum Streptophyta; class Magnoliopsida; order Fabales; family Fabaceae; genus Lathyrus; species Lathyrus tuberosus. The sequence continues at coordinate 13,717,940 of JALAZF010000062.1, read as the reverse complement.
TCTCTTCAGCTCCCTGATGTCATTGAAGTTGAGATGGCCTAGTCGAAAGTGCCATAACCATTCATCTCTACTGGCTGCTGTTGCTAGACACTTGTGCTCCATCACATTGAGTTCAATCTTGAAGGTCCTATTCTGAGACATTGGAGCCTTCAAGATCAACCTACCACCTGCGTCGAGAACTCTCATCATCTTGTCTTCGACAACTACCTTGTAGTTCTTTTCGACAAGCTGCCCTATACTGAGCAAATTGCTCTTCATGCCTGGAATGTACAACATATTGGAAATTGTTGACCTTTTGCCATCTTTCCTCATAATCAGAACATCACCAACACCTTCAGCTGCTAGAGTGTTGTTATTTGCAAACTTCACCGTGTTCTTCGACGAGGGTTTCATGTTGACAAACCAATCTTTCCTCCCAGTCATGTGTGATGAGCATCCTGAGTCCAAGTACCACTGATCTTGGAATCTCTCTTCATCTTTCGTTGTGACCATCAACAACGTCTGACAATTGAAACATTGAATGTGACTTTTGTCTGGCTTTCGACCACCACCTCTTCCTTTACCTGCAGCACCACCTCTTTGGTTGCCTTGGTTCCAAGGTTTCTTCTGATTCGAATTACTGCCTCCTCTATCTTTGTTGCCATTCACGTTTCCTTTGCCTTTCCTTTCCTTTTCTGACTGCGCCTGCAAAGCCATATCACTCTTCGACTTTCCTGCAGCCCTCTCAGCCATCCTTTGTTCATGAGACTCAAGCGTCCCTTGAAGCTCTTCCTTCGTCAATACTGACAAGTCTTTCGACTCTTCTATGGCTACTACCACGTGGTCGAACTTAGGAGCCAATGATCTCAAAATCTTTGAGACAACTGCTTTCGTCGTCAGCGTTTCTCCACATACTTTGATTTGATTCACAAGTTTTGTAACTCTTGTGAAGAAATCTGCAATACTTTCGTTGTCTTCCATCTGAAGCAACTCATAGGTTCTTTTGTGAGTTTGTAACCTCACCTCTTTCACCTTCTCTGCGCCTCCAAACGACTTTTCAAGAATCTCCCATGCTTCTTTTGCTGATTCTGCATCGCTAACCTTTTCAAAGTTATCTGGATCAACACATTGATGGATTATAAACAGTGCTTTATAATCTTTCTTCTTCAATTCTTTGAGTGCAGCCTTTTCTTCATCCGTCGCGTTCTCCCCAAGCGGTGTTACTCCTTCCTTCACAAGATCCCAAAGATCTTGATAACAGAAAACCACCTTGATCTGCTTGCACCAATTCTCATAATTATCTTTCTTGAGAATCGGAAGACTCGCCGGAAAATGCCTGTTCGGATGATTCATCGCCATCACAATTTTCCTCATTGAATCGCAACCGGAGCTCTAGATACCAGATATTGGAAATTCACCACACCCTATGATGATTTCCTTTCAATCTTGATCTCAAGATTGATCACCAACCCACAAACACACGTAATGGCAATGAAGAACAAATGAAGAACAAGAACAAACTAACAGCAAGAAACGAGAATGAGAGAGAAGAGAAATATTTGGAGAAAATTGTTACCCACGAACTGTGGGATTTTAAATCTATTGCACTTTCCCTTGCTAATCTGCAAACTGTGAATACAATAATGTTTTCAATGCAAGGGTTACTCCCTTTATATAGATTTAGATTTACAAAGGCCCAAAAACTTTAAAGCCCAAAATATCTAATCTAAATCATATAAAATCTAATCTAATTAAAACAAATCTGAATCCAATCTAAATGAATCTGTCGAAACAACTTCAACAATTCGACACATTGCTTCATCACTTCGACTTCGACTTAGACACTAGGAATTACAATTTAACAAATATGAGACTAAGATTTAGAACAAATCTTTAAACCTACTCTTAAAGACAATATAATTTATCTCATATATAATCGAATTGACTCATGAACCTAACGAGTTGAACTATGTATAGTTCAAGTTCAGATCATTTAGTTAACGAACTTAGTTTTTAGTTCATATTCAGCTCATTTGGTTCATGAACCTAGTTCAACGATTTAATTTTCGAATCGAATTTCGAACTATTTTTGAGTTGGTTTGGTTCATTGTCAGCCCTACCAATAACGCTTCTAGTATCGACACAATGTTAGAAACACACTGCCTTATTCCATATCATACTACAGTATAGGTTGTAAAAATGGGATTCTGATTCACCGCAGTCGGAAAAGGACGAATTCACACAGTCAAGGTTTCATGACCTTTTGATCTGTTGATATTTTAAAATTAGTATTTTTATTATTTAAAAATTTAAACCTCTATTAAATCTTAAACGTTCAATCTTGATCAAATGGTTATAAATGTTGTGACTGCGTGAATGCGGAAAAATGCCGACTGCAGTGAATCCAGTCTCGTAAAAATGATACATTTCACTAAAATTAGGCATGGCAACGGGGCAGGTCGGGGACAGTTTTTACCTCCTCCAAACCCAAACCCGAATCCCCAAACAATCCCCGTTCCCCGCCCCAAACTCAATCGGGGATGGAGAATTAAAACCAAAACCCGTCCCAAACGGGTTCGGGTATCCCCGCCCCGCCACCATCCATTTAGTAAAATCAAATTTTTAATAGAAATATTTATTTTTTCCAAAATCAAATTACATTACAAATAATAAAATAAAATAAAATCTCAAAAAAAAATCTTACATACATTTGAAATATGTTAAATAAATAAAACAAATCAAAATATCAAAACATTGGCCACATATTTAATATTCTAAATTAACAAAATTAAATAATAATGTACATAATATAATAAACGGGACAGGTTCGGGTTCGGGGTGGGTACTAGTGTCTCTATTACCTGACCCGTTCCCATATTTTTTAATCGGAGAAAACTCAAACCCAAACCCAAACCCAATCAAAGCGGATTTTCTCCGTCAACTTCGAGGCGGGTTCGGATGGATACCCACGGGTATAGATTTTGTTGCCATGTCTAACTAAAATATAAGGAAAGGGTGGCGCTTCAAGTAGTGGTCACCAACATTCTCCTAATTCATTTATTAAAGTGTCCATTATTAAAATATTAATAGTACAAGATAATGAAAAGTGCTACAAGGTTTGCAATATATATATACTCTTGTACTCCCTCCGTCTCATAAAAAGTGTCTCATTTACACTTTTTCTTTGTCTCAAAATAATTGTCTATTTACATTATCAATGTTGTAATCATTATTATTTTTCCACTACTATACCCCTATTTATTAAATTTCACTTTATTCAACTACTTTATCAACTACATTTAATAGGGGTATTTTAGTAAATGACATTAACTTTTTCACTACAACCAACACATCTAATCATTTTCTGAAGAACCGCGCATTGCTCAAATATGACACTTTTTATAAGACGGAGGGAGTAATACACAATGAAAGGTGGCACAACATTTAATGAGGAGCATATCCTCACAGCAATTCGGTTCAGCTACAGGAAATACATACATAGCACCACTTTCATTGCCAATTCATGAATGAAGCCACAGTAACTAAGGATAGCACCACATACATATCACATTTTCACTTCCATTAATGAAGCACCGCTACAGTGAAAGATTCATTTTCTAATAATGCCAATTTAATATCGCTACAGTAACTAAGGATTCACTTCCTAATCTATGCGCTGCAAGCTGCAATGAAAGATCACAGTTTTAACAAGTACAAATATTCCAAATTTTTAATTCCAATGATTACTCTAAATATTAAATATGTCTCTATACTATATCAAATATCAATTTTAAACACACAAAAGTAACATATTTTAAATATTAATATTAAAACCTAACAATTTTCAATCTCATAGAAAATTTGAGGATTTTATCCTAAACATATTTCTATCCATTAATCATTATCAAATAATCTCAATCAATATACAATATAAAAAGAATAGTACCTGGAAATGCACTAATTACCCCTCTAACTACAATTAACAACTTATCTAATTTCAAGGGTAGATTAGGCTTTTTGTACCATATTATCACCATATTCTTTTGGCAATTAATATTGCTGATGTGTCATCACATAACATTTTGATACATTTTTTATTTATTTTAATCGTTTTTTTTAACTTTAATTGCTCCACTAATGCAACATTTTAAACATCTAACCTTATCTCCATGTCTTTATTACACGTTCATGTATAACTTCAGAATTAAAAAAGTCACTTTTCATATGCCCACACATTTAATTGTACCAATTTTCGGTAAACCCTAAATTGATAAAAAGTCACTTCCCTCTCTTTCTCCCTCACCCGTTTTTTCTCATCTCTCTTTCCCCTCAAAACCCTATACATCCGCCGCCCCCTTTCTCCTTCGTCTACGCTTCAATTGGATTTTGAACAATTTATCTTTTGATCACTCTATGGTTTCTTAGATTCAAAAGCTTTCAAAGTTTTGATTTTTACATGTTTCTTCGTCTTCTTCATGCTTCATCCCCTTTTAACATTATCCTTCGGTATTGTTTCACCGTGATGCTTCATCTCTGTCTCTGTTTTTATCGTTTTCTTTGTATAAACCATTGATTTTGTTGCGTTAACTTCATATGAGTTTTAACTTATCAGTCTTCGAAGCAACAAGGTCGGGTTTTTATGAGCTTCTGATTCACAGAGTATTGGCTTCGAATCAACTCGGTATTCGGCTGATTTGAGTTTGGTTTGGTTACACTATTTAGCATTAGTTTTGATTTTGTGCACAGGTGATAAAAGAAAATTGATGATTATTTGTTTCTGTATTATTTTATAATTTTTTTTTAGTTTCAAACCACCCATTAACACTGGGCGTACAGGTTTATCCTACAAGGCCATTAAACCTCCAGCCCCAAAAAGATGTGGTTCACCAGGTGGTCCACCCATAACAGCAGCATGGATAAAGCTGAGAGATGGAAGACATTTGGCTTACAAAGAATATGGTGTTCCAAAACAATCAGCCAACAAGAAGATCGTATTCATACATGGCTTTGCATCTTGCAGACATGATACACTAATAGCCACAAACCTTCCATCTGTAAGTTACATACATACATATTCAACTTGCTTTTCCTTCAATTTATACATTGATTATTATTAATTAATTTGGTCAGGGGTTGCTTGAGGAATTAGGAGCATATATTGTGTCATTTGATAGACCCGGGTATGGAGAGAGTGATGCTGATCCAAAAAGAAGTATGGAGCATATATTGTGTCATTTGGTCAGTTTTTAATTTTACATTTTGGTTTGTTGAATTATTGAATTATTGACCATTATCAGGTTTCATGCAACATCTAACTGGTATCTGGAGAATGTTTTGTCTGTCCTACAAAGGTTGGTGGTTAGATATTTTTCTCAATTACAAGTTATAAAATATTTTACAAATATATTATAATTATCTTTCTTCAAAAAGAACTAATAAATTCAAAGTATAATTGGATATTCAAAACATTTTATATTTATCATTAGTTCAAAATTTTATATTTTAAAATTAATATTTATATGAATATATATTAAACTATTTATCAAAAAAATGAATTAATAATAAAATTGTATAATATTAGCCGGTGCATTACACAGGTAGATGATAATTTAAATAGTATGGATTGATAAGAAAAGTAGAAAAACTGATGGGTGAAATTATTATAGTTGGTTTCATTTCCCCTGTGATTTCTTATAGTTGGGTTTGGATACCCCTGTGTATCCTTTTATATACCTCTCTTTTGCTTATTGAAAAAAAAAAGAATAATATACCAATTTTTTTGTTTTGATTTCAATTCTAACACTTTATATTTATAATTTTATATTACATACTTTATTAGTATTTGTATTTAATAATTTTATAAGAAGAATATTACATACTATATATTTTAACATTTTATATTTATAATTTTATATTACATACTTTATTAGTATTGGTAATTTCACATCTAAAAAAACATTTTAAAATATTTTTAATACCATTCTTAATACTCTTTAATTATTATTTTTTTGGTCTATATGTTTAATGAACAATTTTTTTTAATAGAAGTGAAAATAGAATGTCATGAATTTAAATTGGCACTCTCCAATCAAATTTTCTTACATAAATATCAATTAAGCTGAATTAATTATAATAAAAATGATAACTAAGTGTATTAAATTAATGTACTTATTTTAATTTTTTGTCTTCTATTATATGCTAAATATAGACAATTAGTTTTGATTTTCTTTTTTATTTGTAATATTTATATCATTTAAAAAGTACATAATATATTAATAGAAATCGTTTATATGTCAGTTTTAATAGAAATCGTTTCTATTACATCTAATTGTTATGAGTTTCAATTACAACATAACTTTACATTGTTTGCTGTTCTTTTTGTGCAATAATGGATATTATTCCATCCTTTATCATGGCCTAATAGATATTGTTATTGTGAATTCACTTGACCTTTTAGAAGTAGATGAATACAGTCATTCCATATGTGTCTTAAAGATGGTAAATTTTACCACTGCCATTGAATTGTTATATGACAGATGGTGTTAAAGTTTTTAACTATGTAATCAAACAACTTTACATTCAACATTTAGTGATAATTGTATTATACAATTGCTTTGTTGTATAATTTCAAGACTGTGGTCAGCAACACTATCATCCATCTTAGTTTTCATTCAAGAAAAAAGTCATGACAAATTCACAGTTTAAAACACAATTGACATAATTATATTTATAATAGCATGAAGCATTACATATTTTTACCAAAGTACATCTTCAAACTATAATATAATGCATGCAACGTTATAATAACACCTGTTAGAAAAACAAAATTCATCTACCATAAAACCGATCAAAAAACACACATATATGTTATATGTTAGCAGAGTTACCCGTTAGAAGTAGAAGTTGAGGAAGACATCTTAAATTTTTTTTCTTTGATCTTGCACAATAATATGATCAAGTATGGAAGTCTGCTTTGTGTCTTGGCTGTGCAATGAACCAATATGTTGCTTCTGATAATAGCTAAAATAAGTTTAGAGTAGTGATTTGGTGTTGCCATGTAATATCAAAAGTGAATCTTGAGGACATCACTTAACATGTTAAAAAAACGTGTCAAGCCTTTGACATGCATGCTTTAATTATTACTATTCCTTGAATCCAACAACTTTTAAGTTTTCAATGTGAAGTAACTGCATCGTAACAAGTTATGGGTTAGCATTAAAATTATATCAGTTAGTATCCACTTTTATTGTGACTGTTTAGTTTGGATTTCTTTTCAGTTTTAATAACATAGCCGTCCAGATCTTTAATCCAGCTTTATCGACATCAGGATAGCCGAAGCATCTTCTTTATTGGTAGTAGCATAGGCACACTTGAAACATTCCTACTTAACTGCTTTAATAATATAATATTAATAACAATATTATTAATATATAATACAGATTTCATTTATGTTTTAGTTTACTAATCCACCTAAGCACTGTATGAAAGTATTATAGTATTAATTTAACAAATACACCTCTACACGAACAAATTAAACTAAACATAGTTTGAGCAGAAAAAAAACATTTAATTAGAATTGAAACATTATAATATTGCCAAAACAGTTTTGAGTAATAATCTGCAATCTATTTTCATGAAATCAATTTGCTATCAAGACTGAAACATTGACACCAATGTCATTGATGAAACTCTCCAACAATATGTATTCACATTGTTTGTCAAAAAAACAAGTTGCAGCATTGGCACGACACAAAAGGAAGCAAATTCTTAAAGATAAAAGATTGAAAAAATTCAAAATTGAAGAGAACAATATCAACCAAATAAAGGTTGTCAAAGGTATTGTGTGTCACCAGGAGTTCACAGCAGGACACCATTGTGTGATATAACTTCAGAAGTGTTTAATGAAAGAAACCAGTTTATCCATACACCAGTTTAACTAATATCTAAAAAGTAATGTTATTTGAATTGGAAAAATGATTTTATTTAAATTTGTAGATTTAAAATTAACTCATCTAGATTCAACTGAGTTTTGTTAACTCATCTTTATAATCATGTTTTTTTAAATATTAAATCAAATTATACTCTTTTTCAACTTAGTTTTGTTAACTCATCTGGATTCACGGGTAGATGTAAACGTATCTATGAGAGGCTACGCTGTAGACTGTTCATTTTAATGTCCATTTTTAAAACATTTCTCTTGCTGCAGTTAAAAGTTGGTGCATATTATTAGTTTATATTTGTAACTATGTCAATGTTAACCAATTGAATATTGAATTCAAACTTTACAAATGATGGTTTGGTAGACATTTAGAACCGAAATTTCAAGATGTCATGGAGTGTAGATATTCATTTAGAACTGAAATTTGACGGGGAGCTATCATATATTGTAGGTTTGTAAAAATTGTAAATATGATATAATAAGAAGGATTTAAAACTGATATTTGACGGGAAGCTGTTATAAATTTCAGGTTTGGAAAAATTGGCTAATATCTAAAAAGTAATGTTATTTGAATTGGAAAATGATTTTATTCAAATCTGTTGTTTTAAAATTAACTCATATGGATTCAACTAAGTTTTGTTAACTCATCTGGATTCACGGGTAGATGTAAACGTATCTATGAGAGGTTATGTTGTAGACTGTTCATTTTAATGTCCATCTTTTGAAGTTAGAGAATTGGTTGTACGATTTATTGTAAGTACGAAACAGTGCTTAAAAGTTGGTGCATATTATTAGCATATATTTGTAACTATGTCAATGTTAACCAATTGAAGAATGAATTCAAAATTTACAAATGATGGTTTGGTAGACATGTGATGTGAATCCAGACGGGACCCGTGCGATAGCACGGGTTTCTTACTAGTAAATAAGTAAAAGCCCACCCTTACCTTGATTTTGAATGATTCTTGAGTTTTTCTCTCTTGGTTCTTCTCTTCTTCTCCACTCTTCTTCTCTCTTCTATTCTTCCTCCTTTCCAACTTTTTTTTCTTCTATTCTTTCTACTCTTTTCAAACCCTAACAATTGTCTTAATTCAATTGGGCTTAACTCAACTCATTCCCACTTACTATTCACACACTTAATTAAGCCCAACTGAATAATCTAGCAATTTTACATTATTCCACCAAATAAAATAAATCACATCAATTAATTAATTCAAATAAATCCAAATAAATCAATTATTTCAATTAATTCAATAAATCACTTATTTCAATTAAATCAATTAAATCAATTAACTCATATAAATTAAATAAACCAATTAATTTATATAAATTCAATAATTCATATAAATCAAACAATTCATATAAATTCAATAAATCAAATAATTCATTTAAATCAAATAATTCAAATAAATCTAATAAATCACATAAATTAATTAATTCGTAAAATCACTCAATTAATTAATATAAATAAATAATTACTAAAAATTGGGGTGTTACAATCACCAGTGGTTTAAACTTTCAAGATCTCAAATGATAGTAACTAACATGGAAATATCTCAAGCCTAGTCAAGAAGGCTCAAGATTCTTGTGTGATGCTAAAATAAAAGCTAATGATACCAAGGCCTAAAGCTTTAAAGTGTGAAAGAAAGAAAGTGTGAATGCTCATCTCATTGTGTCCAGTTGAATGATCAGTGTCTTATAAAGACACAAAGGCATTTTTGGAAGTATAATGGATAAATCACACACACACACACACATGCGCACACACACACACACACGCACACACATGCACGCAGCGCACCCACACACACACACATACAAAATTTTAGAGCTTAGTTAGTTGATTAGGATACTGTCTGCTTGATTATGAATACATCTTTAAATAGTCTAATCGATTAAGTATAATCAATTAGACAATATTTAATTGAGTCTACAATCAACTATGGTAGTCTCATAATGATTCGTAATGACTCTCTATTTAAATCTTCGATTTTGGGCAGCAATAATCAATTATTCGCATTGTCTAATCGATTAGGTCATTTATTTGACTCATTGATTGTTCTAAATTTACACTATTTCTTGGCCTATAAATACAAAGTTTCTCCATCATTTCAAATCACCCAAAAAACGTGAAAAACTCACTTTTAATTTCTTTTACCACCTCTATAAAATCATTCATGTTTTCTCACATATTTGAGCCATAGTGCTTTAAGAGTGTTCTTCAGTCTCGGTGAGGATTTTGTTTTAAGTGAGGGTATAATTATAAATTTAGAAATAGTAACTTTTTCTTTTAAGTAAATTATTCTTCTTTAGAAAGTGATTATTTTGGTTGGGAGCTAAACCTTTGAAAAAACTCTTGTTTGTATTTGGGAGATTAGTCGAAGTATCAGTTTGATTGGCGAACTCCACCATTGAAGAAAAACTTTGTTTTGGGTTTGTGAAGATCAACTAGTGAAAAATCTTCACAACAGTTTTTAAGCTCATCCTGATTAAAATATCTATTAGTTCGAGAACAACCTGATGTAAAATTTCACCCCATTTCTGAGTTCATCCTAGTTAAAAGTTCAGTAGGTTTGAGATCATCCTAGAATAAATCTCGACCGATTTGTAGTCAGCCTGTATAAAATCATAGTTCGAGATTAGCTTGTGAAAAATCTCTGTTTGACTTAGAGACTAATCACTTGAAGTTTTCTTTGTTGTTTGACTTGGAGACTAACCACTTTAAGCTCTATTCGTTATTTGGTTAGAAGCCATCATGAAAATTTCATTTATAATGAGGCCTCCAAATGCAAGTTGTTTGAGCTAACTCTGGTTGGGCCGACTAGGCTATGGTTCAGCTGTCTGCAAGATGGGAGTATTGAATACTGGGCAGATTTCTGCGAAAGATTCATCGCTCATTTTACCGCCGGGAAATGACAGCTGGTGATGGTAGTTTCCTTAAGAAAGATCATTTAGCGGAGTAAGAAGAGCCTACAATCCTACATAAATTGATTTACGTGAGTAGTTGTGGAAGTAGAGAGAGCCGAAGAGGGCCTCAAGTGTTGGGTCTTTGGGAACTGCCTTCTGCGAGATCAACCTTTTAGATTGAAGCTAGGGAGAAAAGGGAGCACAAAAAACACATGAAATATTGAGCATAACTCAATCTTACATGATCTTAGAGGAAAAGCTTAATACTTAGTTCGACAATCCTGCCTCCGTCGACGCCAACTCTAGTCGTCCAACATGAAAGAAGTCCCATCGGCAGAAGGATGAGTTCGACTATAGAATGCATGGCCGATACGACAAGTATATGCCGCTGAATGCATCACAAGGAAATATCTACCAAGACTGTGTTAACACACAATTTCGAAAGGGAGGAATCAGATTGCCCTTTCCTGTCCGAGAGTCATCTAGAATCGGCAAGACCAAATGATGTTGCTTTCATAAAGGTCATGGCCACAACAATGATGATTACATCTAGCTAAAAGATGTTATTGAGTGGTTGATCAAGAGAAGACGACTATCCGAGTACATGAAAGGAGGGAAAAAAGAAAGGGAGGAGCCACCCAAGGGTAAATCTCCCTAAAAAGTTGTAGAAGCAGGGACCAGTGGTGAAGACAAAAAGGCAAGTAAGGGAAAACACTAGTATATTGCTGCCAATAATGGAGGAGAACCTCGAGAAAACCTCCCCTCCAAGAGGACAATGAAGAGAAAGATCGTCGAGATGCTGATCGTCCATAAAAAAAGAGGACAATGAAGAGAAAGATCGCCGAGACACTAACCGTCAATAAAAAGAACGAAAATGCATAAATGAAAACCCTCGATCGACCTATGTTAGGGTTCTATGACGCTTATAAGGTGGGAGAAACACCAAACAAAACCTTCCCCTTGGTGATTACAACTACAATCGGGCAATTTGATGCCTCCCAAATTCTAATTGACTACGACAACTTGTGTGATATTATGATTCTAGGTTGTTCGAGAAAATGGATTTGGAAAAAGGAAGTTTATGATCGTATGAAGATTCATATCTGCAAGCATTCAACGACACGACCACCCATCAGTAGGGGTATGTTGAGCTGATGATATCAATAGGAAAAGGGAAAGCACACACAAAGAAATTCAGGGGTGTTATCGCAAATACCACTCATGTGCAACTATAACAATCAATTTCCTATAGGCAATAATGGTCCACCACTCTAGTAGCTAGCCACTCCAGAGGCTGTGGTGGGTTGACCATACGTCGACCTCGGACCAGGTTTTCATCTCGAAGGGGGAGGGAATTGACTTTTACCCTAGAACAATCCCAGAGACGTCCAATAAACTTCGAGGAAATACTCATATTTTTCTATTACAAACATATTCTATGTCCAATAAACTTCGAATTAGATAAATTTAATGAACTTAACAATACTCATATTTGATTTGACACATATATCAATCTATATAAATTAATCTAAATTCTTTGATATCCATAAATTTTAATTAAATAACAATAATTTTATCTATACCTATATATAAAAGCAAAATTTAATTTTGGTGTAGCTTATTTTCGTTTCAATTATACTCTTTTCAGTTTTTTTTTAAATCTCAACATCTCTTTTATTGACAGTTTGCACACCTTCTTCATTTAATTTTTTTATTCCATAAATAATTTAAATTAAAATAAAAAACAAACACATATAACATATCATTTTTATATTTACACACCTGCGCATTAAAAAAAACTTCGTCCCCGTCTGGACGCTAGTTGTAAATAAATTCAAAGTTTTAAAATTTAAAATAAAATAATATTAAATAATATATAATATTAAATAAGACATTAATATTAAACTAAATTAAAATATTTATTAATATATATCAAATAGTTTAATGGTAGTACACTATCAGTATAAGACAGTTTTATATATGAAACCAATTAAAATATTTATAATTGCTATGTAATATCAGTATTTTTAAAATAAAAATATATTTTATTCTGATACATGATTGTGATTGATTAACCGTGTAAAATATTTTACACTCTTAATACATTTTCATTCATTTTCTTTTTTCTCTATATCAAATTAAAATTATATTTCTATTCACGAAAAGAAACTATATCCATAAAAATATAAAAATAGCGAGAGGGACGCGCAGAGGCATTGTTCCCGCCAGTGCGCTTAGGTATACATACTTCTCTGCTTTCAGCACAGTGTCTGCTTCAATCATTCGCTCTCTTCTTCTTCACCATAGTTTCTCCGCTTCCGCCACAGCTTCTGCTCGTAACCACCGCCCCTTCTTACATCCACCGGGTGAGTTATTTTTTCATTACCTGTTCTTTTGCCTTTGCCATTCATAAACCCTATTTTGTTTCCACTAAACCCTAATCAATCACTATTTCTGTTGTGTTTCACTTCATTTTCTTTTTCTTTTCTTTCCCAATTTTGAAATTCATCATTACAATACTTGCAGGATGGCAAACAACATTGAAGATTTCTCCCAATTCGGAATTTCAAAAGAGGTATGTTCAATCTTCCCCTTAAACAGTCACAGTCTTTTTTGGTTTGTTTTGAAAAAAAAGTTGATTTTGATTTGTAATTTAGGAAAAGGATAAGCTTGTGGGAGAAGTTATCCGTTACATGCTTTTCAAAACTCATCAGAACTCAGGGTGTCCAATTAAGAGAGATGAACTCACTCAGCTTGTTACCAAGAATTATCATCAGAGGAATCTTCCTACTTTTGTCATCAATGAGGCTAAGGACAAGCTTTCCTCCGTGTTTGGTTATGAAATGAAATTGCTTTCGAGGTCTGTTCCGTCATCTAAAGCGCAGACCCGCGCTTCACAAAGTGAGGTTTACTCTCACACTATTTATTTATATTCAACAATCTTAATTTCTTGCTTTGTTGATTTTATTAATGTTTTGTTAATGGGTCATTGCTTGAGCATTGAGTTCTTTTCTGTGAACAATTTATAGGTTTTGTGATCTAAGTTTTCAGGCAATGTAAAAACCCTTTTGAAACTAAGAACATACGAGAAAGTAATTGAACGAGGGTTTGGACCGCCTTTTACTCGGGTCTGCCTATATGCTAACTTAGAGTAGTCGATTTAAGATAGCAGCGCGGAGCGGCCAACCCTAAAAATGGGATAGCGGGAAAGCGTATAGTGGGATGGCCGATATTTGATCATTGTTGGACAAATTTTATGAATAATGATTATAAACATATGAAGTCAATGGGGGAAGAACGAAGTGCAGGGAGAGGTGAGGGAGGAACTTGTGATTTTTCTTTGGAATAGTTGAATTGCAGAAATGTCGATGAAGGAAGGTATGGGTGGAGTCTCATATCAAATTTGATTGAAAAACCCATAGTTACCCTTAAAAACTTTTAAATTTAAGGGGTAATTTTAGTTTTTCAGAGGGGAAAAAGATAGCAGGACAAAAACTGCTCCGGACCGGGAACCGCTCATCCCTCGCTACCCGCTATTTACCCCATAGCGGAGGCCGCTATAGTGTTCTGCACCGATAAGGCTCTTCCCATAGCGGCCGGCCTCCTCTTTGCTCCACTGTAGCAGGATGGATAGCGCTGCTATTGGCCGCCATTGACTACTCTGCACTAACTTATAAAGCATAGTTTGAAAGACTGTTTCCTTGGTAACCTAGCAATAGTTAGACTAAAGATAATTCTCAGTTTTCATTCAAATGTTTTTGTTTTCATAAGTCTTTGAATGTCTGTGTACTTAGATTTAAAAGGAATGAGTAAATATGTTTGTGTACATTGCTTTTTACTAGTTCAGATCTGTCTGCATTCTCTAGAGTGTTCGAACTATGTTTTACCGGTTACCATTGATGCTTCCCCTAATTATAGACTTATGACTTGTGATCCTCCAGGTGGTGCGGACGCGAAATCATATATACTCATTAGCCAACTTCCTTCTGATTTATATGAAAAATATGTTGTGGATGCAAATACAGCATACATGTCTGGTTTCACGTTTGTCATAATTAGTATTGTACATCTTGCTGGCGGCAAAATTCCAGAAGGTATGATTGAAGTCTCTTATTGATATAATTATATACACATAATCTGATGCATCGGTTGAACTTGTGGAAATCAAAACCTGCTACTTTAAGGTCTCTAGATGAATGTAACAAATATAAGTGATATTTACACTTTTCAAGGGTAATTGAGATTTGTGCCATCATCTTAACATAATTAGACTTGATATGATTGGATATTGCAGAAAGTCTGTGGAGCCAGTTAAATAGGATGAGTTTGAATGACAATGATGCAAATCATCCTGTTCTTGGAAACATTAAGCAAGCCTTGGAGCTTCTTGTTCAGCAAAGGTGAAACTAAATTACAAGATGCATTGCATTCTGTGGCACATACGGTCTTCCTAAGAAAAGCAATAAATAACGAAGTAATTCATATTTTTCTGTGTAGGTATTTACAGAAGGACAAAGTTCATGGTCCTGAAGGCAATACCATATATTATGAGCTTGCCGAGAGAGCTTTAGATGGACCCATCAACAACAAGGTCAAGGAATATATATCTCAGGTAGTGTTTCGTTTTGGAAATTAAATTATGCAAATTTTGTAGCTAGTTATTTTTTTTTAGTTCATTAGCTCAAAATGTCTTATCTCTATGAACTCTTATTTGGGGGTCTAACCTAGTGTTGATGAACATTTTCAATTTATATTATTAAGCTATGTAGCACGGACACCTGTGAAAAACGGGGACACTTGTACCGACACTTGTGATTACGTTTGATTTATTATTTTTTCAAATTATTACTGGTGTCGCCGTGTCAGCGTCGGGATCGTATTTGGAGTGGCTATGCTTCATAGTTATTAAGTTGTTTCTAAACCCAGTCGTCAGCGTTGAAAAGCAGCTGAAATAAATCAAACACTGAATATGCAGGATTGTTCTTATATGTCTTTCTGTCCTGGAATTCTAAAATTTTGTATACAATTTCTGAAATAGCACTGCGGGTGTACCTATGATTGAGCAGAAGTTATATTAATTTATACAGAAGATAAACAAAACCGACAAAATGTGTCGTAGCTTGTGTTTTATTGAACGATAGTTAATATAATTTCATCAAACAAAAATATCGTCTTGCATTGATGAATTTGAATACTATTTATATATTATTTCTGAAACAACACTTCTCTTGCAGATTATGAGGGACGCTGCCTAATCAGTCGCCAGCTCTTCAGCATCTCAATTGTGATATAATTATGCTTACAGAGGGAAATGGTGAGATACTAACTTGGTTCCAATTTACTCCTGATCAATTTAAGGCTAAGCTTTGCAAGAATATCAATCTACATTATGTGTGTTCTTAGCCAAAACATAATTTTATTTTGCATTGTAGAGGGTATTTAGTTCAAATTTCACACTAATTGCAGTTATGAGCTTTTGAGTTTATCTGGTTTATATATGTAATAAAAATCACATTCACGCCCTTAACAAGCTGAGATGAAATTGTTGGCTAGTAGTTTAACTTGTATCCTTATTTGAAACTTCACTTTCACTGTATATATTTCACTCAAAACCACACATTGTATGCACATGAAGTAATTGCATTTTAGTCGTCTCTAACATTAATTGGGTCTATCTCTTCTGGTTGAATTACGAACATTGATTCATCAAATTATAAAACTTACTTTTTTTAATTCAATTGTCGTCAATAAAATTGATTTTATTATTTTCTATGTAATTAATTACGAACAAAAAGGCCAAAAGGCATGGGTGGATCTAGACATTATATATTGGTGTGACTAAACATAAAAGAAAGTATGAACTAAATTATATTTAAAATAAGAAATAATATTGTTTAATAAAGTACATTTACAATGAAAATTGCCTACTATCCATTTCTTGAAAATGAGCTAAAATAACATCATTGTTAATTGTTCCAAGAACATCTCTTTCTATAAAAGTTACAAGACGATCATTTAACCATTGATCACTTATTTTGTTACATAGTTGACTCTTCATAAACTTCATAGCTGAAAAAACACATTCCACGCTTGCAGTTGCTACCGGTAAGACTAAAGCTAACTTCAGAAGCTTATAAACCATATCAAATGTGTTGCACTTATTTGTTTCTACAAGTTTTGCACAAAGATCTGAAATTCCTTTTAAATTTGTAAATTTTGGGTCACATCAAACATTTATAACATAATTCAGAAGTTGATGTCGCACCACCACTTCCGACACATTTACAAAATCATTTGGATAAAACTCAACCATCCTCAATAGTTTTTTCACATCAAAAGCTGCAAATGAAGATGAGGGACTCAAACATGAAACACATTGTAAAAGTTCAGTATTCTCTTCATCAAATCTAGCATTGAGTTCATGCAATTGCAAATCTAAAACACTAAACAAACAATCACGCTTATAATGATGCAAATTAGAAACACTAGAAGTTGTAGCATGCCGTCTAGGTTTCTTTCCTTGCACATACAGTGCATCCATATTTGGCACATCAATATTATGCTTATTGCAAATTTTCATAACCTTATATATAAGTTTTTCCCATCCAAATTTCTTATGTGCCTTTAAAAAGATCATCACTCTAACATTCAACATGACTCATCTCAACATTCAAAAGAAAATACAAACGCCTTTCACATCATTCATACACCTTTGTAATCAATCTTAGGATGATGTGGAAAAACTATCATTTACATCAACATGACTCATCTCACCATTCTCGTGCCCGATAAGGTTATGGAAATTTGCAATAAGCATGATCTTATGGAAATTTGCAATAAGCATGATTGTCATGCTCAAAGATAAATTTATTGAAGTTAGCCAACATTTGACAAGTGACAAAGCATTCAAAAGATCTTGATCACGCTTTTGTAACGCTACACTCAAATCATTTGTAATTCCTAAAATCTCAACCATCATATATAACATGAAGATAAAATCAAAAGACTGAAGAACATCTAGCAAAAGCATAGTTTCACCATATTTTTCAAATGACGTATCCTTCCCGACTTCTTCAAGTACTTCATGAGAGCGTAACTCATATGCACACAATCAACATGACTATTGGAAGAAGTAGCATGATTAGCCAATCTTTGAGCATTCTTCCAATCACTAAAACCCTCTTCCACAAAGTGATCTCCCCCATATTTAGAGACATTTTTAAACAAAAAATATTGCAAACAAAATGTCAGGTCTTTAGATTCACTATAATCAATCCAGTCATACAAATCAAACCAATTTTTGCAAAATCGACGTCTTTGTTTACCTTGAACAGTCCAAGGGTAAACGAAATTGTGAGGAGGTTGATGACGACCTATTTTTAAATAAGCTTTCCTTACCTCATTTTGGATATCAGGATGATAACTTGAAATTAACGGCCTAATTCCTGGATCTGTTTCCAACAATTCATAACCAACAACTTTAATACCTTCACTTGGATGTTGAGTTTCCGATACTTCTAGATTTTCCGAAGAAGTAGCTTTGTCTCTAGAAAGCACAGGAAAAAATTTCTTCATCCTATAAAGAGAATAATGAAATCACTTAAAATAGTCATTCAAACTATAAAGAGAACACTAAAGCCAATTGATTATAAAGAAAATTATTTATGAGAAATTAAGAAAATTACTTTTTTTTTAACAAATTGGGATTTTAGGGTTCATCTCAAAAAGAAGAAAAGTATAAGTTGAAATTGAAATACTCACTTTACCTTTTTAATCTTCAATCACCAATAAATAATTGTAACCAAGCCAAGTGAAAAAATTAGAGAAAGAAAATAAAAGATCGACAAATACGAGAGAAAAAAATAAGGATGAGAGATTGTGAGATTTGAGAGAAAGAGAAAAATAAGTTATTGAGAGAGAGAGAGAAAAGTGAAAGAATTAGTTACTACTCCCTCCATTTTTTTAATTATAAGTCATTTTTGACTTTTCACACATATTAAGAAATGTAATAAATGTAGTGTTCTGGACTGGGCCGAGGCTATCCAACAGGCGAGCAGGCCCAACCCATACAGCCTGGGGAGGCCCAATAAGGCCCTTCTGCAAGACACGTGACTGCCACGTGCAAGCCACAGTTTCGTCGGGCACTTAGGCAGTGTCGGGCACTTGGGACAATAGGAAAGGAGGACATCACACCCTGCTGAGATGTACCTCCCCGATAGATCAGCTTCTCCCCGCGAGAATGCTACACATCACTCCTCGACGGACATGATCCCTCCCCGCGAGGCCATGTCCATTCTACGGGCTTGATATATCCTCGACACAGAAGGCTCCTCCCCGCGAGGCCATGTCCATTCTACGGGATTCATATCTCCTCGACACAGAAGGCTCCTCCCCGCGAGGAGTACCCAACGGTCCTTACCACGTGGACACGTTCCAAGTAACCTCCCACGTCCGAAGGATTCGGTCTGCCCTACTTCCGGAAATCTAGGAGCAGTTACTCTAGGGCGAAGACCACGTGCTGGTCTTCACTACTACACGTAAGCCCTAGCAGTTGCTTGGAGTGGGCCTAGTTGATCCAGCCCACTGCAGGTAACCGTTGGCCCCGCGCTGGGGGCTCTCTATAAATACCCTCTCATTTGAGAGGGTCAGGTTAGACACATTCTTCTTGCCACTCTACAATTTCTGTATTTGCTGTTACTCTGTACACTCTCTCACTTGAGCGTCGGAGTACCTTGCAGGTACACCCCCCCCCCCCCCCCCCCCCCCCCCGCCGTCTCTCACCATCACCGGAGCTGTCATTCCAGACGCCGTTGGCCACTATCAACTGTCTGATCCAGGTACGATCAGTGGCGCCGACTGTGGGGACTTGTAAGCTTCCCTGTTTTTCTGCTCGATAAACCAAAGCTTTCTCCATTCAACAACCATCATGGCCAACCCGTCGGCGAATCAAGCTCTAGACAACGTTATCACGCAGCTCAGTACTGGCAACCGCGTCGACAACAACGCTGCCCAACCTGTCATGGAGAACGACATCAGAGACGGACTCACCGCCTCACCATTTTCTGAGGAAGTGGAGTACGAGACAGCTCACCCAGACGGGCATGAAACAGTCCTCCAGCCGGTTTTCCAGCCCGTGGACCCGCTGCCAAATGCGGACCCGAGCACTGCTGCCCTGTTTGCTTTGGTCAATCAGACCAACCAGATGATCTTCAACCAGAACATCCGGATCGAGGCGCTGGAGAAAGGTCGTGGTCGGACTTCCCCGCGAAGGCACCGACCACCGCCATTTCCAAGACATTCGCAGTCCCCAGAGGCATCTCGCAGCCCCTCCCCAGTTCACAGGGGTCGCAGGCCACACTTAGAGAGTACTCAGCCGGAACATCCTCAGAAACGCCACCGCTCCCTGCCACCAAAGGGACCAGTTCGCTCCTCGAAAAATAAAAGGAGCAGGCCGGACGCCGAGGAGCCCAGAGGCCGCCCGAAGGACCACTCCCCGAGGCGTCACTATGTTCATGGACAACACTCCCCCTTTGTGTCTCCGGGAGCCAGCGAGGATGACAATTACCAGACCCCTCTAGCCAGGCACATCATGGACGCCCCTATTCCTAAGGGCCTGGAGAGGCCCCCATCCTTGGGGACATATGACGGGGCATCTGATCCTGATGACCATGTCGAGAGTTTTGAAGCTCTGCTCGATTTCAGGAATGTCTCCGGCGCTATCAAATGTCGATTATTCCCTACGACTCTTCAGAAATGGGCCATGGCTTGGTACAAAAACCTAGCATCTGAATCAATCACGTCGTGGAGGGTCCTGAGGGAGCGCTTCAGAAAACATTTTACGGCTTCTCGTCGACATCCGAAGACGATAGCCTCCCTGGAAGCCATCTTTCAGGGGAAGGATGAACCTCTCCGGAGCTACATCGAGAGGTTCAACAAAGAAGCGGTCGAAGTCCACGTGACCGATCACATCAAAATGTATCTCATCATCAAGGGTTTGCGACTAGGATCCAAGTTCGCAGAATCTGTCCGACTACACCGTCCCCGCAGCTTTGAAGGCCTCCTCGAGAGGGCTCAGTCGCATATTGAGTTCGAGGAAGCTGAAGCCGCACAAATTACCCTCGATTCGAGGCGCAGAGAAGGCCCCCGCGGCAACAAGGAAGAAGACTACCCTCCACCCAGGCGAGGTGGAGACAGGAGAAGAGAAGACTCCCCTCCACCTAGGCGAGGTGGGGAAAGAAAAAAAGAAGCCCGGACCAAAGAGCCCCGCGAATCACGGGGACCGTCTGGCCTTTTCAAAGACTACACACCGCTAAACGCGTCCCGCGCGCGCATTTTTAGCGACTGTGCCAATTCGGAGTTCGTCAAAGGGGGAATCCGCTTCCTGAAACCGACGGCTCCCAAACCAAATGCTGACAAGTCTAAGTACTGCCGGTTCCATCGCAGTCACGGGCACGTTACTGAAGATTGCGTCCACCTTAAGGACGCAATCGAAACACTGATTAAAGAGGGGTACCTGAAGAAGTACGCCAAGCAGCAAGAGGCCCCCGCCCCTGCGGCCAGGAGGCCCAGAATGTCGAGGAGTCAACTCCTTCTCCCAACAATGGATCGCTGCAAGTCGTGTTGAGCATCACGCGACCTGAAGACTTTGGCTTTTTGGGAGAACTCGACAACCCTGAAGCTGTCCAAAACATGTGGAAGAGCTTCCCAGCAGAAGAGCCGATAAGTGCCCGCAGTACCTGGGAGTCTTTCCCCCAAGCCTGGTCGTATCTGGCGGAGCCCCCGACCGTTTTACCGTAGGGTCAATAAAGAGGAAATTCGACGAACTGAAAGCAACAACTCCTCGAGCCCTTACCCTTGAGAGGGTTAGTGGAAGATCAACTCTGATTACCTTCTACCTCGAGGAACTTCCCGGTGGGGCACCTAACGCCAACATCCCCCTCCTGATCCGGGCACAGATGGCCAATTTTGATGTCCACAGAATTTTGGTTGACCAGGGGAGCTCGGTGGATATCATGTACATCCACCTCTTCGAGACCCTCCAGCTGACCAAGAGACATTTGTCCCCGTACGTAGGGTCAGACCTACAAGGCTTCAATGGCGCGACCACCAGACCATGGGGCTTCGTGGAGTTGATGGTCACCTTCGGGATTGAGGAAACTGCCCGACAGATGAAGACACGTTTCTTGGTAGTGGACTGCCCGTCCCTCTATAACTGCATCATGGGGAGGACCACGTTGGCAGAACTAACGGCCGTACCATCAACGGTCCACCTAAAGATGAAGTACTACACGAAGCGTGGACGTGTGGTCACTCTCCATAGGGACATAAAGGTGGCCAGAAGATGTTTTGACGCAGCAATCAAGGGTTTGAGTGTCGTCGGCGGCGTCAAACCCAAGACTCAGGCTGAGGCATCTCCAGACGTCGTGCAGGTTCCACTCCCGCCGGTCAGCGCGGCCGACCTTGACAGCAGGTTTCCCGGGGAGCAGGAAGAAGTTGCAGGCGAGGACCTCCCAGGTGAAATCAATGGGCAGCCTCTCCACCCAACGCGCCCCGTCCCATACGGAGATTTCGAGCTGGTTCCTCTCGGCGACAGCCCAGATCGAAGCGTGAAGGTTGGCTATGGACTCCCCGACCTGGCGAAGAAGCAACTGAAGGCATGCCTCTGAGAAAATGCAGATTTGTTCGCCTGGAGTGCTGCAGAGATGCCTGGACTGGACCCTGAAGTAGCATGTCATCAGCTGACTATAGATCCGGCCGCTAGGGCTGTAACTCAACGTAGGCGTACGCAGTCTCCGGAAAAAATGGAGGCTGCTGAAAAAGCTGTAAAAGACCTCCTAGAGGCAAACTTTATTTCCGAGGCCAAGTACACGACTTGGCTCTCAAATGTTGTACTCGTTAAGAAAAATAATGGAAAATGGAGGATGTGCGTTGACTACACGGATCTTAACCGGGCATGCCTAAAAGACTCTTATCCCTTACCTAACATCGACCAGCTGGTCGATAACTTTGCAGGATTCAAATTACTATCCTTCATGGATGCCTACTCGGGGTACAACAAAATCCCCATGGATGAGGCCGACAAGCAGCATACCACTTTCATGACCGAGTCGGGCAATTACTACTATAACGTAATGCCCTTCGGCTTGAAAAATGCTGGCGCCACCTACCAACGGATGATGAACAAGGTCTTCCGGGCAGATATCGACTACGTGCTCGAGGTCTATATGGACGACATGATCGTCAAATCTGCAGAAGAAGTCGACCATGCTGCTCACCTCAAGAAAGTGTTCGACACGGCGAGGAAATGTCGCATGAGGTTCAACCCCGACAAATGCACCTTCGGTGTTCGCGCAGGGAAGTTCCTCGGATTCTACCTCACGGAGAGGGGAATCGAGGCGAACCCCGACAAATGTTGGGCATTCTCCGAAATCCCTACCCCGAACTCGAAGAAGTCGATCCAGTCTCTTAACGGAATGTTGACTGCTCTCTCCCGTTTTGTCGCCAAATCTGCTCAGTACGCACTCCCCTTTTTCAAGCTTCTCCGACAGAAGGCGACTTTTGAATGGAGTGAAGAATGCGAACAAGCCCTCCTCCATCTAAAACAAGTCTTGTCACAACCCCCGGTCTTGTCCCGACCAGATAACGGAGAAACGCTTTTCTTGTACCTGGCCGTCACCGGCGAAGCGGTGAGTGCTGTCCTCATACGTGAGACCCCCGACGGACAGAAACCGATTTATTTCACGAGCAGAGCTTTTCAGGGTCCCGAGCTCAGATACCAACAGATTGAAAAGGTCGCCTTGGCCCTCGTATCTGCAGCCAGAAGATTACGTCATTACTTCTTGGCCCACACAATCGTGGTAAGGACGAAGCAGCCTATCAGACAGTTCCTCAGTCGGCCAAATATGGCAGGGAGAATGCTCCGGTGGTCTCTCGAGCTATCCGAGTTCGACCTCCGATACGAAGGAAGAAAAGCCTTAAAAGCTCAGGTACTGGCCGACTTCGTAGCGGAAATGACCGTCCCTGAATCCTCGACCAATGGCTCCCAGAAATGGACGATTTACGTCGACGGAGCCTCCAGTGCAAAAGGTAGCGGAGCGGGCATTATCCTCAAAAACGAGCAGGGCATCCTGATAGAGGTCTCCCTCGAACTGTCCTTCAAGACATCGAATAACCAAGCCGAATACGAGGCCTTCCTCGCGGGACTTCGACTTGCGGAAGACCTTGGCGCAAAAGAAGTCAAAATCTTTACATACTCCCAGCTCGTGGCATCACAAGTTCGGGGAGAATTTCAGGCCAAAAACGATAGTCTCATCGAGTACCTAACCTTGGTGCAAGAAAAGTTGAAGAAATTTGTCTCCGCGGAGGTGGCTCACATCCCGCGCGAGCACAACACTCGAGCAGACGTGCTCTCCAAGCTTGCGAGCACTAAGAAGAAAGGAGGGAATAAATCAGTTATCCAGGAGATACTCTCCCAGCCGAGCATAAATAAACCCACACCGACCACAGAGGTCAACGCCATTGGGGACGCAGACTGTTGGATGACCCCAGTTTACGAATACTTGATGACGGGCAAACTGCCCGACGATCCTAAAGAAGCGGGGATAGTCAAGAGGCGGGAATGTGCGTACACCGTCGTCGAAGGTAAGCTATACCGTCGAGGATTCTCCATTCCCTTACTCCGGTGTGTCGAAGAAAGCAAAGTCTCGGGGATCCTCCAAGAAATCCACGAAGGGATCAACGCCCAGCACCTCGGCGGAAGGTCCCTAGCCCGAAAAGCACTCCGAGCGGGGTATTATTGGCCCACTATGCAACATGATGCAAAGGAACACATCAAGAAATGTGACCGTTGTCAAAGACACGGGGACATGCACCTCGCTCCTCCAAATGAGCTTAAGTCATTGTCATCCCCATGGCCGTTTGCGTGGTGGGGAATGGATATCCTCGGACCTTTCGTCATAGGGTCGTACCAAAACAAGTACCTCATCGTTGAGGTAGATTACTTCACGAAGTGGATTGAGGCAGAGGCGCTGGCCAAAATCACTGCCTTCAACATACTCCGTTTCTACAAGAGAAACATCCTCGCTCGATTCGGTGTGCCCCAAGCCATTGTCACCGACAACGAGACGCAGTTCACCGACAGGAACTTCCAAGACTTCGTCGCCAAACTGGGCACAAAACAGCACTTCACGTCGGTCGAACACCCTCAAACCAACGGGCAGGCCGAAGCAGCAAACAGAGTGATACTCCGGGGACTGAAGCGACGACTCGGCGAGGCCAAACAACGGTGGGTCGAGGAGTTGCACAGGGTCCTCTGGGCGTATCGAACAACCCCACACTCCACGACCGGGGAGACCCCGTTTCGCCTAACGTACGGAACCGAGGCAGTTATCCCCGTGGAGATCAGGGAACCCTCGAGGAGGACAGAAGCTCCCCTCGACGAAGAAATAAACAACGAAGCCCTGCGAGAGGAGCTCGACCTTGTCGAAGAGATAAGGACCGGCGCTTCCCTCCAAGAAGCCTCTTTAAAACAAAAAATAACTTTGCGTTATAATGACAAAGTTATCAAACGAGACTTCCAAGTTGGCAGTCTTGTCCTACGGAGAAATCAGAAAGATTCACGAGAAGGAAAGCTGGCCGTAAATTGGGAGGGCCCATACTGCGTCATCGCAAAGACGGGGACGGGTGCCTATTTCCTCGAAAACCTCCACGGTGAACAACTTGCTCGACCATGGAATGCTGAGAAGCTCAAACAATATTACAGTTAGACACTTCCCGGGACAGTACGACGTCGCGACCACGGGGTCGTGCAACGGTACATGCGCGACACCTCTATATAACACACGACGGCCAAAAACCACGAAGTGTGTGCGTGAGACTTTTTGGCCCGACGAGGAGACCTCAACCGAGCTCCGTCGTTGACGTACCAAGTAGGCAGAACACCCAGCTCACGATGGGAAGTTCACGCCACGAAGCTAAGACCTCGACCGACTTCTTAGCCTCGTTGAAGATCGGAGTACAACCCCCGACCACTCGACTAGCTCTCTTCACAGTCGAGGATCATCAGATTCGAGCAAACTCCCAAGGCGCCAGCGATCTCAACTACTTAGGCAGAAATAAGTAATGTATAAAGTATCACACACAAGCAAAATAAATAAAGAGGCAAAACGAAGTATTAGAATCGGGCAAAACCCATTGTACGAATATTACATCAATAAGCCCCTGGCCCACAAGCCGGGCAAAAACAACAAAATGGCACGCAGGCCAAGTAAACTATACTCCTACGCAGCAGCAGTCTCGGCAGCAGTCTCAGCAGCGTCTGGCCCACCTCCTTCGTTGGCATTTCCTTCTTGCCCGGGCAGCACTATCCGGCCATCGACCACCTCGCGGTTAGCATCAGCCCCGTCGGTCACAAGGCCGGGATTTAGGATCCGAAGCTGCGCCACTGCATTTCAGAACCCTATGTCCGCGGCCTCAAGAGTATCATCCTCGGCTAGCCGGAGATCCTGCTCGACTCTCCTGAGTTTGGCCACCAGAGCTGCCCGAGACGTTAGGAGCTTATCCTCTTCAGTTTCACCTTCAGCTGGCCGAACAACATCCTCCAGCTCTGCGACCCTCTCCTTGAGCCGCTTCTCCTCTGCCTCCAGCTCGGTGATCCGGGCAAGATGACCTTTCTCTGCTTCCTCAGCTTCCTTTAGCTTTGTCTCCGCCCGCCGCTGTTGCTCGCTCTGTTCTTTATTCAGGTCCCTGCATTCCTTCAACTCTTTGCGCAGGTCTAGCAGTTCAGCCTCCAAGGTCTCGAGCCTTTCTTGCAGTCGAGAAAGTTCAGCAGCGGGGCGGGTTTCATCGTTCAGGACAATAGCAGTCGAACAGAGCCGCATAACGACAGACATGTCCTCAAAGACCGTTCTCCTCCTCGCTTCCGCAGCGGTCCCCAGCACAACTTGGATTTCAGAGGGAGGGACGCGAGGATAGATGACTTCAGAGAAGAAGCGGGGCTTGAGATGGCATGGTGGGAGTTCGAAGCTTGGAGGAGGTGGGGGACTTTCTTCGTGGGCCAGGTCGACAAACTCAGCACTCGAAACCCGTGGCCGTTTCGACGTCCCTTGATTACCCGGGGACTGACACCCAGTAAGAGGTGTGCGCCGGCCTGAAGTCCCCGACGCAGTCAAAGGAAGCTGGGATTGGCTGGAACCTTCGGGTATCGCGGCAGAGGAAATACCTTCGGGCATGGTCCCAGAAGGAGCAACACCTTGACCCTTTGAATGAGATGGCTCTCCTCGAGCCTGTTCTTCCCGAGCCCTCTTCGCCTTCAACTTCTTGAGCCTCGCCTCAGCTCCGACCATTTTCCCTGCAAAAAGAAAGAAAACATCAGTAAGGCAAGACATACAGACGCGAGGAAGGCTTAGGTCGAGGATGTTTTCACCACCTAACAGCTCATCTGCTTCTTCGTCGGAGAAGGTCTCGAGCAGAACACGGGTATTGATCAAGCGACGTTGCTTCACCACCTGCCCGTCTGCTCCCGTTATAGGCTTGCCATCCGGTGTTTCGTGCTGAGCTTCATTGAAGCTTTCCACGAATGCGACGATCTTATCATAAGCTGCCCGGTCGTCGACGTCCAACTTATTGTGTTTCACCTTGTATTTATCCACCCCTTTTTTGAAGTGTTCCTCCATCCAGTACAGGGGGAACTTCGGCTCCAGAACCTCCTCGGAGCGACCGTTTACTTCACGGGTAACTCTCCGGTACAGCGAGTTGATAGCCCCAAGGGTGACCGGCTTCACAAAATAGTAACGGTACTTGAAATCCCGGATGGAATCCAAATACGTGTGGAACAGAGCTTTGCTTTGCTTAAAGGATACCCAGCCATGTCATCCACCGATCGACGACCTTTGAAGATGGAATATTCGAAAGAAGAGGGACACTGTCGGTCCAATTTTCAGGTGTTTACAAACAAGCTCAAAAGCCCAGATAAAGGCCAGCGAGTTCGGGTGAATTTGCGAGGGTGCCAACTTCAACCAGGCGAAGACCCCCTCTTGGAAATCCGTGAAGGGCAGCCTCCACCCCGCTTCGTCGAACATGAACTCGTATAATGGGATACACATTCCTCGGTAAGGCGAGCATATTCGGTGATGCTCTTCAGGGCGGAAACCTTCCATGATTTATCAGACCCAATTAGCCGATGCTCGACGGTACAGAACGCATCTTCCACGTCTCGGTAGACAAAGATGGACGGCATCTCAAGGGCTTCGTCGCAGACCCACTCCTCGAGCGGGCGCTCTTGTGCAAAAGCCATATGAGCCATAGGAGACTCTGGGTGGTCGTCTTCTTCAAAGGATCCTACGGCCACCTTCGTTGCCAAATCGTCCATTTACCTGAAAAGCAGAAGGAAACGGTGAATTCGATGGGTCATATCAAATTCACCCCTGTACCGCTGTTCAAACGAACGGGCAAGGCTTTCTCGTCTCCCCGACATAGCCGGCCGAGGAACAATATGGTCACCGGGGAACTCATCGCCTCCCCGGAAAATTCTGCCCCTTTTTCCCATAACTCTTACGAAAAGAGTAACCATTGGGGACCCCGGGACATTCATCGCATCCCCGAGATATTCATCCCTTGTCCCCGAGACATTCAACAAAAGCGAGAGAAGTTCTCAACACTTCCTCTCCCAACAACAAAAGATTCCCGCCGTATTCGCCAGGAACCCTTTCATTTCTCATGGGAACTTCATCAGTTCACCAAGGAAGTGCTATACGCTAGTTAAAATCAAGAGGAAACGCAAGAAAAAAGTCAGTTTTTGAACAAATACCTTATAGGCGACGATTTAGGTTTTCGGTGCGGAGTTCTGGCAGTTGACGGCGGTGAACGGCTGCTGTAGAAGATAGAGAGAGAAGGAGGGAGATTATTGAGAGAGAAACGAAAAAAGTGGGAAAATGAACGAGGGGGGGAGTTTTTATAGTGGTTTTCACGGAACTCGAGGGACATAGGGCACTTGAGTGCGCTACCCTAGCTAGCCGCCCTAGGTAATGATGACAGACGTCACGTGGCACACATGCAGCCGTTCATCCTCCCACGCGTGTCCTTTCGATTTTCCCCAACGTTTCAAATCTGAAACCCCTCATCTCCCCGGCGTTACGACCAGACACAACTGTCCGATGCCCAACTTGTGTGCGACCGTAGGAACTTCGAGCACGAGAATGACCTCCTCAGTTCCTCTCTTGGCGTATCCCCGACATGCCAATAACCATTAAGTCATTACTCTGGCATCTCAGAGCAACGACTTGGGGGGCTCCTGTTCTGGACTGGGCCGAGGCTATCAAACAGGCGAGCGGGCCCAACCCATACAGCCTGGGGAGGCCCAATAAGGCCCTTCTGCAAGACACGTGACTGCCACGTGCAAGCCACAGTTTCCCCGGGCACTTGGGACAATAGGAAAGGAGGACATCACACCCTGCTGAGATGTACCTCCCCGACAGATCAGCTTCTCCCCGCGAGAATGCTACACATCACTCCTCAACGGACATGATCCCTCCCCGCGAGGCCATGTCCATTCTACGGGCTTGATATATCCTCGACACAGAAGGCTCCTCCCCGCGAGGCCATGTCCATTCTACGGGATTCATATCTCCTCGACACATAAGGCTCCTACCCGCGAGGAGTACCCAACGGTCCATACCACGTGGACACGTTCCAATTAACCTCCCACGTCCGAAGGATTCGGCCTGCCCTACTTCCGGAAATCTAGGAGCAGTTACTCTAGGGCGAAGACCACGTGCTGGTCTTCACTACTACACGTAAGCCCTAGCAGTTGCTTGGAGTGGGCCTAGTTGATCCAGCCCACTGCAGGTAACCGTTGGCCCCGCGCTGGGGGCTCTCTATAAATACCCTCTCATTTGAGAGGGTCAGGTTAGACACATTCTTCTTGCCACTCTACAATTTCTGTATTTGCTGTTACTCTGTACACTCTCTCACTTGAGCGTCGGAGTACCTTGCAGGTACACCCCCCGCCGTCTCTCACCATCACCGGAGCTGCCGTTCCAGACGCCGTTGGGCACTATCAACTGTCTGATCCAGGTACGATCATGTAGTATGAAAAAGAGAAATTATGAATGATTTTACAAAATTGTCCTTTATTAATGACATTGGAAAGATAAATTTACATAATTGAAATGAGAGAATAATAAATATTTAAGGGTATAGTAGGAAAAATAACATTAATGATTCATTGATATTATAAAACGACTTATATTATGGTACAATTTTTTTCCCCAAAACGACTTATAAAAAAAAACGAAGGTAGTATAAGAGAGAGATTGAAATACCCACTTTAAATTTTTGATCTTCAATCACCAATTAATATTTATTTTCTTTTATTAATTATTATGTATTTATATATACCTAATGTCCAGATGGGCACTCCTGTGCCCGTCTGTCCGCTTTTAATAAAGCACAGGCGGGCCAAAATTTAAACGGTATTTTTTGTGTCTTTGTTTTTATTTTAATTAAATTATTTATAAAATAATTAAAAAATAATAGAGTGAACCATATAGCGGTTAATAGAAGATAAGTTAGATTTAAAAAAAAAAACTAATTAAAGAGAAGTTGAAATTTAAAACAAAAACTAATTAAAGAGAAGTTGAAATTTAAAACAAAAACTAAAAAAAGGTATAATTGCAAAAAAAATAGGTTACACCAAAAATCATGTTTTCACTTTGTACATAATATAGATAAAAAGAATATAATTGAAAAAAAAATTAGGTTACACCAAAAGCCATATTTATCTTTTATATATAGTATAGATATAAAAAAATTAATGATTTTAATAATAATTTTTAATATATATATATATATATATATATATATATATATATATATATATATATATATATATATATATATATATATATATATATGTATATATATAATATAATATAATATAATATAAAAAAAATTTAAAAAACTGGTGTGGCTATAACCACACCCTACCTCTACGTAAGTCCGCATCTGCCAAAAGGGCAAATAGATATGTTTATAAATAAAAAGAGGAGGAAGCAAAAGGCAAAAAGTATACAATAAATTCTTTACGTTATATGTACAATAAAAGGATCTCATAAAAAGAAGAAAAGAATGGAAAAGAAGAAAACATAAAGTATACAGTTTCAAATATAAACATAAAAATAATTTTTCATGATAAACATATTTTAATCAAACAAATTAAGTTTACAAAATAATTAAAATATTACAAATATTTGTTCAGTAATAATTTTAATAATAGTGATTAAAAGTGGTGATTGTTAAATAATCGGTGCTAGTCAAAGTGGTGGTAGCTGATAACTAATGATGGCAGAGAGTGGCGGTTTACAAAGTTGTGCTTAGAGTGGTAATTAATGGTGTTTATCGAAGGTTGGTGGAGTGTGGTGGATGATGGTCATAATGTAATAGTGATCGATGTTACTCAGATGATGATTGTCTGCGTGGCAAAGGTACGGGTGCGTATTCGATATTTGGTACGGATGCTGGTACGGAATATGTCATTTTTTTAAAAACAAAGTTATGAGTACACGAATATAAATATATATATGTACTCTGATTTTTCTCAGCAGAAGATAAAGAACTTGATTGGGCAAGGACTTTCAATGTAATGGATAGAAGTTTAGGGATTGAAAATTCATAAGTTATCCACCATTACTTTAATTTCAAGAACTACCGATCTTGCAACGAATCAAATGGGGCAAACTCTACATCAACACTTGAATAGTCCATTAAAAAAAAGTTTAAAACTATACCATTATAAGAAAAAAATTGAGTTCGCGTACCTAATATATATCCGTTGGAATACCAACTTAAAATACAATAAATAAAAAATAGATACGGTATCGATACGTACCATACGAGTACCGATAACCGGTACCGGTATTTTACCTAAAATGGAATGCCCATAGTTCACATATGGTTGTTAGTTGTTCAAATGTTGATTGGTCAGGTGATGGTTGTTAGTTGTTCAAATGTTGATTGATGGTGAACTGAGTGGTAATCATAATACTATCACTATCTCAAATTATAAATCACTTAAAATAAATATAAGTCTTAAATTGTAAGTCATTTTAGAATTTTAAGATAACATTAATTACTTTTTTTTTTAATATATCCTCTATCATTTAATTATTTTTTTTAACCCCGTACCCGTTTGTCCGCTTTTTTTAATGCGCACAGCAGAGAAAAATAAACGTGTGTATATTATATATGAGGTGTTTATCGTACTTTACATTAAAAATAATATTTTTTAGACAACATATGTGTGTGCATATTAATGTACTTATTGAATACAAATACATTTATTATTGGTGTATTTATTCACATACATATTAAATATTGTTTGCAATATGTAATATTCACGTATTAAGTTTTGTTTGAATTCAGAAAATCGCATTGTAACGTGACTTTATTCAACCAGTTTTTTCAAGCAAATAAACATAAACATTAACAGAGATATTAAGTTAACGAGTTATAAATATAACTTACACAATAACTTCTACTATTAACTTCCTATCTAACGGGTTATAATATAAATGAATATTTTTTATTTAATTTAAATTTTAATTTAAAGATTTAAACATTATACTGTTTACTATAAAGATTTAATAGAATTAAATATGATTATATATTTCTTAAAACATATTATATTTTACAAATTGAGAACTACATAGAGAGTATAGAATATAAAAATCAACCAGACTCCAAATAAAAAAAAGCACATCAAACTTTGTATTCATAATCATCTTCAAAACACTTATACTTTCAAAAGATTTAAAAACCAACAATTAATAAGAGAATAACATTAAAATAATTGATATTCAGTTTAAAATACATACTTTATTCTTTCAAACAATAAATAGATAACAATAAAAATTGTCATTCAACAATAAATAGATAACAATAAAAATAGTCATTCAAAATTAAGAGAAGATATTTAAACAAATAATCTAATAAATATGAATATAATGTTATTAAAAAAATAAAACTGAAACAAATATGTTTCATTAGATCAATCTTACTTGGTGTGACCAATGTATGCATCTTTTTAAAATGGGTAGTTTGTGTTCTGTCCACTAAAAAAATATAATGTAATAAAAAAGAAAACTGAAGAATTAGAAGGAGAACACATAGTGAGGCTTATTAAATTTCTTCAAGATTTGCTCCCTTTCATCCAATGCCTCATTTTCTTTTTCATTTTGTAGAAGGCGATGGAGTTGCTATGCCAAAGTGGAGACATCTCTTTTTTTTCCATGGTTCCTCATTCTTCTTTCTTTCTATATGCAGATGTACACCTTCAAATAAATTTTGGTTGCATTAATTTCAAAGAAAGATTTCAAATTGAAGAGAGTAAAAAAATTATAGAAGTTATATTTCTAACACATCTATCAAGAAATTATTGCAATTTATAACTAATTGATTTGAAGAGGTCTAAGTTAAGATGTTATTATATATTGTCATGCAGTTAATAACTGCACATTGGAAGTTAACAATATTATTTTTAATTTCTTTGGCAATAAAAAAAATGAATCACAAAAATGAAGATAACGGGCAAAAATAGAATAAAAATAGGCCAGACCAAAATAGTATATCTCCATTATATATAGTTATTGATATACATACGCATAAAAATATATATGATGATTTTTTTTTTAATTTTGATTTTAATTAAATTTATGTGTATTTAAATTTGTGATAGGTGTATTTAAATATAATTTATAATCGGAAGTTAAAATGAGTTTTTTTTTTCAAATAACTAATAACTAATTAGTTTTAATTGTGTATAAAATTCAAATATAAAATGGGGGAGTAGTTATTTTTTCTTTGTGTAACTTTTAGGTAGTTTTGAAGGGCAAAAGAGGAAAGAAAATAGGCTACACCAAAAAGATGTTTTGATCTCAAAAAGAAGAAAAGTATAAGTTGAAATTGAAATACTCACTTTACCTTTTTGATCTTCAATCACCAATAAATAATTGTAACCAAGGCAAGTGAAAAAATTAGAGAAAGACAATAAAAGATCGACAAATATGAGAGAAAGAAATAAGGATGAGAGATTGTGAGATTTGAGAGAAAGAGAAAAATAAGTTACTGAGAGAGAGAGAGAGAAAAAAAAGTGAAAGAATTAGTTACTACTCCCTCCGTTTTTTATTATAAGTCATTTTTGACTTTTCACACATATTAAGAAATGTAATAAATGTAGTATGAAAAAAAGAAATTATGAATGGTTTTACAAAATTGTCCTTTATTAATAATATTGGAAAGATAAATTTACATAATTGAAAGGAGAGAATAATAAATATTTAAGGTTATAATAGGAAAAATAACATTAATGATTCATTGATATTATAAAACGACTTATATTATGGTACAAATTTTTTCACAAAACGACTTATAAAAAAAAACGGAGGTAGCATGAGAGAGAAATTGAAATACTCACTTTACATTTTTGATCTTCAATCACCAATTAATATTTATTTTCTTTTATTAATTATTATGTATTTATATATAACTAATGTCTAGACGGGCTTTATTAATGCACAGACGGGCCAAAATATAAACGGTATTTTTTCTGTCTTTATTTTTATTTTAATTAAATCATTTATAAAATAATTGAAAAATAATAGAGTGGACCATATAACAGTTAATAGAAGAGAAGTTAGATTTAAAAAAAAAAAACTAATTAAAGAGAAGTTGAAATTTAAAACAAAAACTAATTAAAGAGAAGTTGAAATTTATAACAAAAATTAAAAAAAGTATAATTGCAAAAAAAAAAATAGGTTACACCAAAAATCATGTTTTCCCTTTATACATAGTATAGATAAAAAAGAATATAATTGAAAAAAAAAATAAGTTATACCAAAAGCCATATTTATCCTTTATATATAGTATAAATATAAAAAAATTAATGATTTTAATAATAATTTTTAATATATATATATATATATATATATATATATATATATATATATATATATATATATATATATATATATATATATATATATATATATATATATATATATATATAATGTAAAAAAAATTTAAAAAACTGGTGTGGCTATAACCACACCCTACCTCTACGTAAGTCCGCATCTGCCAAAAGGGCAAATAGATATGTTTATAAATAAAAAGAGGAGGAAGCAAAAGGCAAAAAGTATACAATAAATTCTTTACGTTATATGTACAATAAAAGGATCTCATAAAAAGAAGAAAAGAATGGAAAAGAAGAAAACAGAAAGTATACAATTTCAAATATAAACATAAAAATAATTTTTCATGATAAACATATTTTAATCAAACAAATTAAGTTTACAAAATAATAAAAATATTACAAATATTTGTTCAGTAATAATTTTAATAATAGTGATTAAAAGTGGTGATTGTTAAATAATCGGTGCTAGTCAAAGTGGTGGTAGCTGATAACTAATGATGGCAGAGAGTGGCGGTTTACAAAGTTGTGTTTAGAGTGGTAATTAATGGTGTTGATCGAAGGTTGGTGGAGTGTGGTGGATGATGGTCATAATGTAATAGTGATCGATGTTATTCAGATGATGATTGTCTGCGTGGCAAAGGTACGGGTGCGTATTCGGTATTTGGTACGGATGCTGGTACGGAATATGTCATTTTTTTAAAAACAAAGTTATGAGTACACGAATATAAATATATATGTACTCTGATTTTTCTCAGCAGAAGATAAAGAACTTGATTGGGCAAGGACTTTCAATGTAATGGATAGAAGTTTAGGGATTGAAAATTCATAAGTTATCCACCATTACTTTAATTTCAAGAACTACCGATCTTGCAACGAATCAAATGGGGCAAACTCTACATCAACACTTGAATAGTCCATTAAAAAAAAGTTTAAAACTATACCATTATAAGAAAAAAATTGAGTTCGCGTACCTAATATATATCCGTTGGAATACCAACTTAAAATACAATAAATAAAAAATAGATACGGTATCGATACGTACCATACGAGTACCGATAACCGGTACAGGTATTTTACCTAAAATGGAATGCCCATAGTTCACATATGGTTGTTAGTTGTTCAAATGTTGATTGGTCAGGTGATGGTTGTTAGTTGTTCAAATGTTGATTGATGGTGAACTGAGTGGTAATCATAATACTATCACTATCTCAAATTATAAATCACTTAAAATAAATATAAGTCTTAAATTGTAAGTCATTTTAGAATTTTAAGATAACATTAATTACTTTTTTTTTTAATATATCCTCTATCATTTAATTATTTTTTTTAACCCCGAACCCATTTGTCCGCTTTTTTTAATGCGCACAGCAGAGAAAAATAAACGTGTGTATATTATATATGAGGTGTTTATCGTACTTTGCATTAAAAATAATATTTTTTAGACAACATATGTGTGTGCATATTAATGTACTTATTGAATACAAATACATTTATTATTGGTGTATTTATTCACATACATATTAAATATTGTTTGCAATATGTAATATTCACGCATTAAGTTTTGTTTGAATTCAAAAAATCGCATTGTAACGTGACTTTATTCAACCAGTTTTTTCAAGCAAATAAACATAAACATTAACAGAGATATTAAGTTAACGAGTTATAAATATAACTTACACAATAACTTCTACTATTAACTTCCTATCTAACGGGTTATAATATAAATGAATATTTTTTATTTAATTTAAATTTTAATTTAAAGATTTAAACATTATACTGTTTACTATAAAGATTTAATAGAATTAAATATGATTATATATTTCTTAAAACATATTATATTTTACAAATTGAGAACTACATAGAGCGTATAGAATATAAAAATCAACCAGACTCCAAATAAAAAAAAGCACATCAAACTTTGTATTCATAATCATCTTCAAAACACTTATACTTTCAAAAGATTTAAAAACCAACAATTAATAAGAGAATAACATTAAAATAATTGATATTCAGCTTAAAATACATACTTTATTCTTTCAAACAATAAATAGATAACAATAAAAATTGTCATTCAACAATAAATAGATAACAATAAAAATAGTCATTCAAAATTAAGAGAAGATATTTAAACAAATAATCTAATAAATATGAATATAATGTTATTAAAAAAATAAAACTGAAACAAATATGTTTCATTAAATCAATCTTACTTGGTGTGACCAATGTATGCATCTTTTTAAAATGGGTAGTTTGTGTTCTGTCCACTAAAAAAATATAATGTAATAAAAAAGAAAACTGAAGAGTTAGAAGGAGAACACATATGGAGGCTTATTAAATTTCTTCAAGATTTGCTCTCTTTTATCCAATGCCTCATTTTCTTTTTCATTTTGTAGAAGGCGATGGAGTTGCTATGCCAAAGTGGGATGGAGTTGCTATGCCAAAGTGGAGACATCTCTTTTTTTCCATGGTTCCTCATTCTCCTTTCTTTCTATATGCAGATGTACACCTTCAAATAAATTTTGGTTGCATTAATTTCAAAGAAAGATTTCAAATTGAAGAGAGTAAAAAAATTATAGAAGTTATATTTCTAACACATCTATCAAGAAATTATTGCAATTTATAACTAATTGATTTGAAGAGGTCTAAGTTAAGACGTTATTATATATTGTCATGCAGTTAATAACTGCACATTGGAAGTTAACAATATTATTTTTAATTTCTTTGGCAATAAAAAAAATGAATCACAAACATGAAGATGACGGGCAAAAATAGAATAAAAATAGGCCAGACCAAAATAGTATATCTCCATTATATATAGTTATTGATATACATACGCATAAAAATATATATGATGATTTTTTTTTTAATTTTGATTTTAATTAAATTTATGTGTATTTAAATTTGTGATAGGTGTATTTAAATATAATTTATAATCGGAAGTTAAAATGAGTTTTTTTTTTCAAATAACTAATAACTAATTAGTTTTAATTGTGTATAAAATTCAAATATAAAATGGGGGAGTAGTTATTTTTTCTTTGTGTAACTTTTAGGTAGTTTTGAAGGGCAAAAGAGAAAAGAAAATAGACTACACCAAAAAGATGTTTTGCCTTTATATATTACTAGCGCCCAGACGGGCACGTCTGTCCGTTTTTTTAATGCACACGTAAAAATTTAAATGATATTTTTTTATTTAATATTAATTTTTAATGGAAGTTAAGTAGGAAGTTAATAGTTGAAAGTTAATAGTAGGAAGTTAGGTAGGAAGTTATTGAGTAAGTTAAATATTAAAGTAAGGGTAAAATTGGTAGAGAAATAGGCTACACCAAAACACCATGTTTTACCTTTATATATATGTTATAGATATAGATATAGAATATAGATGTATAGATTAATAAGAAATCCTTTTCCATTCAACAATTATTATATTTTTTAATTCATATAAAATATCTAAAACAGAGTAATAGTTAGTGATGGTAAGTTGAGAACTGATCAAAGCGATCAAAATTGTTGAAGTGATAGCTGACGGTGATTAAAAGGATGGTATAGTAATCACAGTGATGATCAGTTGTTGAAGTATTAGTTAAGAATTTAAAACCAATTTATTTTAATTTAAAGTTTTAATAAAAACTCTTTTAAAATTAATTAAAAACTCAACGCAACCTATTTTGCTTAACATGTGTTAGTTTTAACAATGATTTTTAAAATTAAAAAAATCACCACCATCCTAAACGAGTCATTAAAAGTTAAGTCATCTTTTACAAGAGCTTTAACAATGATTTTTAACATGCCTCAATCACTTTTTGGGACAATTTCGTAGCCATCTTTTACAAGAGCTTGTTAGATAAGTCAAATGAATTCAGATATGAATTCATTTTTAAATAGTGTTTTACGCTGTTAGCTCTCAAATTCGACGTCTAGTTTGTATTAATGAAATTAATAAAGAAAAATAATTTATATGAAATTATGAGAGGTTTTGACAAAACTGTAAAACCAGAGTATTTTTGGTCGAAGTTGATCGGAAAATAACAAGTGTACTATTTTAACCGATGTTAAGAAACACGGGCACCCGTGTCAGCCCACTGCCTCTTCTCCAATTCTCATTCTTCAGGTGCCTTCCTGACATGGCCCGTGTGTAATACCCTAATTTTTACCCATAAGATCCCACATGTCATTTGCATCTCATACCACAAACAAGATCACAAGCTTTGGTTTTTTTGCCCTCCTCTGAAGGTCTGTTCTTGAGTGAGATCGCCAAGCACCCCTGTTCTCTTGTTTGCTTGATGTTTTTTTATGTTTACTAACCATTAATTGAAAATCCAAAAATATGTTTGTTTTTCTTTTATTAACTTTTTCAGGAAGAAATTTGGATCAAGGACATCAAATACCAGT
This sequence comes from Lathyrus tuberosus, assembly GCA_022829125.1. Taxonomy (NCBI): domain Eukaryota; kingdom Viridiplantae; phylum Streptophyta; class Magnoliopsida; order Fabales; family Fabaceae; genus Lathyrus; species Lathyrus tuberosus. The sequence goes on along the minus strand of JALAZF010000062.1, from coordinate 13,678,764 downwards.
CCCTCAGCTTGAATTAATTTCATCCAAACAAAGTCAAAGTTGATCTTCAAACAATTCAAATTCATCTGATCAAGAGTTTCCAAGATTTAATTGATTATTATTCAAGAGACTCTAAGGTTCATGTGTTTATTTCCATGCCTTCTTTGACAAGCAAAAGAATCGAGCCAGAGCCAAGACAGCACATCAAAAAGGCAAATTTTCACATTTTTCACTGTGGTAATCGATTACCAACATTAGGGTAATCGATTACTCAGTGCGTTTTTTGTGAAAATGTGCGAAATTCAAATTCTGCAGCATTTGACACCAATTCCATCATTTGAGAATATTCTAGATCACTTCCAAATAATTCCCCTACCTCATCATAATTACTTCCCACCATACACCTTCGCTAATCACCGTTTGATTTTGATTTTACCTCCAAAATTCAAATTTCAAGCCTAATTTTGGTTCCAAACCAAATTCCAAACCACCAAAATTTTCAAGCCGAAATCCTATAAATAGAGGTCTCATTTCATTCATTCTTCAAGCTTTTGATAGCCAAATTCACCTTGTCAAAATTCTTCTTGACTCTCTCAATTTTCTCCAACCACCAAATTCACCAAAGCTCTTTCTTCCATTGAAAGTTAGTAAGTTCATCATTAGAACTTACTAATCTTTGAGCTAAACTTTCATCCATTCACTTTTTCATCATCAATTTCTGTAGATCAAGGCTTTGAAGTGTGGTTCTTGGATTTGATTTGAAGAATTTTCAGATTTGAAGTGATAAACTCTTGATCCACCATTGTTGTTCTTGATACATCCTTCACAATATGATATATTGTTGATTTTTGCTGCTTGGTCCTTGGATCTTGCAAATTGTGTTTTATTGGTGTTATTTGTTGTTGTTTTACTTGAATTTTCGTACACAATTGCATCCTTGATCATGAGGTGTTTGAAGAAATGATTGATCAAGGATTTTAAAATTTTCAAACTGATTTTCTGCTGTTTTAATAGGTGTAATCGATTACCTTCCTGGTGGTAATCGATTACACCCCTGTTTTTGCGCCTGGATATGCATTTTTCTCAGTGGTAATCGATTACCAGCATTAGGGTAATCGACTACCCAGTGTCCAGAGTGTGTTTTTGGCTTATTTTTGGGACTGTTTTGGTTCATTTTCCTTTTCCTTCCCTTTCTTTTTGTTCTTTGCCTTGGATTACATCTTTGTGTGGTTCAATTAGGCATTCCTTCATCTATTTCTCATTTTCTTTTGATCGATAAAAATCTTCGATATCATTGAAACTTATTTTAAGTTTTTGATGAAGATGAGATCGTTACCACTTTTCTTTTCGTGCGGTATTGCTTTCGCAGAGTGATCTACATATCACTTCTCTAGCATGCATTAGCACTAACATCGTTATTGACCGGCCTCCCATAGTATGATCTTCCTCATAGATTGTGCTACGATTGATTAACAAAGCGCTACATGTGTCCCGTATCAGAAAATGATCATTCGTGGTCCAAACTTATGTTTGCAAGCCCAAGGATGGTTGATTATTTATCTTAGGTCCATTACTTATGAAACTTGTTGTTAGGAGGCTTTGGTCTTATCAATCCTCTAATGAGTCTTCATTAACTTTGGCCTAAGTTCATCATTTAACCATCATTGATCATTTATTCTAACAACTAATCACTAACTCACTAACAATATTGTTGTACTAATTTTGTTTATGCTTCCTTCTTACTCCCTATCTCTCTTTATTTTTTATGCTTTATCATATAATATCATTCTATATTGTTTATGTTTCCGCCTTTTTTTTCTTTGTCCACTTGGACCATTTGTTTATGTTTATGCTCTTTCCTTTTGACCATTTGGACCAAAAAACACTAATAAAGGCTTAAACCCCTAAAAAACTTGTTCTCATAATGTTGGACTATGGTTACTATCCTTTGCATTTGAACATGGGACTTTGGACTTAGAATTTGGATCCTAACCTATGCTTGGAAGTTATGATGGAAAACCTTGGATTTTGGATACTTGAAGTTCTCCTTTGAAGACTTATTTTAATCAAGACCAAATCTAAAGGAAAGAATGCTCATGCTATGGAGCTTGCTTGTGTGGTTAGACCGTTCTTATCCTTAGCTTTTACCTTTATGCAATAGGATAGTCCCTTCTTCTCCACCCCTTCTTTAATTTTCAAAATCTCCTCTCTTTTTCAAAACCTTCTTGTTTTCAAACTTAAAACCGCTTTCATAATAAAACCTTGACTTTTGTCAAGTGATTTTCAAGCTTTGTTTTCTTTAATAAATGTCAATCAATGTTAATCATACTTTGACCATTTCAAAAAGACATTAAAAAAATACAAAAACTCATTCAACTTTTTGTGCTTTTGTGCACTTTTTTCTTTTAAACTTTTCAAAAAGATTAGACATGAGTCATCTTCTTTGATGAGATGTAAAGCTTCTAACCATGGTATTTTGTGTAAAGTATGACCATTTTCCACTTAGATGATTGAAGTGATTAATCTTGTTGATTTTAATCCAAGCAAATTCTCCAACTTAATGTGATGCAAATGCCTCTTTCCCATACCTTTGGTTAATTAGTTGAGTATTCTCTCTTGAGAATGACAAGTTATCTTTTCAAGATAAAATGAATCATAACCAATAATTTTTGTTATTTGTACCACGAACTACGAGGTTTTGATCCTATATTGCACTTTGTGGGTACGTAGGCATGAGGCGATAAGTCTCTCCAAACACAAAAATCTTAAAACATATTTCTCTTCTCACCTCCCCAATCTCTTTTCAAACAAACCTTTTCAAACCAAAAAGCGTAGATATTTCAAAGGGTTCCTATAAAGTACTATAAACGTTTTGGGTGATAACACCTTCCCATTGCGTAACCAACCCCTTACCCATTCTCTGTTTGCTCTTGTTTTAGAACTTGTTTAGGTTTTGTTTGCTCTTTTTCCTTTCCTTTTGGATAAAATAAAAGTGCGGTGGCGACTCTTGCTTTATGAGTTAAGTTAATCAATAGCTTACACTCACACTTTTTACCGCTACATCGTGTCAGGTGACACGGGTGGCCGTGTCAGGCCACTGTAACTCTTCAAAAAACTCGTCTGAACTTCCGGAAATCCCGTTTTCTTTGCACAAGTCCTTTGGGCTTTTCCATATAGACCTGAAATCATAACAACTACCAAACAAACGCATAAAATGCAACAAAAGTGAAATAAAACAAAAATGCGAGAATAAATAAGAAGCGTAAAATTAACTTGAAAAACAACGAAAAGACTAAAGAAAAGATTACCGATTCAAGAATAAAGTGCTGAATACGTGACGAATACGTAGTAGAGATGGTGACCGATCAGAAGTCACCTTTTGTACAGGAAGAATATGTTGAACAAATTTAGGAAAAATATTCTAAGTCTTGGAAGTTGATTCGACAAGGAACTACTTATGGTGTTTCAACGTAAGATTTGAATTTAAATAAAGGAGGGAACTTTGTTCTTATCCAGATTTTGAGAGAGACACATGGTGCATTTTCAAGAAAATAAGGCATGCTGAGCGTCACTTGTCTTATTTTCGTAGGAAGATCGTTAGAGGAAGTTATTTCGATCATTATAAATAGAAAGTCTTAGCGTTAGGATTGTGTGTGTTCGAAGTTGTACAAAATATCTAGAATTACTCAAAGTAACCGTGTGCAGAGAAAAGAGTGTGTTGAGAAAATGTACGTTTGATGAAACACCATATCTTTACACTTTAATTCAAGTTTTATCTTTTTACCCACAAGTTTATCTTCTTTATTGCCCAAGTTATTTTCAATGCAATTACTTGTTTTTCGATTAAGTTTCTGCAAGTTACTTTCTTTGAATTTTTTAAGTTGTTAACTTTTAGATCATGAATACTGTCGAAGTATTCACCATTTTCCAAACTTTATTTTAAGATTTACTAGCACATGTCCTAGATCAGTATGGTCGATCCTGTAAGTAACCAAATTCCTTTTCGATTTGGAAGACCCACAGTTGTTTACTAATTTTCATGGTAAGCAAATTGGCACGCCCACTGGGACAGTGCTAGTAATTTTATTTTCAAAACTTCGTTTTTGTTGTTGTTTTCTTTGAAAACTTCGTTGTATGTTATTGAGAAGTGGTAAAGTAGCCACCACTAACGAAGATATTCCAAGGAGAAGATATACGAGGAGAATGGCGAATTCAAATCATCCAAATGTTTCGATTCCTCAAAGTTCATCGAGTAACTATGGAGAACCGCCCCAAGTATCTTCGACCAGGGGAACAACGGTTCCAGCGACTGTGTCAGAACCAATGCCATCCATGGCAAGTTCGATGTCCACGTAGTCGATTACCCATAGTGAGCCCATTCTAACTTATATTGGGCCTAGGGGTCCTCCAGTAACCCTTCCACCAATAGGGAATGCTTTGAGTAGGCCCTTCATGCCTCCAGGTTTCTCTATGCCCTTAGGCGGTCGAGAGCAACCCTATGGAATGCCAACATCTATGATGGCGAACTTGCATAACACCGTCTCAACATTCTCAGAACCAGTAATAAATGTTACTTCGCCATTACAAGGATCAGGATCTGGGATAAACATGGGTCGAAGTAACCAACCCTTAGGAATGGGTTATTCCACCCAAATGCCAAACTTGACTAATAATTCTGCAGCGGTTATTAGGCAACAAATGGATGACAGTAATCACAAAATGGTCCAAATATTGGCCCAAACAATGGGGACGATTTTTAATCCCCTAATCCAAAGTACTACTCAATCCAACCAACAAATGACAATGCAGATGACACGCCTTGCATATTTTTTGGAGTACCACAGCCTCCTCGACATCCACAGAGAGAATACATAATGGAGAATCAGGGAGTAGTCCTCGAAGAAGACCCTACCATTAACCAAGTCCAGCAAAACCAGAGAAACCCGCCCCATGCAAATCTAGCTAATCCAGTTATAGCGGTCGAACAACCTAGGGTCGAACCCCCAAAGCCCAACCTCAAATTCCAATTGAGGAGAGACCAAGGGTAGTAATGGTGAATAGGAATCAAAATGTTGATAACGTTGTACAGCACATTCGACGTGATGATGTGGCCGCAGATAACAATCTAACATCCATGGTCAAAAGGATAATGGCGCGAAATAGGGTAAACTTTGGTCTTCGAAGACCAAACTATACTTCGCCGTTATCAGAGTATATTTTACAATCAGATCTACCTCATAGATGGAAAGTTCCTAAATTCACTAAATTTTCTAGGGATACCACTGAATCCACTGTCGAACATGTGGCTAGGTACTTGATAGAGGCTGGAGAGATTTCGAATAATGAAAACCTTAGGGTAAAATATTTCCCAAACTCTCTCACTAAAAACGCTTTTACATGGTTTACAACCTTGCCACCAAATTCGATCCATAATTGGACTCAGTTAGAAAGATTGTTCCATGAACAGTTTTATATGAGACAAACCAAGATTAACCTGAAGGAATTGGTCAATATCAAACAAAATTTTACTGAGCCAATAGATGATTACTTGAATAGATTCCGTCTACTCAAAGCCAGGTGTTTTACACAAGTGCCAGAACACGAATTGGTCGAAATGGCCGCTGGGGGTCTAGACTATTCTATTAGAAAGAAATTGGAAACCCAGTACTTGAGAGATATGGCCCAACACGCTTGAAGGAGGAAAAGTCCAGAGCAAATAAAAACAAGAGGGTGGCCTACGTAGAATTTAATGAAGGCGACGAGGAACAATATAATGAGCTTTCAAACTTCGACGAAAGTGATATCGATCTCGCTGAGTTAAAGTAAGGGCCCCCTTATTCCTGTAAAGTCTTAGCCTCTTTGAACGGGAAAAACCCGGTCGAACCAGAAAGGAACGATAGATTTCCTAAGAAAACTTATACATTCGACGTCACCAAATGTGACAAAATCTTAGACTTGTTAGGTAAGGATGGTCAAATGATAGTGCCTCCCGGTGCTAAAATGCCTCCTTTAAAGCAAAGGAAGAAGAAAGGTTTTTGTAAGTATCATAATTTCTTGGGTCATAAAACATCTCAATGTTTTCTTTTCAGGGATCTCGTTCAAAATGCCATCAAGGATGAAAGACTAAGGTTTGGAGAAAAAGTGAAGGCTCAGATGAAAATAGATGCTGACCCTTTGCAAGTAGCTAATGCTCATTTCACTGAACTAGCTGTTGTCAATATGATCGAATTTACTGATGACTTCGCTCATAACATTAACATGATCGAAGTCACTGAAGACTTCATCAATTATGCTATCATGGTTAAGATCACTGAGGATCTTGACGAGAAAGTTATGAAAGATTGCATATGTGAGGTTACTGATGGCCTCACCAATGGAATCGTCAAAGACTGTAACAACGAAATTGCTGATGGTTTCGATACTATAGGAATCACTGAGGATTCTAATCTGGTGATGGAAACAAAAAAAATCGAAGCTGGTTTTGTGCGGATGGATAACTTAAAGAAGGCTACTGATAAGTGCAAATTGTAGCTATTATTGTATATAAGTTTTGTTGCACTTAACGATACTTTTTGTTAAAATTGTTCGAATAAACCCCGCTTTGTTTGTAAATACGTTTACTTTACTTTATAGTGTATGTATTGCGTTATCGTGTAAATATCATTGAGTTTAATTATTTTCTATTTATTTTTGTAGGTATTAAAGCATTGATATAGGAGCATGGAAGGCTCTTGAGGAGCATTTTTGAAGAAATTGAATTTTTGAAGCCTGCTACTAGCGCGCTTAGCACACTCCTAGCCCAAGGAAGGAGCTAATTCTAGTGAGTTATCCGCTTAGCGCGGTCTGGAGCCCGTTATGCGGGATTTAAGGCGGTTTAGCAATAAATGACAGCGCGCTTAGCGCACAAGACCGGGCTAAGCGCGGTCTGCGATTTTGATAGAAATAAATAGGGGAAAAACACATTTTTTAGGGGATGGTTTTGGGGTTTTTGCTCCCAACTCCATCAAACTTCATTTCTTTAGTAGATTAGCTTAGAAAACATCATGGAAGCTTGCATTTGGATGATCCGGGGTTAATTTCTCATCGATCGGCTCTAACAACCCGCGAAGTGTTTGGTTCATTTCTGATTTTCTTCACGTCTTTCTTCTTTGTTGGGTTTTATATATGTTTTTACTTTGATCTTATGTATATTTATCGCCCATGGCGTTATATTTAATTTGCTTTACGAATCTTTATCGATGATTGTCTCTGATTTTTGCTTTATGCGCGGGGTTTGGGTTGTGTTAGAGATAAACTTCATAAATCTTGATTAGGGATGATTATCTGTTAGTTTCTAGATGCTAGAGATAGATTTAGAGCTAACAATCTATTTGGGTGTCAGAGCTTAATGCCTTCCGTGTTTCGAGGCTTCGTGCACGAGAGTGACGAAGAGAGTAATACGGTTTTTTTCTCTCAGCTCGGTGTGTCAGAGATGAACACTATTGAGAGCGATGCTGGATGATATTGAGGAGTATTGTAGGTTAAGTATAACTGGTCGGTAAGTTTAAGTTTATGAAAAGTGGAATATATACATGCTTGATAAGTCTTTTCTCTCTGACGAATGAATTTTCTTGTGTTAATATTTACTTTTCTGTTTTTATGTTTCAACCAATTCTAAACCCAAACTCATTAACATTTAAATTGTCGAACAGCAGTTCAGTAGCACCGATCTCCGTGGACACGATAAATTCACAAAAAAATACTTCCAAAACTTTTGTTGCTTGCCCTATACCGCTTCCAACAAAAATGGCGTCGTTGTCGGGGATTGGTGTTTTTATTGGACCGCATTGCGATAGTTTCTTTGTTTTTGAGTTTTGTAGATATCGTATATATTGTCTATTTTCACTTGTTTATATTGATACTTGTATATGTTTACCATATTTGTGAATCTTACATGTTTTGCATAATTGTGAATATAGTGTATATATTTGTTTCTCTTCACGTTTGGCAAAAGTGTGGTTAGATGTGTAGTTCCGGTTAGAGCTCGAAGAGATGAGAGCAAAGGCGGGAGTGAAAGCATTTGGCTCTTCCGAAGCAACGTGTTGGCTTGTAAATAATAGGCGTCGAACTTATGACGTAAACCAAGCATGTTTTATTGTTGTTAGTTTCTAATGTTTTTTTCTCCCATTCTTTTAGTATGTTTATGGTAGTTCGTGTTAAGGTGTTAAGTTTTGTTTTCCTCAAGCTTGCCGTGTTTAACTTGAGGAAGTTTGTATGTGTAAATATTGTATGTTTTGTAATTGAGTTGTGTAGGTGATAATGGAGGTAGCATGAAATGCATTTTTGCTGTCCTGTTTTTCTGCTTCTGGTGTAGCGCGCTTAGCGCGGGTGTGCTCGCTTAGCGCACTCTGCTGAGATGAGCCAGTGAATTCTTTTTGTTTCACTTGCCTTCCTTTTTCCCACTTTCTCCTAGGCTTTAGATATTACATAACCGTAGTATAACTAATTCTTTTGTTGTTGTTTGGACTCAAATTTTGGTTCGATTGCTTGAAGTCGCATTCGGTGATTTTTCGATTTTGAGTGTTTCAACTTACGAATGTGTGGGTATGATAGTGTTTAAAGTTTGGTACGCGTCCAAGGTATGTGTTTATCACTTTCTTGAATTTAGCATATTCATGATACTTAGGCTTTTTACAACTTCTATGCCATTCATTCTTTTATATACTTGTTCGTATGTGAATCACTTTAGTTCCCACCCTTTTTGTGAGGAAGCCTTCCATTTGTTCATATATGCTCGGAGTACCAATATTCTTGTTTTAACTGGATTTTATTATGCTTAATATTTTGTTTGTGTTGATTATTTGAAAGCATGAAAAGGATTAAGGCACTTGTTTCATTTTGAGCACAACTACCTTAGCCAAATAGTCAATTCACCTTGTAAGTGTGTGATCGTTTGTAAACCCTTTGAGCCTTTGGTCATTATCCATGTTGTTTGAGTTTGATTCTTGTCTATGAGTGTCAAATTCATTTTTTGTGTGGATCTTGATTGTTGTTTTTTCTTGAGCCCTCAACTTTGTGTTGTTGTATGAATTTTTACCTTGCCTTAGAAAGTAGGGAGTATTCACATGATAATGTGGTTGAATTCAAGTTGGGGAGAGTAATGTTTTCTCACTTATGTTATTGGTTGCTATGAGATTGAAAAAGAAAAGAAAAAAGAGAAAAATATGAAAAAGAAAAGAAAAGAAAAGAATAAGAAAGAAAAAAAATTGAAAAAGCTTTGAAAAAGAAAAACAAAAAGAGTAGAATAATGTTGTGCTAATAAGTTATATGTGTCTGGTGTAACACTTGGGATTTTGGAAGAAGTTTGATTGAAATTTTGTGTTTGAACTTTTGTGAGTTGATCACTCCCTTAGGTTTTGGCAAGTTTTTGTTTCGATTAGCTTTAGGAATTATTCCTTGTTTGTTCACCCGACCACATTACAGCCCTGAAAATCCTTTTGATTCTTGCTTTTGTGTTTTCAGCATGATTTTTGGATGATTGCATAATTTAGTCTTTTGTTTGCAAGATTGTTGTGTGAGTGAAAAATCCCTCTGTCGCGGCCGGCAAAAATTTTCTAGTCGCCATCATATTTTTTAAGGGAAAATAATGATAAACCTAATATCTTAATCCTAAGGTAGAGATTCCTACGGTTCGGGAGTCGGTTAAGTGAAGGGAAGGTGTTAGGCACCCCTCACTTCCATTGTACTCAATGGGATCCACCTTTGAATTTAGGGTATATTTGTTTGTCTAAGTTATAGGAAAACCTAATTTTTTTATTAATTATACTCGCTAGGGTTGGTTTGCAACCCTATGCCTACGTACCCTCAATTTTGAAGGATCAGAGTAACCGTAGTTCACCTCCCCTATTCCTACCCCCTAATCCTATTCCTAAATCGCAAAACCTATCCCTAAATCCCATCCACTATTTATACTCTTGGATAAAGAGTTCTATCCCTTAAATCTAGTGTTTATACTCCTAGATGAGGAGTTCTATCCCTTAAATCCCTTATCCATTATTTATACTCTCGGAGGAAGAGTTTTATCCCAAAATCCGTATCCAATCCCTTATTTAGGCTCTCGGACCAAGAGCTTTATCCCTTAATCCTTTTGTTTATACTCTCGAATATCGAGAGTTCTATTCCTAAATCCAAATCCCTTATCCCATCCTTTATTTAGGCTCTCGGACCAAGAGCTTTATCCCTTTATGTAAATTCCTTAAAAACCTTAAACATCCTTTTAAAAACCAAATTCTAATTTTTCACAAAAAAAAGAAATTAAATCAAAAGTTAAATAATTAATATGACAAAAAACAAAATTAAACCAAAATAAAGTCCACATTCTAAATAATTCCTAAAAAATATTTATATTCCAAAATGTTTTATTTTTTTATCCCAATCCCATATTTACCTTTTTAAAAAAAAAATAATTTTTACAACTTAAATCCTTTATAAAATTTTATTTACATAAGTTATAAACAAAAAAAATTTAATTACCACCACATGAAAATTAAGAATTTAAATTAAACAATAAAAGAACAAAAAACCTAAATTAGCAAATTAAATAAAAAATATTTTTTTATTTCATAACTTAAATCAAGGAATTGATTCAATTGTGATTAAAAAAAAGAATAAAAATAAGTCTCACAAAATAAAAATCCAAAAATAATAATATAAAAAAACAAAAATCCCAAAAAAATAATTCCTAAACCCTACATTTAACCAAAATCCTAAATCTCCTAATTAACCCTAAAATATAATTAATAATTAAATTAAATTATGTTAAATAATTCGATTAATTAAATTAAGTTTAATCCAGGGGGTGTATAACCTTTAAAAAAAACAATAGGGCCGTCTGGGCGGGGTGCCAAAAGCATTGGGTGTGAAAGCCCAATGGCAAAAAAAGTCCCAACGTGTGAAAAAAAAACAACAGAAGTAATCCACGTTCGAATCCTTTTGATCCCCATGATTTTGATTTATTTATTTATTTTTAAGAAAAAAACATGACTGAAATTGTTAGACAATTACTATGTCTTTCTTATTCAACAAAAAACAATTCTTTAGAATAATAGTTATCGATCTAATTATTTAAAACTTAACACAAACACATTCCACATTAAATCAAATAAATATATCAAATAAGAATCGACATGTAAAATGCATATAAAAGTAAGGGAGTAAATAAAACCGACCTACGGGATCGAGGTCTATCCCGGTAAACAAAATGTTTCACTTTTGAGATCTCTCTCCCTTTTTATGCGACCAATTCCTATTCCTTGACTCCTATTATTTTCTTCTGTTTTTGATCCAATCTTCTCCTTGTGCCCTTGACAGAAAAGATGACGGATGGATTTTTCAGGGTTTTTTGTATTGTTGTTCTTCAATATGGAGAACAACCACTTTTGAATAGTGAATATGTAAATTGTGGGTGGTCCAAATAGGAGAGACAAATGCTTTATTTATAGGAAACATTTAGGTTAAAACAATAAATGTGATTATCTATTTTTAGACCGATTTGATTTAACCTGATTTTTCCTATTTCTTAAAGCCCAAGCCAATGAATCTAGATAGATTCATGGCTTGGTTAATTTAAATAAAAATAAAAAGAAATATTCTAATAATGAAAAATAGAAAAAAGATTTGATTTTACTTTAACTTATATGATTTTTTGAGATTTTTTTTCATAAAAACATGATTTTAATGAAAAAATCAAATTTTTAAAATAATTATTAAATGAAATACGAAAATTGATATTAAAATAATAAAAAAAACTATTTTTATAATTTTTCATGATTTAAAAGAAAAGGAAAAAAGTTAGTAATAAAGGAAAAACAAATAAAACAATAAAAGTGAGGAAGGTGAGATTTGAACTCACAACCTCTCACACTTATAGCCTTTATACCCCTCATTCTACCAATTGTGCCATTTTACTTATTCAAAATAAAGTGGCACCAGAAATCATATAAAACGGGTCAAAATTTAGGGTACGACAGTTGCCCCTATTTAATCGTCTTCGAATCAGAAAGAGGATGTCGATGAGCCTTCCTCCTGTTGAGGAGGAGACGATTAAATACAAAAAGGACCCTAATTTTGACCGCATGGTCAGATGGATACTACGCCGATTATCCTAAGGTCCTTAGCAATAATCCGGTAGTGAAATATCCGATTGAACCCTTGAAAAACTTTTTAGATAAAAAAAATTCTGGATAGGAATGTTGTAGAACCCCTGATAAATCCCTTAATGAAATCACCTTTGATGAAAAATCCCTGGATAGGAATTTTTGTAGATCCCTTGATGAAATCCTTTTTGATGAAAAATCCCTGGATAGGAATTTTTGTAGAACCCCTGATAAATCCCTTAATGAAATCCCCTTTGATGAAAAATCCCTGGATAGGAATTTTTGTGGAATCCTTGATGAATCCCTGGATGGAACCCCTTAATACTTAAATAAAAACCCCTTAACAAAAATACCCTGATAAAATCTCCAAATGAGATCCCTTTGGTGATTACGAACCCTATGCATGTATGCATGTTTGCGTATATGAGTGCATGTTGGATGCTAGAGCGTAGCGACATGACTGATGCATGATTTGGGCTAACGTCTCTTTTATGATATGCAATGCATGTGCTTGTCTGAAAAAAAAAATTCATAACTTCCTGACTCCCTGACCCCTGAAACCTTGATAATTATTGTAAGCCATGCTACCCTTGATTCCTGTAACGTGCCCTTAAAGAACCTCCCATATTGGTTAGATTGTAACGTATATTCATGTCAGTGTATATACCCTATATCCTGCTTTGGAAGAATATGATCCCTTTGATGATTCCAAAAACCGAAGTAAAATCCATTTTCCCTTTTTAAAGCTTTTATTTAGACCTGACATTTCAATGCATTATTTCACAATTAATTGACACCTTGTAATCAAGCGGAATGATTTAGGAGGCAAAGAAATATATTTGAAAAGCAAATTTTATTGAGAATTGGCCCGAAAATGGGCAATGATAAGTAAGGAGGGTAATTCTCATAAGGAGATATTACCGTAAATCAAGAAAAATGTAAAATGGCAATAAGAAAACAAATTTACTTATGTTCCTATCAAATTTAACACCAGCTAATATCCCTAAGACTCCAAAATCACGACACTTTGCTTCTGAAGATGACGGTTGGAATGATCGCTCCCTTCTGAATTCCTGTTATGAGGTGACTTGAGTGTTTTCAGTCATATGCCTTTTGGATATCCCTAACTTTTGCTTGGACCGCTCTTTTTTAGAGTCTTAGTCCACCGGGATAATATACCATTTTTTTTCGACAAAGCCGCCCTTTAGGGTTTTCGACTTGTCGGGTATCATTTTTTATTCAAGTCCCTAATTTTTGCCTGGGTTGATCTTTCGAGTTTTCAATCCACCGGGACACCCTAATTTTTGCCTAAGTCGCCCTTTAGGGTTTTCGACTTAACGGGCTTTTATCCTCTTTTTCTAGGCATAGCATTTTTGACCGAATCGGAGTTCACCGGTCGTGGTAAATCCGCACCATCCAGGGTTGTTAATATTAGTGCTCCGCCAGAGGAGGCACTCTTCACGACATATGACCCTTCATAGGGTGGGGTCCATTTGACGTGGTGGTCTTTATGGATGGGTAATATTTCCCTTAATCCCAAGTCTCCCTCTTCGCGTAGGCGAGGACGAATTTCTTTATCAAACGCTCTCTTGATTCCCTGTGGATATAACTGTCCACAGCCACGCGTTTCCCTTATACGAGGTTTAGCTGATCGAGCCTAGTTTGCACTCATTCTGCCTTATCCAGTTTAGCTTCCTTTATGATCCAAAATTCCTATTGATTGCTCCTGTCCTTATGCAAATATAAGTTTCCCTCGAGATCCAGGTCTAGGTCCTTCCTAGGAGTCCAAAGTTTCACCATCCATGGGATTCTCAAATTTTGTTAAGTACATTATGAGTGGTCTCCTTGGGACTGGTGTCACCAATATAGGTGGCTTTCATTTTGTCCTTTCTCCCTTTTGACTGACCGTGGACCCTGATATTTTTCAGATCTGATTCCATAGGTACACCTTGTGGGCTTTAGTCGTAACATGAATTTCCTTAACTGATCCAACAACTTTTGCAAGTTTGTTACATGATCTTTTTCCTTTTGCGGCTTGGTAGTCGTATCGCCCATATGACCCTCTATCTCCTTATGCCCCATATTTCCATAGTCCTTTGATGAGTTACTCATACGTTCTTTAACCCAACAGGCGTTACCTTGTGACAAAAAGTCAAATTGCTTCTTGACTTCTTCCCTGATCTGGAGGATCATATATGATCTAGTCTTCCTCAGCCTTTGCTTGATTGGCGTACATCCTAGTTTGAGTAGTGGTTTGTGCTCGACGATGCTTGCATCAAGTCCTGGCGTACCTTGGTATGACCATGCAAACACGTCAGAGTATCCTTGCAATAGCTCGATCAGCCTTTCCTTTATATCCTTATTTAGAGAAGCATTGACTTTGACCTCATTCCTATCTTCCTCAGTTCCCAGATTGATCACATCCACTGGTTCCTGATGAGGTTGTATTTTCTTGTCCTCTTGCCTCCACAGTCTGGCTAACTCTTCGGGAAGCTCACACTCGTCCTCATCACTCTCTTCCGCTTAGTTATCGGTAATTCGGAGTCATTCAAGATTATAGCGGTGTCATTTTTAATAGGTCCATTTTGAAATTTGCATGAGGAAGATTTTTTTTATTTTTTATTTTTGGAATGAAGTGCTAGAAATGAAAATATCGAAAGAAGGTATATTGCCATAAACAGAAAATGAAAGAAAAAGATCTTGATTGAAAACAAAATGCAATTTTATTGATAGAAATAAATCCAATGAAATAAAAGGTGGCCCTACAAAGCTTTGTCCACTTGCCTTAGGCATAGCAAGGGACTTATTATTATTTTAAGGAAAAAGTAAATTACTTCGAAACAAAAATTATCTCAGAAATCCCAATGGTTCTCCAATTGTTGAAATTAGGCATTCCTTTCTTCCTCTTCCATTGCAGCCATATGGTCCCCAATTCCAAATCCCACGCCATGGAAATTGCCTTATAATCCTTCATTAGCCGGTTTGTAACCCAGCCCAAACAAGTCCTTCTCCTCAGGTGACTCCCATTGTTTGCCCCAGTTTGTTATGTCTTCCTTATTAATAAGGAAATCACCCCCCATTACTTCCATGGCGTTGACTGTTCCCCCAATGTGCCCCAGCAACGCATTATCTCTCCGATTTGGATCTTCAGGGTCTATAACACTGACATCATTTTCCTTTGAGTTGTTTTCGGGGTACCCCTTATTGTTATGCTGGTCGGAGGATGACTGCCCAATCTTTCCTGTCTTTAAACCGTTCTCAATCCTCTCTCCAATGATAACCAAGTCAGTGAATCCCGTTGAGACTGCCCCAATCATCCTTTCATAGTATAGTCCTTGCAGAGTTCCCATGAATGTATCTACTAGTTCGCTTTCCCACAAAGGAGGTTGCACACGAGAGGCTAGCTCCCTCCATCTCTGGGCATACTCCTTAAAAGATTCATTCCCTTTTTGCGACATGTTTTACAATTGTATACGATCAGGGGCCATGTCTATATTATATTGGTATTGCCTTATAAAGGCGCTTGCCAAATCCTCCCAGTTTGTGATGTGCGTCCTCTCCAGTTGTACGTACCAATCCAAGGATGCCCCACTAAGGCTGTCTTGGAAAACATGCATCATCAGCTTTTCATTTTTAGCATGAGCCCCCATCTTTCGGGAGAACATCCGGATGTGATTTTTGGGACAACTAACTCCTTTATACATCTCAAAGTTAGGTGCCTTAAACTTAGGAGGTATGACCACATCGGGCACCAGACACATTTCCAAGGCATCCACTCCAAGAACATTGAGTCCCTCCACGACCTTTAGCCTTTCCTCAAGTGCTTTGTACTTATCATCAATCCTTCTCCTTTCCCTAACAGTGGTTCCTTTATTTTCGAGGGCCACTCGTCTCGGATTTTCACCCTCGTATGAGTAGTTCGCACGTGGGGTAGGTCTGTAAGTAGTACGAGGTGCCCCATTGGAAATAGGTGGAGAGACGGTTCCCTCGAGTGGTTGGTCAACAGTTTTGTGCTTAGCAGTCTCAGTCTCCTCACATTCCAGATCACGGACAAACCTTAGCAGGGGGTTATTGTCTTCAACATGGGAGGTAGGAGCAGGAACCTTCCTTTGATGGCTTGAATTGGTTCTTCTGGCTATCAAATTCTGGACGACAAGTGTCAGTTGATCAATCTGGATTTTCATTTCTTCCACGTTCTCCTTGACAGTATCTATTTCTCCTCTTAGAGTAACCATATCCTTCTCCATCTGATCCATAACTTTCCTTTGGTAAGGTCTGGAAGTCAGATTGTTATGCCTGAGACGAAGTTTGAAAAAAAATGATTTTTTTTTGCTTATATTGAATGCATGTTGGTGATGAATGTATGAATATGCATGATGTATGCTAAATAATTTTAAAATTTTTATTTGGGGGGAATTCCAAAATCCATTGTAGTTATAGATGAATATATCCAAAGGCTGCAACCCATACACATAGAATATCAACTCCAAATCCGTTAGCCAATCCCCAAATCCAGAATGCCTTCCCATCTTATAACAATAATTCCTCGGGAATAACCCAAAGCAATAATCCCAAAATGGAAGCTCCTGAACTTAAGAAGACGTAAACTAAATAGATGCCCCCACTGCCTTCTTAAAACTCCTCCAAGTACCCTTGCATTTCCCTATCCTCCTTGTAGTGAGATAATAGATCCTCAACAGGCACAACTAAGTCTTTAGGCTTGACCCTTTTTCCTTATATGTTTTTTTTTTGCTTTTTTCTTTTCCCTTTTATTTTTGGTTTTGCCCCCATGCCCCTTGTAAGTTTTTTTCTCCTTGTAAATCCAAGTATAGCGTAAGAGCCAGTTGAAAATCCTTGAAGAGGAAGTCACATAGAGAAGGATCATAAAGTTGTGCAAAAGCAATTATGACCTCTACCTTCATAGGGGTCCCTAAGAGATCGAGGATCCTTCCATACTTGGGTGTAAACATCCTTTGAGCAGATTTGGCATTAAGTCTCAAAGGTCCTTGAGACTTTTTAAATCACCACTTAGCACTCTAATGCGTAGGGTAGCCCTTTTGTTTGAATCCATCTTTCCCATATTCCTACAATGCATCTTGAAATTCCCCACAAAAATGTATATATGCAAAAAAAAGTTTTTAAATGCATGATGACATGGACCCTTTGTTCTTTGGTTAAATGTTTTTTTTTTGGGTTAGGGTAAGGTGAAAATGCAAGCATGCCCTAGCAAGGTAAGCTCCCTATGATAGGTTTAGATCTAAAGCTTATCTACCCAATCCCCTCACATGTAGGATATACAAATTTGGACAGCATGACGGCCCCAAAATGTTTAGACTATACCCTTGTTTTACCATGAGAAGGAGCAAGCCTTCCTATGGTAATCCTTCGGGATAAGTCTCATTTGGGGTAGGAGCCTAGTAACAGCCCTTGAGGGTTGAATACATAGGATCTCCATAGATTGGTGTGGGGTAGGTTAAAGGTTCTCAGAGTCACGAACCACATCCAAATCATTCCACTACGAGAGGGGCTAGCCCTTTCGTGAGGACGACTTTGGAAGGATCTACTCTGAGTGTGGCATCAATGCATTTTAGGGGACGTTGCGTCCCCCACAAAAACATTTCCGTTCCACTTTAGGTTCTAGGGTTATCCTCCAAGCTTTGGGTTTTAGTTTCACTCCTTTTTTTTTTATGTCCCAATCCCTTGCATGATAATACAAAAAACAAAATGTTAAATAAATAAATATATGAAATAAATAAATAACAATAAAAATAAAAAACCAAAATAACATCCAAGACAAACAAATCCCTAAGTCCTAAGGCTAGGATTGACTCTCGCTAGGAAGGAGTCCCCAGCAGAGTCGCCAACTGTCGCGGCCGGCAAAAATTTTCGAGTCGCCATCATATTTTTTAAGGGAAAATAATGATAAACTTAATATCTTAATCCTAAGGTAGAGATTCCTACGGTTCGGGAGTCGGTTAAGTGAAGGGAAGGTGTTAGGCACCCCTCACTTCCATTGTACTCAATGGGATCCACCTTTGAATTTAGGGTATATTTGTTTGTCTAAGTTATAGGAAAACCTAAATTTTTTATTAATTATACTCGCTAGGGTTGGTTTGCAACCCTATGCCTACGTACCCTCAATTTTGAAGGATCAGAGTAACCGTAGTTCACCTCCCCTATTCCTACCCCCTAATCCTATTCCTAAATCCTAAAACCTATCCCTAAATCCCATCCACTATTTATACTCTTGGATAAAAAGTTCTATCCCTTAAATCTAGTGTTTATACTCCTAGATGAGGAGTTCTATCCTTTAAATCCCTTATCCATTATTTATACTCTCGGAGGAAGAGTTTTATCCCAAAATCCGTATCCCATCCCTTATTTAGGCTCTCGGACCAAGAGCTTTATCCCTTAATCCTTTTGTTTATACTCTCGGATATCGAGAGTTCTATTCCTAAATCCAAATCCCTTATCCCATCCTTTATTTAGGCTCTCGGACCAAGAGCTTTATCCCTTTATGTAAATTCCTTAAAAACCTTAAACATCCTTTTAAAAACCAAATTCTAATTTTTCACAAAAAAAAGAAATTAAATCAAAAGTTAAATAATTAATATGACAAAAAACAAAATTAAACCAAAATAAAGTCCACATTCTAAATAATTCCTAAAAAATATTTATATTCCAAAATATTTTATTTTTTTATCCCAATCCCATATTTACCTTTTTTTTTTAAATAATTTTTACAACTTAAATCCTTTATAAAATTTTATTTACATAAATTATAAACAAAAAAAACTTAATTACCACCACATGAAAATTAAGAATTTAAATTAAACAATAAAAGAACAAAAAACCTAAATTAACAAATTAAATAAAAAATATTTTTTTATTTCACAACTTAAATCAAGGAATTGATTCAATTGTGATTAAAAAAAAGAATAAAAATAAGTCTCACAAAATAAAAATCCAAAAATAATAATATAAAAAAACAAAATCCCAAAAAAAAAAATTCCTAAACCCTACATTTAACCAAAATCCTAAATCTCCTAATTAACCCTAAAATATAATTAATAATTAAATTAAATTATGTTAAATAATTGGATTAATTAAATTAAGTTTAATCCAGGGGGTGTATAACCTTTAAAAAAACAATAGGGCCGTCTGGGTGGGGTGCCAAAAGCATTGGGCGTGAAAGCCCAATGGTCAAAAAAGTCCCAACGCCTGAAAAAACAACAACAGAAGTAATCCACGTTCGAATCCTTTTGATCCCCATGATTTTGATTTATTTATTTATTTTTAAGAAAAAAACATGACTGAAATTGTTAGACAATTACTATGTCTTTCTTATTCAACAAAAAACAATTCTTTAGAATAATAGTTATCGATCTAATTATTTAAAACTTAACACAAACACATTCCACATTAAATCAAATAAATATATCAAATAAGAATCGACATGTAAAATGCATATAAAAGTAAGGGAGTAAATAAAACCGACCTACGGGATCGAGGTCTATCCCGGTAAACAAAATGTTTCACTTTTGAGCTCTCTCTCCCTTTTTATGCGACCAATTCCTATTCCTTGACTCCTATTATTTTCTTCTGTTTTTGATCCAATCTTCTCCTTGTGCCCTTGACAGAAAAGATGACGGATGGATTTTTCAGGATTTTTTGTATTGTTGTTCTTCAGTATGGAGAACAACCACTTTTGAATAGTGAATATATAAATTGTGGGTGGTCCAAATAGGAGAGACAAAGGCTCTATTTATAGGAAAAATTTAGGTTAAAACAATAAATGTGATTATCTATTTTTAGACCGATTTGATTTAACCTGATTTTTTCTATTTCTTAAAGCCCAAGCCAATGAATCTGGATAGATTCATGGCTTGGTTAATTTAAATAAAAATAAAAATAAATATTCTGATAATGAAAAATAGAAAAAAGATTTGATTTTACTTTAACTTATATGATTTTTTGAGATTTTTTTCATAAAAACATGATTTTAATGAAAAAATCAAATTTTTAAAATAATTATTAAATGAAATACGAAAATTGATATTAAAATAATAAAAAAAACTATTTTTATAATTTTTCATGATTTAAAAGAAAAGGAAAAAAGTTAGTAATAAAGGAAAAACAAATAAAACAATAAAAGTGAGGAAGGTGGGATTCGAACTCACAACCTCTCACACTTATAGCCCTTATACCCCTCATTCTACCAATTGTGCCATTTTACTTATTCAAAATAAAGTGGCACCAGAAATCATATAAAACGGGTCAAAATTAAGGGTATGACACCCTCATTTTGTGTTTTTCATCTACCGATGATTGTTTTTGCTAGGTGTGATTCACATTTGAACTTGTGTTGTTTTAGAATGTTTGGCATGACTTTTGTATTTAACATTTGTTTCGTGATTATGTTATCGTTGAAGTTTAGTGGTAAGTATTTACTTTGTGTGTAGCATTTTCGATTGAACCATTGCATTTGTTTTTGTTTGTAAAAACTTGTTGCGTGATTTCTTGGATTTCGCTTTTGTTCCTTTAGATGTTGGCTTTGTTTGAGGACAAACAATTATGTAAGTTGGGGAGAGTTGATAAGTGCAAATTGTAGCTATTATTGTATATAAGTTTTGTTGCACTTATTGATACTTTTTGTTAAAATCGTTCGAATAAACCCCGCTTTGTTTGTAAATACGTTTACTTTACTTTATAGTGTATGTATTGCGTTATCGTGTAAATATCATTGAGTTTAATTGTTTTCCATTTATTTTTATAGGTATTAAAGCATTGATATAGGAGCATGGAAGGCTCTTGAGGAGCATTTTTGAAGAAATTGAATTTTTGAAGCATGCTACTGGCGCGCTTAGCGCGCTCCTAGCCCAAGGAAGGAGCTAATTCGAGTGAGTTTCCCGCTTAGCGCGGTCTGGAGCCCGCTAAGCGGGATTTAAGACGGTTTAGCAATAAATGACAGCGCGCTTAGCACGCAAGACTGGGCTAAGCGCGGTCTGCAATTTTGACAGAAATAAATAGGGGAAAAACACATTTTTTAGGGGATGGTTTTGGGATTTTTGCTCCCAACTCCATCAAACTTCATTTCTTTAGTAGATTAGCTTAGAAAACATCATGGAAGCTTGCATTTGGATGATCCGGGGTGGATTTCTCATCGATCGGCTCTGACAACCCGCGAAGTGTTTGGTTCATTTCTGATTTTCTTCATGTCTTTCTTCTTTGTTGTGTTTTGTATATGTTTTTACTTTGATCTTATGTATATTTATCGCCCATGGCGTTATATTTAATTTGCTATACAAACCTTTATCGATGATTGTCTCTGATTTTTGCTTTATGCGCGGGGTTTGGGTTGTGTTAGAGATAAACTTCACAAATCTTGATTAGGGATGATTATCTGTTAGTTTTTGGATGCTAGAGATAGATTTAGAGCTAACAATCTATTTGGGTGTCGGAGCTTAATGCCTTCCGTGTTTCAAGGCTTCGTGCGGGAGAGTGACGAAGAGAGTAATACGGTTTTTTCTCTCAGCTCGGTGTGTCAGAGATGAACACTATTGAGAGCGATGCTGGATGATATTGAGGAGTATTGTAGGTTGAGTATAACTGGTCGGTAAGGTTAAGTTTGTGACGAGTGGAATATATACATGCTTGATAAGTCTTTTCTCTCTGACGAATGAATTTTCTTGTGTTAATATTTACTTTTCTATTTTTATGTTTCAACCAATTCTAAACCCAAACTCATTAACATTTAAATTGTCGAACGACAGTTCAGTAGCACCGATCTCTGTGGACACGATAAATTCCCAGAAAAATACTTCCAAAACTTTTGTTGCTTGCCATATACCGCTTCCAACAGCTACTGATGGCCTTACAATGAAGTTTCAAAATTTGGACATTACTGAGGATGTCGCTATGGATGTTAACATGTTCGAACTTTCGCAAGAAACTTCAATGGAAATTGATGAAGAGCGACGACAAGAGGAATACAACAAACTAGCTTTCCCGAAGGAAGAGGAGAGCCTGATCAATTTCTTATATAGGTATCAGAAGAAAAAGTCGGAGGTTATGCTCTACCCAAGGTGCAGCGCCGTGTTCGACAAGAAAGCGGCCCAAAATATGGAGGGAGTTCGATTGGAGAAGGCCAGAGGAAACTGGTAAGACTTCGGTAGGGATTTCGAGACCTCCCGGAAGTCAGCTTATATCTCTGAGAACTACAAAGGCAAGAATCCGATGACTAGACCTCAATGGAGAAGGGAGCAAAGGAGAAGGAAGGCAGAAAGGGAGGCCATGGAGAATCAGAAAGCTGAATCAAGCACCAATGTACCTGCTGAAAAAGGTGAGAAAAAGGAGTTGAAACCCATAAAAAAGAAGCCTGTAGAGGGGAAGTTATTTCCCACTTAAGAATAAGAGGCTAAAAAGGAGTATGATTGTTCGATTCCTGAAGACGAGATGCTTACTGATGACTTCGATACAAATTTAGAAGGATCTTTGGATATCATGGTTAATGTAGTATTTGTGCTGCCAAGGGAGTTCGACCAAGTTACTGAGGTCGAAGAGCTGGAGGATAATACCGACATAGAGATGGCCACTCACATGCGAGTTTGTTACTATGTTATGAACAACGGTTGCGTAGAAGAACAGAATGAGTTCTTCGAAAGACCTGATGAGGCTATGAAAAGTCACTTAAAGCCTCTCTTTATTATAGGAAAAATCGAAGATGTGCCAGTCAACAAGATGCCGGTAGATTGCGGTGCACCAGTAAACATGATACCGCATTTCATGCTAAAAAAGATAGGGAAGTTCGACACAGACACGAAGCCCCATAATTTAGTGTTATCCAACTATGAAGGAAAAGTTTACATCACATTAGGGGTGATTCAAGTCGACCTGACGGTAGGAACCATTACTAGACCAACCATTTTCATGGTTGTGGAGACTAATTCTAACTACAATTTATTGTTAGGGTGTGAATGAATTCACGGCATAGGAGTCGTACCATCATCAATGCATCAAAGAATTACCATCTGGAGAACAAATGGTATTGTGGAAAATATTGAAGCCGATCAGAGCTATTTTATGGCTTTGGTTAATCATGTCGATAAACGCAGCTTCGACAAACATTTGGCTAATATTGCTCCTTGCAATCCGGCCAATTTTGCATTTACTCCAGAAAACAATGCGTATTACTCTTTGTACTTGCACCCCACTAATGGTTTTCAGTGGGATCGAGAGGTTATGGGCAAAAACGACCTTGCATACATAGAGACATCTGGAATCGACCCAACAGGTTGGGGGAGCGAGTTTGGCGAAGATGATTGAGTTGCTAGCACTCGAAAAAATTTCGGCTTATATAGCCGAAAATAAATTAAAAGCGGCCTTGGAGGCTGAATTAAAATTCTTGACTGTCGAAGTCAAGAAGGAATCATATCAGGAAAGTCCTGGTAAGGACTTTGACCAGAACCACCTGATAAGGTTCGTGATGAAGTGCAAGTCCATAGGCTCGACGCCATTTACGATGACGAGCCTTTGGGGTTCAAGAAAGATCTGTTGCAACCAACATCAAAATGCTAGCGCAATCACTTGAAGATATCGACTTGGGAGACAGGGCGACAAAAAGGCCAACGTATATCAGTGCCAATATCAACCCTCAACTCAAATTCGAAGTGATCCAATTGCTGAAGGAGTTCAAAGACTTATTTGCATGGGATTATGGCAAAATGCATGGTTTCAGCAGAGAGCTGGTTGAATTAAAGTTGCCAATCAAGCCTGGGAAAAAGCCCATTAAGCAGAATCCATGGCGGCTTGCACTTGAAATTCTCTCAAAGATTAAAGAGGAGGTTGAAAGACTTCTGCAATGCAAATTCATCCGTACAGCCAGGTATGTCGAATGGCTTTCAAATATCATGCCAGTTATTAAGAAAAATGGTACTTTGAAGGTTTGCATAGATTTTAGAGATTTAAATGATGCAACCCCAAAAGATGAGTATTCGATGCCTGTGGCGGAAATGTTAATCGGTTCTACCGCGGGACACGAATACCTTAGTATGCTCAATGGATATTCAGGGTATAATCAGATATTCATTGCTGAAGAGGAAGTCCCAAAAACAACATTTCGATGTCCTGGAACATTAGGCACTTATGAATGGGTGGTGATGCCTTTCAGCTTAAAAAATGCTGGGGCAACATACCAAAGGGCAATGAATTCGATTTTTCATGATTTTATTGAGACTTTTATGCAGATCTATATTGATGATATTGTTGTAAAGTCAATTTTAAGGAAAAATCACATAGACCATCTTCGACAATCCTTCGAAAGGATGAGGAGACATGGTTTGAAAATGAATCATCTCAAATGTGCTTTTTGTGTGCAGGCGAAGGATTTCTTAGGCTTTGTGGTCCACAAAAAGAGAATCGAAATAAACCAGAACAAGACCAAGACCATAATGGAGGCGAAAACACCATCGACAAAGAAGGAGTTGTAGTCATTGCTGGGAAAGATTAATTTCTTAAGAAGGTTTATCTCGAACCTTAGTGGAAAAACTCAATTCTACCAATTCTAAAGACATTTAAACTAAAACCTGTTGACATTTAGACAAGTTTTGCTTAAATGTCTTAGTGAATCTGAGGCATATCTAGCCTTTTCGAGTGTCCATAGTAGGGCATGTGGGGCACATCAGGTGGGGCACATCAGGTGGGCCATAAAATGAAGTGGTTATTATTTCGACAAGGAATGTATTGGCCCACCATGTTGAAAGATTGTATTAAGTTTGCCAAAGGGTGTCAAGAATGTCAAGTGCATGCAGGCATACAACATGTTCCTGTAAGCGAAATGCATTCTATAGTCAAACCATGTCCCTTTAGAGGCCGGGCTTTAGATCTTGTTGGAGAGATTCGACCAGCGTCATCCAAAAGTCAAAGGTACATCTTGGTTAGTATTGACTATTTTACAAAATGGATTGAAGCTGTACCATTGAAGAATGTTGACCAAGAGGATGTGATCAAATTCACCAAGAAGTACATCATCAACAGGTTTGGAATTCCAGAAACTATTACAACACACAAAGGATCGGTATTTACTGGTCGAAAGATGCAAGAATTTGCTAAGGAAATGGGTTTCAGATTGTTAACATCTACACCCTACTACGCTCAAGTTAATGGCCAAGTCGAGGCAGAAAATAAGGTTGTCATTAGTTTGATTAAGAAACAGGTGGGGAAGAAGCCTAGAAACTGGCATAAGATTTTAGACCAAGTCCTCTGGGCATGTCGAACATCCCTTAAGGAGGCTACTAATACGACTCCATTTCGATTGACATTTGGCCATGATGTAGTCTTACCGGTGGAAATTTATTTATAATCGACAAGAATTCAAAGACATCATGAAATTCCATCAGAAACAAATTGGAATATGATGTTGGACGAATTAGTTGATCTGGACGAAGAGAGACTCAATGCCTTGGAATTGCTAAAAAGACATAAAAAGAGAGTAGAGAAGTCTTATAACAAGAAAGTTAAAGTTAAAGCATTTTTCCTGAATACTTGGTTTGGAATGTGATTCTTCCTATGGATCGAAAAGATAGGACTTCAGGGAAATGGTCCCCTAAATGGGAAGGTTCTTTTCAAGTTATTCAAGTATTCTCTAATGTCGCATATGATATCGAAGAGTTAAGCGAGGATAAAAGGATCTTGAAAGTGAATGGAAAATATTTGAAGAAATATAAACATGCACTCAAAGAGATAAAAATAGCAAAAGAATAATCACATATGAAATAGTCGAAGCCAACATGGTAAAATAAAACTTTTTCCAGAATGGCTAAATCCGTTACATCGAAAAGAACCACAAAGGGCTTAAAATCATTACATAATAAAATCCAGAGTTATGATAAATTTGAAAAAAGGACTAGAGCTAAAATGGAAGATTAGCCTTCATATTGAAATACTTCTCCCTCAAAAGCTCTAGCCGCTTTTCACAAACAGACTTGGTCGACCTCAGAGTCTCTAACTCTGTTTCTAACTTTTGGGCTTTATCATCATGTCCCAGTCCAATATCAAGCTCTTTGGTCACCTTAGAATTGTCGAATTTCAGAAGGTTAACATTTCGTTTCCCGGCCTTTGAAATTTTGATGTGTAGCTTTTTTATTTGTTCCTCCCAAGAGGCGATATCTTGATTATTACTTTCGATCTCAGCCTTGTTTTGTTCCTGAGATTTCTCTAAATCTTCCAATCGGTTAGTTGACTCGGAGGCGGCGTCCCATGCAGCTGCTGCAGAACCAGCCTTACTTTCAATATCTTTCAAAACTTGTGTTATTCTATTAAGGTCAATAGTAGCTTGCTCGATCATGGCATTCAACTCCAAGATGACGTTCGCAACTTCAGGAGAAGCGGTCAGAATATCAACCTTTTTAAGAAGATCTTTTAAAGCAAATTGAGAAGTAGAGTCGGACTCCAGAAGTCGAAACAGGCCACCTTTAAAAATCTTCTCCTTGATATTCGAAAGTATTTCATTCACAGGATTGTTTGAGGATTGGCCACCTGATACTGAGGAAGAACTAAGACTCTTCTTAGACGAACTCCCTCTAGAACTGATAAGAGCTTTTAGGTATTCACGAGGGTTGTTCTTTTTTAAAGCTGCCAGTTCTTCTGTAGAAAAGGCTGCAGTTGTCTTAGTCAAATCCTTTACATTCGCCAGGGCAGGATCAGAGGTTGGTTTGTTGGTTGTGTCATCACGAGTTTCCTCCTCCTCTTCTTCATCTTTGTCTTCATCTTCCTCAGCATTGTTTTCTACATCCACAAACTCTTTAATAGGAAGCGTAATCATGACCATGACGACATAAGCGTGCTGAAGAAGGAGAACCGTTTTATAACATTGATTCATCAGAAACATCAAATCGCACATGGATCATTTGAGGCGTCGAATAAGACTATAAATAAATGTCCTTTTCTTCAGTAATGTCGAAAATGACATTTTTGAGGGGCAATTTGTTAGCTCCCAAATTCGACGCCTAGTTTGGATTAATGGAATTAATAAAGAAAAATAATTTATATGAAGTTATGAGAGGCTTCAACATAACTGTGAAACCTAGGTATTTTTGGTCGAAGTCACCTTTTGTACAAGGAGAATATGTTGAACAAATTTAGGAAAAATATTCTAAGTCTTGGAAGTTGATTCAACAGGGAACTACTGATGGTGTTTCGACGTAAGATTTGAATTCAAATAAAGAAAGGAACTTTGTTCTTATCCAGATTTTGAGAGAGACACGTGGAGCATTTTCAAGAAAAGAAGACATGCCGAGCGCCACTTGTCTTATTTTCGTAGGAAGGCCGTTAAAGGCAGTTATTTGGATCATTATAAATAGGAAGTCTTAGCGTTAGGATTGTGTGTGTTCGAAGTTGTACAAAATCTCTAGAATTACTCAAAGTAGCCGTGTGTAGAGAAAAGAGTGTGTTGAGAAAATGTACGTTTGATGAAACACCATATCTTTACACTTTAATTCAAGTTTTATATTTTTACCCACAAGTTTATCTTCTTTATTGGCCAAGTTATTTTCAATGCATTTACTTACTTTTCGATTAAGTTTTTACAAGTTACTTTCTTTGAATTTTTAAAGTTGTTAACTTTTAGATCATGAATACTGTCGAAGTATTCACCATTTTCCAAACTTTATTTTAAGATTTACTAGCACATGTCCTAGGATCAGTATGGTCGATCCTATAAGTAACCAAATTCCTTTTCGATTTGGAAGACCATCGTTCTTTTTACTAATTTTCATGGTAAATACACACACTCTTAAAATGTTTAAGAGTTAATGAGCAGGAATATCCATAATGATTCATTATATATTCGAGTTTACATAAGACAGATGAAAACTCGAATGTAAGAAAGATGCAAATTTAAAATTTTCTATGAAGAGGATAGGTTTATGTTGTGAAATCAATCCCCAAGAAAACAAAGTATGAACGGTTTCTTGATCAACAAGAAAACCATAAAGTAAAGGAAAATATAGAAGAAAGAAGAAAATAATCCAAGTGGTTTAAAAACTGGATTCTTGATTCAATTAGATATTAGAGAATAATGTTTACAATTGAATCTCAACCACACCACTTTCTCCGTCTGATTAGGATTATCGGGGATTAATGGAAAAGTGATGACTAATATTCTATTCATAGGAAAACTAAACCCTAGTTTTCAACTAACATACTAAATACTTGGTCCAACAGACTGACCCAATTTGACATAACAATAAGCTAACATACTTCGATAGCTACACAAGCTCTTCGACTTCGACAGAGTTTGCTATAAAACTTGCCTATAACCCACAAGCTACAAATCTCCACCTTGGAACAAACTCTAAACCTCGAAACCAACTAGTTGTCACCATGCAGTCCTATCAACTGCATACAGTAGAAAAACTTGCAACTTGGCAATGTCTTGGTGATCATATCAGCAACATTGTCATCAGTCAAAATCTTCAGCACTTGGACATCTCCACGCTCGATTATCTCTGACGAAATGCAGCCTCACATCGATGTGCTTGGTTTGCTCTTGATAGGATGAATTATTCGACAGGTGTATTACACTTTGACTATCACATTTAATAGTGATAACTTGACCTTGAAGTTTCAATTCCTTAGCAAAACCTTCAAGCAACAATGCTTTTTTCAGAACTTTAGTGAGGGAAATATACTCCACTTTAGTGTTTGATAATAAAACAACCTTCTGAAGCGTTGTTTTCCAACTAATTGATGTGCCAAACATAGTGAACACATATCCAGAAATAGATTTTTCGGAATCCATACAACCTGCATATTCAGAGTCGGAAAATCCTTCAATTTCAACTTTGCTATCATCACCACAGGCTCCACTATAAATTAAAACTCTGCTCAGAGACTTTATGTTTACCAGAGTGCCTTTCCAGGATTGACCATAAACCTGCATACAAGACTCACCCCGTACACTATGTATGACCTAGTACATATCATACCATACATCAAAGAACCTACTATACAATCATATGGAATGGTGTTTATATAGGCTCTTTAGACTTCATTACAAGGACTTTAAGTCAAACTCAGCTTGAATTAATGATTATGCAGTATTACAACAGGCTTTGAATTCGACATACCAAACTTGTAGAGAATCTTCAGTAGGTATGTGTCTTGAGATAAGCATAATCTCTACTACTTTCTATCTCTATGGATGTCAATCGTATGAATCTTGGAGGTAGCTCCGAGATCCTTCATGTCGAACTCCTTATCGAGTTCAGCCATCACCTTCATAATATCCTTGACACTATTTCTTGCTATGAGGATGTCGTTCACATAAAGCAACAAAATAACAAGTGACCTTCCAGGTTGAAATTTGAGGTAAATACAATGGTCGGATTGTCTCCTAGTGAAGCCTATGTGTTCCATGAACTTGTCGAATCTCCTATTTCATTATCGAGGAGAATGTTTTAGACCATATAACAACCTATTCAACTTGCACACATAATCTTTCATTCCCTTTTCTGCATACCCTTTAGGTTGCCTCATCAGGATTGTTTCATCTAGATCACCATACTGGAAGGTTATCTTCACATCAATCTGTTCAAGTTCTAGGTCGAACTTTACCACCATGGCTAACAACATTCTAATGGATCTATGCTTTACAGCAGGCGAAAGCATATCATTAAAGTCGACACCTTCTTTCTGAGTGAACCCCTAGCAGTCAACCTTGCCTTAAATCACTTCGAAATCACTCATTCGATTCCTTCCTTAACCTTGAAAATCCACTTACAACAGACTAACCTGGCTCCAATAGGTTTCTCGATCAGCTCCCAAGTGTTATTACCATGAAGATATTTCATATCATCATCCATGGCTTTCACCCATTCAGTCTTATGCCGACTCCTTAAAGCTTCCTTGTAATCTCTAAGTTCTTCATCAAGAACCTCACTTGCAGAGGTTAAGGCGAAGTCTATGAGATCTACATAACCAAGTCTCTGAGGTGGCTTGATGACTCTTCTCGACCCGTCTCTTGCCAGCAAGTAGTCATTATGAGTCTCCTCATCTTCATCAGCAACTTGTGCTTGTTTTTCGACTTTTTTTGGGTTACACAATTCAGCATCACTATGCTCAACCTCAACATGAATCTCTTCCTGTTCCACCTATTCTTCAGAGATTTCTATATTTCAACTATCATCATCACTTTTCTTGAAATCCATCTCAACTTCATTGAAAACTACATCTCGACTTGTAATACACCTCCTATGACCTGGCTCTAGCTACCACAACCTATAAGCTTTGACTCTTTCAGGGTATCCAAGAAACATACATCTCAGAGCTCTAGGTTCGACCTCGTCTTGCCTAATATGAACATATGTTAAATAACCAAATACTCTAAGTTTTTCGAGATCTGGTGGATGACCTGGACAAACTTCTTCAGGTGTCTTCATCTTCAAGGCAGTCAAGGGGCACCTATTTATCAGGTATGCTGTAGTCACAAGAGCCTCAGCCTAAAACACATTCTTCAATCTAACACTAACAATATGCATCTAACCCTTTCCAGAATGGTTCTATTAAACCTTTCAGCCAAACCATTTTATTGGGGAGTACCTACAATTGTTTTGTACCTCTGATCTGCTGTCGCACACGGATAAAACGAGTTTAAGAAAAAACGCAGCAAAAGGGAAGCGACACTCGAATATCGAATCACAAGGACTCTTGTCTTGATTTTTACCAACCGATTGAATTAAGTGGGGTTTTGATTCGATTGAGAATACGTGATTATAAAAAGTGATTATGAAATATGCTAATCTACTGTTTCGGTTGGTTAATATAATTTTCAGTTCCCTAAGCAGATTTGACCCTATTCGATTACACTACCCACTGACAAGTGCAATTGGTATTATGTTATGCATGTTCCTATTATCCAAATTAAGCAAACGAATTTAAGCTCTCGCGGATTAACCAAACACGATTTAGTCAAATACGATAATGAAAAAGCTACGCTAACGTGATTATAGTTAAGGATCATGCAACAATCAAATTTAATCAACTGTATCCTATAAGCAGCAATCAAATTAAGCAAACGAAAGCAATCAAATTAAGCAAACGAGTTTATAAGAAGAATTGAAAAGAAATCAAAATTAAACTGAAGTTTATAAAACCTCAAAGTGTCGATGGAAACCAATTACAACAGATCAACCGTGCGAACTTTAGTTCTCCTTGAAAGTTGTATCCTAGTCTCTAATTTTCGTGAATGCAGAATAATGGTTACTGTAGCAATAAAAATCCTAATCTAACAAAAGGAAAACTCGGGCCCTTATGGAAACCGACCCGAAAATTACAAAAACCGACCCAAACTAACTATTTTAATTAAGTAAGAAACTTCAATAGATTATTAGACCCTGCTTCACTCCAAATCAGCTTTTGACTTCATCACAAAACTTGTATCTCTTTCTCTTAGCTTTCTAACGCCTATTAGAATGCGTCAATCTGATTCTTGTAGCTCAAGTTATGGTCTGCACAGTGAACAAGTATCAAATAATAGTTTAAGCTGAAAATAAAGTATGCAAATAAAATAAAGTCATATATAAACTTAAATATAAAAACACGCTAAAATAGTAAAAATAATGAAATAAACTATAGAGTTTCCTAAGTACAACGGTAGAAGAAAGTGCATGAAAATGCACTGATTAACCTCATTGCGAAAATCAAGATCATTGTCGGTCCTCAACCTCTTGACCTTCCTGCCAGTTTGGGTTTCAACCAGGTGAAGGTGACAAGAAACACAAGAAATGGGGTTTGAATTGGGTTTCCAAGATAAATTTTTTTTGTACCCAAAGCATTTTAAGATTAACCAAGAGCAAAAATAAATGAACACAAATACTTTTATACTGGTTCACTGTTAACTAAGTTAATCCAGTCCACCCGCCAAGGTGATTTTGCCTTATCAACAAGGACTTAATACACTATAATTAACTAATTATAGACACACAAAGACTACCTGTCAATGTCTTCTTGAGAATCTTGACTAAACCCTAGTCTCTTAAGAAATACAACCTCAAACAATGAGATACAAGAATTGTGTTTACAAAGTTGCTTCTAAGAAAGTAGATTACACAAAGATTAAGTACAATGAATTTGTCACACAAAAATGAAC
The DNA here is from genome assembly GCA_022829125.1 of Lathyrus tuberosus. Classification (NCBI taxonomy): domain Eukaryota; kingdom Viridiplantae; phylum Streptophyta; class Magnoliopsida; order Fabales; family Fabaceae; genus Lathyrus; species Lathyrus tuberosus. The sequence goes on along the minus strand of JALAZF010000062.1, from coordinate 13,646,505 downwards.
AAAAGATTTATGTGTGTTTTTCTATATTCACAAGAATAGTTTGTTTGACAAAAGCGTTGTGATGTAGCGTTAACTCGGCATCTTCATTCATTCTTCAAAGTCTCTTTTATATAGACAGTGAAAAGATCCGTTGTAGGGTAAAATGGAAATCTTCACAAGTGAGACGTCACCTTGCATAAAGGTTTGCAAAGGTGGGAGACAAAATGGTATAATAGTACAATCCTTACTCCATAAAATCAGAGTAGTGGAAGGAATATTTGATCTTATACTATGTACTATTTTTCTCATGTAAAACCTTTTGATCTTATCTTCTAATCTTTAGAGGCTTTTAAATAAATGTTGCTGAAGCATGTTTAGAAGTGAAGGCTCTAAAGATTTGACTAAATTTTGGTAAAACATGCTGTTGAACAAGGTGTCATAACATGAAGAAATTTGTTAAAAGCAAACATGTCAGACAAGATGTCCTAGCTTGCAAATTGTTGCAAATCTGGTCCAAGATTTAAGGCGCAATAAGAACATGAATCAAGGAATAACTAAACAGAGATTCCGAAGCCCATTAACTGTTGAAGATTATAAAAGGAAGACTAAGACCTAGGGCAGAGTGAGAGACATACCTAGACCTTGTTAAGACTTTTGTAAAAATAGAAATAAGGGTTTAGGGTTTTGAGAGTCGTGTACTTTCTTGTATTGTAAGTCACCCATTTGTATCAGTTTGATACAATGTGGTAGACATAGTTTTACAGATTCAGAACCCTGTAGGTAATGAATTGTATATTGTTCTTGAATGAAGCTATTAAGTAAATTCTAGTGTTATTGTTAGTCAAGAGAGTCTTGACTGAATATTGTATTGGAAGGGGTGTCTTTCAATTGAACAGTTTGATGCAGTCATCGGAGGTTGTGACTGTTAGATATCACTGAGGTGATTTAGGAATTGAGATGGGCTTCTCTTATCTAGATAGGGTTCTAGATAAAATTGTACTGGATAGGGAATTAAGTGATAAGTTATCGGAGGTTGTATACTTAGAATTAATACTACTGATAGTGAATTCATTCCTGGCTTGGTAGCTCCCAGATGTAGGTGTTGTTGTTCACCGAACTGGGTCATCATATCTTGGTGTTATTTATCATTTTGTTATGTTCTATTCAGTCTGATCTTATGTTATGAACTATATGTCTTGACAGATATTGAAACATCTGTTATGACACTGTGGTAAATTTGCAGTTTTGTTTGGATGTTCTTGTTCTTGGCCTTGTTCAGAGAAGTAGAGATCAATGTCTTGACATCTCTTAGGACATCTGAGATCTGCTACCAGAACTTCAATTGGTATCAGAGCAGACATCCTGTTCTATTTGTGGATGAGTTTTAGGAAAGATACTTTCTGGTCTTTGAACAAGGAAGGAGGTTGCATGATCAGACCATCCATTGCTGTTGTGGAATTGGAGGCTAGGATGATAGTTTTTCCAGTCAAATAACTACTGATGGTTGACAGACACTTGTTGAAGATTTCACCGCTGCTGCTGATAATGATGCTTTGTTACACATGGTACCTTATAAGATGGTCTGACATCTTACCTGGTGCATGTTGAAGATGGGTCAGTTTCTATAGTTGTTCTTGCTATCTCTAGCTAGGAGTAATATACAAAAGTGAGAACTGTGACCTGGATTTATATGGAGGATCTTTCTATGTTGCTTGGAGGATATTTCAATCAGGTAACATAAAGGGTATTTGGATGAAGAAGGTTGAGTTGAGGTCTTGTGTATCCAATTCATGAACTATGGATTTGTTAAACACTCTATGTCATGTTTAAAGTAGCCCAAGATACTTGAGCTTTTTTTTTCAAATCCACTCATAAAGGCATCTTTTAATGTGGTCGATACTAGAGTCAAAAGAGAAGATGGTCAAGCAGATGTTCCAAGGGTACTTAGAAGTGTGACATGAGAATGTCATAACATTGAAGAGAGCCAAGAGCAATTTATTTTTTCTTCCAACCCTATAAGAGATTGTCTTTGCTTGAGAATCTCCTCTCAGATCTCCTGGAAGGAAGTATTTAGGAGGAACTGCACAAGTGTAATGACCTCCAACTAGGCTGAACTGGAGTGATTGTTGATCTATGTTAAAGCAGTCTTATGAGTGTGAAGACATTGGATCTGTATCTTGGAAAGTGATTTTGTTTATCTAAGGATGTTACTGTTGTGTCTGAAGATGGTCTACTAAGGAAGATTTTTGCTTTGAAGATTTCTTCCTAGGTGGCAGTGGATGTCTTTTTCCTGGTTTGTAGCTAGAGAAGGAGCGGATGTTCAATTAAATGTTGAGACATCTTTCCAGAAGAGTGTGTGCTGATATGGTGAAGGTCAACACATGATCAGGTTGGTGAACATTCCTTGGGGCAGTTCTCTTTGATCTAAGCACTTAAGGGTGCAAAAGTGATGTTCTTCTATCTCCTATAGGAGTTGTTGTTCTGATTTCTAGTGGAAGACTACTTAAAGCATTTCAACCAATCTATATGGAGGAGAAAATAAAAGGACTCTTGCTCAGATTTCTTGAAGGTTCTTCTGCTATTAAGTAGCCCGATGCTTGTGAATCTGCTTGAGGATTCTCCAGAATATTCTCTGGTATAGTTGATTTTGTTGGAGAAAGGAACTTATAGAAGCAATTGATCAAGATCTTTGAAGACTGGGTGTTGTTCTAAAAAACAGGATAGAGGATGTTTACTCAAACCTGAATATTGTGTTCAAGTCTATGAGAACATGTAACTCTTGTTCTGCTATAATAGCCATTCAAGGTGGGATATTATCTGGAAGTCTAAGGGTTAGATCTTCAAGACTGTTTCAGGCATGTGTGGTTTCATCAGTTGGCTAGTCAGGTCAGTGATCAAATGTTTTGACATTGGACTGAACATCAGGATGCTTATGCTGTAGTCTTTTATGTACATTGGAAATAGACCATCATGAATAGGCTGTTCTCCAACTATACAACTGCCTCCAATGTCTATCTAAGCCTCTTTGGATCATGCAATAGCTAAAAGCTCAAGGGAGTTGTTGATTGCTTGATGTTTTCTTCGAGTCTCATATGAGTGTTCCAGAGTTCTGTTGTTGTTCCCACATGATCAAGGACCAGGTGGAAGGTATTCTGATTGGTCACTTATGGAGGAAAATGGTATTTGAGTATGACTTAAGAAACTACCTACACAAGCCTGTTGATTTAGGCTTATGATGTCTTCACCTATTGAAACATTAACCCTTGCAAGTACTGATGAACTGCGTCATATGGTGGAGTGTACAAGGTGGAGTTTTGAAAGATAGAAGACTGAAGGCCAGAGGAGAAGCAGACCTTGCTGAGAAGCTAGTTTAGAATAGGATGTCTGAACTTTGTGCTTTTGGGTTGAAGCTTCATAAGGCTAGTGAGAGTTTATTTCTCTCTATGGTATTCTGCCTTCTGTGATGGTCTATGATCTATTGCAGCTGTGACCAGTTGTGATTCTCATGTGTTCCTTGAAAAGGAAAGTTGTTTATCTATGGGAGATAATTTAGAGTTCATGACATGGAGATACTGGCCAAGTCTGAAGTGGAGTGTGGTGGGGATGTATGTCATGACTATCAATCCTTGTAAGCTCTTATTGTTTGCAGAAGAAGGATATCAGACCAAGTGTCTGATCTCTGTGGTGCTCAGTCTATTGGTGAGGAGATGATATCGCTGGTGATAACGAGAAATCATATCGTATTTTTAGGCTTATTGCGCAAATTATTCGTCTGTTTTTATCGAGTCTTGTTTGCATTTTACTTTGTTTTGTGTGTTTTGTAGTTGATAGCTTCATCTATTGCGGAATCGGGAGAGAAGCAGAAAAAGAGTGAAAGAAGAGGAAAATGCAGCAGAGAAGATGAATTCTAGCCTTTTTGCTGATATGGCGTTCACCATACATCAACCTGCCACATATTTAAATGAAGCAAGGCCATGGCGTTCACCTGGCAGTGCAGTTGCAGAATTCAAATTCTGCAACCGTTTTGAGCAGCTATTTCACTTCTTCTTTTCCCTCCACTCAAGACCACGACATGGGCAGTTGAGATCAGCACTTCCTCTATATATAGGACTCTCTGGTCATATTCCAGACACCTTGGATTCGCGCGGAAGCTCTGTCAAAATTCCATTTAGACTTTTAGGCATATATTTAGTTTCAAAGCGGCAATTACTCATATCAAGGAATTGTCGCACTTTTATTGTAATTTTCCTTTTGTTGCTGTACCTTTGGATTACGAACAAGCCTGCCGACATTATTTCAATTCAGTTTTGTATTTTTACTCTGCAGGTTATTTCTTGTTTTTACTTTTGCATTTGAATTTATTTTTTATTTTGTATGCAATGTTAGTTTTAATTCAAATTACCGGTAACATGTTTGCTATGAAAAATACCATGTCTTGCTAAATTATTTGAGTTCGGCGTATGAGGACCGTCGTTACCGACGGGACTCGTAGAAAATTTAGGTGGGAAATTATTGATTGTATGTTAATTTTGGTCTTTGTTTCTAATTTTCATGTCTTATTTTTCCGACACAAGAGTAAGGAATATGCTAAGTTCGGACCGATAGCGCGAGAGTGTGAGGGATGAACTGATAGTGGAAACTAGGCACCTATCCTAAAAACAGCGAGAGCGCTTTAGGCATCGTTTAGAATTTCATTAACTTTAAAAATATGCTTTTCAATTAAAACGGGCGAGCGAGAGAAAAATCCTGTGGTTGAAAGGTGTGGTTCTTGTCGATAGCGTGGGAGTGTGAGACGGAGTCTTTAAGTTAGTACTTTCTTCGGAACGAAGTTCAATCGTAGTTAGCACCCAACTTCTATAAGTCCCTTAGGTACGTGGAATCCATATTCCAGACTCGTTTTTATTGTTATTTCTTAAAACCTCTAGGATTAGTATTTCTTTCTTCCCATTTAAAATTCGTTAATCCCTAGCCTTAGCTTTGTACTGCAAGAATAGATTGCATTAGTTTGATTATCCCTTCCCTGTTGGTTCTACAACCTTATTAAAACTATGCAAACAGCTGTATACTTGCAGTCTTTATTCGATGAACACGTCAGTGTGCTCGAAGCGCATCAAGTTTTTGGCACCGTTGTCGGGAAGGCTGATTTAGTTAATATTGTGATTCCATTATTGTGCAGTATAGACTAAGGCACCAATATTTTTCCTTTTTCTCTAATTCTTCGATTGTATGCCAAACACTCGCTCTAGAGGCGACAAGCTTGAGCAACCGATTGATGACATCGAGTATTTTATTAATTTAAGACGTTGAATTAACGAATTCCGAATTAAGTATAATCTTCCCAAACCTGAAATCCCTTACCCAGAACTAAAGATACCCATGGCTGAGAACCCACCGAAGCGTCCTCGTAAGGATTACGCTGTCCCATCGCAAGATGAATCGCATAACAACATTGCTACCCCTGCCATCAATTGAAACGATTTTGAGCTGGAACCTTCGCTGTTACAAGTCGTTCAACAGAACCAATTTTCTGAAGTTCCAAGGATGACCTAAACCTTCACTTATCTATGTTTGTGCAATATGTGGATATCGTAAAAGCAAATGGTGTTAGTAACGAAGCCATACGACTACGTCTTTTGTAACACCCCCTTCTACACCCCCAGGCTATTAAAGCGATAACAATTAATCAGAGTATAATTAACAATTCACGGCATAGACGAGAGCGCCACATCAAAAGAAATTAAAATCACGCAATAACCTGCTCATAAAGATATGCAACAATTCAGGTAGCAAATAACAGAGGAACTTAGTTCCTACTACCCATAATTCAGATACAGAATAAAAGCGGAAAATCTGCAACAGAATCTCATATATATATATATATCACATAAAGAGTTTGTGTCATACACAAATCCATACATATACAATCCATAAGGCATATACACATATACACATAAATCACAACGATCTCCCCGACTACCCGGTGCTACATATCAGAGCCGACCGACAAACGAATGAAGACCTAAGCTTCACAAAAAGACCTCCGACATCTAATCTGCAATGCCTCATAGAGCATTTAAAAACAGCAGAAGGGTGAGAAACACAATCATAATATAATTGCATACAATTATATAATAACACGAAATTACACCTATAAAATATTCTCACCACAACTTATACCAGAATTCAATCACAAAACGACACAGTGTATATTTCATATATCCATCACCAAGGCATATCAACCATGCACACTACAAATATCACCAACATATATTTATATATTAACTCATCGATTTCATCCACAATTCCACACACAATCAATCCATTCATGATTTATGCAAATGCACAGAGACCGACACAACGACTCTATGCAATGCAATACGGTACCATCCATCCATCATCTCAACACTAGTTCACTCAGGAACTATTGGAACCATCGCTTGTTACTTAGCGTAACTCCCCGTCGGGTAAACGATGTTCCCCGTCGCTTTCGGTGCTCTTTGTATAAGGCTCACGACGTTTATGGATCGCTTTCGATCCTCTTTGTATAAGGCTCACGATCCGATCGCTTTCGGTCCTCTTTGTATAAGGCTCACGATCGTCTATAATCATCGCTTTCAGTCCTCTTTGTATAAGGCTCACGATGTTATAGCAGATTCCCTCTGGAATCGATTCTTCGCTCACACCCACTAGGGCACACGACATCACAAGAATGCATATCATGATGCTTGGCATACAATGACTCATGACATTCAAATGCACACATATATGCAACAATCTCAATCAACAATAATCATGTTTTGCAATTCAAGCCCAAAACAATGTATTTATTTGCCATACGGCCACAAACCATCATCACACCATCTAAACACATGAATTCGCATCATACAACAACACATAAGTCATACCATATCTATCAAAGGCATATTGCATGATAACACATCAAATACACACAATTAAAATGGTACAAGTTGACAAAAAGACACCTTTCCATTTCCTGACATAATTTAATCGGCCAACAATCTCAAAACCAATTTAATAAGAAAGAACATGTCAAAAACTTTCCAACGCATCAAACCGCGCCTCAAACCGACTTACGGATCAAAAGTTATAAAGAAAACAAATTGGAAAAACTGTCATGTTCGCAATGCGAAGCTCCTAGCGAGTCCTTCGCTTCTTCATTCGTAGTGCGAATGTCCCAGCGAACCAAGTCAGAAAGGAAAATAACCTAAAAAAATTCCTAAAGTTTGCAGTGCGAACTCCCAGCGAATGCTCGCTTTCCCCTTCGCAGTGCGAGTCTCCCAGCGAACAGTGGCAGAAAGAAAACAACACAAAGTTCGCAGTGCGAACCTCACGCGAACGTTCGCCCTCACCTCCGCAGTGCGAATAGCCAGCGAATGTTCGCTTTCCCCTTCGCTAGGGGATTCGCAGTGCGAACCTGCGAATTCAGTAAAACCCAGCAGCGCTGTTACATAACCCAAAACCATATTTTCCCCACCATAACACTTCCGAACCAACACATAGCAATCAAAACATAACCCAATCATGGTAACTAGTATTCTACAACATTTACACCGATTTCCAACCGCGAAAACATCGATTTCTACTCGTTTATCTCATTTCGACCTATATTTGAAAACCAATAAAACTTCCACACAAACATACATAATCATATACAAACATAGTATAATCGAGTTTCACACCCTTACCCGATTAAATCGCGTTTGAAAAGTCGGTTGAATCGGTTCCTAAATCCACAAGTTTTCCTCTCTTTTCTTCTTTCTCTTCTCTTTCCTTCTTTCTCTTTTTCTTCTCTTCTTTTTCTTTCCTTACTATTTTTCTCTCTTTTTCTTTCTATTATATGAAAAATATAATATCTACCCAAACAAAAGACCAAAATACCCCTACACTCAAATATCTCGCAAACGTTCCCAAAACGCGCTAACACATAATCACGATGAAAAATAATATATTTTCAAATAAAAGTCAAAAATAAAATAAAATAATAATAAAATAATCAAAACGACTCAATTAAATAAAACTAACTAAAACTGGGGCGTTACAACTTTTTTCCTTTCTCTTTAAGAGATAGAGCTAGAGCTTGGCTCCAGTCTCTACCATCCAACTCCATCACTACGTGGGACGAGTTGAAGAAAGTCTTTTTAGCCCGATATTTTCCACCAAGCAAAACTTCCATGCTAAGAGCCCAAATCAACAGATTTAGGAAAAATGACAATGAATCTCTTTTCGATGCTTGGGAAAGATACAAGGACATGCTAAAGCTTTGCCCGCACCATGGACTTGAACAATGGTTGATAATCCATACTTTCTATAATGGTCTTCTTTAAAACACAAAGCTGAATCTGAACGCTGCAGCTGGCGGCACTCTGATGGGTAAACCATATGAAGACGCTTATCAACTCATTGAAAATATGGCTCAAAACCACTTCCAATGGGGAGGTGAGAGAACTCCAACAGAAAAGCCTGCTACGAAGAACGGAATGTACGAAGTTAACAGTTTAGATCATGTCAGTTCTAAAGTGGATGTGCTTACTCAAAAGATCGAAAGTTTGACTGTAGCTCCAGCAGCCACCGTAGCCGATGTGACACCAAGTTGTGAATTGTGCGGAACCCCTGGGCATAATAACGCTGAATGTCATTTATTAACTAGTATTCTTACTGATCAAGTAAATTACGCCCAAGGAAACCCATACTCAAACACCTACAATCCTGGCTGGAGGAATCATCCAAATGTTTCCTACAAGAACAACAATGATTTGTTTGCTCTAACCCAAGCCCCTGCCGTTCCTCCAGGATATCAGAAGGGAGCAACCGCTTCCCCTCAAGCACCAAGAAAGTCAAACGTTGAGCTATTATTAGAAAATTTTATCGCAACCCAAACTCAACAAAACAAAGAGTTTGACAACCAAAATGTGCACACAAGTGAATTGTTAAAGCAGATGGCAACTAAACTTGACGCCATGGCTACCCATAACAAAATGTTAGAAACTTAAATATCTCAAGTAGCACAGTAACAAGCAACAGTATCAGCCCCTGCAGGAACATTTCCTGGACAACTACAACCAAACCCGAAAGGACATGCTAATACTATCACATTGCGAAGCAAAACTGAACTAGATGGACCAGTGGACCCAAGACTCCAAAATCCTGCCATGTATCAAAATCCTAGTAAAGGAGCTAAAAAGGTAATAGAACCGAATAATGACAAAGAGGAAGACAAAAGCGAAAAGGCCGTAGAGAAAGAAACACCTTATGTGCCTCCGCCACCATACAAACCACCAATACCTTATCCTCAAAGAGTTGTTAAGCCTAAAAATGAAGGATAATTTAAGAAGTTCATGGAGCTTCTGAAGCAACTCAATATTACTAAACCATTCACAGAAGCCATAATGCAAATGCCTTCATATGCCAAATTCCTTAAAGAGATCCTGTCTAATAAGAAAAAGCTCGAGGATAATGAAACAGTTATGCTCACTGCCGAGTGTAGCGCTATCATTCAAAACAACATGCCTCCTAAGCTGAAAGACCCAGGTAGTTTCTCTATATCCTGTGTAATCGGAAAGTACGTCATAGACAACGCTCTATGCGATTTAGGAGCCAGTGTTAGTTTAATGCCCTTAACCACCTGTAAGAAGCTCGATTTAGGAGAGTTGTGGCCAACGAAAATGTCTCTACAACTAGCGGACCGTTATGTTAAATTCCCCATAGGAATGCTAGAGAACGTGCCCGTTCGTATAGGATAATTCTATATTCCAACTGACTTTGTGGTAATGGATATAAAAGAGGATTCCAACATTCCTATTATTTTAGGAAGACCCTTTTTAGCTACAGCCGGAGCTATCATTGATGTTAAGAAAGGAAAGCTAACTTTTGAAGTTAGTGAAGAAAAATTCGAACTTATTCTAACCCAATTCTTGAAAGCTCCCGCTATAGATGATTCATGTTTCTTCCTCGACGTCATCGACGAATGCGTAAAAGAAATGGGGATGGAACCATCTAAGTATATAGAAATACTAAAGATTCCAACACCTCGTATACTTGAAGACGATAATTGGCACGAGCCATACGTAGATGACAGTTTGAGGGAATGTCTAGCACTAACACCCGATCCAATATCATGCCCGAAGAAACCTTCTGTAGAACTTAAGACGCTACCCAAAAACCTAAGATATGAGTTGCTAGACACCGAACTGGAATAACCAGTGATAGTCAACACTGACTTGGGACAGATAGAGACTGAAAAACTGCTACATGTTTTAAGAAAGTATCCTAAAGCACTGGGGTATAACATTTCGGACCTAAAAGGAATAAGTCCCTCTATATGCATGCATCACATTATGCTTGAAGAAGATTGTAAGACCTCTAGAGAGCATCAGAGAAGGATAAACCCTATCTTGAGCGATGTAGTAAAAAAGGAGGTACAAAAGTCACTAGAAGCAGGAATCATATACCCGATATCTGATAGCAACTGGGCCAGTCCTGTGTTTGTCGCGCCAAAGAAGGGAGGTGTTACGGTTGTTTGTATCGAAAAAGTTGAATCCATTGCAAAACAAACTCAAACTGGATGAAGAATGTGCCTAGACTATAGAAAGCTAAACAAGGCCACTCGCAAGAATCATTTTCCTTTACCCTTTATAGATCAAATGCTCGAGCGACTGGCTAAACATTCTCACTTCTGCTATTTTGACGGATACTCAGGATTCTTCCAAATTCATATCCATCCTGACGATAAAGAAAAGACTACTTTCACCTGTCCATATGGTACATTTGCCTATAGATGAATGTCGTTCAAACTGTGTAACGCACCCGTAACCTTTCAGAGATGTATGATGGCAATCTTTGCCGATTTTATAGACAACATAATGGAAGTATTTATGGATGACTTCTCTGTTTGTGGGGAAAGTTTTGAAGGATGTCTGTCGAACCTAGAAATGGTATTCAAACGTTGCGTTAAAGTCAATCTAGTGCTGAATTGGGAAAAATGCCATTTTATGGTCCGAGAAGGAATTGTGCTTGGACACGTAGTATCCAACCGAGGAATTGAAGTGGATAAAGAAAAAATTGAAATTTTAGAAAACCTTCAACCTCCAAAAACCATTAGAGAAATTTGAAGTTTTCTAGGACACGCCTGCTTCTACCGGCGATTCATTAAAGATTTCTCTAAAATAACCAAACCACTAACGGGCTTATTAATGAAAGACGCTGAATTTATATTTGATGAGGACTGCTGAAAAGCGTTCGAACATATGAAAAACGCTCTTATAACTGCACCTATTATGCAACCGCCCGATTGGAGTAAACTATTCGAAATAATGTGCGACGCTAGTGATTATGCTGTTGGTGCTGTCTTAGGACAAAGAAAGGACAAAAAGCTTCATGCTATATATTAGCAAGTAGAACCTTGGACAATGAGCAGATGAACTACGCCACCAAAGAAAAAGAACTCCTGGTTGTTGTGTTCACTTTAGATAAATTCTGTTCTTACTTAGTGGGAGCGAAAATAATTGTCTATATTGATCACGCCACAATTAGGTACCTGTTGAAAAAGAAGGATGCTAAACCGAGACTTTTAAAATGGATCTTGCTTCTGCAAGAGTTTGATCTAGAAATCAAAGATAAGAAAGGGACCAAAAATGTAGTAGCGGATCATCTTTCTAGAATCGAGGATCAAGAACCTGAGGGAGTGCCCATCAATGACGATTTTCCCTATGATAAACTTGTAGCCCAGTTAGAAAGTGAAAGCAAAACGAGTGAATGCTCTTTAATTTATCATGATGTAGAAATAAATGAAGTTGTGGAATCAATCTGCACAAAGACCACACTGCCGTGGTATGCTGACTTTGTCAACTACCTAGCAGCTGGGGTGCTTCCACCAGATTTATCCTACCAACAAAAGAAGAAATTCTTCCATGATCTTAAACACTATTATTGGGATGAGCCCCTACTTTTCAAACGAGGCGCCGACGAAATTTTCCATCGATGTGTCCCTAAATCTGAAGTAAAAGATATCATATCTCACTACCTCTCTGCACCCTATGGAGGGCATGCAAGCATTTCAAAGACCCGCGCAAAGATACAGTCTGGACTATTCTGGCCTAGCCTTTGGAAAGACGTCCACACCTCGGTTACAAGTTGCGACCAGTGCCAGCGCACTGGTAACATTTCTAGATGCGATGAGATGCCACTAAGGGGTATTCTAGAAGTAGAAGTCATTGATGTTTGGGAGATAGATTTCATCGGCCCTTTTCCGTCTTCTTTTGGCAACAAATACATACTTGTTGCAGTAGACTATGTGTCGAAGTGGATCAAAGCAATATCTTCCCCTACCAACGATGCACGAGTAGTCATAAGACTCTTCAAGAATGTAATTTTTCCTAGATTCGGTGTCCCGAGAGTTGTCATCAGTGACGTGGATCCCATTTTATCTCTAACATCTTTGGGAAATTATTGCTTAAATATGGAGTGCGACATTGGGTAGCAACACCATATCACCTTCAAACGAGTGGACAAGTTAAGGTTTCCAATAGAGAGATCAAACAAATATTAGAAAAAATAGTTGCAACCTCTAGGAAGGATTGGTCTGCGAAACTTCATGAAGCTCTGTGGGCTTATAGAACAACTTATTAAATTTCGATAGGAACCACCCCATTCAAACTAGTTTATGGCAAATCATGTCACCTACCATTCGAACTTGAGCATAAAACTTATTGGGCCATTAAGACCCTGAATATGAATTACACGGCGGCAGGGGAGAAGAGAATTTTGGATATTCATAGACTAGAGGAACTTAGATTAGACGCATACGAAAGTGCCCAGATTTATAAGGAAAGAACCAAACAGTGGCATGATAAACGGATAGCTAGGTGAGAGTTCAACAAGGGTGACATAGTTCTCATTTTTAACTCTCGACTTAAGCTATTTCTTGGTAAACTTTGTTCCAGATGGTTTGACCTATTCGAGGTTATAAGAGTTCTCCAAAGCGGAATCGTAGAAATTAAAGGACAATCTGATGAGAAGTTTATTGTGAATGGGAAGAGACTTAAGTATTACCATAACATTGAAAACAAGGATTTCTGCATAAGCTATAAGTTAGAGGAGCTGCCCGCTCTCTCGAATGATTAGTTCGACTCATACTTGATGTCGAGATACAGACATTAAACAAGCGCTGCGTGGAATGCAACCCACGACCTTTAGACTTTACTTTTTATCTTTATTATCTGTTTTTGTGCTTTGTTGCCGTTACTATTATTACTGCAACTATTATTATTATTATTATTATTATGAGTATTATTATTACTATTTCTATTTTGACACCTTCGATGGTACAATTCATTGATAGTATAATCTTTGTCTACTTTCAGGCTAGCTTAACTTAGGATAGCTGTCATTGACCTAGAGTATGGAGCCTAATGCTGGTGTGGAGATTGTGTTTAGGAACGAAGATTAGAGACGTCGATTCGATGTCCTGGTTCAGAGGGAATTCACACTACCTATATACCCAGATGGACTCACTTTGACCACCTTAGGACTAAGGGACAGTGTTATGTATCTGCTCGACCAAATTGGTTGGGTGAATTTTTGTGTGAGGAGGAGATTTAGCCCTTACTGCATGCTTACCCTCCAGTTCCTTAGCTCACTTTATTATGACCCTAACCAAGGTCGTGGTTTTGGCCGAGGTTTAGCCACTTTTAGGTTGTTCGAAACAAAATACCGCATTACCCATCATGAAATGGCCGACCTATTAGGATTCCCTAATGGACCTGATGCCCATTCCCTGACACCTAATGACGCCTTCACCGACCTCGACCTTAATTATTTCTGGAGAACCATTACCGGTAATTACCACCCTGAACCTCACACCATGTTCTCAGAAAATATCCACAATCCGGCCTTAAGGTATTTCCATAAGATTCTGGCACACACTTTGTTTTGTAAGGAGGAAAATGTCACTTCTGTTTCTAAGGACAAGCTATTTATTATGTATTGTGCTTCACAGGGAAGGCCTGTGAATGTCGTCTCCTTTATGCTAGCAAATCTGAACTGTATTGCACATGAGACCCATGGTGCTATTCTCGCTGGAGGATTAGTCACCATGATCGCAGATGCCATAGGCTTATGCTACCAGCTTAACCGTATATGTGCCTATGGAGGCATCCGTCCCATGCATTTGAATTTTTGCTTCAACCGTGGTATTTTAGCTAACGTAGGACCTACCGAATTTGAGTTCTTAATTGATAACAAAGTGGTCCACAACTTCACCTTACCTAACCATGAGAGGACCAATGTGCACAATAGGAATAACTGACTGTATGTCTTAGAGGAGCAGAGTGAATCGCCTACACCACCTTATAGTCCTCAACCATATGAAGTCCGGGATGCCATTCCCCCTGATGCCACTTCTCATGTCTCTGGAGCTCGTGTAGACTATGCTGCTGCCATTGGTGCTTTACAATCTGAATTAGAGACTCTTAGGAATGAGGTCACTTCCATCCGATGAGATCTCATTAGTTTTATGGATGTTGCCAATGAGCAGTTCGATCATTTGTTTTAGCATGTCCATTCATTTAGTAGGCACTTTAGTAGATGATTGATGACTTGTACCGATGGTGTTTCGTTGTTTTTATGTTTTGGATTATTTTAGTTATTATTGTATTTCTTTCCATTGTTGTTCTTAATTTTCTGTATCGTCGATTCATCGGCGAAGACATGCTATTTTTGTTATTGATTAATGTGATTCCCCTTTATGTCATTTATCGTTGTTCATAGTATTATATACTTATTTTTACGTTTATGCATATTTTATTTCTCAAAGTTTAAATTTTACATTTAGCTCTTTATATTATACTTGCTTAATAAGATAAAAATAAAAAAAATCTTGTTTCTGAACCTTAAAAAACTGAATTTGCGCATTTTAGCTTAATGGCATTCGCCATTGCTAGATGGCGCTCACCATCAATTCATATTTTCAAGATTCCAACGTTTAAACACATGGCTCTCACCATGTGCTTAATGGCATTCTCCAAGGAGACGGAACGGGCAGATTTTCTACGCGTATTCTGTTACAATTTTTGCGCGGTTTCCAAACAAAATCTGTTCAAATTCCCAAACTTCTCATTAACCACCCAAAATAACTCCCATTAATCATTATGCTAACCCCCAACCATTCATATACCTTTTCTTTCTCTATAAAAACCACTGACTCTCATTCTAACTCCATCATCCCCACCACTCTCAAACTTTCCTCTTACTCATTGTTTCTCATCTTCCAACTCTCTTAATCTTTTCAAAATTTCCAGAATACCTCCAAGAGTTTCTCGTGAAATCGATTACATGGGAATCGAGTTCTCGAAAGGAATCGTTGGTGAGCATCAACGAACTGTCTTCCACAAACACTGCAAGAGACCTATTGTAGCAACTCGACACATCCACATTGATACTGTGTTTGACAGCATCAACTGGATGCTGACCAATCTCAGTTTGTCTAACTTTTGCTCTCTCACTCACCCCACTTACACTAGATTAACTTACGAATTTTTAATCACTTTTCAGTATTCCTGTGATCCATCCCGTACTTCTGGCACTGTCAATTTTAGAATATTCAATAAGGACTATACACCGACACAAGAGAGAGAGTAGGCACTATTTTTCAATTTCCAAGCAAAGAGGCTTACACTTGCCAAGCACCACTTAAAAGTGAGTGGGAAGCCAATGCTTTAGGCTTTTGGCGCCAGATTACTGGCAAGACCGCCACCTCTTGGGAAGGTCTAAAAGCCACTGTAATCCACAACCCCGCCATAAGATACCTTCACTGCATTTTAGCAAACACAATTTTTGGAAGAGAGAACACAGGGAATGTCAATTCCAAAGACCTGTTTTTCATTCACTGTGCTTTATCATAAACTAAGGTAGACCCTACTGTAGCGAACGATTTTGGACGTGGTTCTTAAGCACTGCCGCTCTAGGGTACTACAGGTCGATTCATTTTTTATCCTATTGAAGCTGACGAAGGAAGGGAAATAAATGTCTCCAACTAACCCTTCTTGCATACTGAGTTTAAACAGCGGTCTGTTAGGTTACGGATGCTATGTGGAAGTGGGGCCTCTTTCTGCTTATTTTGTTAAGACTGAAATGATGGGACTATGCTATTGGTAGTATGTTAGGACTGATGCTTTTTGATTGATGTATGAAGGTACGGGATTTTGGGTTTTTGATTAGTGTGCTCGCTAAGATTTCTCTTTCAATCTTATGCCTAAGTATTCCCGTTTACCGAAACAGGGAAATCAGAGCGATCGTAGTTCCTCCTATTCTATGGGAGGAAATGGTGTTTTGGTGTCTTGTTCAAAGCCCAAGATTGAAGCTAAAGGTGATTTGTATCTTGTTCAAAGCCCAAGATATGAAGCTAAAAGGTAGTTTGTATCTTGTTCAAAGCCCAAGATATGAAGCTAAAGGGGTTTTTTGTATCTTGTTCAAAGCTCAAGATGTGAAGCTGAAGGATTTTGACTTTAGAGAGAATTTGTCATCTTTAAAGAGGGGTATTTGGTCTGTTTGTCACGACTGTTGTGTGACTGATTAGAAAGGAGAATTACTTTAACTGGGATATGTGAATCCAACAATGCCATAATTTCCTTTATAGGGGATTTTTAACCTGAAGGAGAAGACTTTAACTCAGTTTAGAGCAATGTCATCTTTCCTTAGGAATTTCTCATGCTAAAAGAGGGACAATGGCGTGGATGTAAATAATCCAGAGGCTTCCCTCTTACAGCAAATAGATGAAGGGGAAAGGAGTTGTTGATGCTTGTATACTGTGAATGAGGCACAACTTTGATGCTAAAAGGTTGATTGACTCAACCGGGGTTTTATTATACAAAGCCTAAGAGGAGGCTATTGGCCCAACAAGAGGGTGTTTTTATGTGTCTCGTACGAAGCCCGAGAGAGAGGCCTAAAGGGTTTAACTCAACGAGAGAGTCTTTTTGTGTGTCTTGTACGAAGCCCAAGACGGAAGCTAAAGGTTTTTTTGACTCAACAAGAGAGTCTTTTATACTAAAAAAGAGAGTGTTTTGGTATCTCGTACGAAGTCCGAGATGGAGGCTGAAGGTGTTTGACTCAACAAGAGAGTCTTTTATACTCAACAAGAGAGTGTTTTTGTATCTCGTACAAAGCCCGAGATGGAGGCTGAAAGGTTTGCTCTACTGGGGAGAATCATTTGTACAAAGCCCAAGAGAAGGCTAGGGTTACTGTTTCAGTTGAGTGACAGGCCCAATATGTTGGTTAAAAGAGAAAATCAGTTCTTATATGGGTAATGTTGTACTCATGGATTTGATCTGAGGATCGGGATTATTTCCTATTCTCTAAGGAAACGGGGAATCCAAAGGAGCTTTAGACTCTCCGAGTCTACGAGTTTTATCTTCTGTACTATGCTTAAGAAACAGTAGTAGTAAGATCTAGACTCTTTGAAAGACTGTTCTATTAAGATGACTAATTTCTGTTCCTATACCTCTAGGAGGTCGTCGGGACAATTTGTATGAAGCCCGAGAGGAGGCGAGAAAACTTCTAAGAAGCCGAGGGATAATT
The DNA here is from genome assembly GCA_022829125.1 of Lathyrus tuberosus. Lineage (NCBI taxonomy): Eukaryota > Viridiplantae > Streptophyta > Magnoliopsida > Fabales > Fabaceae > Lathyrus > Lathyrus tuberosus. Next base: position 13,628,937 of record JALAZF010000062.1, on the reverse strand, counting down.
TGTACGAAGCCCAAGAGGAGGCTATCTTCCCGGAGGAAGAATCGTTATACGAAGCCTAAGAGGAGGCTGTGAAAACTTCTAAGAAGCCGACGGGTCCTTGTACAACACCCAAGAGGAGGCGGAGATGCTTTTAGGAAGCCTGTGGGTCCTTGCACTAATCCCAAGAGGAGGCTGATGAACAGTTCCAGAAGGGGTTTCACTTGGAACATTGGCCTTCTGTATATGAACTGTTCAAAGGGGAGATTTCTTAGATCTAGTTATCTAAAATTGTTGTGAAAGAAAATTCTCATGGTTTAGGTTATGTTGAAATATCCGGTATAACGTCGAATGTAGGGAGACGAGGTTTTGTCTAGTTCTAGACATAGTTGTCGGGGAAACTCTAAATATCTATACTATTATTACACAGTCGATATGAGTTTATGAAAGAAGACTTACAGTGAAACAACCCCACAGTACAATTATGAAAGCGGTAAATGAAAGCGGGTAAACACTTACTCGGTTGTAGAGGTTCCATGCTGTTTTGTTAGTTTGTTCAACAAAGAAAGTTTTGATAACAATATTATATTCAAAATCAAAGGAGAAAGTGCTTTTGAAAGGAAAATTGGAGCTTACAGCTCAAGGAGAGGCCCAAGGTTTAATCAGTGATCGCACTGTCATTTTGTACAGGGACTTATACAAGTGACTGAGGCCCAAGAAAGGTTTTCTGTACAAAGGGATGGGTCTTAAACTCTCTCAAGAGGCCCAAAATGATTGAAAGAAAAAGAATGGGGCTTATAACACGAGGGTAGGCCCAGATGATTTGTTTTTTTTGAACTGGCGATCGCGCCGAGCTTTTCTTTTAACGCAGAGGGACTTATACAATATCTGAGGCCCAAAATTGTTTTGGTTAAAAGGGGATTGGGTCTTACACTCTATTAGAGGCCCAAAATGATTTTGAATGGGTCTTATAGCTCAAGGAGAGACCCAAATGGTTTGTTTTAAACGGGCGATGATCGCGCCGAACTTTTGAAATACAACGGGACTTATACAATAAGTGAGGCCCAAAATAGGTTTGTATTTACAAAGGATTGGGTCTTACACTCTATTAGAGGCCCCAAAATATATGAAAATGATTGATGAGGTTTGAAATCAAAGAAAACCCTAATTTTTCCCTTTAAAAGTAAATATTTAAAAAAAATCAATAAAAAAAATACCAAATGAGTTTGAATAAACCACTTGTGATTTTTGTTTAAGGTTTGAAAAATGAGGTTTTAATTACAAGATGAATTAAAACTCATTTGGTTTTGATTTTCAAGGTAAATGTTCACTTTTAAAATGTTAAAAACAATTAAAAGGGACTTTATTCACAAAAATAATAACTTTATTAAATAAATAATATAAACTTGATTTTTTTGTGGAATAAAATATTTCAACATTTTTGTGATTTTTTGCAAAAAGAACCAATAAAAAATAATTAAAATTGAAGGAGTTATTAATTTTCCAATTAATTAATAAAACATGAAAATATTGGAAAAATAGCAAAAAAAAAGTGAGAAAACACAAAATGGTCTGGGTGGGGTTTAAACCCACGACCTCAAGGTTATAGAGCGCGCGCCTTACCACTGGGATGGTGATACATCCGTTGATTGAAACAAAACAACAAATACACAAGGCTTGCCTTGTTTTCTAGGCCTGGCCAAGGCAAGGCAAGACAAGTTTTGGCAAGAAACGAGAAGGTCCATAACTTTCTCATTTCTCCATGGTTGGGGACAAAATTTATATGCATCTGGCCTAGAATTTCACAAGGAATACAATGGTGGTGGTATTTTTTTCCAGATCATGCTCCCTCCTCAAAATTCGATGGTGGTTTTGAAATAGGCTTATAATTGCATTTTCTATGCTCTCTTTTGAGCTTTTGGAGTTTTTTGTGCAATCTGCCAAGTTTCTTGTTCCATAAATGGTTTGATACTTTGGACACTCTCAAATGATCCCTTAGAAGCTTTTAGGATGAATGGAATCAGCTGGAACCTGCAAAAACACAAACTGGCCCTTTCTTGCAAAAGGGGTTAAAATGGCCAAAATAGCAACTCCCTCAAATGGTGTTCCAGATAGGGGGAACCATTTGGGACAGTTCAAGGATGATATTTGGAGTATGTTTGAGGTTTTATCTGGTTTGGAAAGTGACTGAATCAAGGCATGGCTTGAAAAATGCACAAAAGTATTATTTTGAGGTTTTGAGAGGTAACTTTGTGATTTAAGGATTACAGGTCACTTGTGAGAGTTTGGATAGCTTAGATATGATATATTGGAGGTGTTAGGATCATGAGCTGTGATGGAAATGCTCTCTAACTCAAAAACTCAGAGTTACCTTGCTAAAGAAGGCATTTTGGCCTAAAGAGAGGGATTTTGAGGAAAACATCTGTTTGATGGCTTTGGTGTACTCAAACTAAGCACAAATGAGCTCTATTTATAGTAGAGCAAGTTTGTTTTGGGATCAATAGTGAATGGTAACCACAGCTGAGGTTTGGCCAATGTTGATCAATGGGAAGCCAAGTCTCCTCTAGCCATTAACTAGAGGTTAGAGCACAGGCCTTTGGTTCCCTAGTTGTTGGATCATTCTTGACTGAATTCAGTTGCAAATGTGTCAGTCCATGCCACCTTGGTGCATCCATTAAATGCTCCAATCCAAAATTGGAGTCTTGTCCCTCTTTTAGGGATTTCTAGGTTTGTCATGCTACTTCGTGTTCCAAAGACTTTGGAGGCTTGGATCGGTGTTTGTTCCCCTTAGATTTGATCCTCAGATGTGTCCAAAGTGATGACAAGGCTTGGAATTATCTAATTTTTCCAAATCGAGCAAAAGTACAAAATTCTGCTTAGCCTTGGCAGTTTTCAGCAAGGCATATTGCCATTGTCATATCTCATGACTCAAGTTGAGTTTGGTGATGTTCTTGGCCATTTTGGAAAACCCTCATATGATACAACAACTGTTTGATCATAATTGGTTTTGATACTTTTTGGATCCAAGTGAAAAATGCCCCTACATTTGGAAAAAAGTAAGGCAGATTCTGACTTAGTGAAAATTTCACTAAGTGTTAGAAAAAGTGTCATTTCATGTTTTCAGCCATTTTTATCATTCCATAACTCAAAATCCATGATGAATTGGAATGAGGTGTAGTTGAAGCTTTTGTAGAGGGCCATGAGGGCTACAAATCCATCTTTGGATGGGGAAAATGGCCTTGTGGTTTAGGAGTTATGATCCTCCAAAGTTGGTACCCTAGCCACTTTGTTCCATAACTTAGAAAATTTCTAAGTTTTTTATGGTTACCCCTTTTACAAGTTATCCCACTTTTCTTGATTTTTCTTGATGAATGATGATTCCAATCACACATTAACATCATTTTAGGGTTAAAAAACCATAATTGTGAAAAATCTCAAAAAGTCAAAGTTTGACTTTTGTGCACAGTTGACTTTTTGTCAGATGAATTCCAAACTGTGCGATCCTCTATGAAATCAAGTCCTTGACCTAAATCAAACTTGATGGATTTATTTCATAGGTGTCATAGGGTGTATTGAATCATGTCTTAGGATTTGGGAGCATGTCCTGGTCAAAAGTCAAAGCTACAGTTGACTTTTCCCGCGAAACCCTAACTGTGGTTAAGATGAAATTGAAACTTGTTGCTCAAGCTTCTTGGATCAATCCATTGTTGTAAATGGATCAATGTGGTGTATTAGAGACCCTCAAATCCTCTCTTGAGGTCTTGGCTCATGTTTTGGCCCAAAAGTCAACTTAGGGGTGAATTAGGTCAAGAAACCCTAATTCCTGATTTTTGATGAATGCATCCCCTGAGTTCAAAATTGACTTGATGATTGGGTTTATGATGTCCCTTAGAGCATCATAGGTTATGCTTTGAAGCATTGGCTCATGCTCAGAGGAAAAATTCCATCTGGAGGCCCTGGTCGACCAAACCCTAATTTAGTGACACTGGCGATCTTAAGGCTTAATCCACTTAGAAGGGAGCAGCCTTGTGCTTGATTCTTGCTGTGGGAGTCCTCTTGATCCATTGGGGATGTTGGAGAGGTTTAGACAAGTTGAATATCATGTCATTCCTTGATTGATCCTTTGTCTAAGGCTCAAAGAGGGCTTGAAACCCTAATTATTGTTTGTAGTGAGTGCTCACCCATCTTTGGGGAGACTGATGGTTCATCCATATTGTAATGATGATTTGCACAATGATGGGAAATCTTAGTGGTCAAAATTTAGGGTATGACACCTACCTCTTTCTTGTTATCTCATTTTTTATCTGCCACCGGTAGGACCGGTGGTCATAGTTGTGTCGGAGGAGTGATTACCTCCATAGCCTATGATTTAGGCCAGAATGTTAAGTTGGCCGCCTTGAGCAGTTGGCCATTCCTTTTGCTGACTTAGAATATTGCCGCAACATGCGCCTCATTAAGAATCTGCCGAGCGGCATATATAGGCTGATGATTAGAAACAGAGAGGTGAGGAGCATTGCTTTACCTTGTGCGACGCGCATTAATGTGAATATTAGCACTAACTGGTTGTTTAAAACTGAGGCCCCAGACCTAGAGGAGGAGACTGTTAACAGGGCCTATGCTGAGACTATGGGATTTGCTCCACAGACTGGCCCCCGCGCCAATGCTGATATCCTAGGGCCTAGTACCCGAGCACACACTGCACCCACTTTTTCTGATAAGTTTTCAGGTACATACCAGCCCCGTGATGAGTATGATTACATCGCCATCCGGAGCAGTCTAGATGACATCATGTTCGAGCTATGGTTTTGGAATGACAAAGAGGAAGAACGTGGTCAACTACTCCAGAGTATGCAGCGATAGCAGAAGGACCTCAGAGTTGCTTTGGACCGTGCCAACCAGCAGCAAATTGACATTGCCGACTGGATAGAGTATGACATGGGAGATCTTACTGAGCAAATGGAGGCTATGAGGATGGAGGTGACATCGTTGAGAGAGCTTGTGCAGTACGTTCCTAACCCTGCCCTTGGCAGAGGATTTAGACGCCATCGCGGTCGAGGCCGTCACCATTGATTCCACCAGGTTTTTCCTCTCCTTCTTTCATCTTGTACAAAAACATTGGGGACAATGTTTGGTTCAAGTGTGGGGGAGGAGCTTTATTGCTTTGTTTTTAGTTTTCTGTTGTTTTTATGTTGCTTTTATGTCTTTCTAGTTTATTTATTTCTGCTTTAGTTGTGTTGAGTCTTTTATGCGTCAATTGAGTCCTATTGTATGTTTTTTTTGTTATATAATTCCCCTAAGATTGATAAAAGTTGACCCCAACGAATTTTTTTCATCCGATTCATTAGCATGACACTTTTCACTTATAGGCTATGTTAATTAGACTTGGGAAAGTCTTGATATCGTCAGTACCGTCTTAGCACCCTAGACTCCCTAAGTATGCGACACTGATCTAAATAACCATTATACCGAGACCTTGATTTCCGAGTTTATGTAGTAGTCTCTTGAGTAGTTTATGTTAGCGGTCAGCACCATCCTAAGGTACACGCTAAGTAATGAACCGATGCAAATATGTGGTGATCTCCAAAAAAATGATAATAATCTCAATTAAGCTATTTTATAGAAAAGCGAATGAAAAGATTCGTTTCCCTCTAAGTTAGGTGGCCCTCACCCGGCCATTTAGCCCAACGGATCAGATTTTTGAAATTCGAAAAGAAAATAAAAAGAAAAGAAGAAAAAGAGCAAAAAGTTGAATACCGAGATCATAAACACTAACAGGCTCACTTACCATGCGAGTGCGGGGATAACGGGCTTAATGTGATCGCGCGAGAATGAAAAAGAGGGGAAAAGAAACAAGGAATGTAGGTCGAGTTATATTGGTATGATTTGGATTAGTATCGCATATGGGGGAGTTTTTGTCCGCAAGTACGGATATGTGACATTACAGTATCCTTGTTATCAAAGTCTAGTACCTATCCTTTTAGCATTAGCCTAATAGTTGTGTACCGTTTTAAACTCATGTCGTGCTTTCGTTTCGGATATTGCATCCACTGTTTTATATGTGTTGCGAGTTTGCTTGAGGACAAGCAAAAGTCTTAGTGTGGGGGAGTTTGATAACGAGAAATCATATCATATTTTTAGGCTCATTGCGCATATTATTCGTTTGTTTTTATTGAGTCTTGTTTGCATTTTACTATGTTTTGTGTGTTTTGCAGTTGATAGCTTCATCTGTTGCAGAATCGGGAGTGAAGCGGAAAAAGAGTGAAAGAAGAGGAAAATGCAGCAGAAAAGATGAATTCTGACCTTTTTGCTGATATGGCGTTCACCATGACTATATGGCGTTTTCCATACATCAGCCTGCCACATATTTAAATAAAGCAAGGTCATAGCGTTTGCCATGACCTGATGGCGTTCTCCATAGCAGCGCAGTTGCAGAATTCAAATTCTGCAACCGTTTTGAGCAGTTATTTCACTTCCTCTTTTCCCTCCACTCAAGACCAAGACCTGGGCAGTTGAGATCAGCACTTCCTCTATATATAGGACTCTCTGGTCATATTCCAGACACCCTGGATTCGCGCAGAAGTTCTGTCAAAATTCCGTTTAGAATTTTAGGCATATATTTAGTTTCAAAGCGGCAATTACTTACATCGAGGAATTGTCGCACTTTTATTGTAATTTTCCTTTCGTTGCTGTACCTTTGGATTACGAACAAGCCTGCCGACATTATTTCAATCCAGTTTCGTATTTTTACTCTTCACATTATTTCTTGTTTTTACTTTTGCATTTGAATTTATTTTTAATTTTGTATGCAATGTTAGTTTTAATTCCAATTACCGTTAACATGTTTGCTATGAAAAATACCATGTCTTGCTAAATTATTTGAGTTCGGCGTATGAGGACCTTCGTTACCAATGGGACTTCGTAGAAAATTTAGGTGTAAAACTATTGATTGTATGTTAGTTTTGGTCTTTGTTTCTAATTTTCATTTCTTATTATTCTGCCACGAGAGTGAGGAATATGCTAAGTTCAGACCGATAACGCGAGAGTGTAAGGGATGATTTGATAGTGGAAACTAGGCACCGATCCTAAAAACAGCGAGAATGCTTTAGGCATTGTTTAGAATTTCATTAACTTTCAAAATATGCTTTTCAAATAAAACGGGCGAGCGAGAGCAAATTCCTGTGGTTGAAAGGTGTGGTTCTTGTCGATAGCGCGAGAGTGTGAGACGGAGTTTTTAAGTTAGTACTTTCTACAAAACAAAGTTCAGTCGTTGTTAGCACCCGATTTCTACAAGTCCCTTAGGTAGGCGAAATCCATATTTCGGACTCGTTTTTATTGCTATTTCTTAAAACCTCTAGGATTAGTAATTCTTTCTTCCCATTTAAAATTCGTTAACCCTTTGCCTTAACTTTTCACTACAACAATAGATTGCATTAGTTTGATTATCCCTTCCCCGTGGGTTCGAGAACCTTAATAAAACTACATGAACACATGCATACTTGCAGACTTTATTTGACGAACACGTCAGTGTGCTCGAAGCGCATCAGCTGCATGTATCTCAGAAGGAGATTGTATTATCCCGAACCTTGTAAAGGGAGAAGGTTGAGGAATTGTTATGAAGAATGTGCTTGGTGTTAAACCAGGTGTACATGACATTATGCCTAACCATGAAGTTAAGAGAATTCGTGGATGTGAGCATGCCAAATTTGATTGGATTTATTCTCAAGAATATTGTTGTCTATGGTTGTAAAATTCAAGAGGAATCTGTGCAGTGTATGGATGTGTTCAGGGGGAGAGTGATCAATGGTATTATTTGGTCTCAATCCAAAGTTCTTTGGTTATAATACAAGGAGTGTGGTCCTGGTATTTTTCTCACTTATGAGCATGAAGATGCTCATGTGATTCTTGTGAGGATGTGATGTCAGGCAAGATGTTTTAACATCGTGGTGTGTATGAAGAATGTGGTCCTGAACCTTGTGAAGGGAGAAGGTTGAGGAATTGTTATGAAGAATGTGCTTGGTGTCAAACTAGGTGTACATGACAGCATGCCTAACCAAGGAGTTAAGAGAATTCGTGGATGTGAGCATGCCAGATTTGATTGGATTTATTCTCGAGAACAAGGTTGTTTATGGCTGTAAAATTCAAAAGGAATTTGTACAGTGTATTGATGTGTTCAGGGGGAGAGTGATCAATGGTATTATTTGGTCTCAATCCAAAGTTCTTTGGTTATGATACAAGGAGTGTGGTCCTGGTATTTTTTCTCACTTATGAGCATAAAGATGCTCATGTGATTCTTGTGAGGATGTGATGTCAGGCAAGATGTTTTGACATTATGGTGTGTTGATTTTGTGGCTTTGTCAGCTCTGCTTGGGAGTCTGCATTGTTAAGGCTATTGACTTATTTCAACTATGTTCTTAATTCTTAGAAGAGACCTGAGAAATAATATTGGATATTGTCTGGGAGAATTTATTTTTCTCTGTAGAATGAGTTAAGGTTCATTGAAGCTCTTGTTGGGAGATGTTAGACATAATGTCTTAACATCTTGGTCACCCCCTGGTTGAAAGGAGCATGCTGGGATTATTTGAAGGATCTGTGACTATGCCTTAGAGGCTATAAGAGAAACTAGACAAAGTATGACCAGATGTCAGGACATTGTTTAGGACTTGTGGTTATTTCCAAGTAGAGTTATTTGGACGGTGTTCCTTGGACAGTGGAGAGCGTGCCTTAGAGAAGGCGTGTAAAACATGTGTTTTGATACATGCGCATTATTTGGACGGTCCTCCCTAAAATTGAAACAGTCAAATCTGATTTGGGCGGTGCACAGTCATTTATGATGAAGTTATCTACCTCAATTTATATCCTCATTGAATTGTTCTTCAATAACTTCTATGGACCGTTAATTCCTAGAGAAACTGCTTGGGTATTTAAAGGGGGTCGCTGCCTCTTGTGTCTCAGGTTGTCTCTTTTGGTGGGTTGTAAGGTTATGACTATTGTCCGGGTTTAGGTGAGTATTGTTTGGATCTGAAACTGTGTCGGTTTCGTTTGCAAAATTTTGGCTAAAAAAGGGGAGAAAGGTTTTGTGTCCATATCAGTTGTGTGATGTTCCCTACAATACATGACTGATATCCTTTTGTGGGTTAAGTTCATTCTTGCAGTTGTTTTGTAAGGATGTTAGATGCGATGTTATAACATCCTGTCTGTGTCTCAGTTTCTTTTCCGAGTCTTCCTATTGTGTCTTGTGATCTGAGTTATGAACACAATTATGTCTTGTGTTATGAGTTATCTGAAACTGGGGTATGCTCCTCTAAGCCCGGACCTGGATAATGGAGGATGGTATATTGGGACTGGTTTTGAGGGGGAGTATCATGCATCTTCTTCCTCATGTACACAAGGACAATGGATACACGACATACAACAGGTGGTATACACTGTGTTAACCATCCAAACAGCTGGACAGGAAGAATGAAAGCTTCCATGAGTCACACTATTTTCTGCTAGACTTGTCACAAGCTGGCTGAAATGACTTCAGGACTTTCTACTCCTTCTCTCCTTGTCTTTATGCGTTTATTGTGCAAAAGATTTTTTAGCCAAAATTTGTCAAAAGGGGTAGATTGAAGGCTCTAAAGATTTGACTAAATTTTGGTAAAACATGCTGTTGAACAAGGTGTCCTAACATGAAGAAATTTGTTAAAAGAAAACATGTCAAACAAGATGTCCTAGCTTGTGGACTCGACATCTTGGTCTGATAGAGCAGGTTGTTGCAAATCTAGTCCTAGATTTAAGGCGTAATCAGAACATGGATCAAGGAATAACTAAATAGAGGTTTCGAAGCCCATGGACTGTTGAAGATTATAAAAGGAAGACCAAGACCTAGGGCAGAGTGAGAGACCTACCTAGACCTTGTTAAGACTTTTGTAAAAATAGAAATAAGGGTTTAGGGTTTTGAGAGTCGTGTACTTTCTTGTATTGTAAGTCACCCTTCGTATCAGTTTGATACAATGTGGTAGACATAGTTTTACAGATTCAGAAACCTGTAGGTAATGAATTGTATATTGTTTTTGGATGAAGCTATTAAGCAAATTCAAGTGTTATTGTTAGTCAAGAGAGTCTTGAATGAATATTGTATTGGAAGGGGTGTCTTTCAATTGAACAGTTTGATGCAATCACCAGAGGTTGTGACTGTTAGATATCACTAAGGTGATTTAGGAATTAAGATGGGCTTCTCTTATCTAGATAGGGTTATAGATAAAATTGCACTGGGTAAGGAATTAACTGATAAGTTACCGGAGGTTGTATACTTAGAATTAATACTACTAATAGTGAATTCATTCCTGGCTTGGTAGCCCCAAGATGTAGGTGTTGTTGTTCACCAAATTAGGTCATCATATCTTGGTGTTATTTATCTTTCTGTTATGTTCTATTTAGTTTGATCTTATGTTCTGAACTATATGTCTTGATAGATGTTGAAACATCTGTTATGACATTGTGATGAATTTGCAGTTTTGTTTGGATGTTCTTGTTCTTGGCCTTGTTCAGAGAACTAGAGATCAATGTCTCGACATCTCTCAGGACATCTAAGATCGACTACCTGAATTTCAAGAAGGATCAAGAGTCCGGTTGAGAGAAAAATTTAGAACCTTGTCTTTAGTGTTTTGACACAGCTCCTCAGAACTTGGTCTTCAGAACTTGATCTTCAGGATCTTGAGAACCTGATACACCTTCAGAGGATATTCTATCAGAGTCATAGTTAGAAGTTTAACACGAACTTTCACCAGAATCGTTGTTTAAGAGCATTCTAGAACTTGATGTAATCTTGTAAATCACACTTTTGTATCTCTTCAAAGGTAAAATGCGTTGAGTCCATAATCTGATGATGTCACAAGCCAATCTTCAGAGTCAGAACCTATTAGCAAAAACTACACAAGACAAAACTATTAGGGTACAAAATTATTCTCTAAGAAATATTGTATTATTATCATCAAAACTAAAGGCCAAATGTAGAACCAAATCTTGTTCTTACAATCCCCCCCCCCCCCCCCCCCCCCTTTGATGATGACAAAACCATGTATTTTAATGAACACTTTTTACTTGGTTAAATCATATAAAAACATCATAGTGAGGTTTGTAAGCTCCCCCTGAATTTTATATTATTAACATTATTTTTCAGCTTAGAATCTCAAAGTTAGGTTTGAAAGCTCCTTTTGAATTTAAGACTATAAAATAATCTTAAAATATAAAAAATATCTTAACCAGCATGAAAGAAATAACTTCCTAGAACGTAGAAGTCTGGTTACAGAAGTAGAGGACTGATTACAAAAGTATTTCAGAATTAACTTTGCCTTGAGTATCAGAAGTTCTGGTTATCAGCCTTGTATCAGAGCTTGATATATCAGAACTTATAGATGCCTTGGTTATTGATAGGTGTCTGGTTTTGAATGAATTTTAGATCAATTTATGACATTTTTAAGCTCTTTTCCAGATGTCTGAATGCGAAACATCTTATTTTTAAGTAATTTTTGAATCAATGTCTATATTTGGTCTCTTTGATGTTTTTCTTAGTTTTGCAACATATTTTGTAAAAAGGACGCGGAAAAAATCGGAAGAAAACACGAAGAAATGAACAAAGTCGCGTGTCTGTAATCTACAGGACCTTCGCCAGGCGAAGGGGTGGCGAAAGGAGGAATTCGCCAGGCGAAAGCCTGGCGAGCCAACTGGCGAATTTTGATTTCAATTCCAGTAGCTACTGGAAGTGCTTTGCTGGAAGATTCTCCAGGAGAGGATGAGGCGAAAGAGATTCGCCTGGCGAAGCTGAATTTCGCCTGGCGAGTTCAGATATTTTTCCCAGCTTTCTCTGCACTGTTCTGTTTGTAGATATTTTGTAAAAAACACTTTTAACAAGAATCTTTGTAACCTAGAAACACATTTTGGAGCTTAAAAACTTCATCTTTTATTATTTTTCTTAGAATCCAAAGCTTTTATGCTTCAATCCTTGATCCATTAAAGATTGATTCAACAAAAGCTTTGTCCATTACTTGTTGATCAAGCTACCATGACAATGGGTAGCTAAACACATCTTGTGTCAAGATTAGTGGTAGGTAATCCTTCATTTTGTATGTATTGATCTTGATATTTAGTTTGTGAACTTTGTTGATGATTAATATAGGTGAAAAACTTTGTTTGTATGGTTTATATTTTGTTTTGGTTCATGATTGAGAAATATGTTCTAAAACTTGACCTAAGTTTCAATCCATCAACAATCATGAGACTAGAGATAGTTTTGGGAATTGATGTTCATAAATATTGATCTTGAATGTTATCATATTGATAGTTAGAGTGAGAGATCATCTAAGGATCAATATGATAAATCCCACAACAAGTGTTAGAGATAAACTTGTTGAGAGGATATGTGATTATATTCATTGTTAACAAGTTCACATACTTTATCGAGTAAATACGTACGAAATGGATTATCAGACCCTAATCTTGACATGCTTTTACCAAGTCTTTAAAACCAATTTCTTTACCGTTACTATTAAATTCTTATGCAAACGATCCGTTACAAAACAACCAAAATCTTTGTTACTCTAAGTTTAAAACGATTTCGACTATAGAACAGCGACAATACACATACAATCCCTGTGGATATGATAAAACACCCCCCGAAGTAATATTCAACAAAATGGCGCCGTTGTCGGGGATTGTTGTTTGATATTGCAAGCATTGCAATAGTTGTTAAGTTTTAAGCTTGTATAACTTTTTCTTGTACTTGTTAATTTGTTTGGTTAAGTGTGCAGACTTTGTTTATGCGAGGAAAGTTACCCGCAGATCAACTTCTTTTCGATCCTGAGATTGAGAGAACTGCGCGTTAAGTAAACATCAAAACTAGACGAAGGAGGGAACTTGCTAAAGAAAGGCGAGAAAGAGGAGAAAGTTCAACTTTGACACCAACACCACAGTTAACGCCAACCATGGCTGCATCACCACCACCACCACCTGCTTCAACACCATGTGTTAATAGTCCGAGGCATACAGCTCAGTTCGCATGCAATGTCCATAATGGTCGGCACTCTGAAATAAAGACGGGCATCCTTGCTCTTCTATACCAGAATCCATTCACCGATATGGTTTAAGAGGATCCCTTTACTCATTTGACCAAATTCTATGAAATTGCGGGTGCGACTAGAGCCCTTGAAGCTGAAGAAGAGTCTTTGTTCACGAGACTATTTCCGCATTCCTTAATTGGGAAGGCAAAGGAATGGTACCTTGACCAATCAACTGCTATTATGATGGACTGGAACATGTTAGAAGAGAAGTTATTGGAATGATTTTGTCCACACAATCGTTTCATGCAAACGAAAATGGCGATTGCGGTTTTCTCACAAGGTGGAAATGAATCTCTCAACGAAGCTTGGGAGAGATTCAAATCCATTCTTAGAAAATGCAAAGGGCACATTTTTGATGAGCTTACACAAATGCATATTTTCAGAAATGGTCTTCAAATGGTTCACAAAATAGTGTTGGATGCTACCGCGGGCGGATCTTTAATGACTAAAAGCTCCGACGAAGCCATTTCTATCATAGACAAGATGGCACTAAACGACCATCAAGGGAATCATAATCGTGGCCAATCTCAAAAGAAACCAGGAGTGCTAGAATTGGGGACAAATGAGGCAATTCTCGCTCAGAACAAATTGCTATCTCAATAAGTTGAGTTGTTAACGCAACAAATGTCAAAGCTACCTCAACAGATTAAAGAGATGCAAGATTTACCGAGCAAGAATGTGCAAATAGACATTTGTGAGCTATGTAAAGGAGATCACCATGCCGGCTATTGTCCTCCGATTGATGAAGAAGCAAATTACATGAATAATCAAAATCAACAACAAGGTTATCAAAGACAACGACAACCTTATCAAAATCAACAAGGATGCCAACCAAGAGGAAATTATCAAAATCAACAAGGATACCGACAAAATCCTTATCAACCGACACAACCTCAAGGTGGGAGTTCAAAGCTTGAAGACACTCTCAACCAATTCATTCAAATGTCCATGGCTAACCAAAAGACTAATGAAGCATCGATCAAAAATCTCGAAAATCAAGTTGGGTAACTTGCAAAACAATTGGCCGATCAACAACCGGGGCCATCTTTTTCCTCAAATACTCAAACCAACCCGAAAGAGCATTGCAAAGCCATTGTTACTAGGAGTGGAAGAGAGTTGGGGGAAGGAGAAAAAAATGAAAAACATGTTGATGTGAGATTGGATGAGATTGTGGAGGAAGAGAAAGATAATGAGGTTGTAGTTAAAAAGAATGACGAGGAAGAAGTTGAAAAAGAAAATGAGAAGATAGTTGAAAAGGATAACCTTGAAAAAGAAAAGATAGAATAAAAAAAGAGAAGTGTCAAAAATGGGAAGGAGATAGTGAATCCTATTCCTATCCAAAATCTACCTTACCCTCATGTGCCCACCAAGAAAGAAAATGCAAGGCATTACACTCGTTTCATGAACATATTCAAACAATTGCAAATCAACATTCCGTTTTTCGAAGCGCTTGAGCAAATGCCAAAATATGCTAAGTTCATGAAAGATATTCTTACAAAAAAGTGAAGATATTCGGAGCCAGAAACTATTATCCTTGATGCAAGTTGTAGTGCAATAATTCAAAGAGCTCTACCAAAGAAAGAAGTCGATCCGGGGCGTGTTACTTTGTCGGTAACGATTGGTGATGTTTATGTTGACAAAGGCTTAAATGATTTAGGCTCAAGCATAAACTTAATTCCATTGTCTATTGTGAAGAGGCTTGGGAACATTGAAATGAAATCAATTCGAATGACATTACAATTGGCCGACAAATCTACAACTCATCCTCATGGATTGGCTCAAGATGTATTGGTTAAGGTGGATAAATTTTTCTTTTTGGTTGACTTTGTTATGATTGATATGGAGGAAGACGGATATGCTCCATTAATTCTTGGACGCCCTTTTATGAAGACCGCTCGAATGATGATTGATGTTGACGACGACCTTATGAAAGTAAGAGTTCAAAATGAAGAGGCGTGCTTTAATCTTTTTGAAGCATGAAGCATTCCAAAGATAAACATGATAGTTTCCGTATTGATGCAACGGAAGAAGACATAATGGAAGTCTCAAAGCAAGTTCACATAACATCTCCCTTGGAAAGAGCTCTTGATGACTCATTTGAAATATTTACCATTGAGGAAGAAAGGGCACTTGAAGAGTGCTTGAAGGAACTTGAATCTTTAAAAGAGTTACAACCATGGGAAAGTGAAATGAAAGTGTTGAAGAAAGAGGTGAGTGATGATAAATCTCAACTTGAATTAAAGGTGTTGCCTTCTAACTTGAAGTATGTGTTCCTTGATGAAAGTTGTAACAAACCTGTTATCATTAGCAACATCTTGACCGACAAAGAGGAAAACCGTTTGATTCAAGTTTTGAAGAAGAATCAACAAGCTATAGGTTGGGTTCTTTCCGATCTAAAGGGAATTAGTTCGGCCTATTGCATGCACAATATCTTAATGGAAGAGGACTTCAAAGCGGTAGCTCAACCTCAACGCCGTTTGAATCCGACTATGAAGGAAGTGGTGAGAAAGGAAGTTGGTAATCTATTGGATGCTGGAATGAGTTATCCGATATCCGATAGTCCGTGGGTGAGTCCTGTGCAAGTTGTGCCCAAGAAGGGAGGAATGGCCGTTATTAGAAATGAAAAAAATGAATTGATTCCGACGAGAACTATTATGGGTTGGAGAATGTGTATCGATTATAGGAGGCTTAATACCGCTACTAGAAAAGATCATTTTCCACTTCCATTTATGGATCAAATGCTTGAGAGATTGTCGGGTCAAGAATTTTATTGCTTCCTAGATGGCTATTCCGGTTCTAACCAAATCTCGGTTGATCCGGAAGACCATGAGAAGACGGCGTTCACTTGTCCCTTTGGAATTTTTGCTTACCGGAAGATGCCTTTTGGCTTGTGCAACGCACCAGCAACTTTTCAACGGTGTGTACAAGCCATTTTTTCCAACCTTATTAAGAAAACGATGGAAGTGTTCATGGACGACTTCTCCGTGTTCGGAGCATCTTTTGATCTATGTTTGAAAAAATTGGAGACCGTTCTTGAACGGTGTGTGGAAACAAACTTGGTGCTAAATTAGGAGAAGTGTAACTTCATGGTAACAGAGGGGATTGTGCTTGGCCACAAAGTCTCCTCTAAAGGCCTTGAAGTGGATCAAGCTAAAATTGAAGTGATCGAGAAGTTGCCACCACCAACCAATGTTAAAGGAGTCTAGAGTTTTCTAGGCCATGCGGGATTTTACAGGCGGTTCATCAAAGACTTCTCCAAAGTTGCAAGACCTTTGAGCAATCTTCTCAACAAAGATAAGTCTTTCTTCTTTGATGATGAATGTTTAAATGCCTTTCAAATTTTAAAAGAAAAACTCATCACCGCACCCATTATCATTGCTCCAAATTAGACTTTAAATTTTGAATTGATGTGTGATGCAAGCGATACCAAAATTTTTCATGCCATACATTACGCGAGTAAAGTTTTAAATGAGGCACAAGTGAATTATGGCACCACAGAAAAATAATTACTCGCTATAGTGTATGCTCTCGAGAAATTTCGGTCTTATCTGATTAGTTCAAAAGTTGTAGTCTACACTGACCACTCGACTATTAAATATCTGCTTACCAAGCCGGATTCAAAGCAAAGGCTAATCAGGTGGATCCTTTTATTACAAGAATTTGATTTGCAATTCCATGACAAGAAGGGGCCTGAAAACTTGGTAGCGGATCATTTATACCGTTTGGTCGATGTAGAAGTAACACACCGAGAAAATGAAGTCCGAGAAGAGTTTCTGGATGAAAAACTGTTTCGGGTACAAGTTAGGCCTTGTTTTGCAGATTTTTCTAACCACAAAGCAACCAGATTTATACCAGAGGATCTAACTTGGAACCAAAGACAAAAATTCTTATCGGATGCTAACTTTTTTGTTTGGGATGAGCCATATATTTTTAATTTAGGAGGTGATAATTTGTTAAGAAGGTGTGCCACTCTTGACGAAACTAAAAGTATCCTTTGGCATTGTCACAATTCACCATATGGAGGGCATTACAATGGTTTAAGAACAGCAACAAAAGTCCTCCAATCGGGCTTTTATTGGCCAACATTGTTTAAAGATGCAAACCTCCATGCGAAGCGTTGTGACATATACCAAAGAAGTGGCGGGATTGGAAAACGGGATGAAATGCCCTTGCAAACTATTTTGGAAGTAGAGGTTTTCGATTGTTGGGGTATCGATTTTGTTGGACCATTTCCCCCATCTTTTTCAAATGAGTATATTTTGTTTGCGGTTGACTATGTTTCCAAGTGGGTGGAAGCAATTGCGTCACCGAGGGCCGATGGCAAAACGGTGATCAAGTTTTTAAAGAAAAATATATTTTTCCCGTTTTGGCACCCCTTGTGTGTTGATTAGTGATGGAGGGTCGCATTTTTGCAATACACCGCTCGAAAAGGTCTTAGAGCACTATGGTGTTAAGCACAAGGTTGCAACTCCTTACCACCCGCAAACCAATGGTCAGGCCAAAGTGTCAAATAGAGAGGTAAAAAGGATTTTAGAAAAGACCGTGTCAAGCTCTCGAAAGGGTTGGTCGCAAAAGTTGGATGAGGTTTTGTGGGCGTATCGGACCTCGTATAAAGCTCCAATAGGTTTAATTCCTTTTCAAATGGTTTATGGCAAGACATGTCATTTACTAGTTGAATTGGAGCACAAAGCTCTTTGGGCGCTGAAATTGTTAAACTTTGATCCGAGCTTGGCCGGCGAGAAAAGGAAGGTTCAATTACACGAGTTAGAAGAAATGAGGAATAATGCGTATCATTCGAGCAAGCTCTATAAAGAAAAGGTTAAAGGGTATCATGACAAGAAGGTTTGTCAGAAAGAATTTCGGGTCGGCCAAATGGTTCTTCTATTCAATTCTCGTTTGAAACTTTTTTCAGGAAAATTGAAGTCCAAGTGGTCTGGACCGTTTTTTATTAAGGATGTCAAGCACTATGGTGCTATTGTTATAAAAGACTTGCAGAAGAAGGAAAGTTGGACTGTGAATGGCCAACGACTTAAAATCTATCTCGGAGGAGAAATTGATCAAGAAAATTGCGCAGTGTTTCTAGATGATCATTGAGGTCATCTTGGACCGTCGAGCTCAAACGACGTTAAACAAAGCGCTTGTTGGGAGGCACCCCAACATTGTAAGTATTTCATCTTTGCTGTTTTAGATTTTGAATTGTGTGTTAATAGTGGTTGAATTTGAAAATTGGGAAAATTCTGCATTACTTCCTTGACAGCAGAGAATTCTGCTTCTGGTGTAATTCGCCAAGCGAATCCTTATTTCTCCTGGCGAAACCAATTTTCGCCAGCCTCTCGCCCCTGCTTCGCCAGGCGAAGCTGGCGTAACACTGTTGGTCTGGGTTCTACAGAGAGAGAAAAAAAGAAAAAGAAAATATTTTTTTTTAAGGTCCACTTGGGACCACATATTTTCACTTGTCTTCTTTTTCCCTCTCCCTTTCATTTTCACTCTTTCATTTTTCACTTTCACTTTTTCTCTCACACACTTTTTACTCCAAACCCTGCTCTTCCTTCACTCTCAATCTCCACTCATTTTCACTCTCAATATCACTTGAGGTATGTTTCTTATTCTAAATTTGTTTTAATTTAACTTGTTAGGAGTAGAATTGTTGTTGAATTGCTGATGTGGTTTTTAAGGTCAGAATGTGAGTTGAGATTTTGAAAGTGACCCCTGCCTTGTTCAAATTTCTGGGCACGAGAAAATTTGCCTGGCGAGTGTGAGGCGAGCCTTCGCTTCAGCTTCTCCTGGCGAGCATGCAGCGAGACGTCGCCCCTGCTTCGCTTGGCGAGCATGGGGCGAATGGCCTTTTCACAAATTTTCAATTCTGTTATGCTTTTATTATTCTTGATCTGATTTTGTTTTTGTTGTTTGAATTGTGCTAACAATTGAAAAGAATTCTGTTGCTTTGTGTGTCTTGTCTAATTTTTCAGATGGCCCCTAAAACCAAAGTAACCGGAGGCAAGAAGCAAAAGACTGTGGTTGGAAGCAGTTTCGGGCAGCAAAGTGAGCTTGATCTAACTCAGTTCTTGAGTGACGCTCATGCTACCAGGTATACCATGCTTGAAGGCCGGCAAATTCTGTCTGAGAAAAGATTTGAGATTCATCCAGAATGACCGTTTAGGAGTCTGGCTGTAATTTTCAAGAGTAAGAAATATGGGCATTTGATAAATCCTGTGGATCGAATCAGCTACGAGTTGGTCCGTGAATTCTATGCAAATGCTCTCCAAAGTCCCCAAGCCGGAGAAGAGGTGGACGCGTTCAAGTTCATCATTTATGTCTGAGGCAAGGAAATCAGATTCAATCGTGAGACCATAAATGAGCTGTTTGGAAAACCAAGTTCTTTAGAGATGTTTGAAAAGGATGATTACACTAAGGAACTTGGCACTCATTTGGATCACAATAAAATATCCAAGACCATTCTGTTTAAACGAAAAAGTGTGTAAAGGAACCATCAAGGAGAAGCAATCCGGTACAAGAGGGAAGACATGCCTCCAGATGTGCAAGCCGCCCTTCTTCTCATTTTGTACAACATCAAGCCCAAGATGCACCGATCCTCCATATCGGTTGATGTTACCCTACTGTTATACTACATCATGGAAGACAAGGACGTCGATGTAGCTCGGGTCATTTCGAATGAAATGAAGAATTTTATTGAGAACACGCGAAGACCTGAGGTACATTCTAATGCACCTATCATTTTTCCTTGCTTTGTCACTGCTCTTTTCCTTAAGAAGTGGATACTGATGCCCGATGTGATTAATGAGAAAGTGAGGGGAGTAGTCAATGATGACTATATTAAGAGGTATTACAAAAATAAGTTGATTGAGAAGAGGAAGGGTACAAATGTGGGTCACTCATCTCGTTCGCAAACTAGTGAGCCATATGAGGCTCTTGATTTTTCAACTTGGGATCCTAGGATGCGAGCGACATTCAATTATTCTTGGGATATGGCGGAGGCATACCAAAGATCATCAGAATTTAATTTCAACTGTATGCAGCAGCTGTACCAATTTCAGACCACTCCGCAGGAAGTTTCCCCTTTTCCTACTCGGTGATACAATGCATTCTAAGAAAAAGAAAACGAAAAAAAAGAAGCAAAAAAAGAAAAGAAAATCAAAATAAGAGAATGCATTGTGAAAGGAAGAAATAAGGAGTGAAAAAGAATGAAAAAGTTGAAAAAGAAATGCTCTTCATAGTTATTTCCCGTTTTTTTGTTCAATGGCCGTGTAGATATGACCTTTGTTTTTAACCCAAGCCAAATTACAACCATAAAAGTCCTTAGTGATCTTTGTTTCTATTATTTTATGATAACTTTGTGAGATGAATGCATGAATGATTCCAGATGTGGCACAATTGCTTGTGAGAGTGTTTTGTCTCGTGTGAAATTATGTACATAGTGTGTTTGATAATAAGTGAATTTAGGTGATTAAACTTGAACTCGTAGGTACTTGATTTTGCATTGTATGATGTTGTGTTTAGAACTTAATTCATAATCATGTTTTGATTCTATGCAACTTTGTGAAAATACTATGTGCGTGTGATTGTCGAGTTTGAACCATTGATGTTTTACGGTTGATTTGGTGCTTTGAAAACTTGCTTGTGATTGTTGAAACTTACTTTTGTATGAGGGAAAACAACGAGGCAAGTTGGGGAGAGTTTGATAGGTGTCTAGTTTTGAATGAATTTTAGATCAATTTACGGCATTTTTAAGCTCTTTTCCAGATGTCTGAATGCGAAACAACTTATTTTTAAGTGATTTTTGAATCAATGCCTATATTTGGCCTCTTCGATGTTTCTGTTAGTTTTGCAGCATATTTTGTAAAAAGGACGCGACAAAAATCGGAAGAAAACACGAAGAAATGAACAAAGCCTCGTGTCTGCAATCTACAGGACCTTCGCCAGGCGAAGGGGTGGCGAAAGGAGGAATTCACCAGGCGAAAGCCTGGCGAGCCAACTGGCAAATTTTGATTTCAATTCCAGTAGCTACTGGAAGTGCTTCGCTAGAAGATTCTCCAGGCGAGGATGAGGCGAAAAATATTCGCCTGGCGAAGCTGAATTTCGCCTGGCGAGTTCAGATATTTTTCCCAATTTTCTCTGCACTGTTCTGTCACGTGGCTGAGCTTAATGGTTTCGCCAGGCGAATTTTGGAGCTCGCTTGGCGAATTTGTCTAGGCAGAAAGTGGTATTTAGGGTGTTTTGTAGATATTTTGTAAAAAAAACACTTTTAACAAGAATCTTTGTAACCTAGAAACACATTTTGGAGCTTTAAAACTTCATCTTTTATTATTTTTCTTATAATCCAAAGCTTTTATGCTTCAATCCTTGATCCATTGAAGATTGATGCAACAAAAGCTTTTTCCATTACTTGTTGATCAAGCTACCATGACAATGGGTAGCTAAACACATCTTGTGTTAAGATTAGTGGTAGGTAATCCTTCATTTTGTATGTATTGATCTTGATATTTAGTTTGTGAACTTTGTTGATGATTAATATAGGTGAAAAACTTTGTTTGTATGGTTTATATTTTGTTTTGGTTCACTGGGTAAGGAATTAAGTGATAAGTTACCGGAGATTGTATACTTAGAATTAATAATACTAATAGTGAATTCATTCCTGGCTTGGTAGCCCCAAGATGTAGGTGTTGTTGTTCACCAAACTGGGTCATCATATCTTGGTGTTATTTATCTTTCTGTTATGTTCTATTTAGTTTGATCTTATGTTCTGAACTATATCTCTTGATAGATGTTGAAACATCTGTTATGACATTGTGATGAATTTGCAGTTTTGTTTGGATGTTCTTGTTCTTGGCCTTGTTCAGAGAAGCAGAGATCAATGTCTCGACATCTCTCAGGACATCTGAGATCGGCTACCTGAATTTCAAGAAAGATCAAGAGTCCGGTTGAGAGAAAACTTTAGAACCTTGCCTTTAGTGTTTTGACACAGTTCCTCAGAACTTGGTCTTCAGAACTTGATCTTCAGGATCTTGAGAGCTTGATAGACCTTCAGAGGATCTTCTATCAGAGTCATAGTTATAAGTTTAACACGAACTTTCATCAGAACCGTTGATTAAGAGCATTCTAGAACTTGATGTAATCTTGTAAATCACACTTTTGTATCTCTTCAAAGGTAAAATGTGTTGAGTCCAGAATCTGATGACGTCACAAGCCAAATCTTCAGGGTCAGAACCTATTAGCAAAAACTACACAAGACAAAACCATTAGGGTACAAAATTGTTCTCTAAGAAATATTGTATTATTATCATCAAAACTAAAGGCCAAATGTAGAACCAAATCTTGTTCTTACAATCTCCCCCCCTTCTTTTGATGATGACAAAACCAGGTATTTTGAAGAACACTTTTTACTTGGTTAAATCATATAAAAACATCATAGTGAGGTTTGTAAGCTCCCCCTGAATTTTATATTATTAACATTATTTTTCAACTTAGAATCTCAAAGTTAGGTTTGCAAGCTCCTTTTGAATTTTAGACTATAAAATAATCTTAAAATATAAAAAAATATCTTAACCAGCATGAAAGAAATAACTTCCTAGAACGCAGAAGTCTGGTTACAGAAGTAGAGGACTGATTACAAAAGTATTTTAGAATTAACTTTGCCTTGAGTATCAGAAGTTCTGGTTATCAGCCTTGTATCAGAGCTTGATATGTCAGAACTTATAGATGCCTTGGTTATTGATAGGTGTCTGGTTTTGAATGAATTTTATATCAATTTACGACATTTTAAAGCTCTTTTTCAAATGTCTGAATTCGAAACAGCTTATTTTAAGTGATTTTTGAATCAATGTCTATATTTGGTCTCTTTGATGTTTTTCTTAGTTTTGCAACATATTTTGTAAAAAGGACGCGGAAAAAATCGGAAGAAAACACGAAGAAATGAACAAAGTCGCGTGTCTGTAATCTACAGGACCTTCGCCAGGCGAAAGGGTGGCGAAAAGAGGAATTCGCCAGGCGAAAGCCTGGCGAATTTTGATTTCAATTCCAGTAGCTACTGGAAGTGCTTCGCTGGAAGATTCTCCAGGAGAGGATGAGGCGAAAGAGATTCGCCTGGCGAAGCTGAATTTCGCCTGGCGAGTTCAGATATTTTTCCCAGCTTTCTCTGCACTGTTCTGTGATGTGGCTGAGCTTAATGGTTTCGCCAGGCGAATTTTGGAGCTCGCCTGGCGAATTTGTCTAGGCAGAAAGTGGTATTTAGGGTGTTTTGTAGATATTTTGTAAAAAACACTTTTAACAAGAATCTTTGTAACCTAGAAACACATTTTGGAGCTTAAAAACTCCATCTTTTATTATTTTTCTTAGAATCCAAAGCTTTTATGCTTCAATCCTTGATCCATTGAAGATTGATGCAACAAAAGATTTGTCCATTACTTGTTGATCAAGCTACTATGACAATGGGTAGCTAAACACATCTTGTGTCAAGATTAGTGGTAGGTAATCCTTCATTTTGTATGTATTGATCTTGATATTTAGTTTGTGAACCTTGTTGATGATTAATATAGGTCAAAAACTTTGTTTGTATGGTTTATATTTTGTTTTGGTTCATGATTGAGAAATATGTTCTAAAACTTGACCTAAGTTTCAATCCATCAACAATCATGAGACTAGAGATAGTTTTGAGAGTTGATGTTCATAAATATTGATCTTGAATGTCATCATATTGATAGTTAGAGTGAGAGATCATCTAAGGATCAATATGATAAATCCCACAACAAGTGTTAGAGATAAACTTGTTGAGAGGATATGTGATTATATTCTTTGTTAACAAGTTCACATACTTTATCGAGTAAATACGTACGAAACGGATTATCGGACCCTAATCTTGACATGCTTTTACCAAATCTTTAAAACCAATTTATTTACCGTTACTATTAAATTCTTATGCAAACGATTCGTTACAAAACAACCAAAATCTTTGTTACTCTAAGTTTAAAACGATTTCGACTATAGAACGGCAGCAATACACATACAATCCCTGTGGATACGATAAAACACCCCCGAAATACTTTTCAACAATTATCGTCAGAGCTTATATACGTCTTGTTAGCTCAGACTCAAATAGCTTGATTAATGTCTTCTGAGAAAATCTTTGATTCTTGAAAACCTTGGTTAACTTGAAACATGATGAACTTATTCAAAGTTCCTAGAGCAGGTAATCATAGTAAAAAATAAGATTGTTAAAGACAAATTTTTGGGTGTCAGAATGGGAACAGGTATATCAAAATAATATCACTCATCTCCCCCTTTGTCATCAATCTAAAAGATAAATACAGATAAACAAAGTAAAATGACAAACAATCTCATTTCATTATATATGTAGAAGCAAAGGAATAGAAGCAAAGTGCACAAATGATAACAAGACTAGAAAACAAGTTTTAAAAATAGGTGTCTAAGAAGGGGGTGGCAGTCTTGATAGAATGGCTTGAAGCATCTCTTCAATCTTGTTGTTGGTTACGGTTTGTTCCTTGAACATCTCATTTTGCTTGTCCAGATGCAATATGACCACCTGATTCTTAGTCTCCAACTCTTGTAAAGTCTAAAGCAATAAAGAAGGTCCAGATCCATAGTCTTCAGATTCCATAATGTCCTTTGATCCATAAATGGATCCCAATTATGTATCTAATGGACGAGGAGGGGGAGGGACTTCCACAATAGGTGCAGGGAGCAGAAAGGTTGGAGGAACCTTCTGTAGCAAAGGTTCAACTATACCAGAGAATCTAGAATGAAATCTTTTGAGTATCCTTTAAGCACAAGAATTCCAACTCTTCAGAACTGAAGTCAATCCATTTTCTGAAGTTGTTACACAGAGCATGAACTTCAAAGAGGTTTGCATTAGAGGTGCAAAATTCAGTGAGAGAGTTCAATCTGGCAGTAACCTCGATTTCAAACTGCAGAAACAATTCATCCAAGGGTGTGGGATGGATGTTGGTTTGGTCATAATAGATATGGGGTGTTCTGTCAGGAATGGCAATGATCTCAACATCTGACTCAGAATCACAATCTAATTCTACAATGGGAGAGTCAAGGTGAGTGGTGTTTTATGGTTGATTTATTAGGGATATAAGTGAGGGTGGAAGATATGGTTGAGGTGTAGGTACGATAATGGTTCTAAGGGTAAAAAATCATGCATATATCACATTTTTTTAAAATACCTATAAAAATTGAATTTTGCCATTTTAAAAAATGTCGGTAAAAGACATAATATTTATGAGAAATCTAGTATAAATTTAAAATTGATTATATAAATACATAAATTTATGGAAAAAATACTTGTAAATATTTAGTAGAAATTTCAAAAATTTGATATAAATAAAAACTTTTCCCAAACTCCAAAATAATAACAATTTATAGACGTGAGAGTATTATAGTACAAGTACTGTACTATGGGGGTGGCATATATAAAGATATGGGTGTAAGGTAAATTTCTCATTGACATGGTGTTGTGTTACTAAGGTAGGTACCTCTAAAAAGAAAATTTTATCTCATATCCCTACAGTTATACCCATACCTTTACAATTTATCAAAAATGTCAATTTTACCTTGGCATGTTTTTAACTAATTTGCCATTTTATTTTATTTTACTATTCATTTAAGACTTTCAAAAATTACGCCCCTTCACATCCATTCCGAAAGACTTCGAAAATGACTACTGGTATGCTTTTTTTCTTACCAGATGACTTTACAAAAGATATCTGATTTATACTTAAATAAGTTTTCGAAGTCTTTCTAAAGGAGTTCCGGTTTTGTCTGAAAAAATGTATTGTGCCGGAACACTTTCCAAATGTGTTCCGGTTTATATGCTTATATGTACTAGAACTCTTGCAGACAAGATATCGGATGTATGGTTTTTGTGTACCAGAACACTTTTATCAAGATGTCCGATTTGCTTTTTTTAATTTATTTTTTACAATTTTTTATGTTGCAGGTATAGAAATTCCTCCACAAATATGCGATACAAACCAAATATGTGTAGATACTTCTGATGCATTTTCAACTACTCAAAGATTTGGTACACGAGAAGAGGTGATAAGGTGGATTAAAGAGGTTGAAATCCGAAATAAAGTAACTGTTATTATCACTCTTTCAGATACTGAAACAGGCAAGAGAGGGAGAAGTAACAAAATATTATTTTGTTGTGTTAAAGGTGGAAAATACAATAATACAAATAGTGGAACATAAAGTGCGACTAAAAAATATGGATGTCCATTCAAAATTAGGTGAACATCGACGAAAGATTAGTCTGGATGGAAAGTTGATGTAAAATATGGAGTTCATAACCAAGATTTACCTGAAATATTAGAACCCCTCCA